>WOXC01007639.1:0-600000 GCA_011680675.1 Gymnobelideus leadbeateri
TACATTAAAAGCTTAAAACTACTCTAAGACTTTTGAGACACCATGTATAAGATATCTATGTAAATCTATCTCAATACAGACAGATATGACCTGAGATCTGATTTGGCCTCACCAATCTTCAAGAGGACTGCCTTTCTTCCTTTCTGTGGCTCAGGAGATGGTCCTGCCAATAGCCTAGCTGAGAGAAGGACAAGTAAGGTCCAGGACTACCAAAGCCTGGGAGATTTCTTCAGTCTTTAAAAGGGTTGAGGATTATATCTATTTGCCACTCCTCAGGTATCTCTAGTCTAAGGGTACAAGTCTGGCTTCAAAAGGAAAACCACTTCCCTGATGGCTCTTAAGCAGAGGAAATAGCCATTATTTTATTCGAACCAGCTTAGCCCCTTCCCACCAAATTTAGGTACAAAAGACACAAATAGCAAATAGAGAGTAAATCCATTTTTCTAAGCAAAACAGCAAACAGAAGTCAGAAACATTCTATAGATTAGAATATTTTTAAAATTCACAAAAATAAATGGGCTTTTCAGCTGGAAGCAAGATAAGATCTCAGCTCAAACCCTTCACTCTCTGGGGAAGTCCACTCTCAGCAGATTCTAGATTTGCAGACCTTGGAAGCCAAGGGACATGATGGGGTTACCTCTTCTACATAACCGTATCCTTAAGGTTTTCAATCCACCATTCAGAATTCTCTCTTTCTTGACTGACTCTCTGAGGTTCTTCTTTCCTTGGCAATGCAATAAACTGAAGTCTCTGATGGTAGGCACATAGCATCATGATCAGCATTCTCTCAGACACTCAGGAGTCACCTCTCCCTCCTTATACACAACACAGAGCAGAGCCACACCTCCACAAAACTGATAGATCTGGAGCTAAAAGGAAACTCAGAAATGACCTTGTCCAACTCCAATCTTTTTACAATTGGAAAAGATAAGGTTCACAGAGATTAAATGACATATCAAGGGTCAAACAAGCAGTAAATGGCAGATGTCTTCTTATCTCAAACTCAACTTATCCAAAACTGGATTTCCTACCCATCCTCTCTTCTTTGTAACTTACCTAAATTTCTGTTGTCCAGCTACGCAGGTCTACAACCTTGAAATAAGGCTCAGCCTTCTCTTGGCTTTACCTATCCGCAGCAATTAGCTGTCCAGTCTTGCTGGTTCTACCTTCGCACCTCTCCCATCTGTTTCTGTCTCTCCCTTCACAAAGAATTCATTCTTACTATGTACATAGCCTCCGCCCTAGTTCAAACACTCATCATCTCTTGCCTAAATTATAAAAATAGTGATAACTTACATCAATATAATAGGCAGCACTTTAGAGTGTTAAAGTCAGGAAAACTCTTCTGGAGTTCAAATCCAGCCTCAGATGCTTATTAGCTGTATGACCCTGGGTAAGTCACCTAACCCTGTTTGCTCCCTTTCCTCATCTCTAAAATAAGCTAGAGAAGGAAATGGCAAGCTACTCCAGTATCTCTGCCAAGAAAACCTCAAACAGGGTCTTGAAGAGTTAGACACAATTGAACAAGAACATGTATATAATACTTTGAGGTTTACTAAGTACTTTATATTCATTATTTTTATTTGATCCTTGTGCTGTTGTGTGTTTGTCCTTCATTTTTGAAGAGGACCATGGCATCAGGGAAATGGTGACATGACTTGCATTTGACTTTGATTTGAGTGAGGGAGGGCTGTGCAAGATCACCAGCCTCACTTTCTCCTCCAGAGCTGTCTGGGTCCTGTGGCCTGATATTCATCAGGATGACTGGAGATGGCCCAAGTTGCAATGGGAGACCCTGGCCCTTGTAGGCTAAGGTCTTTTCAGGTTCTCACTTTGAGTGAGGTAACTAACCCCATTCAGTGAATAGGTCTCTTTAAGAAATTAACCAAGATCCTTAGTTTACAGATTATAGAAATAGCCATTCATTAGAACTGAAATAATTTGCCCATGGCCTCATAGTTTAAGTGTCTGAAGTATAATTTGAATCTAGGTCTTCCTGACTTGAAGTCAATATCCACCCACTACAGCAATCAGCTCTTAATGTCTCCCCACAACAAAGCTCTCTCCCTCTCCACTCTCCACATAGCTATCAGAGTGATAACCTAAGTCACATGTCTGACCAAGCATTTCCCTGCTCATTGGTGACCTCATCAGCTTCCATAGTTTCAATGATCACCTCCAGGAAGATGATTCTCAGATCTACTTGCTGTTCCTGGTATACAACATTCCATTTCCCATCTTAGTAATACACAGGATATCCCTTAGGCCTGGAATGAATGTTCTATCTTCTTGCAATAAGAATTAGGTTTTAAGGACCTTATTAAAGTAGTAGCAATAAGTTCATCAACTTAGCATAACAGATTCCATTCTGCTTTAAGTATCCATTTTGTGATTGGTCTATTTTGGGCATGTCATTTTTCTATAATTGTTTTTCAATAATAAGATAAGCCCTTTTGTGGCATGATGTAGTAAACACCATGTGTGTTCTCAAACAGCTGGTAAGCATGTAGACTCTGGTAAGACAGACCACCAATAGAAAAAATGTCACAAACAACTTTATCAGTAGTTTATGTAATAAACCCCCTATCAAATTATGTGGTAAACAACTTAGGGACCTCATAACTAAAAGTATAAAGCACCCACCAGGAGCCCCAGCTATCAGCCTGTCCCAAGGAATGACTAGCACTGACTCCTCCATTTCCCACGCTTGAGATTCAAGCATCCTGTGGTCATCTGAGGGCAGTGCTGATGGATGGAGACTTGTCCAATGACAATCTTAGAGGGAGTTACCTTGTGAGGGAACCTCTAAGCTTCAGGACTGCGGTTTGTTCTTAGAGGAAGGTATTGTTCACACACTTTGATTAATATAGTATGATCAAAGGCATTGAGAAGTCTAAGTCTGACTAGTGATTCTGTACATAACCATAAATTGGCCATATGTGTGTGCACCCAGCATGACACTCCTCATCTCTCACTCTTAGAATCTTCAGATTCCTTCAAGGTTTATATCCAGTGTCAACTCCAATATCAACTTTTCCCCAGTCTTCCTAGTTGTTAGCACCCTTTCCAACCAAATAACTTTCTATTTACTTACCCATATTTCCACCCCTCCCCCTAAATAGAATGTAAGCTTTCTGAGGGCAGAGCCTGTTTCTGATTTTGTTTTTGCATAGTATATCTCCTGACTAAGTACTATGTACTAAACTTCCTGTACTCTGGTGTCTAATAAGTGCTTGCTGAATGAATGAAAGGGGAAGACTCAAATACACCTTTGGTCTTTATACTGGGCCTCCTTTTCACTGTACTGCCCTACCTTAGCAGAGCTGAAAGACTGACTCTCTATAAATGAATGCATAGCTTAGTCTTAGCCAATATTTTCTTTCTTCCTCTGCCTTCTCTCATGTTGAGGCACTGGCTGAACCTGCTGTTCAGTATCTGTATGATGTCGACTGAGTTTCTCAGTAAATCAGGCTTAAATGAGAAAGAACCACCTCTTCCTCCCCTTTCCTCTCCCTTTTACTAAACAATGACTTTAAAAGGAGGAGGAGCAGAATGTGAGTCTCTGGGGGGACCTGAAATGGAATCTGGTTCTGTTGCATTTTCAGAAGATTAGAGCCTGTGGGTGGGTGGTTGAACGGAGGAATGACTTGCCCAAGGATTTCATCTCAGCTGGGACAGAACCCTTCTAATGTGTGGCAGTATCACTCAGTGCTTTCCCCTAAGGGAGGAGTGGCTGCCTTGGTGTAGGTTCCTGAGAAAGTGGAGACCTGGGAAACATTCCCTGAGCCTTTGGTGACTTTTTGGTGACTTTACCTGCTACAAGCACCACCTAAACAATTTTATCTTTGTTTCTGGAAAAAAATAACCTTGCATAAGATATCTGCTACGTATTGGTAAAAAGCAATAACATGGGACCTTACTGGTAGGGCTTGGGGAAAATTCAGAACTTTTTTCCTTACCTATCCACCTAAAATGGAATACTTTCCACAACCACTACCTAAACAGAACAGGTATTATATGATAAGGTCAAATGCAAAACTGATCTAGGGGGCAGCTAGGTGGCGCAGTGAGTAGAGCACCAGCCCTGGAGTCAGAAGGACCTGAGTTTGGATCTGGCCACAGACACTTCACACACACACACACACACACACACACACACACACACACACACACCCCTAGCCGTGTGACCTTGGGCAAGTTACTTAACCCCAATTGCCCTCCAAAAACCAAAAACAAAAAACAAAAAAACAGAACTGATTTAGGAGCCCTGTTGGGGTTTGCTGTGCAAGTGAATCTAAAATGTAAGTCAAATGATACCATAATGGTTTATTTCTTTGGGGGAAAATGGTATAGTGAGGGCTTGAGGGAGCATAGACGGGGCAAGAACATGGATAGGGTGGAACCTCGGATTTCGCTGGATTGGAGAATTCCTCATAATTTTTAACCTCATTTTTTATGGCTCTTACCAGTGTAGACTAGCACCTGAGTTACAATTTAAAATCTTCAAGAGTTTCCCAGTTCAGTGACAAGTTAAGTGGAAATCCACAGCAAGTGTACGACAGAGGTAATGTTCAAACCTGGGTCTGACTGCTCTAAGGCCAGCTCTCTATTCATTATTCTCTACTTCCTCTCAAAGGTATATTTTTCTACTATTGATTTGAGTTTATATTTTTAATATCTTTTTTAAAATACCAACACCAAAAAAAAAAAACAAACCCCAAACCTCAAATATATAAAACTAAAGCCAGGTTAGCCAGCCAACCTATATGTATTTTTTAAAAATTCTACATAACATGTAGGAGACAGCCAAGTGGCCCAGTAGATAGAGCTTCAGACCTGGAATCAGGAAGACCTGAGTTCATATCAGGCCTTAGACACTTACTAGCTGTGTGACCCTGGGCAAGTAACCCTGACTGCCAAAAAATAAAAAAATAAACTTCATGGTAGAGGTCATCAGGCTTTTAATTTTTATTGTTTCAAGCAGTCTGACTTGAATAGGAGTGAAATTAGGAGATCTGGGTTCAAATCCTGCCTCAGACAGTCACTATAACTCAGTTTCTTTCTCTATAAAATGAGGAGTTTGGACTTTATAGACTCCAAAGTTTCATGTAGCCCTTAATCTATGATCCTTTCTGGTATGTGGTTTCTCTTTAGGCTAATCATGCTTCAGAGCAGTTTCAGCTTCTAGGTATGTGTTCAGGGACCTCCAGGGGTTCAGATTAAGTGTCAGAAAATCATTAACACTTGTATCTAAAGGTCTGCTATATCAAGCCTACTCTTGCTTTTTTATATACTGTAAAAAACAGGAGTTCCCCGTGGAAAATGCCCTAATAGTCCTATCTGGAAAGCACTCAAGAACCTTCTGCAAGAGCAGATCTCTCCTCAGATTCTTTCCAGCTGGCCATGTTCCCTTTGCCTTCTCCCTCTGCCAACCTTGGAGTCAGGGGGCCAGATAGAGTTCACAGAGTGTTCCCTACCTACCTGCAAACTGCCTTGCACACCTTGGAAACACCCACCTTTCATAGGATCAAGGGCTCTTGTCCTTGGCTCCTAGATCAACTCACTCTCCCAACCTTTTCACATTCTCATCAACAGCTTTGCCCGCTTCAGACACCTCTGCCCTTGGGCCTTTCCCTATAATTGGCTCAAACCTAGTCCAGATCCCCATTTCAAGAGGGGTTCTAACCGTGCTCAATTCACTCCCAGCTCTACTCATTCTCCAGACTTATTCATTTCTTCATTGTCATTCTTGCCCCTTATGGGTGCTCTCCTTCCAAGTCTTCTGAATGCTGGTCATCCTTCACTAGAATGTAAACTCTTTGAGGGCAGAGATTGTCTTAATTGCCTTTATTTCTCTCCCTAGAGTTTCTTGCAGTGTCTGACACATAGCAAGATTAATAAATGCTTTATCCATCCATCTAGTCCACCCCCCTCATGAGGAAACTGAGGCCCAAAAAAATTAAGCAATTTACCTGAGGTTACATATCTAGTATGTAATGAAGATGGGACCTGAATCCAACTTCTCTGATTTCAAAATCCACAATGATGCTATTCTGCCAGGCTGCCTCTTTTCTTTACTACTATCATTTCTTCTGTCCCCACCACCTCAAACCTTCTCAGTATGTTCAGTAGCAGGGACAGCTAGGACAGCTTTCAATGGCATGGGGAATTCCAGATAAGGAAATTCCCTCTATCACAGCAAACTAAAGCCTTCCGGCAAATGTGTAGTGTTAAAAATTGCCTGGGGTTACATAGTCAATGCCTAATAGAAACAAAACTAGATCCTAGGTCTTCCTGGGTTCCAGAAATAACTGAATCCATCAGAGGTAATTTGAACTCGGAGGACAGATCAATTGTTTATAAAATGAAATATCCTCAAAATGTTCTCATGTATTCTCTCCCTAAATGTAACAGTAGTCACCTTACCTGCCCACCCTTGGGGCTTCACCAAGTGGGTTGTTAAAAGTATGAACATGACTTTAGGTAGTACGACCAGGGCCAGGAATCATACTATCTTTGCCCTGTCTGTGCTTAAAAGAAGCAGAAAATCAAATCCATCACCAAGGGCCGTGACCCATGAGAGGTTTTGCTTTGCTTATTAGAGGTACAACCTACCAATTCCTAAGTTTATTTTTCCATTCAGAAACCCACAAACAGTCAGGTGAACAAATAAGGATAAAGATTGGACTTATCATTGGTATAGGACTCTCTCTTTACCAACACACGTTGGCATCTTCTGTGTGATTTATAGCCTAAAAGCTGCCTAGAGAACTAAGATATTAGGTAACTTAATCAGGGTCACACAACCAGCACATGTCAGAGGGAGAATTTGAACACAGGTCTTCCAGGACAGTTTTCTGTCTACCTAGCAATAGGTTAAAATAGCAATAGGTTAAAAAAGGAAAAAGACTTCCTTGAGTCTGACCCTGATTTTGCCTAGAAGTGATTGTCATAGCCATGTGGACACAAACGTGTTCTATAAGTAAGGGAGGAGACCACACAAACCATTTCTTTGAGTTAACTGTCAACTATGATGGAATGATGAGAACCATGTGATTTCCTAATGTCATTGAACCAGACTTTGTCAGTTTTCAACAGCCTTAAAGATTATCACAGCCTGGGAAGCCTATTCATTCCTCTTTTTGTTGTTACAAGATAGTATCTGAAGAACGAGTTCCTTTACCTGGGTAGGGAAATGGGCAGGGAAAGGGTGGGGAAGGAAGTTAATCAGCCTCCTGGGACATTCTGCTGTTTCAGAAGATGCTCTGAGTATCATCAAATGTTTAAGAATATACAACCATGCTTAATTTTCTTACTCTAGTGTAATTGTTTCTGCTCCAAAGTTTTATTCTCTTTAGAGAGATTGCTTTACGGAGCTTCACAGGATATTATCAGTGGAAAGAACCTGAGAGATCATCTAGTTCCACCTAACTTTTCCTGAGAGGAAATTGAGACTTGACAGTTAAGTAGCTTGTTAAAGGTCCTCTTCCAGAACGAAGGCTGCACAACAACAGGGAGTCAGTAGTTAAGATTCAAACCAAGGTCTTCCATTTCCCCATCCAGTGTTCTGTCCACTATAGCTTATAAATATTGCCTTGGGGTTCCCCTGGCAATTGTACTCTGGGGATTTTAAAATTTCTTAGAACCTGACACCTTCCTAGACTTTCCAGTATTCTTACTTTTTTTTTCTTCTCCACCATACAAAATAGTCCAGTGACACGGACCTCTGATGTTTCTCCTACACAACACTCCATCTCCTGACTCATGCATTTTCACTGGCTGTCTCCCCATGCCTGGAATTCTCCTCCTTCCTCTCTCTATTTCCTGACTTCCCTGACTTTTTTCAAATCTCAGATAATATCCCATTTTTTGCTAGAAGCCTTTCTACATCCCTTCTCTTAATGCTAGCACCTTCCTTCTGAGATTATCTCTAACTTATCCTTTATATATCTTGTTTGTACATAGTTTGCATGTTTGCACGATATTTCCATTAGACTGTGAGCTCCTTGAGAGTAGGGACCATTTTTGACTCTCCTTGTCTCTGCAGTGCTTTGAACAGTGTCTGGCAGCATTTAATAAATGCTTGTTGACTTGACTGCCATTGCTTGGTGCTACCACTTTGGAAAAATAGCAATAACCAGGCTCTCTTGAAAATGTGAGCTATCTTACATGAAGACAATTATGGTTTCTCCCTCCTTGGGGAAAGTGCAATACATGTGGCTTTTCCCAATTTGTTGTACACAACCAACCCTGCCAGGGAATGGTTGATGCTTTTATTTATAATCCCAAATCTTCCTAACGTAATGAACAGTTACAGCTTTCTACTGAGAACCTCGTCAGGGTATCAGTTTGTTGATTCCATTTATTTAAGTTTTGATAGAACCCAAGAAAAAGAGAAACACTGGGAAAGAGTACAATAAATGTTTTTTCATTCATCATTCATTCATGCCCACATAAGAAAAGGGGAGTACCTTACTTGGAGGATGAGGAAAAGGAAGAAATCAAAGATAATGCCAAGGTTTCAAATATGTTTGGCTGGAAGGATTGACAGGAATCAGAAAATCAAGAGAAGAAACAGATCTTGTGGACAAAGATGAATTTAGTTTAAGATGTGATGAGTTTAAAGTCTTACTGGAATATCTAAGTAGAACAGCCAGATTACAATTGAAGATGATGGACTGAAGCTTGGGAAAATTTGGGGAGCTAGAAATGCAAATTTAGCCTGAGGACAGAACCCCAGAAAACAGACATCTGACAAGTTGGAGGACAAAGATGACCCAGAAAAGGAGATGGAGAAAAGATAGGAAGAAAACAAGAGAATATAGTGCCATGGAAGGGACAGGTCATTAGAAAGCTTTAGGGGTCTAACAACGCATCTGAAAAAAACTCCAAGTAGCCCATTGACTTGATCAGAGGGCTTCAGAAAACTGAATTAGTAGAGGAGTTGAAATAATACTAACCCACAAAATTGGACTGAAATCTAAACAAAGCAGCTAATTAGTATAAATGGTTTGTTTTTACAGTTATAATCCTTACGTTACAAAAGTTGTTCAATTTTACCAAATGGCAAAAAAAAGTATGAGGAGGGAAAGCCTATGCAAATAAAGAGCTACAATGGTCCTGGAATTTATAAAGCTAAGTGGTCAAATTGGTTATTCCCCATACTTGGAGTCAGAATGAAGCCAATTATAGAATTCAACAGCAAAAACAATAATAATAATGATCTTTTCTAATATTCAGGAGAACATCAATGTAGCAACATTTCTTTCCAAAGCATTTTCTAGGAGACCTCACCCTGCTAATTATAGGGAAGCAGAAATACCATTTTTCAAACATTTTATATATATATGGACTGGAGGATGAAAAATTAATTGTTTACCCAAGACCAAAACCACAGCTCTTTCAATAGCTTTGCCAGATGACGTTGATTAATGTAACCAGATTTCAGAAACCTGATAATAAGACATTAAAGACAGAATTCCATTAAATGGAACTGAGCAATCTTGTATCTCTGTACATGCATACATTTGCAGTTGTTTTCTGACTCAAATGAGAATTGTGCTGAACATCTGCAAATGAATTACAGAAATTGTTGATGATAATTCCTTGAATTTCTCCAATATACTAGTACTCTCAGATAAGAAAATCACAGAATCCTAGACTTTTGAGCTGGAAAGATGCCTGAGTGCTTGAATGATAAAGAAACTAAAAAACTGAATAGTCCTATAGGCTACACCATCACGTACCCCTGGAAAGCTGTCTGGGGTTCTAGATATCTTTTGGGTACTGAAGCCTCTTTGAACCATAGCTCATGAGTCCCTACCAATGTGTTGCCTTTTACTAGTAAGGCAGAGTCCTAAGTTTAAAGTGAAGGCTTTTAGTGAAATAGCATAAAAATACAAGTATCAACAGTAAATTCTCCCCCTTCCCCCCTAAATTTGGACCTCACAATGCACACATTCTCAGTGAGAAGAGAGAATAAGCAAATGGAACAAACATGGGTTATACAAATGGAGAATGTTTGAGGTCAGAGCTCCCACTATGGAGGAACTCAAATTTCTTTCCTTTCATTAACTTTCATTCATTCCTTTTCTTTTTCACTTACTTTCCTTTCATTGTCCTTTGCAATCTAACTTCTCATTTCATGATTCAACTGAAACTTCTCACTCCAAAAATTATCAGTGATGTCTGAATTTCCAAATCCAATCACCTTTTCTTAATCCTTATCTTTATTAACCATTCCCTTTCATTTGACTCTAGTCTCTACCCTCTCTTCTTAGATGCTTTCTACTCTCAGTATTTTTGTAATACTGGTCTCTCTTGGACCTTGTCCAACCTGTTTGCTCATTCCATCTCTTGTCTCCTTTTCTGAATCATCACCCTTGTCTTGTACCCTAACAAAGAATGTACCCCTCAACTCTCACCTAAGCTTTCCTTCTATTACTATAATCACTCTTAATGACCCTAGAGAGAGTGTGGCCTCATGCTCCCTGCTCTCTTTCTCTCTGTCTCTCTCTGTCTCTGTCTCTCTGTCTCTGTCTCTCTCTGTCTCTCTGTCTCTCTCTGTCTCTCTCTCTCTCAACTTCCTTTCAGAAAAGTGCTTTAACATTATGTTGAGGGAGCTGTGAATTGGTCCAGCTATTCTGGTAAACAATTTGGCATGATTCAAGAAAAAGTGATTAAACTGTCCATATCAGTAATTCCATTGCTGGGCATGTACTCCAGGGAAATCAAAGACAGAGAGAAAGGTCCCACATATATTAAAATGATCACAGCCATCTTCTCTGTGGTAACTTTACTAAAAATAAAGTGAGTATCCAATAACTGGTGGCACAAACTGTGGTAAAAGAATATAATGAAATGTTGTTTTTCTTTTTTGAAGGGGTCAATTACATCATGAAGAAGATATCTTGACTTTCATATGAATTAGATTTAAGTGAGGCAGAATTGTTCAAAGTCATCAGCCTCACTCTCCCTTCCAGAGTCTTTGAAGTTCAATGTCAAGACAAAAATCAAGACAACTAATGATGGGCTGGGACGAAGTGGCTGACCTTGGCATCGTTCAAGTCTGACCAAGCTCTAAGCTCTTCATAGCACCTGCTTCAGCCACCTTCATAGCTATTGGAACAAATTGTTCTCATCTATCTACCCATTCTGCCAGGGAAAGTCTTCATGTGCTTGGGGTGGACATCACTTAACTCACTGATGGGTTTGAGGCCTGTCAGTTACACTCAACCTGGTTTAGCCGGTCTGCTAAGATGGTTTTACTGGGGTGGGGCTGCTGCACATGCTACAGCTTCTTGGAGCCACAGGTGACAAGTAGACACTAAACATGGATGAGCAGCCCAGAAAAGGGCATGGCAAGCCCTCACACCAGAGGTTCTAGTCCTCCCTGAACACCCCATAAACCAGATTATGAAATATCATTGTGCCATTAGAACAGAAAACATGAAGAATTCAGAGCATAATAGGAAAGTATATAAATGGATGCAGAGAATAGCAAAAAAAGAGAAAAATACACAATGACTTCAGTAATGTGAGAAATGATTCATGTGGCCCTCTGCTCTATCCGAATCAGTGTTAATCAGCTTTATATTTTACGTAAATCATATAGGGATAACTAGATAAGAGAGGTTCTTATGGCAGGCCTCAAACTTGAATGTTCACTACTTGTTTACCAGTAAGAAGCTCACTTACTCAACCACAAGAATGCTGACCAAAATATCTCCTTCCTGTTTAGCTCAAATTCCATGTCCAAACCCAGCATGGGTGGATTGCCTTGATTCTTTGGAAAGTACCCCGACTTAACTGTGCACCTCCAGACCACTCTTTCTCATCCAAGATGAGCAGGTGACCATCTTATGACCACTTAGTCACTGAAGATGATGATTGCCTCACCTATCTTTTGACCACTTAGTCAGTGGAGAGGACCCTCGCCTTGCCCATCTTCTGACCACCCGTGCTGACACATCATTTCTGGCTCTCCTGGAGACTTGAGATCAAGGAATATCAACCAATGAGATTCTGTATTTTACCATGCCTCTTTTGCATATTTGGCTATCAAACCCTATAAAAGTAAGGACCTGGGGAAAGAAGGCATGTCAGATCATGAGGAAAATCTGTGTGATTTAGAGGGAGCCATTGGGCCCTTTAATAAAGTGCTATTGGCTTGGAGCTCTGCCTCAGTCATTTTTCTTGCAGATTGGACAATTTTGAACCCCACAAATGTGAATGAGAATAATACTAAAATGTAACTTAATTCAAATTAAAGGCAATATCTAGTACTGAATCCAGTGGACAGTAATGAGGGTGTAGATAAAATAAATATCATACTCTCTAGATAACAGAATTAGGCTCTATAAATAAATTTTGCTTAACCATTTTTGTCTGTTACAGGAGCTTACATCTGCTTATCCAGTCTTAACCCAGCCTCACATCTCCAACTCCTCTTGAACTAGATAACCAGCAGACATCTTAATTCAACATATCCAAATTTGAACTCACTCTCTTTTCCCCAAAGCCCTCACTCCTTCCAAACTTACCTATTTCTTTGGAGAGTTCCATCATCTTCCCAATCACCCAAACTAACTACGTAGCTGTCATCCTAAACTTCTCACTTTCTCTAAACTTCTATATCTAATCTGTTGATAAAACCTGTACATTTCATCTTTGCAATGTCTCTCTACCATGCCCCCTTCTCTCTTCTGATACTACCACCACCCTAGCAGAGGCCCTCATCACCTCATGCCTGGATAGTTGCAATAGTCTACTGGTTGGTCTGCCTGCCATGAGTTTCTCCCCATTCCTCTAAGCTGTCAAAGTGATCTTCCAAAAGTGCAAATATGACCATCTCATCCCCCTATCCCTGTCCAATAAACTCCTGTGGCTCCCTATTATTTCCAGGATGAAATATAAAATCTTCTATTTGACATGCAAAGCTCTTCATAACCTGACTCTAATTCATGATGCCATTTTAATAATGAGAGCAGTGCTTTTTAGCTAAAGAAGCCAAATTTCTATGAATACCCTGACCATCACAGTAGTCACCAGAAGAGAGAGAAACTGAAAGAGGGAGGGATGGTGCTAAACCTGTCCTGATTCTTATGGTGAGGGGAATAGTGCTCTGGAACACCTGCTCCTGATTCATTCTAGCTACACATCTATTGCTAGTTAGATTTCGCTGATTAGAGAAGAGGATTAATGAGGTCAAGGTCATGAATTCAATTAAAGCACGCACTGGTTAGCTGTGTCCTATCATATGGACACAGACTCTATTCATAACCTTGAGTAATCACCTACAAATACAATTTGTGGCAATTATTCAAGTAGGAAGAGAGAGAAGAGAGGAGGGATAGATCAGTGTAAATCTGTTGTCACTAATGGGAATGACCTCTAATTGTATGACAGAACACTGCTACTTTTATTCACTGATCTAGACTAATGTGTTTTATTTATTCTACTGGGATTGTGCAATTAGCTAAACCATGACAAGAAATTCTCATACTTGGAGAAGAGGGGAGAGGTGTCCTTAACGGAGGTTGAAATCATGGGGAAGATTGAGTTGAGTGATGGATAAGGGAGAAGTGTTCTTAGAGATGGAGAGAGAGGTCATGGAGCTATGGAGGTTGAGGAGCTTGGAGGAAAGGGTATTCTAAGGGTCAGGAACTTAGGTGGATAAGAAGAGTATTACCAGCACCTGAATGGATAGAGGGATGCCAATCGGGGTCTTCTGAGGATTGCAACAAAGAATATCAGCATATTCTACTGTTCACCAAAGGCTGGAAAACAGAAAATTCCTATTGTATGCTATTGGACAGTATAGGCAGAGGGAAGGAAGAAGAAATTATAATCTAGATTAAATGATGGAATTTGGATCATATCAGATTTTGGAAAATCACAGTGAAAACAGGGGACAAAGATACTCCTCCCTCTCAACTTTTCTCTTTCCTCTAGCCTAACATATCTTCATAGGAAGGGAGGGACACCAAAATATTTGGCATTTAGTGAGACTAAAAATAAGACTTTCAAATGAGACACTTCATAAAAACAGGTTGTGTAACATCCTGGCATTGACTCCATGGTGCCAAATGTCTTGGAATAAGGTTGGAACAAAATTTCTCCGGAACACATTGCATAAAGTGAAATATAGCAGTGAGTAGGAACTGGGCAGACTGAAGACAGCAGTCCTCATGGCCTTCTTGTTGTAGTATACACTTTTATTGGTACACACAACTCTTGGGACACCCCAGGCGCACCACCCCAACCCAGACATGGTAATGATGAGCCTCTGGACAATCCTGGGGATGGGGTCCAAGTTGAGGCAGGCCCAGGGGACTCTTTCCAAAGTGGATTCAGCCCCAGTTATTTGCACTAGGTCAAACTCAGGAATCTCATGTCAGTAAATGCTACCATTTCTGCTTTCTAAATTTTTCTTAGTTTTATCCTCATTCTCCATGTTCTCATTGCCCCTATTTGGTCTAAATCTTCATCATTCCATGCCTGCATTAATACAAAACCCTCCAAGTTGATTTCCCACAATCCTGGTTCAAACCTTTGAGATCTATCCTGCACACCAACACTATTCTAATCTTCCTAAAACATTCCTTTCATTGCATCAGACACCTACGGGGACACTCTATTATCTAATACATCAAGTTCTCCGTACAAATTTCAAATTCCTCCTTAATCAAGACTCACCTATCTGTCCAATTGATTTCCCACTATTATATAATTCATGTGTATGTGTGTTTATAACTTTTATTTATGTGTATGTTTATGTATTTATCGATATTTATTCGCTCATGTGGTTACCAAACCAATTCAGTCCAAGGAATATCTATCTGTCAATCATAGTGGATACAAAGAAAAATGAAAAAGTCCTTGCCCTCAAGGAGTTACAGGCTATTATTGGAACACAACAGGAAAATGGAAATGTTGTGCATATTGCCTCCATTGATGTAACCCCCAACCCCTCCACATGTCAGCAAATAAAGTTCCATCTAATAAAACTCCTTACCCAATGGCCAGCCTTACCCTCCTAAGCCTTCAAACTTAGGCTAATTACCGAGGAAAGTCTGTTTACCTTAATTCTAGTGCCTTCCCTCTGCTGATTATCTCATTGTATTCTGTATCTAGTTTTTTTGTTCATACATATTTGGATGTTGTCTCCCCATGAAGTCCTTGAAGGTAGAGTCTGTTTTGTGCCTCTCTTTGTATCCCTGGCCCTTAGCACAATGCCTGCCACATAGTAGGCACTTAATAAAAATCTATTGACTAACCAATGAGCCTTTTTTAATTTGTTAAGACCTTCCAGAATTTTATGTCTCCTAATATTGTAAACTAGGCCTGACTCAATCTGATCTAGTAGTTTAGGTTCTGGATTAGAATGAAATGAAACAAGCTAGAACATCTGAGAGTTAATGAAGGATGTTTATTTACTCATTAGGGAAGGAGGCAACTAGATGGTACAGTGGACAGAATGCTGGACCTAGAGTCAGAAACACTAGAATTCAAATTTGACCACATTTACTTACTAGCTGTGTAACCCTAGGCAAGTCATTTAACTTCCATCTGCCTCAGTTTCCTCATCTGTAAAATAAGGGTAATAATATCACCTACAACCCAGGGCTGTTATAAGGAGAAAATGAAATATTTGTAAAATACTTTACAGTCCTTAAGGCTCTGTTCAGGGTCCAGCAAGGGCAAAATCTTACTATTTCTCTTCTTTTGAATTGAGATAAGGATGGTTTTTATAATATTAAATACAATAAAATATTTAAAAAATTTAAAAACATCCATAGCTCCTTGGCTATATAAAAGCAGTGGTCTGCTTGCCCCTGTATTATATAAATGGTAGTTATTATTATTATTAAGGGATCTCTCTCTCTCTCTCTCTCTCTCTCTCACACACACACACACACACACACACACACACACACACACACACACACACACATACCATTGATTCAGCTGTGCATAGTTTCTCTGCCTGTGTTGGCCATGATGATCTGCCATTCAGCAGTCTAATGGAGGAACTGCTGATTCCCCATTTCTGGCTCTATGGATTTGGGTCACCAGGAAGCTATGTAAGTGACTTGAGCCTTGGGCTCCTAAGTCGCTCAAAGAGTTTCAATACATGTTAAAGAAAAATTAATCTAGCCTACATGGCAGATATTGTTTATGCCACATCTAGCATAACCTCTGAGAACCCAATATCACCTCCATGCCTAAGAAAGGAACATGACTTTACCGGGAACTACAGTTAAAAGGTATTATTATAAAAGATTCTTGATAAATTTTTGTTAGTTGATTTATCCCCAAACCTCTTTTTGAACACTTCAACCACAGGCTCTCCAGGTGCTTTGATGCCTTCCAGTGGCTAGAACCAAACCAGACCTCTCAGAGTTTCCATCCCAAGGATTAGTACCCCAGTAAGCCCTGAAACTCACTCCTCTGGCAGACAAGGCCATCTTGACCTCAGTGATGATACCCTAGGTTCATGCTAAGTCATTCTGAGAGGGAAGTAATGGAGCTCTAGAAATTCAGAATTGACTCTAGGGTCTTCTTAGGAGAGGCTCCATATTCCAGCAGGAACATTGGCATTAATACCAGATTAACTAGAAAGGAGCTGTTCAGTCATCTGTCGATTTGGGCTACAATTAACAACCCATGGAAAAGTACCCAAACTTGCAAACTAGCCCTGTATAGGCACAGTTTGGATCCACCAATTTAATAAATTTGTGTGTAATGGATTTTCAAAGTAGTGATAAAGTTACAAAGAGGCTAATTTATCCAGGGTCTTTCTGCAAAGTTTTATTCCTGTCGATGTGGATGAACCAGCCAATTTAAGTTCTTTAAATGGAATAACTCATTTCCATTCAATCCAATAATTATTTATTGAAGACCAACTCTATGCCCTATAACTACTAGGTGCTGACACACATTCACATGAACTTTGTGATCCTGCATTATTACAAAGAAAACTGAAAACCATTCATAAGAGGACAATTTCATAGGGAGAAAACCATAGCTATAATGTCTCCTATTCCAGTTATAAAACAACAGAGTTTGGCAAACCCATTAAAAATATGAAAGTGAAGTATGTTTACTCTCTCAGAATAAGGCCTATATACATAGCAGCCAGAAATAAGTATAATGCTCCCTCATATTTATATAGTCTTCAAAGTGGTTTTACTTGTTTTGAAAAGGGAGGAGATAGAAATGTGAATACGAGGCTGGACCCAAACTAATCCAACCAGTAGCTGGACCCACAGGCAAATAAATCATCATCATCATCATCATCATCATCATCATCATCATCATCATCATCATCATCAAGCATTTATATAGAATTTTAAGGTTCTACACATCACTCTACATACATTAATCCCATTTAATTATGTAACCTGTCAGTGTCTTATAAACCATAAAGGGATATATCAATGTAATTAGCTATTATATTATCTATCCACAACCTTATTTGTCCTTCACAACACTTTTGTGAGATATGCAAGGAAAGCTTCCATCATCACCCCATTCCACAGATATTGTGGAAGATGAAATTGAAAGGAGTGATTTGCCAGTGTCCATGTGGCTAGCTGCGTCATTTTGCTGTTCAGTTTTTTCAGCCTTGTCCAACTCTTCTTGCCTCCATTTGGGGTTTTCTTGGCAGAGATACTGGACTGATTCGCCATTTCCTTCTCCAGCTCTTTTTACAGACAAGGGAAACTAAGGCAACCAGGGTTAAGTGACTTTCCCAGAATTACACAGTTAGTAAATGTCTGAGGCCAGAATGGTGGTCATGTTTTCCTGACTCCAGGCCCAGCACTCTATATCCACTGTACCACCTAACTGCCCCAAAGCTGATTCAGGGTCATCATGTAATGGAAAGGGCATAAAAATGGCAATCAAAAACCCTATGTCTGAATCCTATCACTGTCACTTATGATAGGTATGACCCTGATTAAGTCACCCTCCCTGAATTGCATTTACTTCATCTCCAAAAAATCAAATATTACCAATCCTAAATATCTTTCACTTTCTCTAAAAATTCAGTAAAATTAATATAATCATTGACATTTATTCATCAACTATTCATTATCTCACTTAAATCACACAGCAACCCTAAGACGTAGATCCTACCAATTTTATTATCCCAGTTTTACAGATCAGAAAACTAAGGGTTCTAAAAGAAACTTTCTTACTCATGGTAACGTAGTTAGTCTGGGTCAATGGAGGGACTTGAACCCACAGGTTCTTCACCTGGAGTTCAGTGCATTGTCTACCATGCCATACTGCCCCTCTAAATATGGGAAACTGCTTTGAAAACTGAGATCCTGTACATACATAAAGTAGTGTGACCTTATTCTAGCACCCTAAACTCTGGGATTACGGGGACCAGATTTTATTTTAGGGACAAATCCCTTTGGCTCATTTCCACCCACATGAAGTTTCCCCTGGGAATCTCAGAATACAGTTTTGTCTAGGTCTCCATAGATGTTGGTAAAAGGACCACCCAGCTCCTGTGTAATAACAATATATATTGGGTTCTGGAAAACCACACACGCGCACACACACACACACACACACACACACACAGAACAGTAACAACATATAGGACTCATAATAGCTCAGTCATAATCAGTATAACTTTCTTCTCCCTCTGGTGAGTCCTGCCTTCCTCTCCTCACTAAGACCTGTATAACTCATAGTTCTTCAGAATCATAACATCTCAGTATCAACGTGAATGCATGCTACCACCCAGTAGTTATAAGGCATATAGTTGGTCCTCAATAAATAATTATTTGATTGAATGGAAATTATTTTTCCAATTGAAGAATTTGAATGGGCTGGTTCTTCCATATTGGCAGGAATAAAACTGTTTGCCAAAAATCTACCAGCATTCCAATGTATCCCTTCCTCACCCTAGAGATGCATAAAGGCCCCTAGCCTCTGGCACTGCCCGAATGCCTCTTAGAAGGAAACAAGCTTAGAGTTGTTAGAGAGGTAAACCCCCTCCCATCAGACCTATACCTTCTTAGTAACTCACGGTAGTAATAACAGACTGTCATGATTTTTGCACCATGTTGTGTCTCAGCCCCCTGCTACTTCTCCAGTTACGGGATCATGTACATAATTCTCTTGTTCCCAAGAGTCTACTATTAAATTCCTCTCCTTTTTTTAGGTGGGTAAGACCCCAAACTCTCTAGGAATTTAGCATTTTCCAGAAATCCCCCTCCCTCTCTATCCAGGAATGTGGGGTTAAGGAACTCCCACCTCTTGTTCATGTGCTTTCTATCTCTTGAGATCCTACCATATCTCCTTGACTAGGCCCAGAAACTCTTGCTCCCCCAACACAGCTAGGTCTTGAGGCTATCTCTTGGGCAGAGAAACTCTGCTGCTTGCCTTTTCCTGGCTAGCAGTGGTGGGGCTGAGAGTGGTTGTTACACTTAGCAGTGTAAGTTACCCAGAAAAGAAGCTTCCCAAAAAACAAACTCTTCTCTTAGGTATCTACTCTCTGATCCAAACTCAGCTCTCACTTGATCTCCCTAAAAAGGGGTGCTACAGGTCTACTGTCTCTCTTTTACAGGCCTAGCACAAAGGGATGGCTTTGACTCATAACAGCCTGAGTCAATTAATTCATCCCTCATTTCTGAAATGTAAGGAAGTGTCCTGGAGGTGACAATGGACATATTCACACCCAACACAGAAAGACAGTAGTACCTTGCTGTAACTTCAGCAAGTTGATCAGGCAACTCCCCTGATCCACCCTCCCAAATACTGTTATTAGTAATCCGAAAAGGGGATGAGCTTTTTAGTCTCCTTAACTTCATAGCATAGTACATCCCTATGCAAACACAGCACTGATGTCATTTCTTTACCTTTGACCTCATTTTACTCTGTTCCTCTATTGGTGGGAGGAGAAGAATCAAGTTGCCTCTGTGGGAATCTACTTATATTTTGTGTCTCTTTTATGAACTTACATTCCTTTTGTAAATGGATTTGTATGGCATAATTTGTTGTCCTACATTGTAAGATTCTAAAAGGCAAAGACATAAGAGCTGCATGGAAACTTAGGGGCTCTCAGGTTCAGCTTATAATTGAGGAGATTGATATTCAGAGAGACTTTGACTTACCCAGTCACACAGCTATCCAGATACAATGACAGAGCTGAGATTCAAACTCAGAACTTGAACCTCCTTACCCTGCACCAGGCAGTTAGATGATAAAATAGATACAGCACTGGGCCTGGAATTAAGAAGACCAGAATTCAAATCTAACCACAAACATTTACAAGCTGTGTCACGTAGGAGTGGCTAGGTGGCACAGTGAATAGAGCACTGGCCCTGGAGTCAGGAAGACCTGAGTTCAAATCTGACCTCAGACATTTGACACACTTACTAGCAGTGTGAACTTGGGCAAGTCACTTAACCCCCAACTGCCTTCCAAAAAAGCAAAAAACAAAAAAGAAAAGACCACAGAGGAAACACAGGGTATTATCCAGGACTTTCCTGTGATCTATTCAGAAACCTAAGGTTCAAGAGGTTTAGTCCCCTCATTTTGTGGGTGAGGAAACTGAAGCCTAGAGAGGTTGAATGACTTGCCCAGTCTGAGTTCCGTGGATAGTAAGTGGTTCAGGTAGGATTCAAATTCAGGTCCAAATTCAGCACTTAAGATTGTTCCTTAATTTCTTTTTTGTATCCCCCACCAGAACAAACCTATTCCTTTTTCTCCTGGACCCTGTGTCTCCCCAGTACACCTGTTAGTTTTCCAAATTTAAATGTCTCTCTTACTTATTTTCCATGATAGGTATGGAATAAATAAATATCTGCAGAACTCTGGAAGAATGGGTAAACAAATGGAGTAAAAACCTGATAGTCTTTCAAGTCAAAGTCACCCGCCCCCTTCACAATTACTTCTCTCGTACTTTGTTTCTTCCCTTTTCCTTCACAAACGCCAGCCCTGCCTCACCCCAGTCCATGTACGAATGGAGAGAGATAGCTCTCTTTCCCTCATCATGAAAGTACCATGGAACAGTCTCAGAGCTCAGTGAAACAAAGCACAATTATTTTCCTATCAGAGCAGACCAAAAGTTCTCTGGGTCTTGGGAAGGCCCATCCTCAGGTGCCACAGAATCCCATGGAAGCCAGGAAAGAAGGAGCTGGGACAGCTGCATCTGCTCTCTCCAGCCCACACACCCCAGTTCTCTGCAGCTCTGGGCTTCCCAAATGGAAACAGATAAATTGGAAAGGGTACAACTCCCTAAGCCAGGGTGGTAGAAAGAGAGAAACAAAAGCCACCATGTTGTGATAGAAATAGCAGTGTTGCCATGAGATTTCTCCCCAATGGCCTAGGGCACCACTACTACCAGGTGATAAGTCTCAGATTCCACTAAGGTGGTATCTGTTATCATGGGAAACCAAGGATGCCCTTACTTGAGTAAGACTGAGACTGACATCACCTTTCAGGCTGTTTCTATGGGCTAGAGTGTGTGAGGTCTTTCTTCCAGGCTCAGCTTGTAATTATAGGACTGTGAGCCAAAGTACTCATATGCTCAGCTCGGCTCTAGCCCCCACTTTCTTGGGGTATTAAAAGTATTATTTTCCCAGACAGTGCTATGCTATTTGAGGAAGCCTAAAGATTACATGGAATTCATTTTTTTTTGCACTTACTCAGCAAGAAAATAAATCACATTTTCAGACCTGATTGAATTCCAAAAATGTTTCTCCCAACTCTTCCTATCAGTCTATATTGGGGGATTAAGTAGAGTATGGTGGGAGTCTGATGATCTGCTAGGAAAATTTCTGGCATTTGGCCAGGCCTGGGTCTTCTCTCTCCAGTCAGATCCTTTCTTCCCTTTGAGGGATGGCATTCTTACTTTTCTTCTCCCATGCACTAAACCAAGTGAGATCAGCAACCAATACATTTAAATGATTTCATCTGGATGGATGAAGGCCTTGAATGCATGTGGATAAGAATTCTGATGGGCAAATGTTTAACCAAACAAACCTCTGGAGAGGGCATGTGGAAGTCAAAGCCCAGGGTCTGGGACTCAACTTTCCAGTCACATCCAGAAGCATCAGAGAGATTGCCTTGATGATGACATTCAGCTTCAATTCAACAAATATTGATTGAACTCCTCGTACATGAAAGGCACTATGCTAGGTACTTGGGTGGGCTGGGGTAGGGGTGGACAAGCACTGTAATTTGAGAAAGAAGTGCCTACTGTGTTCCAGGCACCATCTTAAGCATTTCACAAATATTATCTCATTTGATCCTCCCAACAACCCTGAGAGGTGCTTTTATTATCTCCATTTTACAGTTGGGGCAACTGAGGCAGACAGTGATTAAATAACTTTCCCAGGGTCATACAGCTAGTAAGTGTGTGTGGCTGGATTTGAATTGAGTTCTTTCTGACTCCACGCCCAGTGCTCTATCTTCTAGACCATCAGCTGCTTTTAATTAAGGAGCTGACAACCTATTGGGACAATAACAAGATAATATAGTTTAAGCTAGAAGGAACATTAGTGTCATATCATCCAATTTCCTCATTTTAGAGAGGAAACAGAGGCCCCCAAAGGTTAAATGAATTACGTAAGGTCTCATAGTCTTTAAGGAGACCAAGGATTTGAATTTGGAATTCTCTGACTTCAAAGCCATCACTGTTTCCACAACACCCAGTTGTCTGCCCAATAGGTATTTGCACACATGGATTATACTTGTATACAGATTAGGGGTGAAGAGGGGGATGCAGAGAAGGACTTTGAATAGAGAGTCTTCCAGTTTGGACAGCAATATATGAGGTGTATAAGGGGATAGTAGAGGGAAAAAGTGGTTGGAAGGAAAAGAGTCTTAGAACCCTGTTCAATTCATGATTTTGTGTGACAGATTGCCTTTAGATTTTAAAAACTTAATGTGGCCAAAAGTCCATCACTCCTTCTAAGGAATATCCTTGCTCTTTCCTCCTCAACCTCCTTCATTCTCATTGTCCAGCAGCATCCAATTGGATTTGTTGGGTTCCATTGTCCAGTAGCATCCATTGGATTTGTTGGGCTACATTGTCCAGTAGTATCTGATTGGATTTGTTGGGTTCCAACCTTCAAAGAACATTAGACCATATTTGCATTCAAGGGACTGCTTGATGAAAGGATAGAGAAGTTTTGCAGAGATAAGGAAAGTTCAATTCTGAGTCTTGAATGGTAGGTTAACAAAGTAAGGTTAGAAAAGAGGTCAGTTCTCCAAATAAACTGGGTTTGTTGACTCTATTCAAAGAGTTCCAAGATCCAAACTGGACCATGTTAAAGAATGATGCCACCTGCTAATGGAACCTCATCTCCCAAGCTCAGGCACCAACTGCTATGGGATTGTAGGGATTCAGTGGTGTCTCACAAAGCCAGCTTTAGATTTTATTTAAATCACCTGCCCCACATCCAGTTCATTGCAGCACAAGAGTATTAAGGCTACACTGTGACATCAGAGATAAAGAGACAGTGTCATATTGCTGGAAAAAATTCTAGACTTGGAATCAGAAGAGTTTGCCTCTAACATTTGTGTGGCCTTGGACAAGTCATCTACCTTCTCTTCAATTCTACTTCTATAAAATTGCATCATCTACCTCATGTAAAGAAAATACTTTGCAAAA
The DNA here is from genome assembly GCA_011680675.1 of Gymnobelideus leadbeateri. NCBI lineage: Eukaryota > Metazoa > Chordata > Mammalia > Diprotodontia > Petauridae > Gymnobelideus > Gymnobelideus leadbeateri. The sequence goes on from WOXC01007639.1 coordinate 23,642, forward strand.
CTAAAAATAAGCCCTCCACAGGTGAACTGCTATAATTATTTTTTTTTACTTTTTCAGAGGGGGAAGGTAAGGCAATTGGGGCTAAGTGACTTGCCCGAGGTCACACAGCTAGTGTTAAGTGTCTGGGGTGGGATTTGAACTCAGGTCCTCCTCACTCCAGGGCCAGTGCTCTATTCACATGCCACCTAGCTTCCCCTATAATTATTTTTTTTAAAGGCCAGTAGGTGATGTCATGGACAGAGTGCTGGGCTTGAATTTCAGAAGACCTGATTCCAAATCATGCCTCAGAAACTTTTTGTTTTTGTCTGGATTAATCTGAATGAGTCACTTTTTAAGCTCTCATTTTTTATTTCCTCGTCTATAAAATGAGGGTAATAATATTACTCCATGTGGTTGTACTGAAGATTAAATGAGATCACAGGTAAAGTACTTTGCAAACCTTAAAAAGCTTGGTAAGTACTTTCTGAAGTTGTCATTTTTTCAGTCATGTCCAACTCTTCATGACTCCATTTGGGGTTTTCTTGGCAAAGATACTGGAGTAAAGGTTTGCCATTTCCTTCTCCACCTCGTTCTACAGATGAGGAAACTGAAACTAACAGGGTTGAATGACTTGCCCAAGGTCACACAGTTAGTGTGTCTGAGGCCAGATTTGGAATAGGAAGATAAGAATAGACCTGGCACTCTATCCACTGTGCCACCTAACTGCCCCCATGTAAATTATCATTACTATCATTATCAAAATACAATGAGCAAAGAATAGATAAGGGAAGATGCCTCTACTCCTTACCTTTGCAGAGGTGGGAGTTTACAGTTTTGGAACATTACATGTATTTTCATATTTTATTGGTTTTCATTGACTTTGCCAATTGGTTGGGATTTTTTTTCCCTGTTCTTTTTCCTTTAAAAATATTCTTTGTAGGGCAGCTAGGTGGTGCAGTGAATAGAGCACTGGCCCTAGAGTCAGGAGGACTTGAGTTCAAACCCAGCCTCAAACTACCCATATGACCTTGGGCAAGTCACTTAACCCCAATTGCCCTCCCCCACCAAAATATTTTTACATTCTTTGTTAGATGGGATGGCTCTCTGGAAGAGTTCAGGGATAGGGATACAGGGAGAAATTCAGGCAATGCAACAACAAATGCTAAAGGATCTAGGTGGCATAGCGAATAAAGTAAAGGAAGTCATGAAGACTGAATTCAAAACCAGTCTCAGACTCTTAGCTGTGTGACCCTGGGCAAGTCACTAAGCCTCTCTACTCCAGTGAGGATTAAATGAGATGACATATAGAAAGTGCTTTGCAAGACTTTAGTCACAGGGGGGCTAGGTGGTACAGTGAATAGAGCACTGGCCCTGGAGTCAGGAGGACTTGAGTTCAAATCTGACCTCAGACACTTTACACACTTACTAGCTGTGTGCCTTTGGGCAAGTCACTTAACCCCAATTGCCCTACAAAAAAACAAAAAAACCTCCAATTGTCTTGCCTTCCCCCCTCCAAAAAATAAAACACTTTAAGTCACTATATGAAATGAGCTTAAGCTACTATATAAAATAATCCATTATATAAAATTAAGTCACTATATCAAATCATCATTATTTTAAATCAGTCAATGGTCTTCCATTGTTTTGTATGTCAGGAAGATAGTAACTCTGGCTGGTAACTGTGAGCTCAACACTTCCCTGGGTGTGGCTATGGAGGGTGGAGTGTAGAAGAAATCAGGGGCTTTTTGTCCATTTGAGAATAGACATGGTCTGGATTCTAGGAGATGGGGTGGAGTAGAGAGAGGAATTTTTCGATATTTTTGTTTTTTTAACTGACTTTAATTCCATTCTACTATTGAGAATCTAGAGTTCTCACTTTGGAAAAGATTCCAGTTCTTTCTGCTCAACTTAAAGACCGTAATAAATAACCAGTTATAGAAGGTTCCTGTTGGCCTCTCATTGGAATTTATGCTGCTAATGAATGTTTTTTCTCTGGCTCACAATGTGGAAGCAGTTGTTTTTCTTACTCAGTGTATCTGTTTAGCCTTTCCCCCATCCTGAATCAGTCCTACGGGAGCCCCTGGTGGGGTGCCCCAGCATTCCTTGGTGTGCCTGTCTATCCACTCCTCTTTTGGCCTTACTCTCATTCAGTCCCCTCAGCACCACTCAAAAACCACTAATCAGTCCAAGAGGATATTTCAAACAACCAATAAACTTGTCTACACCAATAATTAACACTCCAAGCTTTATCTGTAGCCTAATGAGTCTATATTGACATACAGGTATTTTATCATTTTCAGACATTCTGCCATTTCCTCTGGGATAGCGTTTATGGTTGTAATAAGATTTTTATACCAGCTGGGAAGCTTCAGGTACCACAGGTATTGAAAAGCGAATTTATACCCACCTCCAGCTTAAACAAAAGGAGAACAGACTGCCTCAAGACCCTCCTGTCAATAAAATTCAGCCAGCATTTTCTTAAAGGATTTTGCCTCAATATAAGGGTTTAAACTGGACTATGGTAAATCCTTTTACCTTAAATTCAGGTGTTTTAAATTAAACATGCCATGTGTTTTCATTTAATTCAAGTTTCACTAACCTAGCACTCAAGGGCCACCAACAAGTGTCATGGACTTAAAACTTGGACAACTTTCTTTCCCATCCATGAAGACTTTATTTTTTTTTTCTATCACTGTTTCCATGATGGGTTGCTGGCTTTGTGTTTTAAAATACCATAGGCCCTGAAGGATAACTTGCTACTAAAAAACTTGTAGAATTTGAACTGAGAAAGGAATGAATGATTACCTGAAATGCAACTATCAGTGCTATGCAAAAAAAAAAAAAAAGGAGGGGAATGGGAGAACCCATTCAGTTATAGCAACTATAGGAAGGGGCAGGAAGAAGGATGGCCAAAGTGCCAGCAGGCTGCAAGTGGATGGAAAGGAAGGATTAAAGCAATTATGGACTTAGGGAGTGGAGGGAGATTTTAGGAATATAAGGACACATGGAATCCCTCTTTCAGTCTAGTATAGAAGGTGTCCTGCTTCCATCCATCCCCAGTCCCTAACCCCATTTCTTCATCTTACCCAATGGAGTGTAAATTCCTTGAGAGTAGGAATTGTTTCATTTTTTGTTTTTAATTTATACTCCCAGAGGATTAATCTTGTGCCTGGCAGATCATAGGAACTTAATAAATGCTTGTTGGTTGATTGATCAAATGCTAAAAAGAAAGTCAGAGAAGGGGAATTCTACCAGAGCTATCCCTTTCCCAATTGATAGCCATTGGGTCATAAGAAACCTTTGGAAAAATGTGGAATTCTTAATGCAGAATGGAAGCTGCTTTAAGCCTGTTTTTCATAGACCTCTTTGTCTTTACATTTCCTTTGTCCCATAACAATCTACCTTGTACCACACTCAGTTTATATTTATTCCCATCTCTGAACTGGGCAGCTTGGAGGTGCAGTAGATAGAGTGCCAGGTCTAGAGCCAGCAAGACTCAACTTCATGAGTTCAAATCTGGCCTGAGACACTTCCTACCTGTGTGACCCTGAGCAAGTCACTTAACTTCATTTCCCTCAAAATCCTCATCTATAAATGAGCTGGAAAAGGAAATCGAAAACCACTCCAGTATCTCTGCCAAGAAAACCCCAAACAGGGTCATGAAGAATCTGAAACAACTCAACAGTAATAAATCTCTGTGCTACTTGATGTAAGTTCCTTAAGAGCCAAGACTGTGGCTGTATTTTGCCATTTCGTATCCCCCAGTACCTATTCCAGTGTCTTGGTTATAGCACGTGTTTATTAACAAATGCTTATGGAATTGACTGAAATGGAATGGAGGAGAGTTAAGCCAAATCCTGTCCTTCAAGTATGGGCCTTCGATGAGGCAGCAAGGCCCAGCCCTTGACTACAAACAAGAAGGCCTAGGCTACAGTCCTGTTCCCAAGATTTCTGTGAAGAGGATCCCTTGTGATTTTGGTGGCTATACATTGGAAGGATCTAACAAAAAAAAATCTCAGATTTGCTGGAGCATATGCAATTTTTGCCTTTGTTTGACTTAGTGGTACTGACTCCCTAATCCCTTCACATGACTGTTAGAGGATAGACTCTAAATTTTAGACTTGGAAAGACCTGGCTTTGAATCCTGCTCCTAATTGATTGATCATTGATTTGGATCTGGAAAAGACCTTAGAGGCTATTGAGTCCTACAGGAAATCGAGGTACAGAGTGTAATGGAAATGCAGATTTGAAGATCTTCCCTTCCCCTAGGCCCTTTGATTGGCTTAAGAGACTTTGATTGGCTTTAAGAGACTCTGAAAACCTTCCTTGATTTGAAAATGTACTCTGCCTCCTAATAGGCTGAATGTGGTCACATGGAGCCTGTGGCAGGAGGCTTGGTTTTCAGGAATGACCACACCTTGATGCTGTGTGATTGGGCAGTGGGTCAAGAGGGTGGTTACATTCTCTGAGCCAGGAGAAGACTATATAATCCCTGATTTGAGGCCTTGCTTTGGGGCTCACTTTGAAAAGTGTGTGATTTGACCAGATGAGACTCTGGGAAGCCGTTGTTGAGAGCCCCCCAGCTTTGAAAACCCAGATGTTGATGCTTCCCTCTCTGGTAACTGTGATTTGGTATTGATATAATGGTTGGACAGTTTGGAAGGCTGTCTGATCTGTAAGTTCTGTAACTCTGAAGTTCAGGGTGCTGACCTTTTTCCCCTGAACTAGGTAATATATGCTTATTTGATTAAATTAAGCTTGTTAACCTATTTTGAGTTGCTTTTCTTTTGAAAAGCAGATCTAAGAACCTGTGTTGGCAGTCACCCTGGGGATATTGGGGTGCTTGCTGCTACACAGAGTTGTTGAACAACTGGGGGCTTGGCTAAAGCCAGAAGGAGGAGTCAAAAATGGTTTTAAGCCTCAGTTTTTCATAGAACATTTTGTCTCCATCTCTTTGTCCCAATAACAGGATTCAGTATTTTGTGGAGACCTTTCTCAAGGGTCAAGGGTAAGATCTATCAACCAATGAGATTCTGTATTTTTAGTTTGCTTCAGCTTCAACTGTATTGTCTGGGTATCAGCCTTTGGGCTTCAAGCTAAGGCCCTGAAGGAAAGGGGCATCTCAGATCATGAGGAAGATCTGAGGTCCACTTCATTAGAGGGGGCCATGGACCCTTTAATAAAGTGCCATTGGCTCAGAATTCTGCCTCAGTTTCTTTTATTGTAGGTTGGACAATTTTTAACCCCACAATAGAGGCCATTCCTACAAAGGGTTGGCCATCCTTCTTCCTGCCCCTTGTTTGATCAGTGGTGCAGATATCACCAGTTTTTAAGGCTAGACTCAGAGACCCATCATTAGCCTCTGGGAAATCACAATAGATAACTTTTACCTCTGGCAGCTAATGATGGCTCCAATGTGGCATCTTCTTTCTACTACTTTCATTTATCAGCCTTCTTGACTCTCTTCATCCCTTTCAGGGTTGGGATCAGCAGCAATCCGGGCAGCCTGTCCCTGGAGTCAAGTCCAAAAGTCCCCAGAGCTTGGGGAATGCAGAGCCAGCTAGAAGTTCCCTGGCTTCTGCCCCTAACCACAAGCCTCTATGGGCAGGCCCCAAAGACAGGGCTTCATTCATAAAGTACTTTGAAAAATTAAAGCATTTCTATAAATGTCAGCCATCATTGTTATTACTGTTAGCCTTAAGCAGTCAAGTCACACATTTACCTTTCTTTGACACTTCCGATCCAAACTACATTGTTATAAAAATTGTCCTACTACAAGGAAAGTGTAGGCCTGCAGTAACAGATGCTGAGAAACAAAAGCAGTGTGAATTCTCACTTGCCATATGCTCCAGGCCTCAGGGTTCTAGATTTTCCCTAAGCCAGGCCCCTTGAGGCAGAAAGCTGATGTCAGTCAGAGAAAATAATCAAACCTGAAAGTGATGGAGGGGCAGGCAAGATCCAGAAAGGACCTAAAAAGTCCCCCAGCCCCCAGTCAGGCTGAATGGATGCATGAAAAGCAGTGCCAAGCACTGTGTCCCTTGGGTGACTTTTCCAGCTTCATACCCCTAATGGGAACATAGCTGGGATTCAGACTCAGGTCCTCTAAAACTCCACATCCCAAGGTCAATCTGTTTCCCTGACCAGCCTTCTCATTTTACACAGTTAGGAATCTCTGAAGCAAGTGATGAAACTAACATATAATCCCAGGTCTTCAGATACCTAGTTTAGTAGTCTAACACACCACAATGCTTTGCAGATGACGACAGACAAAAGAAAGACTTTTCTTGCTCTGTAAACCTTTAGGAGAAGAGCTGGCTCATACCTAATTCATCTTTTCTTTGGTTATTAGGTGACTAACAAGCCCGAGGGAACCTAGGTAGTACAGTGGATAGAGAGAGCACTGGGCTTGGAATCAGGAAGACTCATCCTCATGAGTTCAAATCCAGCCTCAGACACTTACTAGGTGTGTGACCCTGGGAAAGGCACATAACCCTGTTTGCCTCAGTTTCCACATCTGTAAAATGTTCAACTCAGGTCTTCCTTACTCTGGGCCTGGATCTACTGTTCCACCTAACTACTCTATGTTGACTTTAGGAAAATCACTTTAACAGCTGTGTAGAAAATGTATTTAAGGAGAGATTTGAGGCAGAGAGACCCGTTAAGAGGCTTTTAGTAGTAGTCTACTTGAGAAAAGATGAGGGGCTGAATTAAGATAATACCTGTGCATGGAGGGAGAAAAAGTTGAATGAAAAAGATATTACAGTTAGAAGTGGCAAGATTTGGCACCTGATTGTATATGTGGGCTGGCAGGAGTGAAAGAAATCAGTAACTCCAGGGTTATGAACACAGGAGACTAGGAGAGTGCTTATGCCTTTGGTAGAAATAGGGACATTTAGAAGAGAGGTTGGTTTGAGGGGGAAGATAATGAATTTAGTTTTGAACATGTTGAATTTGAGAAATCTCCAGGGTAGCCAGTTTGAAACTTTCAATAGGTAGGTAGTGATTTGATCCTGAAACTCAGGAAGAGACTGGAGCTAATTATATAGAACAGGGGAGAGAGCAACACTGGGAATGAGTTGGAGGGTGTTTGGCTGTTTGGGGTCAACATAGCCCCATCATTTGATCCCAGGGCCCAAACAACTTCCTGCCTTTGATGGAGCCAGCAGCTGAGTTCAGGGATGGTCTCAGAATCCATCTGACACTCCTTCCACAGCCTCCGCCCTGTATTGGCAGATCCTTCTGTTCTTTCTCTGGAGGTGAATTGTACTCTCACTTGTCCGGGAGGAGTAGCTGCCAGAAAGCCCCATCTTTGTTTTCTTTATTAATAACTCTTGTAATCATAGTAGAAAACATGTGTGTTTCCTTAAAAAGCCATTCCTGGTGATTCTCTGGGTGATTTCTATGCCTCCCTGAGCTTTTATGTGAGACAGATAAGGGAGTTCTCAAGCAAAGCTTTCCCTTTATTGTTACTCAGAAGTAGCCATGGATTTCTTTCAGAAGGTTCCCCAAACAGGCAGCTGGAAGAAGCTGCTGTCTGTTCAGCAGCAGGGGCACCCTGGCACCTGGCATCATGGCCCCAACCTTGCCTCGTTAAGGCACAAAGCACTGACAGGCTGTTTAGGGAAGATAGCATACTGAGTATCTTCTAATGCAAAGACATGCAGGGGGTGCATTTAATAAGCCATTAAGGCAACACCCTGTTAACTCTAAGTGCTAGAGAACATCTGGTCTGTTTTCCCTCTAGACCCTGGGCTGGCTTGTTTTCATTTCTTTGTGTTATAACCTTAAGACTGTCCCTTTGCCAAGCATTTGGAGAAGCCTTGCAGTGAATTAAAGAACAGTGCATAAATAAATTGAATTAGCTTACACTTAATTCAGCTAGGGTCTGTAAAATATAATTTGGCCTCTGCTGGTGAATGGGTGCTTACACTTGGCTCTAGGCAGCAGTCTTGGATTTGGTCACAGACACTGATGGGTGTGGTGGGGGGAGGGGGAAGGATGGACACATTGTGGAAATGGAGGTGTCCTGATACTGTATTTGTGATACCTGTGGAAGCAATGGTCAGCCTTTCTCAGAAAGAACTTCATAGTTACAAAAAAAAAAATTGTTTATGTATCTCTAGTGCCTGGCACATAAGCACTGATTAATTAGTTAATCGATTATTGTTTGTTATAATTTTTTCCTTTGTAGTAGTTTCTCATAAATATGGACTTCAACTACTTCCTATCAGTGAAAAATACTTATTGAATAAGGTCATTCATTCATTCATTCATTCATTCAACACTAATAAGAATTCATAGTAGGCATGATGTAGGGGAAAACACAAGGTGAAGGTAAGACACAGTCTCTGCCTTCATAGAGCCTACAAGTCTGGTAGGCCCATAAGACACTGACATAAATAACCATTGAAAGATACTATTCCTTACGTATTTTGGTTGCTGAAGGAGGATGAAAAATTAGGAATGCTGATAAAATCAGCTTGAGAAGAAACATAACCCAGAAAGAAAGAGTAAGTGGTCATATCTAAAAAGGATCATTTCAAATATAAGAAGTGACTAAGAATGTATGGAAATATTGAAGAAAGAAAGAACAAATTTGTGAAGAAATATAATAAGCTCAATGTGGGACAATCTAAATATGAAACACTGATGGGATAGCCAAGTGGAAATATCCTATAGGTAGATGGAGAAGTAGATTTGAAAGTCAGTTGCACGGAGGTGACAGATGAAAGAGAAGGGTAAGAGAAGATAGCATTCTGGACTTGGAGTCACATAGACTTTGGTTCAATTTTTGCCTCTCACATACTGTTTGTCCATGGTCAATTACTAGGAAAGCTTCTGGCTTATCCCCATAGCAGATAATTTTGTTGATGGTTTTCTATAGATTCTACTTATAATTTTTTTTTCTACTTATAATTTTAAGGAAAGATCCATTTATTCCTATACTCCCTAATGTTTTTATTAAGAATGAGTGCTGTATTTTGTCAAAAATTTTTCTGCATCTATTAAGATAATCATATAACTTCTGTTGGTTTTCTTATTGATATGGTCCATTATGCTAAAAGTTTTCCTAATATTGAACCAGCACCGCATTCCTGGTATAAATCTTACCTGATCATAATGTATTATCCTAGTGATCACTTGCTGTAATCTCTTTGCTAATATTTTATTGAAAATTTTTGCATCAATATTCATTAGGGAAATTGATCTATAATTTTCTTTACTTTGGCTCTTCCTGATTTAGGTATCAGCACCATATTTATGTCATAAAAGGAAGTTGGTAGGACTCCTTCTTTGCCTATTTTGCCAAATAGTTTATATAGTATTGGGATTAATTTTTCTTTAAATGTTTGGTAGAATTCACCTATAAATCCATCTGGCCCTGGCGATCTTAGGGAGTTCATTGATGGCTTGTTCAATTTCTTTTTCTAAAATGAGGTTAAGTATTTTATTTCCTCTTCTGTTAATCTGGGCAGTTTATATTTTTGTAAATATTCATCTATTTCACTTAGATTGTCTGATGTATTATATAGTTGGACAAAATAGCCCCTGGTTGTTGCTTTAATTTCCTCTTAATTGTGATAAAATGTGATTTCACCCTTTTCATTTTTGATACTGGTAACTTGGTTTTCTTCTTTCTTTTTTTAATCAAATTAACCAAAGGTTTATCTGGGTGTTTTCTTGCAAAACCAGCTCTTAGTTTTATTTATTAGTTCAATAGTTTCCTTACTTTCAATTTTATTAATCTCTCCTTTGATTTTCAGAATTTCTAATTTAGTGTTTAATTTGGGGATTTTTAATTTGTTCTTTTTCTAGCTTTTTTAATTGCATGCCCAATTCATTGATCTGTTCTTTCTCTTTTTATTCACATAAGCATTTAGAGATATAAATTTCCCATAAATACTGCTTTGCCTGCACTCCATTAATTTTGGTATGTTGTCTCATTATTGTCATTCTCTTTGGTGAAATTAATAATTTTTTCTATGATGTGTTTTTTGACCCACTCATTCTTGAGGATTAGATAATTTAGTTTCAATTAATTTTTAATCCATCTTTACATGGCCCTTTATTACATGTAATTTTTATTGCATCATGATCTGAAAGGGAGGTATTTAATCTTTCTGCATTTGATTGTGAAGTTTCTATGCCCTAATATATGGTCATTTTTTGTGTAGGTGCCATGTCCCACTGACAAAAAGGTATACTCCTTTCTATCCCCATTCAATTTTCCCCAGAAGTCTATCAAATCTAACTTTAAAAATTCTATTCACCTCCATGACTTCTTTTTGTTTATTTGGTGGTTAGATATATCAAATTATGAAAGGAGGAGGTTGAGGTCCCCCACTAGTATAGTTTTGCTGTCTATTTCTTCCTGTGACTCACTTAATTTTTCCTCTAAGGATTTGGAGGCTATACCACTTGGTGCATGTATGTTTAGTATTGACATTATTACTTCATTGTCTATGGTACCTTTTAGCAAGATGTAGTTTCCCTTCTTGTCTCTTAATTAGATCTATTTTTGCTTTTACTTTATGTGAGATCAGAATTGCTACTTTTGGCTTTTTTTGTTTGTTTGTTTTACTTCAGCTGAAGCATAATATATTCTTTTCTAGTCTTTTACCTCTACTCTGTGCATCTCTCCTTTAAACATGTTTTTTGTAAACAACATATTGTAAGGTTCTGGTTTTTAATCCACTTTGCTATTTGCTTCTGTTTTTGTTTTATGTTCATCCCATTCCCCTTCACAGTTATAATTAGTAACTGTGTATTTCCCCCATCCTATTTTTCCCCTGTTTATACTTTTCTTTCTTTCTCTCTCTGTCTCTTTCTTTTTCTCTGTCTCTCTGTCTGTCTGCCTGTCTCTGTCTCTGTCTTTCTCTCCCCTTTAATCCTGTTTCCCCTCACCATTGTTTTGCTTCTGACCACCACTTCCCTCAATCTGTCCTCCTTTTTTCAGCCCTTCCCCCTTTTTCCTTTGCCCTTTCCCTCCTACTTCACTATAGGGTAAGATAGATTTCTTTTTTTGTTTGTTAGTTTGTTTTTGTCTTTTATTTATTTTTAAATTTTTTTCTTTTTTAGTTTACGTCATTTCCACAAAATTTTGAGTTACAAATTTTCTCCCCAATTTTCCCTACCTAACACCCCAAAACAGCATCCCCACTGAATATCCCCTCCCCCAATCTGCTCTCTCCCATATTTTCCCTCATTCCCCCTTCAACTTTCCAGTAGGGCATGGTGGATCTCTATGCCCCAGTGCCTGTATATCTCATTTCCCAGTTAAATGTAAAATATTAATAATAATAACAATAATAATAATAATAATAACATATATATCTTTTTTAAACATTTGATTTTAAAACTTTGGATTCCAGATTCTTTCCCTTCTTCCTTTGTCACCCACCTTCACTGAGTAGATAAGCAATTGAATATAGGTTGTACATGAGTAGCTAAGTAAAACATTTCCATAGTGGATATATTGTGGAAGACTGACTATATTTCCCTCTATCCTATCCCACCCCCCACTTGTTCTATTCTCTACTTTGATCCTTTCCCTTTTCAAAAGTGGATGCTTCCAACTTCCCTCCCCACCAGCCTGCCTTCCCTTCCATTATCCCCCCTCTCTTCCCCTTCCCCTCTACTCTCCTGTAGGGTGAGATACCCTATTTAGCATGTATGTCATTCCCTCCCTAAGCCAAATTCAATGAGAATAAGGTTGACTCATTCCCTTTTGCCTTCCTGTTCTTCCCCTCCATTGTAACAATTTTCCCTTGCCTCTTCTATATGAGATAATTTACCCCATTCTGTCTCTCCCCATCCCCTCTCATTACATTCCTCTCTCACTTCTTAATTTCACCTTTTAAGTATCATCCCTTCCTATTTAATTGGTGCTGTGCTCTCTGTCTGTGTATATACAAATATTTTCATATATACACACACACTCACATATGTATTCATATGCTCATATACTCTCCTATATAGACATATATATGTATGTATACATATATATACATACACACATATACGTTTCTATTCCCTTCAACTATTCTCATACTGAGAAAAGTTTCATAAGTTACAATTATCATTTTTCCCATGTAGGAATATAAGTAGTTCAACTTTGATAAGTTCCTTATGATTTTTTTTCCCTGTTTACCTTCTCAAGCTTCTCTTGCTTCTTGTATCTGAATGTCAAATTTTCTATTCGACTCTGTTTTTTTCATCAAGAATGCTTGAAAGTCCTCTATTCCACTGAATGACCATATTTTCCCCTGAAACATGATACTCAAATTTGCTGGGTAGATGATTCTTGGTTTTAATCCCAGCTCCTTTGGCCTCCAGAATATCATATTCCAAGCCCTTCAGTCTCTCAGTGTAGAAGCTGCCAGGTTGTGAGTTATCCTGATTGTGTTTCCACAATATTCAAATTGTTTCTTCCTGGATGATTGTAATATTTTCTTCTTGATATGGGAACTCTGGAACCTGGCTATAATATTCCTAGGAGTTTTCTTTTGGGGATCTTTTTCAGGAGGTGGTCAGTAGACTCTTTTAACCTCTATTTTGCTCTCTGGTTCTAAAACATCAAGGCAATTTTCCTTGAGAATTTCTTGGAGGATGATTTCTAGGTTATTTTTTTTATTATGGCTTTCAGGTAGTCCAATAATTTTTAAATTATCTCTCCTGGATCTATTTTCCAGGTCAGTGGTTTTTCCAATGAGATATTTCACATTGCCATCTATTTTTTCATTTGTTTGGATCTGTTTAATAGTATCTTAATTTCTCATAAAGTCACTAGCTTCCATTTGCTCCAATTCTGAAGGAATTATTCTATTCAGTGAGGTTTTGGGATTCTTTTTCCATCTGGCAAATTCAGCTTTTTAAGGCACTCCTCTCCTCATTGCCTTTTTGAGCCTCTTTTGCCATTTGGGTTAGTCTATTTTTTAAGGTGTTATTTTCTTCAGTCAGTTTGTTGACTCTCATTTCATAATTTTCTTGCATTGTTCTCATTTCTCTTCCCAATTTTTCTTCCACTTCTTTTATTTGGTTTTCAAAATTCTTTTTAAGCTCCTCTATGGCCTGTAACCAGGAATATTTTTTGAAGCTTTTGGTGCAGGAGTTATGACTTCACTGTCTTCATCCTGTTCCATTATTTGATCCTTTTTTTTTACACTCCCAAAATAGGAATGTAAAGTTGGGTTGCTCTGTTTGCTTTGCTTCCTTTTCCTGCTCATGTTGCCACTCAATTACTTGGCTTTTGGACTTTTTGCCACAGTAGAACTCTGCTACCAGAAATGGGAGCTTTATCCCAAACACTGGGTTTTCTCAGCCGCCAAAGACATTAGTTGAGTGCCCTCTCTGAAGCCTCCACATTCTTGGGAAAGCTTGCCACATACCCCAGGACCTCCACCCTAGAGAGCAATCCACATCCAAGCAGGTTAAAGCAAGAGCAATTACCCCTCAGACTGGTCACTTTGTCCCCCATAATCTACAGACCAGGAGCTGAAGCTGCCATGTGGCTGTGGCTGCACAGCTGCCACACCTTAGCCGTTTCTTGCCCCAGGGGCAAAGGCTGGATAACACTCTGAATTCCCAGGTCCCAAAGTCCACACTTCACTGGCCTCTTACTTTGTCCTTGGCATCTATGGGTTGAAAATTCTGGAAACTGCCACAGCTGTTGGTGATCTGAAATCCCTCCAGCCAGTAGCTGGTCAGGCCTGGTGCTAAGACCTCCAGCTCTGGCATCTGGATCAGCTCCCAGAGTGCTGCTTTGGCCATTTGCTGCTGGGCTGCTGGGCTGTCCTCAGTGAGAGGTTAGCTCCTCTGTGTCATTTTGTGGGTTCTGTAGCTCCAAAGTTTGTCTAGAATCATTTTTTACATGAATTGGGGGAGGTGGGAGCCAGAACTGCAAAGAAGTCCTGTTTCTACTCCACCATCTTGACTCAAGATAGATTTCTTTACCCAACTGAGTGTGTGTGTTATTCCCTCTTTGAATCAAATTCAATGAAAATGAGGTTCAGACAATGCTCACCCCATCCCTTTCTTCAGTCTATTGTAATAGGTTCTTTTATGCCTTTTCACATGACATAATTTATCTCATTCTGCCTTCCCCTTTCCTCTTCCCCAGTACAATTCTTTTTTTACCCCTTAATAATTTTTTTGTCATCGCATCAAAGTTAATTTATATCCACACCCTGTAAGTATACTCCTTCTAACTGCCCTAAGAGAGATAACAGTTCTTAAGATGCTACAAGTAGCATCTTTCCATGTAGGGATGTAAACAGTTTAACTTTATTGAATATCATGTTTTGTTTTGTTTTTCTTTCCTGTTTAGCTTTTTATGCTTCTCTTGAGTCCCGACTCTTTTTTTGATCATGGCTTTTTGGTAGCCCAGTCATTTTAAAATTCTCTCTCCTGAATCTACTTTGCAGGTCAGTTGTTTTTCCAATTTTTCGTATTTTACATTTTCTTCTATTTTTTCATTTTTTAAAAAATTTCAAATGACTGATTCTCAATATCTCACAGACTCATTAACTTCTACTTGCTCAATTCTCATCTTTAAGGAATTATTTTCTTCTGTTAGCTTTTGTACCTCCTTTTTCATTTGGTCAATTCTACTTCTGAAAGAGTTGTTTTCTTCCATCAGGTTTTTGGTTCCATTTTCATGTTGACCCTTTTTTTCATAATTCTCTTGCATAACTCTCATTTCTTATTCCAATTTTTTCATTTGATTTTTAAAATCCTTTTGAGCTCTTCCAAGACAACTTTTTTGTTTTGAGACCAATTCATAATCCTCTTTGAGACTTTTCACTTAGGCATTTTGACGGTGTTGCCCTTTTCTCAATTTGTGTTTTGATCTTCCCTGCCACAATAATAGCTTTCTGTGGTCAGGGTTCTTTTATGCCTTTGGTCATTTTTTTTTTTCAAAAATTGAGCTCTGCTCCCAGGGAAAAGGGAGCACTGTTCCAAGCTTCTTGCTCTGAGAGCCAGGGGTCTGGTCATAGGCTTTCTGCACTGGGGCCTCTGGGGCTGGTGGCTTGCCCATTGCACTGGGTTGGCCCAGGCTAGTCATGCCTGTTGTGCTCTGTGTTCCAGTGCTGGTAGTTTGCCTGCTTCACTGGGGCTGGAGGTCTCAGAGCTGGCCTGCTGTTCCACTAACCTGCTGAACCAGGACTACAGGTCTTTGGTTACTGATCTATGCTGTGGCTAAGAACCTCCCACTGCCTTGTCTAGATACCACCTGCACTGTCTCACTCAAGTGAGACAGACCTTTCCTGAAGTCCTTCTGAGTTACCTTGGGCTGGAAAATTGTTTCACTCCATCTTTTTGTGGATTCTATTGCTCCAGAATTCTTCTAGAGACTTGTTGAACGTTGTTTCCAAGGGGAACTGGGGAGAGCTCAGGCAACTTCCTGGCCTCTTATTTGTGTCCTTTGTTTTGTGAAGACCAATGACAACAGGATGTCCTGACTTGTGCTTGAATTTAGTTTAAGTGAGGCAGAGTTGCCCAGTCATCAGCCTCACTTTCTCTTCCAGCATCATCAAAGTCCAGTGGCAGGACAAAAGCCATGACAAATGGGGAAGATCCATACAAACATATCATAGAATCATAGATTTAGAGCTGGAAAGAACCTTAGAAGTCAATTAATTCAAACTCCTCATTTATAGATGAGGGACTAAGACTCAGAAAGGTACAGGGAACTGCCCAAGGTCATTCTGACAGTAAGTAGCAGAGTTGGGATTCAAACCTAGTACTTCTGAGTTCAAATCCTATGCTTCTTAGGGAGAAAGTGTAAAGGGAAAAAAGAGGGCTAGAGACATAACCTTAGGGAAAACTACTTTATGGAGTTGAAAAGAGGATAAAAAGTCAGGAACAGCGAGCAAGACCTGACTTTCTATTAAAGCAACACTCATAAAAGTCTTTCTTGAACTTCTAATGTATGTGTGTGTTTGTGTGTGTGTGTGTGTGTGTGTCTTTTTTTTTTCAAGAAGTTCACAGCCCTGCTTCATCTTCCCCATGCCCCAGTAGCATCACTGGGAGTTGCTACCCCAGTAGAACTTACTGGAAAGACAGAACCACATGAGATGTGAAAAATATCTTGCATTTTAACAGCAAGTTGGTGATTGAGTTTGGAGCTCTATGTCCATATGCCCCTTTTCATTGTTTATGCTATTCCTATGATTTTCTTTTGCTAGTAGAAAACTCATTGCGAGTTTTCATCTTAGAATTAGTTTAAATAGTTATATCTGTGCCAGAGTTTCTCCTCCACTGAGTCTCCAGTTCTTTGGGTTCCTTAATAAAGAAGAAGATGAAATGTCAAAATAATTTACTTAACCAGCCTTTTCCAACAAAAACTGCGACTAAAAATGGTGGCAATAGCCATATTATCAGTAAAAATCTTAATAAAATGATTCAATTTTTTTAAAGTTGCTGGCCTTGCCCAGAAGAGTTCTGAATAATGTACTCTCTGGTCATCTCTTAAAAATAATAAGAGGGGAAAAAAAGAATAATAGGAGAGGCAGAAAGTGACAAGACCTATCAGATAAGGAGTAAATAAACAAGACAAAATGTCACCTGCCCTGTATTAATAGAAAGCCCATAAAGAATGACAGCGGGAATGGAGGACTAGAGTTACTAAATAAACACTGGAAAGAAAGGTAGGAGATTGAAGGAGTATGCTGGCCTTTTAACCAATTATGACAGAAAATAGTAAAAAAAAAAAAAAAGCCAGGAAGCACGGTGATTTCACCTGGCCTCTAATTATGGATTCTACCCAGTCTTTTCATTGCTCTGGTTCTCAGGGTTACATGAGCTTCATCTTTCAGCTTAAGGAGTATTACTCTGCTAAAATCACATGGGCATTCATCTAAGCCTATGTTTTCTAAAGGGGGAAGTGAGGAACAATGCATGCAGTCTGGGAATATTTATACCCAGCTCCTCCGGGCCAGACTGGTAGGAGAACAGGAGGAACAGGATGTACTAGGAGTATGCCTTGAGAGTTTCTTGGACCATGCATTTAGAGTTTGAAAGAACTATAGAGGCTGTCTGGTTCAACCTCTTGTCCAGCCTCCTCATTTGATACACAGAAAAACCTAGAGAAGGGGGCCTCTAGATGGTGCCATAGTGCATAGAGTTCTGGGCCTGGAGTCAGGAAGACTGATTTTCCTGAGTTCAAATCTGGTCTCAGATACTTCCTAGCTGTGTGACCCTGGGCAAGTCACTGTACCCAGTTTGTCTCAGTTTCCTCATCTGTAAATTGAGCTAGAGAAGAAAATGACAAATCATTTCAGGGTCTTTGCCGAGAAAACTCCAAATGGGATCACAAAGAATTGGATGTGACTGAAAATGACCAGACAAAACCTAGAGAAGTTGTGACTTGCTCAGGGTCACATAAGTCATAAGACAAAGGAAGGATTTGAATCCAGGTCTTCTCATTCTTATTCCAGTGCTCTTTAAAGAACTTGTAAATATTAACTCAGGTGTTAGTACTCTAAATATGAGCTCCTTGTCCAAGGACCCACATAGAGACATACAATAAGAGATTCTGAACCATCTCACTCTTGAAATTCTTGAAAAATAAAACAAGGAGATAGAAATTATTGTTAAATGAAAGGATGGCTTACAGGTTCTCTTTGAGGAGACACATTTTTTTCCTTTTTTTTTTTTTTTTTTTTTAAAGCAATTGGGGTTAAGTAACTTGCTCAAGGCTACACGGCTAGTCATTTGATTTATGCGTGGGTGCTCATTTTCTGAGGCCGGATCTGATCTCGGGTCATCCTAACTCCGAGGCCGGCGCTCTTACTCACTGCACCACCTAGCCGCCCCTTTAGGGCAATTGGGGTTAAGTAACTTGCCCAAGGTTACACGGCTAGGTTTTTGTTTGTGTGGATTAAGTGTCGGAGGCCGGCTCAGAACTCAGGTCCTTCTGATTCCAGGGCCGGCGCTCTATTCACTGCGCCACCTAGCCGCCCCGAGGAGACAAATTTTTAAGATGACAGAATTGACTTTATGATGTAATAATAATACAATAAGAAACATTATTTCATGGGATATCTAAGTCAGATCATATTTTGATACTTATGATTATTTGCAAAAAGACCATCATGAAAGTAATTACAATTTATGTTATCAACATCTGTTGCAGAAGATGAAGAGATAGAGAAATTTCAGAAATAACTAGATAAGATTCTCCAAATTAAATGTACATATACTTTGATCCTTGGTGACTTTGATGCAAAGGTATAAATCGGTAAGGAGAATTAAATATATATAAATATACGTGTTCATGTGTATGTATCTGAACACATATATGTACAGTATCCTCCAATGTGTGTACGTATGTGCACATGTGTTTATATACATATGCATGCATACATGTGTATACAATGCCTAGATATACTATTCCTACATACATACACACATATATGCATAGTTGGAAGGTATTGTATAGAGAGAAAGGCTAAAGTCTTATAAGGTTATATAGAAACTTCCTGTCTCTACCTCATAAATGAGAAAATAATCAGAAGGTAGTAGACAGGGTGAGTACTGTGTAACTTCACAAAAATGAAACTGATTACACATTTTAACAGATGGAGAAATCTTGTTGCCACTGTGGAATTCATTCCTAAATTAACTGTGTGTAGACAGTTCAAATCTGGCCTCAGACACTTCACATTTACTACTCGTGTAAGCAAATCACTGAACCCTGATTGTCTGGTCAAAATAATAATACTAATTAATAATAATAATACGAGACTTGCAGAAATAATTTTTAAAATTAGATAAAATGCCATGCAGTTGAAATCATTCCTACCTGATCTATTGAACAAGTTATTTAATGTTACCAAAAAATGAGAAATGAATGGAAGAAAAGATATAAACCATAATAATTTCATATAGAAGTTTAACTTGAATCTAGCACAATACTCCAATGCTTATTAGTACCTGGCACTGGTATAGTCGGCCTGTAATAAATACTTGATTGATTCATTAATGTAAACTAATTGCTATAATGAAAAACATAAAAATGAAGAACTCACAAAAGCCTAGAATTCACCTTAATCAACAAACACATGACTCTTGCTAGGTGGAAAGACATGGTGGAGAAGGGTAACAATGGTTTATAATATAAAGTTGTTTACAAAATTTTATAGAGACAGATGTGGAAGACTATGAACCATATTGCCTTAAAAACAGATAAGCATTAGACATTAAAACCAGTTTTTAAAAAAGTTCAACAAGAGAACCAACGAGCAAACATCCCAAAGCTATTTAAGGATAAAACTGGAAAGAAGACAACAAATAGATGAAAGACGGAAAAATCAGGGGCGGCTAGGTGGCGCAGTGAGTAGAGCGCCGGCCCTGGAGTCAGAAGGACCTGAGTTCGGATGTGGCCTCAGACACTTACCACACACAAACAAAAACCTAGCCGTGTGACCTTGGGCAAGTTACTTAACCCCCCAATTGCCCTCCAAAAAGCAAAAAAAATAAAAGAAAGATGGAAAAATCTACAGTGTTTTTCTTTTTAATAATGAACTTTTTTCACCACAAAGGACAATGGAGCCCCCACATTTAGATTCTAACATCCCAGTTTGGATTTACTTATAGAGGAGATAGCACTAAAAATTTTAAAAAGGGAAAAAACATGGACTAGTTCAAGTGTACACAGGGAGGCCTGTGCTGTTGGTGACAGTTTCGCAGAACTGGAGGAATCATTTCTCAGATTTCAATAGAGAAAGATACCAAAGGCAGAGGAAAAAAAATCTTCCACACTGACCAAAAAAAGCAAGTGAAGCAACATCCGTTACTAGTAAACTGTATGTTCACTTACCAAGCTATGAACAATTTTTAATTAGAATGGTTTATGCAGATAAACATTGAGGACATTCCATTAGATAGGAACAGATCAGTTTTCACAAGTGAGATTTCATAGTTGATCACATCTTAACCATCACATAATTGACTGAAAAAAAAAAACAAAATCCAAATGTGTTTGTTGACAGCTTTAAACTTGAATCAATAGGGCACACCTAGGTGGCACAATGAGTAGAGCACTGGCCCTGGAGTCAGGAGGACCTGAGTTCAAATCTAGCCTCAGACACTTAACACAAAAAAAACTAGCCATGTGACCTTGGCCCAGTTACTTAACCCCAATTGCCTTCCAAAAAAAAAAGGTGAAATTGAATCAGTAGAGCCAAACTTCACCATTTTTCAAAATTATACAAGATTACTTAAAAGTTATTAAAAAATAACTTCATCAGCCCTGTGATTATTGAGACATAAAAGAGGGAGACATGTTTGTCAAAGTGTTTATGACTGTCAATGGA
Source organism: Gymnobelideus leadbeateri (assembly GCA_011680675.1). Lineage (NCBI taxonomy): Eukaryota > Metazoa > Chordata > Mammalia > Diprotodontia > Petauridae > Gymnobelideus > Gymnobelideus leadbeateri. Next base: position 43,939 of record WOXC01007639.1, read on the forward strand.
GAAGATCCAGCAGAGTCCAAGTTGAAGAGGGATTCCTCATAAATGATAAGGCCCTTCAGTATTCTTGTTGCAAATGAGATTTTTTAATGAAATCAAGTCCACAAACATTTTGGAGCTTCCTATATGAGATTAAAAAAAAAACAACTAACTATAATACAGGAAAAATCAAATAAAGTCTGTTTCCAGACTATGATATACAGTTGGATTGACATCTTATAGAACTTTTTTATATAGCTCTAGGATAGATGGGATGGTGAGCTAGATTGCTTTTGGGAAATTTCAAAGTTCTTTTAATGACTCCAACCTTCTCCCTGAAATAGATGCCTTTTTCGAATACCAATGTTCATCAGGTGATGTTGTATAGTTATGAGCCATGTAACACTGAGTTCTCTGAAAGACTGAAGTTTAGGATTACCCAAAAGGTAATGGAAAGGCACATGGCGGGTGCCAGTAGGCCTGACTGCAACATATTACTAATGAAGAATAATGAAGTAAGGGGTGTTATCAGGGAAATGTGTGACCAAAAAAGAAGATGGTCTTATTGTGTGACCCAGAAGCAGTAGCTATAGAGCATAAGAAGAGGAATTACCAGCATAAAAATGGATAAAGGGTACAACTCTAAACATCCAACCAATTCACTTACAGAAAAATCATCACCCTGGCTGTTTGGCCCTATGGCAACCAAACAACAAATTGATTGAGGCAATTTTTTAATTGGCTGTTATCATACCTTGTAAATGGGCTGGGTTAGTCAAGGATATTTAAGAATCACATTTCTTTAAACCCTTACAACCCCAACATGTGTTGTTGAGAAAAAGGAATTTTAAAAGTTACCAGATTTTCCCCTCCTCCAGGGGCTATACAGCTTTCCTCAATACCTTTTCCTGGCTTCTACTCCAAAAAAAAGCAACGTGACTAAAATGGTTTCTCCTTTTCTTTCTTTATCTCTATCCCTCCAAAGGGGCTGGGTGATTTCCTGCCTACTCGGGTGGAAAACAAGCAGCAAGTTCCTATTATCTGAGGGCTGTGGACAAAGTTTTGGGGCAGTGTTTCTCTGACACATTTTTCTTGACATTAATTCTACATGTGGTTAAAAAAATCACCCAGAAATACCCTCTTTGTTGTCAGTTTATCATATTGTTAGTTATAACTATAGTTGACATTTATGAAAGGCTTTAGGTTTTACAAAGTGTTTTACAAACATGATCTCATATTATCCTTATAACAGCCTGTGAGGTAGGTGCTAGTTATAATTATCTTCATTTTGGAGAAAAAGAGACTGAAGTTCAGAGTCCTGGCTCTGCCCAGGGGTATACAGCTAGCAAGTGGTGGAGAGGGGATCCAAACCCATCTCTTCTTCACCTGTTTCCTAGGATTGCTACATTCAGCAAACAACTGTACGAAACTTGGACGTTTCTGTCTGATTAGGGAATGAGATTATCACGCCATAGGGTAATGGTTTGGGTTGGGGTGGGGGGGATGTCCCTGTGAGAATATTTTATCCTGGGACAAAGAGGGATTCTCCACTTCACGTTTCTGATGAGTTCCCATCTGGAAAGCTGCTGTCTGGGACTTGGCCCTTTAATCTCCCCTTGCTCCCATGATATAGATTGATGTGGTAGGACTTGAGAGAGGCAGAATGCAAACACAGAGTCAAGGAGAATGGAGGTACTGATTTATGGAGAGGAAGTTTTAAAAAAAGAGATAAATATCAGCAGCACAGCCAACACAGAAGCAAGGCAGCCTAACTCTGTGGCACAGGGGTGATGCCCTGATACTTGAGAGAAAGGAGGAAAATGGATTCTCTCAGGAAATGTTTGGATATAAAATTAATAGAAGTACAACCCCCACTGGAAATCTGCTTTCTGCTACATGTAATTTACCTGCCTTTTCCTACCAACATTAAGGGGGCAATAAGAAAGAGAATGCTGGACTTGGGGTCAGGAGACCAGAGTTCAAATCCTGCTTCAGAAACTCAGCTGTTGAACCTTGAGCATGTCATTTAACCTCTTTCAGACTTAGTTTACTCGTATGTAAAATGTGAATAATTAATAGCTCCAATTTCATACAGTTGTTGTAAAGATTAAGTGAGACTATACATACCAAGCTATTTACAAACCTTAAAGCCCTATATAAATTACTATTATTAATTATTATTACTTCTACCTCTTAGTGCCATTGTAAAGCAAGTACTCTCTGTGTCTGTCTCTCTCTGTGTCTTTCTGTCTCTGTTTTTCTCTCTCTCTCATACACAAACACACACACACACACACAGATACACATACACATACACATTTTTCTGACATGATATAAAGAATTTGGAACTGGAAAGCAGTTGTCCAAGTCCCCTAGCAAAAACTCAGGGACAGCAATGGACTGCAGAAAATTATGGGAGTTTTATTATTAAGGTGGGAGTAGGGAGAGGAATTATAGCTAAGGTAAAGTCTAGGTGTCCCATAAAGTCTCATAGTCTCTTCCCCATTTGGTTTTCATTGTCAATGAGGCCTATCAATATTGAAAGCTATGGTTGGGGAGAGTCCAGCCATCAACAGCTTATTTTAATAAGTTTCAGAATGAGAAAAATACAAATTGCATTTTGGAAATACAATAGAAGCCCCTGGGGAGTGTGTCTGCCTTGGTTCACCTTCTATTAGCCCTTCTGTGTTTTGTTTCAATAAAGGGGGTGTGATTTATGGTCAGTTCAGATTTACCACTGACAGGGGCGGGAGGCACCTGGAGTAGAGCCCAATCTTCCTCAAGTCTTGCCACCCAGGGTGCCAGTTCCATGGAGGAGTGGCTGTATTTAGCTGCGGGTACAGGCCAGGGAGGGATTTTGCCAATTTAGGCCACCTGGGTAGACTTGGCTGCTTCAGGAAAAAAGTCATGATGAAGCTCTTGCCTGCCCCACCTTCTGAGGTCCCATTCCCTGGGCCAAATTCTTCATAGAAGTACACCCTGCTTCCCATCCCAACATTTTTCCTGGAATAGTCAGAACGCCATGCTGTACCCTGGAGATACTACCAAAGGGAAAGAGCTTTCACAAACTGGGTTATATTGCGAAAGGAGCTGTCTAGGGATTGACAGTGGATCACAGAATCATAGCTGGAAGGGACCTCAGTGTAAACCCCTTCATCTTACAGATGAAAAAACTGAAGCCCTGGGGAGGTATAATTTGCCCAAGGTCATATTATTAGTCCGTCGGTCAATAAATATTTTTTAAGTACTTGCTATGTGCCAGCCACTGGGCTAAGTGCTAGAAATACAAATACAAGCCCAAAGTAAGACAGTACTGCCCTCCAGGAGCTTACTTTCTAATGAGAGAAGATTACATGTAAAAGGAAGCTGAAAGGGGGAGGTGGGAGGGAAGTGAAGGTACTTGGCTATGGGCATCGTAGAGACAGTCCCAGAACAAAGCCTGAAGAGGAATGAGACATGGTTGACCTGAACACACCCTGTAAATGGAGGTTCTGAAGGAGCAACTCAATGTGAGGGAAAGGCCATGGAAGTGGAGGCGTCAGAGGTGAGATCTGAACCCAGACTCCTTGACTCCAGAGCCCTTACCTTACCTACCACCTGCACAGAGAAGAATTGGAGGTGGGATGGGGTAGTGGAATAAGGAAAGCAGACAAAGTATGTGCATACCCTGAATCTGGCAAAAATAATAATAATAATAATTACCCCCCTTCCTTTGACCTGTAGTGAAACCCCTAATCTGTGCCAGTGAGGCACCTCCCATCTCAGTAAGGTTCATGTTGCTTAGCAAAGTGCCAGAGTGCATGTCCAGCTCAGCAGATAGGGGGTTCACAAACAGAAAACCTTTGGCTTATTTTTTTTAACATTTAATTTTTGTTTTTTCTCAATTGCATGTAAACAAAAATGTTTAACATTTTAAAAATTTTAATTTAATTCTTTCCCTCCCTATCTCCCCTCCCCACCCCTTGAGAAGGCAAGCAATTTTGTATAGATTCTACATATGCAGTCATGCAAAACAAAAGAAAACACAGACTAGGGGCGGCTAGGTGGCACAGTGAATAGAGCCTTGGAGTTAGGAGGATCTGAGTTCAAATCCAGCCTCAGCTACTTAAATATTACTAGCTGTGTGACCTTGGGCAAATCATTTAACCCCAATTGTCCTGCCCTCCCCACCTCCAAAATAAAAAAGAAAAGAAAAAAGAAAATACAGACAAAACAAAAAACAACAACAAAAAAATCCAGACCCAATAACATTTAAAAAGTATGCTTCTATCTGAGTTCAACCTCCATTCTTTCTCTGGAGGTGGATAGCATTTTTCATCATGAGTCCTTTAGAATTTTGACTTACTTTTTAACACAGGGGAAAAGGGGAGTGGTCCCTGAATTGTTGGCCTTCATACTGTTTCACTTTCTCACTAAAATGTTTGTGCTTTTGTTTTAACCTATTCCAAGTAACCTAGGTTTCTTTAAACACCACAATATCCTTATTTCCTTTTACAGGCCAGCTGCACACTACTTAAACATCACAGACTTCCACTTCCTCTCCTCTAGCCCTTATAGCACACAGGAGTCATTCTCATCCTGCTAGCAAGGCCATCCTTTAGGTCCTGAAACTTACAGACAAGGTCTTCAGGAAGGCAGAAATATGTGTGTTTGATGTTGTGCCTTTTATTAATCAAAATAACAAGTTTATGGAGCTGTCACCATGTGTAAAGCTTGGCAAAAACTGAAGGATTACACATGATTCCTCCTTTCTGATATACTATTATCATTAATACTTCCCCATACAATCCCAGGAACCATGTTTTGGCCTGTAGCCAGCTCATTTCTAACTGGCTCAATTCAGTTTCTTTGAGTCCCCACATGTTTGCCTAAATTGAAACTCATTTATCAGGGATGGGCTAACATCTCCTCTCTAAGGCATCCTCTGTAGAAAACATCATGTTCCAAAGATGAGCCAATATATGGAAATCCTAGAGCTGGAATTACCAATAGTTACCTCTGGCTTTACTCTATCATTAATATATCCTTCATTGTAGCTCTAACTAGGCCTATAGACTCTGTACCTTTATGGGCTGTATCTAAGAGAAACTTGCTGGGTAAATTAAAAAAAAAATCTTATCCATCCAAAAGAGGATCCTCTAAGCTAAAACATTTAAATAGAGGATTAACAGGTCCTAATGATCACTACTTGCCTACTCATCTCATAGGCAATAATGGTATATATTAATTGATTGACTTCTGCATTTGTTGTTCCATTCCTGGCATATCTTAGCTACTACAGCATTATAACCTGAGTTCATAGGCATTATGACAAAATAAAAAATGTCGAGTCTGAGTGTGGAGTAACAGATGGGACACTGAACCTGGAGACAGGAAGACCTGGAATGAAACCCTTTCTCAGTACTATCTAAATGGCCCTGGATAATTCATTTGGCCTTTCTTTTGCCTCAGTTTACCCATATGTAAGGAGAGGATTCAGTGGTGTCTGACATCCCTTCCAACTCTAAATCTATGATCCAACAACCCTGGTTCTCTTTCAGCAATTGGCAGACAAATAAGTGTCTAGCTAAGGATTCACTATACCCAGTGAAGTATGGCTGAGAGAGATATCAGGAATTAATTGCTTCAGCTTTCATGAATAGGTTCAGTGTCCAATCAAGTCCTGAACCAGTTGTATGATAAGGCTCATGCCTGAACAAGGCTGCTGCCTCCATTACTTGTTTTGCCAGAGGAAAAGTAAAACCCCCCTCAAGGTTGCCAAGTTGCTGTGAGGAAGCTTTCTCCCATGACCAGGATCTTTACCTTCTTTTTTTCCCAGTGTTCTTTTTGGATCTGTGGTGCTACTTTATCAAGAGCTATAAGAGGGGCAGCTCTGTAAGTCACCTTACCCAGAGTCTACCCATTAGTTGCCATGTCACTTAAATGCGTTCCTGGAAAAGGCTTGTGAAATGGATTGTATGACCAAGTTGCTCGAGATCTGAGAGATGAGAAACTGTTAAGCAATGATTTAGTGGAAGCATTGTGAATCACAAGGTGAGGAACAGCTTTGCCTTTGATAATGACATTTGAGACTTTCTCTCTTTTCTTGGTCTTACTTTTATCAAAGGTTGAGGTACCCTGAAGTTATATATCTGTGATCCCCAGTACATGTGTACTGTGTTATGTGTGTTAGTCATTTTTTTTCAGTCATATCTGACTTTTCCTGACCCCATTTAGGGTTTCCTTAGCAGAGATATTGGAGTAGTTTGTCATTTCCTTCTCCAGTTCATTTGACAAATGAGGAACTGAGGTAAACAAGGTTAAGTGACTTGCTCTGGGTCACACAGCTAGTAAGTGTCTGGAGGTAGATTTGAACTCAGATCCTTCTGACTCTAGGGTCAGTGCTCTATTCACTGCACCACCTAGCAGTCTTACTATGTTATGTATACTATATGACTATTTAACATGTGGTAGGAACAATATCTATTGCAGGTCTATTCAACTTGCAGCTCATCTGTGGCTTATGGGCCTTGCACTGCTTTGCTGGGTGCAAGGATTTCCTTTACACACAAAGGATGTTTTCCTCTACATTTTTCAAGCCAACAACCCCCACCCCCAAATCCTTTGGTGGGTCACAAATTGTGCAGGCCTTATCTATTGCTATGCTGATTGTGAACCATGGCAACATACCTATTGCTCATCTAGAAATCTGCCATGATGTTTGATTGGTCCAAAGAACTTAGACTTAAACTATTTAACTCCCTGGTCACCTAAGATATAAATCAAGAGCTTAAGTAATTGAGTTTCTCAGGCTTCTGATAATAATAATTATAAGGGTAATTAAGCCTTATTGAAATTGAAGTTGAGGTAGAGTCAGACTCTTCCCTTGGGGAAAAGATCCACCATTTTGCCTCTGAAGTTGATTTGGTTCTTGTCTTGTTGGTAACCAAAGCTACTGAAGAAAGAAAGTTGTTACAGAAATGGATGTGGTGTTATCAATGGAAATGCCATTAATGAAGATGCCTTATCATTTGTTTTGCTTCTGTGACCTAAGGACCATGGGTCTTTCCATCTGACCTGCAGCTGAAACTTTCCCTATTGGAATATGAGCTCTCTGAGAGCAGGGAGCTCTTGCTTTTCTGTTTGTATTCCCAGTGTGGTGTTTTGAACAAAGTACTTAAAAGCCTTTTCATTCATTCATTCATTTCCCTAATCTATCAGTTTAGTAACCCTGTCAAAAAAAGAAATACGTTTCATCCAGCCTGACATGTTCTTGATAAAGCCAACCTTTCTTTTCTACAGGTTCACCAATTATCTCTTTAATTAAATATTCTAGGATTTTGCCAAGAATCAATGAAGTCCAATGGGGTATTGGTGGCAGACTTTATTCCGTTCTTTTTTTTTTAAGATTGGGACATTTAATGATGATGATGATGATGATGATGATGATGTTGATGATAGCTAGCTAACCCTTATATAGTGCTTACTCTATGTCAGGCATCATGTTAAGTACTTTACGATTATCTCATTTTGATCCTCACAACAATCCTATAAGCTAGTTGCTATTATTATCCCCATTATACAAATGAGGAAACTGAAGCAAACAGAGGTTAAGTGACTTGTCCAGGGTCCCACAGCTAGTAAGTGTCTGAGGCCAAATTTGAATTCAGCTTTTTGTGACTCCAAATCCGTTGCTCTATTCACTGTGCTGCCTAGCTGCTATTTGCCTCTCTACTTTTAGGGTACCTTTCCCATTGTCCGTGACTTTTCAAAGATTACTGACTGTGTCTCAATCATCATATAAGCCAGTTTTGTCAGAGCACCTGATTATAGTTAATCAGAGCCTAGTGTCTTAAAATCATGAAGAATGGCTATTCTCACCCTGCTTATCTCGGTATCAACTCCTATTGTTCTGTCCTTTCTTATTCCCCTTGGCAGAGAAAACAGGAGTAAAATAAGAACTTGGAGACTGCCTCCTACACAGTATTCATCACCACTTCCCATCCTCCTTCCAACATGGTTACACCCCACTATCCTTTTTTTTCCAGAGTTAGCTTTCGATGTCCCAGCAGTAATAAGTTCACTACGGTCATGGAAGGATAATGTAATTTTTTATGTAAATACTGTAAAATTTTTATGTAAAAAATGTAAGTTTTTATGTAATTGACTCTGTGTATAGAAATTACAGAGTGGGGGTGGCTAGGTGGTATAGTGAATAGAGCACTGGCCCTGGAGTCAGGAGGACTTGAGTTCAAATTCAGCCTCAGACACTTAACACTTACTGGCTGTGTGACCTTGGGAGAGTGACTTAACCCCAACTGCCCTCCCCCCCTTCAAAAAAAAAAAAAGAGAGAGAGAGTACAGGGACTCAGAACAACATACATGTGTATGTGTATGTATGATTCTGTGTCTCCTCCCAGTGGCTTGAATTTCCTTTATCTTTTTTTTTTAACATGGGACAATGGAACAAAGCATCTCCAATATATTAGATTTGACTCAGCTTCCAATTTCATGTTTTTCCATAGCAAACACACATATAATACATCAAACAATACTGAGTTCTCAAATAACCAGTCAGTTCCCTTCCTTGGGCCCTGTCCTCTATTTGGCTTCCTTTCAGACATTTTTACAATTAAATGAAGCCAACTTTAGATGAAGGTAAATGATGATAAATACACCATGCAGCAACAATGCATAGTCTTTGATAAATTATTTTGGTGTGTGTGTTTTTGGTTTTTTTTTTTTGTCTTGAGTTCAGATCCAAACACTCTCTGTGCTGGCTATTGCTCTCATTTCCCTGAACTCTTTGCTCTTTGGTCCTCTTTACATTTTTAAATAATGAGACCAAAATGCATATGATTAAACATTCTAATCCAGAGATTTAGACTTAGGGCAAACACAATGATTCTGAGTGACACTCACATAACCAGTAGTTCAATTCACAATAGGTAAAGCTATAAAGATGAATGTTTTGCCATTTACTTATGCATATTAATTGACAAATATATACATCACTTAACTAGCTAATGCTTGTACTTTGTTCATTTGGGGCATATTTTGAACTTAATTGTCTGCTTATGTCAGGTGGAAAGAATCTTCAATGATTCCTTCTTGGCTACTGAATTAAATCCAGACTCCCCAACCTGGTATTCAAGACTTTTAGCAAATCAATCTCCAATTTACATTCCATCTTTATCTTATATTAACCCTCCTCTCGTACCAGATGACTCAACTGACATAGACTACTCACTGTTCCACATACAGACCTTACACGTTTATACTATCCCAGCTCCAAGCCTACTCACTCATTCCCTATGCTTGTTAATTGCCTTCTCCACTCCACCATATAAACCTGCCTTATCCCCCAGTGATCCTGCTGGATGTGATCTTCCCCCTTTGGAACACTCATACTGCTTCCTATTTCTCTTCTTTGCCTATTATATTCTTTTCAACATTTTGGCTACTTATCTCTACTGCTAGATTATAAACTCAGTGATATCAGGGGCCATCTTTTGGATAATGTCTTCTCTGTCTTTGTATCTTCCATGGTACCTGGCATAATTCCTGAACGAGGGCTAATAACATTACTGATGCCTCTCAGACCTTAGATCCTCATTCCCAGGATCATCCTGCCTGGGCTAGACACTCCTGACTGACCAATATTTTTCAGCAATTTTTCCTCCTAGCTAATCTTATCTCCTTTCCATAGACTGTGGTTTCAAATGGTCAGATTGTGTCAAGGGCAGTAGCTAATGTAATTGAACACATTTACTGAAAACTAAAAAAAGATAGTTCGAATCCATGTTTCCCTGACCCTATTCCCAGCACCACCCTGTAAACTTAAAAAAGTATCTCATGGCATAACTAGGAACTAATCAAAAAATATTTTTCTCTATTGAAGATGTACATGTCCCCTCTTACCCTTCCCTACAGTTGACTGTAATATATTTGTAGTATCAGAGGCAGCAAACAGTTTATATTCAGCAATGTTGCATTGGTAATGGAATGAAACACTCTACTGAACCCTGATCAGGTAATAAATATTTATTGAAGACCTACTATGCACTAGTTGGGTACTATCCTAGGTGAGAGGGGAGATTTAAAGCAGTAAAAGTCATAGGTCCTGCCTTCTAGGAGTTAATAGTTTAATCAAGAGGAATGACCATTAAATGATCAAAGAATATTATAAAACAACAATAGTGTAGTAAAAATCAGAAGGGCAACAAGAGTTCAAAGTTCAAAGAACAAAGCAAGGAAAGTTGAAGGTTACTGTACTATTCGACAAACAATTCAGAGATATAAGTGGAGTTTAGACAGCCAACATTTGAATTATTTTTCTACATGGGTCAATTATTTAATTTTAAAATCAAGTCATTTTGCCTTCTTTCAAAAAAAAGAGGAATCTGTTGTTGCCTTTTGTTTTATGCCACAGTCATTTACCCTTAAGATTTATCCTTCATTGAACACTTCCATCCCCTTGTAACCACCCCTCCCCCCAAAAAAAGCCTTAAGCAACATTGTGTACCATCATCTGACTATGTACATAATGCATTCTACATCAATGGTCCTAACTTTGTGGAGAGGTAAAAGATATATTTCCTTATCACTTCTCTAGGACTGATATTATTCACTACCATTCATCACAATCTGGCAGCTTTTTAGCATTGTTACCATTTAAGTTGCTGTAGTCATCGTTTATATTTTTCTCTTGATTCAGTTTTCTTTCTTCACTCAGCATCATACAAGTCCTCTCTATGTGACTCTGAATTTTTCATATTCATCATTTCTCATGGTACAATAAACCATCCCTCCCCGAATCCAGCCAAGTTTTGTAGAGTCATTCCAAAATAACAATTCTTCTGGCCACATCTATACTTGTACTGAGTTAAAACTAAAAACAACATGATACGATTCCTAAAATATTAGAGAAAGATGAATAGGAATTGGTGCTGGCTTGGTCAAATATGTAGATATATTCACCTGGCTTGCTCCTGTAACACAATCTTGTGTAAATCATCTTCCCTTTCTGCCATCTGAGTTTTATCAGGGAAATGCTTTTACTGTAATTCATCCTGAACACATCAGGATCTACCTTCACGAGAGTAATTAACCACTGCCCAAGAAAAGCAGATAAAGATTTAGAATGAATTACATGTAGAGATTAGAATGTAAACACAGAAATCTCAATTAACCTTCTAATCTATAGGTCAGGAGGGGGAGGTCTGACAGTTACAAGAAAAATAAAATGCGGATTTACTAGAGGCATGAGGAAGCTGTTTGGCAGGACTTGGGTCACAGTTATGAATTGTGTTAATAGTAGGCAGAGTTCTAAGGTTCAGTTTGGAAAAAAAAAACCCACTGAGTCCAGGTGCACAGCCAAAGCTAACCCCAAATGTGAGAGAGTTTCAAATACAGGGGTTCTGGCTGCAGCTGTCCCAGAGCAGGCACAAACTCTGCATTTCAGGATTCTCATTTCCTGCTCTAGGTGAAAAGGAAGGTTGATGTGAGAGTCTGCATTAATGTAAACAGGCAATAGCACCTTCTCAAGCCCATAAAACAGGTTGGCATTTAGTTTGTTTCAGATTTAGGTGAAGGTGCATACTGGTCCTCATTGTATATAACCCAGGGCACACAGCCCACCTCGGCACAATGCCCATGGGAGTTAAGCAAGGACAATCAGAGTATTGTCCTGTAGGTTTTCTGGTTCATGTATCCTTGGCAGTGACAGACCCATAAGGAATTCTTGGGTAGGTGGGTGTGGGTGGTTGATTATTTATATCCACAAATATTAACTCAAAGTCTGAGAGAAATTTTCCTGAAATGTGCTCTAGTTCTTCACCAGTCAGTGGCAGGAAGTAAAGAATGGCTAGAAGAGGGGCAGCTAGGTGGCACAGTGAATAGAGCACTGGTCCTGGAATCAGAAGGACCTGAGTTCAATTCCAGCCTCAGACACTTAACACAAAAACTAGTCGTGTCACCTTGGGCAAGTCACTTAACCCCAATTGCCCTCCAAAAAAAAAAAAAAAAGAAAGAAAGAAAAGAATGGCTAGAAGTTTGCATGTGTTTCCCACCATCCCTTTTCCCTCCTCACTCAATCTACAATTTTGCCTATTACATACCAGTCAACCAGATGCAAACTGAAATTTTCAGGCAAATGTATTTAGTAAACATATTGAAGACAAGACATCTGGATGATAGACAAAAGTTGTGAGATATTTCTATAGAGATTCAGAGGGTTTATTATGTTCCATTATGTTGTGGCAAAAGCACTTAAGACACCTTCAAAAAAAAACCTTCCGGGGGCGGAGCCAAGATGGCGGAGTAGAAACAGCTCATCCAAGCCACTCTGCCCCCAGATTCCCCCCAAACTACGTAAAAGGGGACTCTGAACAACTTCTGGAGCCCCAGCACCCACAGAACGACACAGAGAAGCTAACCTCCCGCTGAGAACAGCCCAGCAGCCCTGCAGGAAGGACCAGCGCAGTGGTCTGGGACCTGGCAGCACGCAGCGCACAGAGCACAGGAGCTGAGCAGAGCCCAGGTCCCCGTGAGCCGAGGTTTTAGCCCCAGGGCAGCAGGGCCAGTAGCCGGCTGGAGGAACCCCAGAACACCAGGAGCTGTGGCGACTCCAGAATTATCAACATAGACATGCCTAGGACTAAGTAAGAGGTTAGTGTCCTATGGACTTTGGGACCTGTATTTGGGGAATGCATCAGCTTCCTCCCCTGGGGGCTAGAAGCCACTGAGGAGACAAGCCATTTTGTAGTTTTCAGAGGCAGCTCCAGCTCCCGGCTAACTGTAGGGAGATCCAGCAATCAGTCTTGGGGGGTAATCGCTCTTGCTTTAACCTCCCTGGATCTGGATTGTGATCTAGGGTGGAAGTTGTGGGTGGGTTTACAGCTTGCCAGAAATGGAAGCTGCCCCCCACACGTTCGGGACGAAAATTCCTCTATCTGGCCTTAAAGCCATAGTGTGGCAACAAGCCCAAAAGTCAAGCAATTAAGTGGCAACATGCCAAGGCAAAGGAAACAGAAAATGCAACCCTAGACTCCTATTTTGGGGGCATAGAGTGGGAAAAGGACTGTGAGGTCAGAAGTCCTGCTCCAAAAGCCCCAGGGGAAAACATGAGCGGGTTGCAGGCCATAGAAACACATGCAAGACCTTAAGAAGGACTTTAAAAATCAAATAAGAGAAGTGGAGGAAAAATTGGAAAGAGAAATGAGAAGGATGCAGGAAAAGTATGAAATGAGGGCCAACAGCCTGACTGAGGAAAACAACACCTTAAAAAATAGACTAACTCAAATGGCAAAGGAGGCCCAAAAGGGCAATGAGGTGAAGAATGCCTTAAAAAGTCGAATTTGCCAGATGGAAAAAAAATCTCAAAAGTTCACTGAGGAGATTCATTCCTTCAGAGTTAGCCTGGAGCAAATGGAAGCTAATGACTTTATGAGAAATCAAGATGCTGTTAAGCAGATCCAAACAAACGAAAGATTAGATGGCAATGTGAAATATCTCATGGGAAAAACCACTGACCTGGAGAATAGATCCAGGAGAGACAATTTAAAAATTATTGGACTACCTGAAAGCCATGATCAAAGAAAGAACCTAGAAATCACCCTTCAAGAAATTCTCAAGGAAAATTGCCCTGATGTTTTAGATCCAGAGGGCAAAATAGAGGTTGAAAGAATCCACAGATCACCTCCTGAAAAAGATCCCAAAAAGAAAACTCCCAGGAATATTATAGCCAGGTTCCAGAATCCCCAGATCAAGGAGAAAATACTACAAGCAGCCAGGAAGAAACAATTTCAATATTGTGGAAACACAATCAGAATAGCCCAGGACCTGGCAGCTTCTACACTGAGGGATCGAAGGGCATGGAATAGGATATTCCAGAGGGCAAAAGAACTGGGAATGAACCCAAGGGTCACCTACCCAGCAAAACTGAGTATTTTGTTTCAGGGGAAAATATGGTCATTCAGTGGAATAGAGGACTTTCAAGCATTCTTGAGGAAAAAACCAGAATTGAATAGAAAATTTGACATCCAGACACAAGAAGCAAGAGATGCCTGAGAAGGTAATCAGGAAAAGAAATCAAAAGGAACTTATCAAAGTTGAACTATTTACATTCCTATATGGAAAAGCGATAACTGTGACTGATGATATCTTTCTCACTATGAAAATAATGGAAGAAGGGTGTGTGGTCATATGAATACATATGTGAATGTGTGTGTATATGGTTACAGTTATATATGGATAGAGGGCATGGGTCGAATTTGTTGGGAAGGGAGAATACTCAAGGGATGATACTATGAGGTGAGAGAGGAAAGTGGCAAGAGGAGATGGGAAGAGACAGGGTAGGGTAAACTATCCCAAGTAGAAGAAGCAAGGGGAAGTGGTTGCAATGGAGGGGGAGAATAGGAAGGCTAAAAAGGCAAAACCACATTCACATTGAATTTGGTTCAGGGAGAGAATGACATACATACTAAATGGGATATCTCAATCTGCAGCAGGATAGGGGGAAGGGGGATGAGAGGAGGGATGATGGATGGGAGGGCATCCTTGGGGGGAGGGGAGGTTGGAAGTACCCACTATAGAAGAGGGACAGGATCATGTAGGGAATGGACCAGGTGGGGGGTGGGATGAGTGGGAGGGAATTATAAGCAGCCTTGTACAATATATCTACTATGATAATGTTTTGCATAGCCAGACATGTACAACATGTACTGAATTACTTATCTCCCAAGAGGGAATGGGTGACAAGGGAGGAAGGAAATGGATCTGCAATTCAAGGTCTTAACATTAAATGTTTCAAATATATATATATATATATATATATATATATATATATATATATATATATATATGTATATATACTAATATTAATACTCTTTTGCTTGTAATAGGGAGATAAGATGTGCAGGCATTGGGACACAAAGATTCACCTTCCTCTAATGGAAAAGTCGATGGGGGTATGGGAGAAGGTATGGGAGAGAGCAGATTGGAGGAAGCGATATCTTGTGGGACTGCTATTCTGGGAGGTTGGGTAGGGGAATAATGGGGGGAAAATGATTGCAACTCAAAATCTGGTGGAAATGAATGATGTAAAACAGAAGTTAATAAAGCATTTGTTTTAAAAAAAGTAAAAAAATAAAAAATGTAATTGGGAAATATTTAACAAAATAAATAAAAGTACAATACAACACACACACACACACAAAAAACCTTCCTTGATTTTCACTAGTTAATCTGATGACCTTCAAACAAGAGGTTGTGGAGGCTCCCCTCCCAACACCATGATGTTGGGGCCATAGCTTGACCCTTTAATTGTTTCTCATGGCCCTTCCTCTGACTCCCATGTTGTGGCATCAGCATATCTCACTCTCAGTCAAATCTATTTTACGACAGTATGAGATATTTCAGAATACAAACTTTATTTCCCCCTCAGGACTGATTTAGCTACATCCTAGAAAATATGACTTCTCTGAAGCTGAAAGTGGGACATTAAAATCTCCTGGACTTCTTGCATTGGAAATACCTTCCATCTCTGGGGTCTCTTCTCTCTCTCTCCCTCTTTCTCTTCATCTCTATCTCCATCTCCTCTTTCTACAATGCTTCCAAAAGTACCTTCATATCTTCATAGCCACCCATACTACACCTTTTTCAGCTTCCTTTTATGTGCTGTCTTCTGTACTTGGGGAAGGAGAAGAGAAGCATCCTCTCTAGATGGAATTTCAAGAGCATCGCCTGAGTCCTGATTCCAATCCTATCTCCATATACAATCTGCCACTTTGCAGTTTTCACCTACTGTTCTATATTCTACCCTCTGAGGCAGAGCAGAACAAATTTAACCCCCGTTCCATGTGACAGCCCTTCATGTATTTGAAGAAAACTATCATACCCCACACCCAAATCTTCTCTTTTTCAAGTTAAATATACCCAAGGCTGTTTTGTTTTATTTTTTTAACTAAGCTAGGTAGTGAAGTAGATAAAGGGGTAGAGAATGGAGTCAAGAAGACCCAAGTTCTAATCCAGGCTCAAACAAATCCTAGTTGTGTGACCCTCAGCAAGTCACTTAATCTCTGTCTGCCTCAGTTCCCTCATCTGTAAAACAGAGATAACAGCACCTGCTTCCTTATTGTGAGGACCAAGTGAGATACTAATTGTAAAGGACTTACCACAGTGCCTGGCACAAAGTGAGCACCATGTACTTATGATATTGTTGTTACTATTAACACTATCACATGGCTTGATCTCAGGTCCTTCACCTTCTAGTCACCTTCCTCTGGACCTGAGATGCCTCATCAATGTCTTCCATAAAATATGGCATCCAAAACTGACCAAAGTACTCCAGAGGTGACCTGCATCGTTCTGGGCCTGATGCCTTCTCAACGCAGTCTAACACCACATCAATGTTCCATGTGCTATTGTTACTTCATCCTGAACTAGACTATCAAACCCCTCAGATTTTTTCATAGGGACTCTTCTCTAGACCAAACTCCCCAATTCTGTACCTCTAAGAATTGATTTTTTTAAAAATTAAAATGTAAGGCTTTACATTTCTCCATAATAAATTTCACCTATAATAATAAGCAGAAATGATTCTGCTTATTGTTTTAGTTTGTTATCAAGCTTCTTTTGGATCTTGACCCCATCATCTAATATGTCAAAGATCCCTATTATTTTTAAGTCTTCTGCAAACTTGATAAGGACCTATACCTATACCTAATAAAATGCTAATAAAAATTTTGATTAGCCAAGGGTCAATGAGAGGTTCATGGATTACTCCATTAAAGACCTCTCTCCATGTTGATATCAAAACATTAATTACTAGTCTTAGGGTTTAGCCATTCAATCATTTAAAAATCTCCTGAAATAAAATACTGTCTCACTCACATGTCACAATCTTGCCCACAAGGATAGTATGAGGGATATTGTCAAATATTTTGATGAAATCTAAGCGTAAATAAATACTCCCCTATAAATATTGCCCTCATCTACCATACTAGTAAGCCTGATACAACAAGAGAAGGGGAAAATATAAAAACAAGTTTGGCAATGACTGCTCCTGATAAAGTGATGTTGGCTTCTAGTTATTACTGTTTTCTAAATACCCACAAACAATCCCTTTAATAATTAAATTCTATAATTTATCCAGGAACCAGAACCCAACTTACCAGGCTAAAGTTTGAAGATGCTATCCTCTTACCTTTTTTGAAAAACCTGCCCAACATTTGCATGTCTCCACTCTTAGGACATCTCTCTTATCCTCCATGACTTCTCAAAGGCTCCTGGCAGCAGTTCAATAGGAAAATCTACGATTTTTTAACTTGGCATCTGGCCTGTTTGTTTCTTTTCCCTTAGTTCTCTGGTTCATCTGGGCCTGGAGACTTGAACTCATTTAGGGCAGCTGAATTCATTCTCATTATCTTCTCACTTATCTTTTACTTCAACTTCTTGTTGACCTTTTTTCCTTTGTCCTAGCCTTCCAAATTTGAAGATCTAGGAACACTCCTTAGCAGACAAAAGGTAAACAAAGATACACTGAGAGTATCTGCTTTTTTTTTCCCCGTCAACTTCTCATCCACTTGAAGTACAACTTCTTTTTTTTCTTTGATCACATCTCTAACATCACTTTAAAAACAAAGATTGTGGGGGCAGATGGGAAGGGGTTCTTAGCATTCCCCCCCCCCGACTTCAATTCATTTAACCATATTATTCTTGTTTTCATCCTCTACTACCTGTCCCTGCTTCACTCTTCCAGTTATTAGACTAAGATTCCACCGTCTGTCTCCCAGTCAAGTGCAGTTTCCTGAGGGAATGAGATATAAGTCAAGTGGTTTGGAGGGCAGCAAAGAATCGAGAAGTCTGGAAGGATATTCTTTGGGAGCAATAGAATGGAGAGGCCGTAGCAACCAGGAGGCAGCATAAGGATGCCAGGTGTCTCCTGATCATGGATGGACAGGCTAAAGGAAATCTCATTCTACTGAGCAGGCTTACATTGAGTCAGTTGTTCATGCCAAGTCACCTATCTCTAATAGACTTGTAATAGGGCTGGTTGATTCCACTTTCACCAATTAACATTCCTTCCTTCCTCCATTTAAAAAAAAAAATTTCTGAGTAACATGCCTGACACAGAGCTATGCTTGGAAGATACCAAGATACAGAACCATATGCTGTTTTTTCCACCAACCTAGAACATATTGTCTTCATCCCAACCCACAACTTAGCATCCCATTGTTATCAATAACTTCTCTTTGACCATTCCAATGAAACTTATTTGCCATGAATATAGGATGCTGAATCAAAGTAGGAAAAGGTCAGGCATAATAACTGTGAGTATATTTCAACCACTCTGGTGTTTTAATTTTGCTAAGCACTGTAACTATATTTTTTTAAAAATCCTTCTAAAATCTTTGCTGTGTCTCTGCCAGATACATTTCCCCAAGGGTACCTTCAAGGTTGTCAAATGCATTCCACAGGCTTTAATCAAGTTACAGAAAAAGCAAATCAAGACTTTGAAGTACATTTATTACTCTCTCCATGAGCCCATTTGCAACTCCCATCACAGTCACAGGGTCTATTCTAGGGTAACTGAGCTCCTATCTCTCCTGCTGAGCTTTTGGTCTCTGGAGAGTAAAAGATAGACAGAGACAGGCTGAGGAGATCACTGAAAGTTCTCAGAAGACAAAATGCAGAGTAAGACCTACTTCAAAATTGACAGAGATAAACATTGACTGAGATACCTATCATTATCCATCCAACTCACATGCCTAGGAGAAACTTTTACTTGACTATCTTTCCATCCATTTCCAGCCTGAAATGTTGAAAATCTAATGTTTATTTTTAAAAAAGAGGTTTACTAAAACAAAATCAGTTTCCCTTGAAATCCATCCCATTTTCTATCAATGGTGCCATTTTCTCAGTCTTCAAGCCTTGAAACTTAGATGGAATTCTTTCTCCTCCCTTATTCCCTATATCCTGAAATAATTGTCAATTATCTTTTCATGAGAACTCTCTTCCCTGCCACCTTGTTAGTCCATGTCTTTTATAATAATTTCTCCACTGGTTTCCCTGCCTCTAGTTTCTCCAAGTCTCCATGTTCCACCCTATATAACCTGACCATTCTAACTAACATCCCTTTCTTACATCATATTCCTCTCCCAAAGCTTTTAAAGGTTTCTCACTGCCTACAGAATAAATTAGTTTTCCACTTTAGCTTTCATAATCTGACCCGATCTTCCATGTCCAAAGTGATCTAATATCTCCCCCTACTAACCACACTCTCCAAAATGAGTTACATGCTCTCTTCATTGTCTCTTGAACACTTCATGATAATTCTTCTTTCCAAATCTTTGCTCATGTCATTTCCCCATCAAGAAATCAAGTATTTATTAAGCTCCCACAATGTGCCAAGCACTGTGTTAGGAACTGAGGATAAAAGGATAAAAAAAGAAGGAAACAATTCCTGCTCCCTCTTCTTTCCCCCTTTCCAAACATCAAAGTCCACCTCCTATATAAGACCTTCTCCAGTCACTCTAACTTTGTTGATCTCCCTTTTCTTTAAGTTCCTAGACTATTAATTTACTTTTCAGATCACCCATTTATGATTTAATCATTAATGTTCTATATGATTATCTAATGGTATCAAATGTGCTTGTCTTATATCCCCAGCTAGATTATAGCTCTTAGAAGGAATTCTGATAAAGCTCCTTTTTTGTCTTTCTCAAATGCCCAACTCAGTTCTCTAATATGCCAATGCACTGATGGCTCTGTGGTTCCATCAATGTGGGGCCAACAATGTGATTCACAGCTCACTCATGCCTGGTGATACTGTAAATGTAGTCCACCATAAATCCACAATAGCAGGTCCACTCAACTTTCTGGGTGACTTTCTCTCATTCTTCTGACATTGCATGAATACCAATGGATTGTGTGACCTGTCTTTTTGCTACATGACTTGCCCATCATTTTCTCGCTCATCATTTTTTTCCATTTTTTCCCATATTTTCATAATTCCATTTGCCACCCATCCTCTTTTCTTTGCCAACTTGGCCCTGAAATTTTGGGTTTTTCTGTATCCATTCCAACTGCTTTCTCCCTCTGAAGATGCTCCAGACTTTATGCTACCTCCTCTGATGGGTGAGTTCCAGCCTGGAGCCACCATTTGAAAAAGTGCTCTGGCCAGTCATGCTCACTTCCCTCCCCCATCTGCTCCTGACTCTCCAGACTTTGGCACCTTGTTATGCAGGTAGCACCCCCTCCCACCCTTGCCCTGACCCTTTTTAGATCCCTTTTATGTGTTGTCTCCCTCCATTAAAATTAACCTCTTTGAAGGGAGCTGGTGTCTTTCTTTTTTCTTATATGTGTTATCCTAGCATTTAGTAAGTGCCTGGCACATAGTAAGTACTTAATAGATGCTTCCACTATTTATTATCCATCTATCTATTATCTATCTATCATCTAGCAAGGCTAGCTATATGCCATGCTTCTCCTACTTAGTTTTATTTATTTATAATGTATTACAACCTGCTCATTCCTACCACACATCTTTCCATTGTCTTTTGGGTGATCCCTAACTCCAATTATATACTATGTTCCATAAATTTTAGCCATTCAACTCCGTTGGAAGATGGTTATTTAAAAAGAATAGTTATAAAGGGCGGCTAGGTGGCGCAGTGAGTACAGCGTCGGCCCTGGAGTCAGAAGAACCTGAGTTCGGATCGGGCCTCAGACACTTAACGCACACACAAACAGAAATCTAGCCGTGTGACCTTGGACAAGTTACTTAACCCCAATTGCCCTCCAAAAAAAAGCAAAAAAAAAATAAAAAGAATAACAAAAAGAATAGTTATTAAAAAGATGGGCTTTTATCTCAGAGAGAAGCTTATGGTCATTAAAAAAACCAAAACTTTTCAGTTTACCAAAAGCAATCCTGTCTCTTCTTCTTCAATTCTATGATCAAGTCACTGTCCATTTGCAGTCCCAGTCCAAGAGATATATCTATCGATGGAGGTGTGCTGTAGATAACACATCCAACGCATGGACCAATAGTGTCAAACTCAAACAGAAATGGGGATCACTAGTCAGTATATAAGGATCTCTGCAGCCATTGACATAGAAATATACTATTATTGATGTTTTATTATCTTTTAATTTTAAAAAATATTTCCCAATTACATTTTGATCTGATTTAATCTTACTAAGGAATGAGTTGCTCACAGATTGTGTGCTTGATACCACAGCTCTGGGCAACAGAGATTCTTCATTCACTTGGTTCTTTATCTGTGAATAATTAACCCCAAATCCTCTCAGTAATCATGGAAATTCTTTAGGAGGTTCTGTAACGTTTCAGCATTTAGCTTGATCTGCACATTGTCATTCACAAACGGGAGCATCTGATGGCTGTAACCACCCATAGAAAATCCCTCTTCCCCTTGAACTTTGTGTCCAATCTCCCCCAAGAGAGTACCAAAGACCTTTAGCAACCATCTTCTGGTTTTGTGCCTAATGTTGTATTAATAATCAAATCATTGAGCAAAGATTTTAAAGAATTTTATAAGATTTTGACATATGCTTGGGAGAGTTTTGCTCTGCTGCATTAAATGCTTTTTTTAAAGTAGTCAACAAATGATAAGGAAGGTAGGATATTGCATCCTCTATGCCATTTAGTCAATTGTCAGTCGATAAAAATTTACTAAGCACCTACATGAACCAGGCAGATTGCTGGGGATACCAAGAAAGGTAAAAGATAATCATTGCCTTGAGAGGCTCACAGTGCAAAGGAGCAGACAACATACAAATAACTATGCATAAAGAAGGTATGTACTAGAAAAATTTGAAGTTATCAACAGAAGGAAAGCATCAGAATTAAGAGAGATCATGAAAGGTTTCCTGTAGAAGCTGGAAGGAAACTAGGGAAGCCAGGACATGCAAATGAAGAGGGAGAACATTCTAGGCATGGCAATGGCCAGTGAAAATACCCAGAGTCTAGAAATACTGTCTCTTGTTCAAGGAACAACAAAGAGGCCAGTGTCAATGCATCTCAGAGTTTGAAAGAGAGCAGACAGTAAAAAATTGGAAATGTGGGGATGGGACAGGTTATGAAGGGCTCTGAATACTGAACAGAAGATTCTGTGGCTGGAAATGTAGTCTGCTAGGGAGTACCATTTAAGGAAGTCTTCCTGTCCCCTCTCATACATTCATCCAGAATGCTTTCAATGGATGTATAGATTATTTTCATAATAAACTTGTATAAATGGAAAATTAAGTGCACAGATCAATAGTTATTGGTATTCTTTTGGTTAGCTCTTTTTTTGGTAATAATAAAGTCTGACATTTTTCCCTCTAGCTTTTACTATTTTCCCTTCTATGCCTGTAAATACCTGCTGAATGAAGAATAGCAATACAGAATGATTTCTGCTAGAACCATGCAAGAATAATAGCTCTTCTTTCCCATACAATTCCCATGAAATTTCACTTTGATTCATATTATGGCAAGATATAAATTGATTCTATGGGCCATCACAATACCAGCAAAGCAAATACACTATAATAATGACGAGAATAATCTCCATCAGATCTTTCACTCCTGAATTCTCATACTATCATTATGGATTGGAAACATAGTACAGAAAGATTCAAATGTCTGCCAAAAATAATTGATTGAAGGATGAATTATGCCGGGGATACACACACATGCACACACATGTATGTATGTATACACATGTGTGTATTATGTATATATACATGGCAGTTGTTCTTCATTCTCAGAGAGGACCAAAATGACATCACTATGTTAGATCACACATCACACAAGCTACAGTGTGTCAGATTCTGACTAATCAGGCCAATATGGGCTTGGAATGCTCTACCTCAGGCTAGGCACAAACAGTCTACGTGAACATTTGGGGTGGGTTCTCTAAATTTGCACATCTTGCATTTCTTTTGAGTTATTTCAATTCTGCTTCGCTCATAGAGCACAGCACCTTTTCTGATGTGGGCACGCCATGCTGAAAGGTCCTATGACAGCATCTCCTATGTCACACAATCAATTCCAAAGTCCTTAAGAGAGAGACCTTGAGAGTGTCCTTGTATTGCTTTTTCTGACCACCATGTGAATGTTTGCCCAGTGTGAATTCTCCATAAAAGTCTTTCAGGCAAGCATATGTTTGACATTTGAACAACATGGTGTATACACACACATAAATATATATGCATGTATATGGATATCCATACACATAGAGAATGCAGTATACATCTACAAATAGAGCTAAAGCCCAGAATTTTCAAGCAGCTTGGTGAACATCTGGTATATAAATGTGAATTTTTACTGGGAGAGGAGGTTATAAATACTAGACTATGTTAGGTGTTGAGGACATCAAGGCTCTCATAATAACTGGTTTAGGGTTGTGATTTCTTTACCCATAATAGGCATTCTGTTGATTGATTGGAGTTTTAGGAATGCTTTGAGATATATGCTCCTGGCATACATCTTGACATCATTTGATGGTTTGCTGAGTGTTTCCTTTCCAACAAAACCAACAGAAGTAAAGTTAGTATTATTATCCCCATTTCATAGAATATAAACTCTCACTCTCAAGAGAGAGGAAGTGAATTACTCAAAATGGTTCAGTTGATGAGTGATCAAGAAATAATTGAAAGCAACAACATCTTCAGATTCTTAAGTCCAGTTCCTATCTATTACTGCTCCCTGCCTTTCCCCAGGTTTATCATTCTAGAATATCTTCTCTTTAGTATTCCTTGAAGGAAGCCTGACATTCTGCATCTTAATCTAACATGACACTGCATAATGTTGTCTGATGGAGAAAAGTATTGTGAGAAATGCCAGAAAAGGGAAATACTCTGAATTGCCAGGAAACAGTGGCATACTATTACACTGATGCATTTTCTGTTTCAAAGATGCTATACCCTGAGCCCTTTGGGTTTGACAAGTTGGCAAAAGGACTAGAGGGAAAAAGGGAGAAGCCTAGAGGGGTACCAAGGGCCAATCCATGAAGAATAGGGTATAGATTCACTGGAGATAAGAAGGCTGGAGTTGGTCTGAGGATTGGGGGTGTGATCACAAAATTACAGAGTGTGTAAGGCCTGATATATGTCTCATTCTATTAAATTAAGCCCAATGTGATAGCTTTTGCTCCTCCTCTATCTGGCATTTTATCAAGATCCTATGTAACTTTTGTTTGTGAGACAGAGAACGAAAGAAGCTTGAATTCTATCAAGTTATTTGTAGGGGGGAATTAGTCATTCTCCAATAATAGATTATAGGATTTGAGGATAGGTGGTATAGTAGAAAGAGTACCAGGCCTAGAATGAGGAAGACCTGAGTTCAAATTTGGCCTCAGATACTTACTAGCTGTATGACCCGGACAAATCACTTAACCTTGTCTGCCTCTGTTTCTTCATCTGTAAAATGAGCTGGAGAAGGAAATGGCAAACCACTCCAGTATCTGTCACAAAAACCCCAAATGGGATCAAGAAGAATCAGACACAACTGAAATGACTTGAACAACAACAATAAAAAGGGACTTTAGAGATTCAAATGTTTCATTTTAAAGATCAGGAAACAATGACATTAAATTAACCAAGTTTCTCTCTTCCTATTTCTCTTAAGTCTTCACTAGGTTGAAGAATCCCCCAAATCATTTGATTAGTGGAAGTTTTGTATGAGAGTCTCTCAGGTGACACAAAGGGTACCTTGGGGATTGTCACTTCGCTGACTTGTCCCCACACAGAAAATCTGGGAAATGACACCCCCCAATGTGTCACCACCACCTCCCCCGTGACGGCACACAGTTGTCAAACAAAACTTAAAGAAGAAAAAAAAAACTTGTTTATAGGTCAAAGAAAAGCAACGGGTTCTTATCACAGCTCCTAGAAAATATGACTATCAATGAATGAACCTTACCCTGAGACCAAGATAGCTTCAATCCCTCATGACCATCCTAGGTAAGGTGTTTCCTGTTGTGTTAACTCAATATGGAAACATACTTCACTTTCCCACAAATCCCAGAAGGTGGAGCCCATCACTTCTCTGGTTCTCTATAGATCCCAGGCTAGGGCTCACCAATTCTACAGTTCTAAAGTCAGGTAGCCCCTCCCAGTTGCTCATGGCCATTTTCCCATTCATCCCTGGGCAATCTCAATAGAGAAGATGGGACTATTTCAGAGTTCCCCATCCGGAAGTCATTACAGCTCAAATGCTAGGCACCAGTACACCTCCCCTCAGATACGCTTCTTTTGCATGATAATGCTTACATATCTCTAGGCTTACACAAAAAGTCAGGAGTTTAGACTCACCTCTTTAATCTGGCATTGGCGCTCTCCAGAAAGAGAAAAAAAAACTAATCTCTGCTTATATTACTTTGATCCAAATGTTGTAACAACCTCTGCCTCTGTTGTCATCAAGCTTTCCTAGGGGATAGTGTAGCAACCTCAAACCTCCCATTGTTTGTTTTTTGAGAACTACCCAGCTTTGCCTTGGAGATATGACTGTTTTTAGGGCCTATAGGTACTTCCATATGGATTTTGTATACCTGCTAAGCGACAGACTGGTTAGATAAGTTCCAGACTCATTACCCCTTTGAACTGTCTTTGAGAGTCAAAGCCAAACTTCTATTTTATTGTGTATAAATGTATGCCACTTAAATATTCTGGCTAAAAAATAATGAATGGCTACAATAAAAATTCTTTGAGCATTGAAGATGCTTTTTGAAAAAGCTACCATGATGCAGAATTCCCTTATGGCTCCTAATTTGATGATACTGACTCTTCTGGGGTTTTGGTGGTGATTTTTTAAAAATAGTAATTAATTTATTATAGTATAGTATATATATGCATGTATGTGTATAGATAATTACAACATATGTGTGTATATATTATATGCAATCATATGTGTATATATACACATACATACATAATTATATAAGCTAGGTGGCTCAGTGGATAGAATGCTGGGTCTGGAGTCAGGAAGACTTGAGTTCAAATTGGGTCTCAGACACTAGCTGTGTGACCTTGGGCAAGTCATTTAACTTCTGTATGCCTGAATCCACTGGAAGGGAAAAGGCAAACTACTCCAGTATCTTTGCCAAGAAAATACCATGGATGGTATTGGTGTGCTATGATCCATGGGGTTATAAAGAGTTAGAAACAACTGAACAATAACAACATAAAATTATATGTGTGTATGTATATGTGTATTCTTTTTGCTCAGTCATTAGCAATTCTTCATGAACCCATTTTGGGTTTTCTTGGCAAAGATACTGATGTGGTTTGCCATTTCTTTCTGCAGCTCATTTTACAGATAAGGAAAATGAGTCAAATAGGTTTAAGTGACTTGACCAGGGTCACACAGCTAGTAAATATCTAAAGCCAGATTTAGACTCAAGTATTCTTGACTCCAGGCCCAGCACTGAGCTACCTAGCTTCCCCATATGTGTATGTATGTGTGTATGTATGTGTGTGTATGTATGTATGTGTGTTTGCATATGTATGTACACACAAACACACGTGCATGTATCTTTGGAGTGCCCTGAAAAAAACACTATTCTTGGTGCCATGAGGAATTATTGAAAAACAAAAGATATCGTCATTCCTCTCAAGGTATTTAGAAGCCATGGAGGAAATAGCAATACCTCATGTTAAGATTATAATGCTCATAAATAATTTCTGGAAGCTTCTGGATACCCTGTGGTCAGCCACAAGAAAGTTGACTACAGGCCTCTAGTCCTAATATTTAGACTTCTGAATACTCTGGCCCAAATCCCTTAGAACGTTCAATATTTTTATTATTGATTGGAGTAAAGACATAGATATAGACATACTTACCAAATCTATAGATAACACAAAGCTGGAAAAGTTAATATAGTAAATGAATAAGGGGTCATCCAAAAAAAGATCTCAGCAGCCCAGGTCAATGGATCAAACCTAACAATATGATACTTAATAAGTATAAATATGAAACCCCACATACCAAGGTTTAAAAAATATCAATGTTATCAATACAATATGGGGGAGACATGATATACAAAAACTAATATGAAAAGAATATGGGTGTTTCAGTAAACTACAAGTGTCATAAGAGCCAAATGAATGTTGACTGTCCAAAAAGCTAGAGGTGGTGGTGATTGTTATTGTTTTTAAACCAGACCTGTGATCTCATCTGTCTAGAGAACTCATGGTAAGGAATTTCTATCAATACAGACCAGCATCTCCTTTGCAATACTCATTCTTAGAAAAGTGTCTGAGGTATGAGAAGGTTGTGACCTACCCTGGATCACAGAATCAATTCACTTCAGAGACAAGAACTTTAACCCAAGGTTTCTGGTTACTTCTCTTGAGATCCTAGATCTAATTAACAGAAGCCCTGATTGGGCTACCTTTGGAGCATTATGCCCAATTTCTAGGTAATTAAATTTTAGGATGAATATATACAGATGGGTTGAAGGAAATGGTCATGTTTAACATGAAAAAAAGGGTTAAGGAAACCTGATGGTGATCTTATAGTATTTGAAATTTATAATTGTTTTGACCACCATATATATAGAGAGAAAGAGACAGACTGACAGAGACAGAGCAAGACTATAGAAGGTGGAATAAACAACCGTTATAGTCCTCTTCATGACAGCTGGGGGCTTTTAGCACTGCCTCAAGGGTTCAGGTAAAAAAAAAGGGGGGGGGGTGCATTTAGAAAAGTAAATACTCTGAGCTCCAAGACTCCAAGAAGATTGTCCCAGACTTGGAAGAGCCAGGACTAGTGTGTGAGACAAGATACCAGGCCTGTAACCTGTGCTAAGGCTACTTCTGGCTGCTAGGCCCCCCTCATTAGCACTTTACTGCATAATCAAAACCCTGTGATTTTTAATAAAATATATAAAGGTACTGTGAATTTCAGGAAGTTAAATAAAACAACAACAACCTTGATTTGGTACAATGGTTCTCATTTAGTAGTTCACAAACCCTTTTGGGGTTTGTGCTGATGATTCCAGGGGTTGATGTTAAAAATTCTTTATTGACAAATTAAGTCAATAATTACCCAATAGCAAATGATTACCCAATCATGTTATAAATATATTTTCTTCTGTGACAATAAGTATGTGTGTAGATAAATATGAAAAGGATAAATATGAAACCCCTTAAGCCCAGGTTTAAAAAATATCAATATTATAAATACAAGATGGGGGAGACATGATATACAACAATTAATGTGAAAAGAACATGTGTGTGTGTGTGTGTGTGTGTGTGTGTGTGTGTGTGTGTGTGCTTGAAACAGGATAGGTTTGTTTCTACAGCAATTCAAAACTGTCAGGATCGTGGGCGTAATGGTCAAGTAGATACCAAAATCAATTCTGACCTTCCTGTTCACCCTGCTCCTACTCATGGAACAATCCTGGACACAATGGAGAAATAGATGAAATTTCTTATCCAACTTTCTAGGCCCCCAACTCTCCATCATCAACACCCTAGCTCTTTTTCCTCACTTCCCTTCGTACTACCATAAACCCATTGCCCTTAACAACTCGGTACTAAATAGTTTGAAATATTCTACATCATTCTCAACCCATCCCCCCATAAGACTTTTCTCTCCTATGCCCCATTCCCTTTTTAGATGATAATAAATAGTAATGGAGATTATCCAGAAACATTGTAATGAATTATTTTATTATTCCTTTTAGATAATATAGCAATCTAGCAAATGGTTTGCTGGAGCCAGCTTGGACTGGTTATCAGGAGCAGATTGTTAAATTTTCAATGTGAGTATTTATACCTGGGAAAATGGCAAACGCTACAAATCAGGGTTTGATTTATTTTTTTTTTCATTAATTGTTTTGACTTAAGAAAGTGATGGAGACAGGGTGCCTAGGTGGCACAGTCAATAAAGCACCAGCCCCTGGAGTCAGGAGGACCTGAGTTCAAATCCGGCCTCAGACACTTAACACAAAAACTAGCCGTGTGACCATGGGCAAGTCACTTAACCCCAATTGCCCTACTTCCCCCCATCCAAAAAGCAAAAAAAAAAAACAAAAACGTGATGGAGAAAATATTAATACTGAAGATTAAACTTAAAAGAATGTCTTGTGTTATATTTTTTCTTCTTCAGAGAGATGGTTATTAAACATTTAATACCACACTGTTGATTTTAACAGTTCCAGAAATGGCAGATTATTTGAGGGAAATCGCTTGTGGTCAAGTGTAACTTTGAAGCCTTTAAACTCAAGCTGCTTAAACATACAATCCTTTACCTACTTAGCAAGGAAACAGAATAATTAACATAAAAGGCATCATCACACAGCAAATACAGAGTTGACCTCAAAGTTAGGAAGATGTGGGTTCTGGTTCAAATACATTCAAGACATTGATACAACTTGTGGGACTAAAAATTGCAGAACAGCTGCCAACTACATTGATGGAAAGAATTTCCTCACCTGGAATTTTGGAGGGGGGGAGAGAATAATAAAATGAAATGATGCTTTGAGATACTTGAAAATGGGAAACACATGCACACACACATAAGTACACACATATGTGATTCAGCAAAGCATAATGGAAAGTCTTGAATTTGAAGCCCAAGAACATGGGTTCTAACTTCAGCTTTACTTATTACCTGTGTGATTTTAAGCAAATCATTTAACTTCTCTTGGTCTTGGTTTCTTCATCTGCAAAATACGAGATTGGACTGGATGAACCATAAGGTTCCTGTCAACAATAGCCCTGGCTCAAACAACAATCAGTTATTGGTACAAATGAATTAGAGTAGTGGTATGGTCATCTGAAACTAGTAATTAAAAAATCATATACCGAGAATCATTGTTATTCAATTCATTGTTTATTATTTTTGTACTGCTTAGTATTGTTATTTTCAGGCTGGTTTACCTCCCTTACTCTGTTTTGTTTTGTTTTTTTATTCCAAACTTAAGAAATAAAAACAAGCATTTCCATCACACTATTAATAAAATCAATTTTCATTCCTTGAAACACCTAACACAAGGGAAAGTTGGCCCTGATGGTTTTTTGTTTGGAAAACAAATTATAATTATTATTAAAAATTTATCATAGATAAGCAACAGAAAGCAAAATCTCTGCCTTGATAATCCCAGGTTGACTGCAATAGTATCATAATTATTTAATTTAACCTTTGTCCTAGTTACCTTGTGCACCTAACCTCAGAAAAGCTTCTGAATCATCTCCAGTTATTACATGAGAATCTACTAAGCCATCTTTAAGGCCAACATGGCAAATATACAATCTGGAGGCAGTAACTGTGTCCCATAATCTGTAGTTTTTCAAAATTTCCAGGAGGAAGGACCTATAATGTTAATGGGAGTTGAAGATCCTCCCTGCCCATTAACAGGCCTCACATGGAGCCCAACAAGAGAAGCCTGATTAGGGGAGGCTTCTTTTTAAGGAAGACCCACACCTTTTGTTACTTTGTAATTAGGCAGTGGGTCACAAGGGTTGTGATGCCCTCTGACTCTGAAGAAGTATATACATACTCTGAGGTTAGCATTTTGCTTTGTGGCTTACTCATGGGAAGAGTGTTCATCTAGATGAGACTCTGGGCAGCCATTAAGGAGCCCCCTGGCTTTGAAAACCCAGATGTTGGTGCTTCTCTCTCTGGTAATTATGTATGTATATAATGGTTGGACAGTTGCTTCTGTCTGCTAATCTTTGATGTATGTATTATTTGGTCAGACATTTAGAAGTCCTATCTGTTGGTCTTTATGCTATTATTTTTTTTAAAGCAATTGGGGTTACATGGCCAGTCATTATTTATGTGTGGGTGCTCATTTTCTGAGGCCAGAACCCATCCCAGGTCCTCCTGACTCCGGGGTTGGCGCTCTTACTCACTGTGCCACCTAGCTGCCCCTCTTTATGCTATTATTTCTGCAGTTCAGCATGCTGACTTTTTCCCCTGAACTAAGTAAATGATATATATGTTTGATCAAAGTAAGATTGCTAACCCCTTTTGAGTTGCTTTCCTTTAGAAAAGCAGACCAAAGAACCTGTGCTAACAGCCATACTGGGTTTGCTAGGATGCTTGTGTTACAGGACCTGGAAGCTATGTTACCTCTCCCACTCTACTCAAAGTCTTCAGCATCCTTGCCCTTATAGGTCTTCCACTCAGGAACTTGACAACGATGTTAAAGATTGATACTTTTCCACTGATACTAGCTGAAGCAATGCCATAGCATCCCCCAAGTATCTCAAGCTTTGAGAAAAGGGAAGGTAGCTCCTTTTAGTATTCAGGGCTGGCAGGTATCTTAAAGGTCCGATCATCTCATGAATAAGGAATCTGAAACACAAAATTGAAGTGATTTACTCTAGGTCACACAAGCAATCTGAAGCAACACCCAAGATCTCCACCTGTCTTCTGACTCCAAATCCAGAGCTCTTTCTACTATACCATAGTGGATCTTCAGACACACACACACATACACACACACACACACACACACACATACACACATATGCACACACACACACACACACACACACACACACCACATGGAAAGGGATTACTCTAGAAGCACTCCTCTTTAAACAAGACTGGTCCTACATATGTGCAAAAGGAAAGGGACTGCATTTTATAGAATTATAGACTTTGAACTAGAAGAAACCTCAGAGGTCATCTTGTCCAATCCCCTTACTTTACAATTGAGGAAACTGAGACTCATGGAAGTCAAGTGATTCATCCAATGTTACATAGATAGCATGTTATCAGAGGTGGGATTAGAACCAGGCCCTCTCACTCCATAGCTAGAGTTCTTTTCACTGTACCAAGTCATCTGGTTCAATCCCCTCATTTTATGGATATAAACACATGAGACTTTCCATTCTATCTGGGCCAACTCTTTAACCAAATTACACAGACTTTATGATATTGTCCCAAGCTGCTAGACTCGTCAGTCAGCTGAGTAACATGCCAGACAATACCCGTGACTCATGAACTCTTTTCTTCTCCCATCTTAATACCTAGCTAGGCACTTTAACAAATGTGTTAAGAGTTACATTAATCAAACAAAAAGAGAATCTGGATCTAAGGCAAAATGTATCTGGGAAGCCCCACACTAATCTGAGTTTAGTATTTATCTGATCCTCTTGGAATTCCATACTCATTTCTCTGCCTTTCTCTGCCCCCAATCTCCTACTCTTATCTCTCCCTCTCTCTCAATTGAACCATTTTCTTCTTTCCCCTTTCTTCCTCCATCAAGAAACTCTTGATTAAACTCTTACTTTGTGCCAGACACTGTGCTCCCTTCTCTCCTTCTGTATTATCATGTATATTTTTATAGATGCACAATTTAAGAATTGGGGGCTGGACTTTCTTTAAAGGAGTTTCAATAGGCATGAACACAGAGCTGAGAAAACCCCTTTGCTAGAGAGAAAGTGAACAGCATCCAGTTATAAACCAACTGTGAGTTTTCTAGTTAACATATTTGTGTATTCAACATTATTTATGGGAAACAGAATTTTTAATCCTTCCTGGGTATGGAAACTCCTCTATTTAACAGCCTGTCAGAATACCTTAATTTGGCCCTTAGTCAAAATTAATCTTCTCACTTAACATGGAAAAGAAAAAATTAGAACATTCACCTTTCTTTCCACATAGCCCACCTTCTTTTTTTCTCTTTTAATATGATAGAAATTATAGCACAGAACAGTTGACATAGGGTGTCTAGGTGGTGCAGTGAATAGAGCACCAGCCCTGGAGTTAGGAGGACCTGAGTTCAAATCTGGCCTCAGACACTTAATACTTACTAGATGTGTGACCTTGGGCAAGTCACTTAACCCCAATTGCCTTGCCTTCCCCCCTCCAAAAAAAAAAAAACCAGTTGTCAGTCAACACCTTTACTAAGAGCCACTGTGTGCAAAGCACCGTATATTAAGTATAATGAGGGGATACAAAGTCATGAAAAAGGTGGTCCATACCTTTAGTAAGTCTATAAACTATGTGGGGAAGGGGAGAAGGGAAGAAAAAACACCCTTTTAGCAGCAGTAGCACCAATGAGCCAAGATCTCCTTTCCAGAACCTTCCCAATACATAGGTCATGGTACATTTCAATAACAGATATGAACTGTTTGTTGATGGATTGGAGTGTTAATTGAACATACTAAGGATGCAACATTATACAAATGGAAAGCATGCTGCCTGAGCAGGCTCCAAGCAGAGCTGTGAGGTAGGGAAGGCATGGGAAGAATTCCTCAAAACAGTACAATACTAAGTAGAATTTGGAAAGAGGGAAAGTATGTTTAAGGATTGATGAAGGGTGCCGGCAGTAGAAAGGACACATTCAATGACATAGCAGTGGAAAGAATAGTAAGATCTTTTAAAAATAGACTAATACTATTAGCTTAACTGGATCTGAAGTCAGGTGAGGTGAATAAGAAATAAAGGACTGATAAGTTGGGGAGACACAATAGTTTTGAATGTAAGGCTGAATTTAGATTTGATCAGAAGAGGGAAAGGACCCTGAACTAAAAAATCATAGACTATTATGAGAAGTGGGAAGAATTTTAGTGTATACTCAGTCTTATATATGAGAAAATTGAAGGCTGGATAGATTAAGCAACTTGTTCATAGTCACGCAGCTAGTAAATGGCCATACTGAGACACAAGCCCTGACCTTCTGACCCAGACAGGCAGTGAAATTTTCCAGAGATTAACATATAATCCTTTCTAAAACCCCAATTTGGGTAAAAGATTTGTATTTAAGTCAAGGCTTCACCACTGCTATGAGACCATGGACAAATGGACAAATCATAACCTCTTGGAGCCCAATTTCCTCATCTGTGAAATGAAAGTAGTACTGCTCAAATTTGGCAATAAGCTCATTGGGGACTTTAGAGAGAGAAATTTCAGTAGTATGTGGATGGAAGACCATTTTATCTGTTTCTTCCTGTTGACCCAGTTTCTAAACCCATAGACTTTTAGATTCAAGTTTCCCTTCCTCAATGCAGACATCTTTCTCTTCACCTTGCTCAAAATTCACCTCCTTATATAATAAGCTTCTTAATCATATGTGAGGGGCAGGTAGGTGGCACAGTGAATAGAGCCCTAGCCCTGAAGTTAGTAGGACCTGAGTTCAAATCTGGACTCAGACATTTAACACAAAAACTAGCCATGTGACCTTGGGCAAGTCACTTAACCCCAATTGCCCTCCAAAAAAAAGGGCAAAAAAATCATATTTGAGGGCAAGGACTATTTCTTATTTTGTCTTTGTATCCCTAGTCCCTTCTACAGTGACTTGCATATAGTAGGTACTTAAGAAATGTTTCTTGGTACAGGAAAATAACAAATGCTAGAGAGGATGTGGAAAAATTGGAACACTAATGCATTGTTGGTGGAGTGAATTGATTCAACCATTCTGGAGAGCAATCTGGAACTATGTACCCAATGGGCTATAAATAAGTGCATATCCTTTGACCCAGCAATACCACTTCTAGGGTTGTATCCCAAAGAGATCATAGAAGTGGGAGGAAAACCTGTATGTACAAAAATATTTATAGCAGCTTTTTGTGGTGGCAAAGAATTGGAAATTAAGGGGATGCCCATCAATTGGGGAATGGCTAAACAAGTTGTGGTATATGAATGTAATGGAATACTATTGTGCTATAAGAAATGAGAAGCGGGGCAGCTAGGTGGCGCAGTGAATAGAGGGTCGACCCTGGAGTCAGAAGGACCTGAGTTGAGATCCCGCCTCAGACACTCACTTAATGCACACACAAACAAAAACCTAGCCGTGTGACCTTGGGCAAGTTACTTAACCCCAATTGCCCTCCAAAAAGCAAAAAAAAAAAAAAAAAAAAAAGAAAAGAAAGAAAGAAAGAAATGAGGAGCATACAGACTTCATATTTAACTGAAGAGACTTATACAAACTGATGCTGAGTGAGAAGAGCAGAACCAGGAGAAATTTGTATACAATTATAGACACAGTGTATGTGTGACAACCAGCTTTGATGGACTGGACTCTTCTCAGCAATGCAAGGGTATAAAACAACTCCAAAAGACTCATGATGGAAAGAGATGTCTACATTCAGAGAAAGAACTACAGAGTTTGAATGCAGACTGAAGCAAACTAGCTGCTCTCTTTCTTTTTCTTGTTTGGTTTTGTTTCCTCTTTCCCATTGTTCATTCCATCAATCATAATCCTTCTTTACAACCTGACTAATGTCTAATGTGAAAGTATTTGTAGATCCTATACTTGATTGCATGCCACCATGGAGGGGGAAAGGGCGGGAAGAAGAGGGAGGGGGGAAAAATTTGAAACTCAAGGGACTGTGGAACTGAATCTTGTAAACTAAAAGTAAACAAACAAATGAATAAAAACAAAAAAAAGAAATGTTTGTTGGGTTGGACAGAAGTTCTGATCTCACAGTGGTAATGGGGCTAACACTCGTATGCTATAATGCTAGTTATAATACTGCTATATCATTGGCTGAGAAAGAGATGGACTAGAGAACTATATTTGTGAGCCTTAAAGGAAGTCTCAGCACTGGTAAAAACCACCCCACTCCTCATTTCCCCAGCAAACCTCAGGTCTAGGAGGTCTCTTGGGAGGAGTGATGGTGCCAGGTCTTCATCTCTGTGTGCTGACCTTTAAATGATATGCTTGGACTCCATATTTCATGAATTGAGGGGAATTATTAACAGCATATTCTCAAGCAAAGTTGTGAATAGTGCAGCATCATTTTAGCTGATTGCTGGCTCCTCCCACACTTTATCTTTCCTGTATTGGATTAGGCCTTGCTTTTATCAGTTTTCTTTGATCATTTTTAGTGGCATCCCCACATTCTAGATTTCCTAGCATTTCAGAGAAATGTGGCTTACTCTCTCTACTCATGGTTTTCCCAGTTAACCCTCAGGCACCCACTCCCAAGTGTCCCAACCCCCTTTCCCTCCAGCTGACTCAACCAACTTATTCCCCAGGTGTTCTTCAAATACCTGGCTCCTGTCCTTCTTACACCCACTTAGTATCAGATCTCCTCCGGGAAAGAGTTTAAAGAATCCCTGCCTGCCCCACCACTCCTGCTTTCCTTCAGTATAGCTTCTGCAGGGATTAGGAGGAAAGCAATCTGATTCAGCAAAAATACATCATGGTGTTAATGACTAATGTGGTCTTAACCCTTCCATTGACATTTGCTTAAAAAGAAAACAGTCCATCAATAATACTTATCAAGTACCTACTATGGGTTAGGCATCATCACAAGCACTGGGACTACAAAGGAAGGCTCTCATTCCAATGGGGAAGACAGCACACAAACAACTATGTACAAACAAGATATACAGATTAAACTAGAAGTGATAAACAGGAAAGATACTAGAATTAAGGAAGAATGGGAAAGGCTTCCTGGAGAAGGTGGGATTTTAGCTGGCATTTGAAGGAAAGCCAGGAGTGGGAAATGAGGGAAGAGAGCATTCCAAGCATGGGGGCCCAGCCAGTGAAAATGTCTGGAGATGGAGGGTCTTTGAGGAAAGCAAAGATATTAGAATCACTGATTTACAAAGTACATGGGAATGGGGGGGAGGGGGAGAATGTAAAGTGTAAGAAGCCTGCAAAGGTGGAGGTTGGGGGAGGCAGGTTATGAAGGGCTCTGAATGCCAAAAAGAGGATTTTACATTTGATCCTGGAGGTGATAGGGAGCCACCAGAGTTTATTTAGCAGGCAGGGAGGATCGAGGGAAAAGAGGGATGTGACATGGTTAGTGTTAGATCTGTGCTTTAGGAAGATCACCTTGGCAACTGAATGGAGGATGGATTGGAGTGGGGAGAGACAGGAGGCAAGCAGACAAAAAAGCAGCTATTACAGTAGCCCATGCATGAAACCACATGGGCTTGCTCTAGGATG
The DNA here is from genome assembly GCA_011680675.1 of Gymnobelideus leadbeateri. NCBI lineage: Eukaryota > Metazoa > Chordata > Mammalia > Diprotodontia > Petauridae > Gymnobelideus > Gymnobelideus leadbeateri. The sequence continues at coordinate 80,757 of WOXC01007639.1, forward strand.
ATGGCCTTGTCAGAGGAGGAACATTCAAGAGATGTTCTAAAGGTAAAATTGACAAGTCTTGGCAACAAATTAACCCAAATGAATCTCTCAAGAACCAGCATTTCTCAGGAATCAGTATGCCAAAGAGGTTAATAATGTCGATGTTGTATTTTTAAAATCCTCTAAATCATGATTGATTAGAGAAATGCAAATTAAAACAACTGTGAAGTATCTACTCACATCTATCAGATTGGCTGATATGACAGAAAAGGAAAATGATAAATGTTGGAGAGAATATGGGAAAACTGAGACATTAATGCCCTATTGGTGGAGTAGTGAGCTGATCAAACCATTCCAGAGAGCAATTTTGGAACTATGCCAAAAGGACCATAAGACTGTGCATACCCTTTGACCTAGTAATACCACCGATAGGTCTGTATCCCACGGAGATTTTTGAAAATAAATAAATAAAGGAAAGTGACCTAAATGTACAAAAATATTTATAGCAGCTCTTTTTGTGGTAGCAAAACTGTGGAACTTGAGGGGATGCCTATCATTTGGGAAATGGCTGAACAAGTTGTGGTTTATTATTGTGATGGAATACTACTGTGCTATAAGAGATGACAAGCAGGATGGTTTCAGAAAAATTTGGAAAGATTTATATGAACTGATGCAAAGTGAATTGAGGAAAACCAAGAGAACATTGTACAAAGTAACAATATTGTACAATGATCAAATATGAATGACAATTATTCTCAGTAATACAATGATCCAAGACATTCCAAAGGACTTATGATGAAAAACTCTATCCAACCTCCAGAGAAAGAACAAATATAGCCTGAATGCAGATCAAAGTCTACTTTTTTTAACTTGATTTTTCTTGTTAAGTTGTTGTTTAGAAGTGTTTTATATGACTGCACGTTTTATAATCTATATCAAATTGCTTGCCTTGTCAAAAAGGGGAAGGTAGACATAGGAGAGAATTTGGATATTTTTAAAAAACTAATGTTAAAAATTGTTTGTACGTGTAATTGGGAAAAAATGAAATATATATATGTATATATTTTAAAAGGCAATGTTGAGGAGACATTTTTAAATAGCTCTCTCATGGTCTCTTAAATAATCTTATATAGGAAACTATTGTTATATCTACGTTTAAGGTCAGCCTCAGTTTTAATACCTAAAATAGTTTTTATAAGTTCTCATTGAGTCAGTACAGTAGTCTCAAATATAACTGTTATTAAGCTGAGAGGGATGGGATAGCTAACCTCAAGCAAACATTTTCATGGATTTCCCCCGATTTCAAAGGAAACCATTTATCATAGGATCACAAGACAAGAGCTGACAGGGAAATCAGGGGCCTTCTAGTCCAAAGCCCTCATTTTACAGATGAGGAAATTAAGAACCAGGGAGGTTAAGAAACTTGCTCAATTTGTATATTTGTTATTAGTAACAAATATATTCTTTCCTGTAACACACTGTTATTCTTTAAAATGGAACTAATAATTTTTTGAGATCATAATAAAGGAAAAAATGAGAAATTAGGCAAAAGGTTGTAATGTTTGGATGGAATCAAGCTCTCAAAAAGGCATGGTGGATATTGAGCCTTGTTGGAAAGACAATAGCTTAAGAAAGCAAGATCTGATTAAACTATATGTGAATCATTAATACCCATTTACTCTGTTAGCTTAGGAATTTCATATCTCTTCTCATGGGGTCATCTAGAAATAAGGGATTAAGGAAAGATTGAGTTTAGGCCAACTCAGGAATTGATTAAAAAGATTTCTTTCAGAAAACCAATTGAGAACAAACATCATCTACCTAGTAGGGTCTAATTTATTTAGAAATCCCATAATGATTTCTAGTGAGCACCACTTCCCTTTCTAAAGACTCACAAAACGATCTGCTTAAAAATCTACTCAAGAATGTTACCATCAAATGAATTAGTCAATACTTCCCAGACTGCTTATTCCTCCTCATTTGCTTACTTCCAAGACTTTTGTTCCTTCTCCTACTCACTGTGACTCAATGATAACATGTAGGGAAATAGCAAAAGGACAAAGTGGCACCAGAGGTAACCCAGTACTGAGGTCTTGTGGGAGGCAGTGTGGTTAATTGGAAAAAAATGTGGATTCAGAATCAAAGATTATGGTTTTGAATCCTGACTCTGCCTCTTATCACCTGTGTGACTTTGGGCAAATTATTTTACCTCTATAGACCTCAGTTTCCTCATCTATAAACTGAGGGGGTGCTAACTGACCTAGCTTGATGCTAGTGATGACCTACATTTAGTCATCTTGAGTCTGGAAGAAAAACATAGTTCATGTGGCCTGATACTGGGAAATCAATGACGGCCTGTCATCTTGGACAATTCCTTTTGCTTCCTCTCATCCATCTATGTGACAGCTCCATCTCTAGGACCCACCAATTTAAAGGGAAAAAATAAACTTTAAAAAATAAATAAAGTTTTTGTCTTTTTCAGATCATTCACTTTAAAATCAGACATGAAAGCCCAGCCTAAGTGCAGAGAGACAGACAGACAGACAGACAGACAAAGACAGAGAGACAGAGAGAGAGAGACGGAGAGAGAGAGAGAGAGAGAGAGAGAGAGAGAGAGAGAGAGAGAGAAAGAGACAGACAGAGAGAAAGAGAGAGAGAGAGAGAGAGAGAGGTTTTCAAGTGCTATTCAAGACCCTGGGGAATGCCAATTCTGGCATCTTCCTGATTTGGGGGGGAAAAAGTGGCCTTCTATAGAACTTAAAACAGATTTATAAAGTAACACAAAGGAAAAATAATTCATTGCTTGTTTGTTATTTGTTAATTCATTTACCTTTCTTTATTATTCTCATTCTTTTAACTTGCTCAGTGCTAAGGGTTTTAAGATTAAGCTTCTTGTTTTTAGTGTGTGCTTGTTTGCTTTTGTTGTTTCATTAAATTTAAAAAAAAAAGTTTTTAAAAGATATCCCAATGACCTAATGTCAGAAAGCATTTGCAATTCATTTTAAAATATACACTATGGTTTAGTCAGTTGACTATTAAAGTGAGAGATTTTCTCTAAACTCCATCAGTTTCCCTATAAATTAAAGGCCTTACAGATGACCAAGGGTATGTGCTGTTAAATGTTTAAAAAGTGATTCTCCAATTATATGGTTCACACATTTTAATTTTAATCTGCATTATTAACATTTTTTCTATTACTTCTGTAAGTACAGGATAGATAATCCACAAAGCAATTAATTAAGCCCTAATTTGTAGTTTACTGATTTCTGAGGTATAAATATTCCCACTGAAAAAATTATCAATTAGCTCAGCAAGTTGGAGTGGGTTGCAGCAGAGCCCTGCATATGACCTGCCCTTCCTGACCCAATGGGTTCTAAACCCCTTCTTATAGAATACATCAGATCTACAATTGGTTTAGCTAAATATCCCTTTTCCAGTATTCTTTCACAGTTTGCTAGAAATTGTCTCCAGTCACCCAAATTCCTACAGAGTTCTCTTAGAGCCAGGCTGTACTAGCTCAGAGATTATTGTTAAATTTTCAGTATGAGCATTTACATCTTGGAAAATAGTAAATGCTACAAATCATGGCTTGATTCATTGTGAGGGTTTTTTTTTTTAATTTGTTCCTTTTTTATGTAGACTTAAGAAAGTAATAGAGAAAATGTTAACAGTACAGGTTAAACTTTAAAATCTATCCTGCTTTGGGAGAGCCAGTTATTAAATATTTATCAGCATAATACTGGCTGGACACAATGGATTTCAACTTTACCCTTTGTCCTTATTGGACCAAATACAGAGGATGCTGAAATCAATCTCTCTCTGTAGCTTAAATGTTTAAAACTCACTCAAGCTAATTTCTTAAATGAATGAATGAATGAATGAATGAATGAATAAAAAGCCTATAATAGACACTGCTTTACTAAGCATCATCTGAGTTCTTTTTAGGTACCCTGAATACAACTAACTTCAATAAGAGTTTTGTTGTTTTTTTTTTTAACAAGATGTCTTAATTTGGAAGGAACTTTTCCCCAAGATGATGATCAGCTGCCAAGAAGATTTTTCTGTGCTTTCCTAGGCAGGAGAGATTGTAGCCATTAGGACTAATGATGCCCTTCCAGAGCATCTTTCAAGCATGTTTTGAAGCACAATATGGAACAAGGTTGTGGACATGGAAATTGTGGTAGGAGGCAAATGGATTCTCTGCACAGCAATCATAGGCCAGGTCTCCACTCAAACAAAAGCTTTGCAATGATCACAAGACAAAGGGGACAGAAGCCCCAAACTTGGCCAGCTGCACAGAGTAGAGGTAGGCTAACTCCAAATCCAGATGCCACAGCACGTGACATTCTCTGCAGCCCTAAAACGTTATCAGCAGGAAGGTCTTATGAGACAATAGCATATGGCAACTTTTGAAGATTAATGAACTTCATTTCAATCACAGCTAACCCATATACAAGGTATCCCAAAAGTCTTAGAGCAATTTTAAGCTATGGAAGCTTAAATGTAGCTTTAAAATACCATTAAGTATAATCTATAAAAGTTAAAAACTGCCCTCATACTTCTGGAACACTATCTAGAGCTTAGAGTTTTGCAAAACACGTTATGCACCTTATCTTATGTGAGTTCCACAGCACCCCTTTGAGATATAGGTACTTCAGATATTATTGTCCCCTTTTTACAGAGAAGGCAAGTGAAACTCACAGGGGTTAAGGAACTTGCCTAATGTCACAGGGGTAACAAATGGCAGAGACAGAATTTAAACTCTGGTTCCCTGACTCCAGGGGCTCTTGTTTTCTTTTTTTATGTAACAAATACTTTTTTTTTTGTTTTTTGCTTTTTGGAGGGCAATTGGGGTTAAGTGACTTGCCCAAAGTCACACGGCTAGTTTTTGTGTTAAGTGTCTGAGGCCGGATTTGAACTCAGGTCCTCCTGACTGCAGGGCCAGTGCTCTATTCACTGTGCCACCTAGCCACCCCCAGCTCCTGTTTTCTATCAGCTACATTATACTACCTTCAACTATGGCTTTGAACCTGCTCATATAGAGAATAAAGAGAGAATAGATAGAATAGATAAGATGCTTTTGGCGTAAGGGCATTCATTTGGATTCTCAAGGACCTGAGACAGCTAATTTATCAAATGGAACTTAGTGGTCCTAAGAAATAACGTCCTTAAAAAACAGATTATTAAACATGGCCTATGGCAAGTGTCTGACCTCTCCAGTCAGGAAACAAAAGACATATTTCACTGTCTGCCACAACTCTCTGGCTCACAATAAATGGTGCCTGACCCCACCAGGAGCAGAGAAGTGAGGGAAGGGGCCAAAGTCTGATTATTGACATTTCTGACAGCACATTTCTAACTTCCATAGTTGACAATGAAGAAAACTTTGCAGCTCAGGGCTAACAACCCTAGGTCACTTCATGCTTATCACCAATGGTCTATCGGAACAATTTTTGGAATAAAACATGACTCCCCTTCAGTCATCTATCTTGAAAAGATTCTTGCTTTCATCACCAATACCCTCAAATCAGATAGCAACCCAGCACTTCCCTATAGAACCAATTTAACTTGTAAGCCTAATTTAAAAAGGAGGGAATCAAGAGGAAAAAGAGAATTTTCTCAAATTGCAATGGAAATGAGAGGAAGGTTTGGGATTATGGAGGTTGATTCATCAATATCAACTTATTACAACTTTGAAAAACAAAATCACATATAGTAAAAGAATGTTGATTCAAATTATTGTGTATTTTACGGAATCTATATCTGGCAGTTAAAAGCTATAGCAAGAAACAGCATCTGGCAACATAAACCAATCTGGATCCCCAAGTCCTTATTCCCCTCCCCCAGTGGTTATCTATATATCTTTCTTTCTTTAATTGAAAACATATTTATAATCATCTTTTTTATTTTTATTTTTTGCTTTTTTGGAGGGGGAAGATAGGGCAATTGGGGTTAAGTGACTTGTCCAAGATCACACAGCTATTTTTTTGCATTAAGTGTCTGAGGTCGGATTTGAACTCAGGTTGTCCTGACTCCAAGGCCAGTGCTCTATTCACTGCACCACCTAGCCACCCCTCATCAACACTATTATTAAAGCCCTTTCTGTAATAGAATTGAATTGAAATACAGGCACCTTCTTTAATAAATCTGAATGTTCCACAGACCCTTTCTAGTCACATAAATTACTCCCACCTATGGAAAAATAAATCTCCTAGAACTGGGTGATGAAATTTTTTTCTCCTCCCAAAAAATTTATGTGGGTTTTTTTCCCTTTTTGCAAGGCAGAAAGCATAGATTTCAAATAATCCTGTTTATAATTAATCTCTTCTATATTCATATCACATTGTCTCAATTCTTCTATTATTCCCTGTAACTTGGAATTAAAACATTTTTGGATTGCAACTGTATTTCATCTTCTAAATTATCCATTATTATTCAATCATTAAATGCTAGCAATGTGACTGGAGTTAGAAAATCAGTGCTCTAAGCCCTGGCATGCTCATAGTAAGGAGAATTCTTGGAATCAATGAACACAAGACCTGGCCTTCTGGGTCGAACAAACAGTCCACTAAACCCAGGATTCTGCCTCTGACTGTGTTATGTTTTATGGGAAGGCACAAGTACTTTCTTTCTGTGTCATCAATCTCAAAAGGTTAAAAATGGACCCCAAACACCAATCATTTCCCTTCAAAACAGTAATAGCTCCATCCTTCATTCATTTATCCAAGGATTTCATGCAACTGTTTACATTTTCCTCCTAGGCTCTTGTCCTAGGGCTAATGAGTCCCTGTTTTCCAGGATCACAGTGTTTTAGGATTAGAAAGGATTTAGTAACCATCTAGTCCAATCGATACCCAAACAATAATATCCTCTATCACATATCCAACAATTAGTCATTCATCCTTTTCTTAATGACATCTAATGAGGGTCTTTAAAACTAAGGCCCATTCTCCTTTGGGGTTAAATATATGGAAAGTATTTTGCAAACCTCAAAGAACTATGTAAATTTGAGCTGCCACCATCATCATCACCATCATTGTCATCTGTCATCATCACTCTGATTGTTAAAAAAAAAAAAGTTGTTTCCTGACTTTAAACTTAAATTTGCCTTTGCAACTCCCACTCATTGCTTCTGATTGTGTCCTTGGAGGCCAAGTAAAACAAGCCTAATCCCTCTTCCATATAATAAGCCCCTAGTGAGTTAGCTAATAAACACTTAAGTGCCTACTATGGCCAGGGATTGTGCTAAGAGAAGAGGGATACAAATAAAGGCAAAAGACAGCTTTAAAGGAGCTCAGTCTAGTGGGAACATGACTTGTAATCAACTTTGTACAAATAAGTTATATACAAGACAAATTGGGGATAGCCTCAGAGGGAGGGAACTAATTGCCAAGAGCTGAAAAAAAGGCTTCCTATAGAAGGTGAGACTTCAACTGGGACTAAAAGGAAGCTAGGAGGAGATGAAGGGAGAGAATGCCAGACATGCAGGACAGCCACTGAAAAGTCTCAGAATTGGAGATAGAATATCTTGAGAGAGGAATAGTAAGCAGACACTCAACTGCAGAGTAGTGGGGGTGAAAGGGGAAGGGAAATGTAAGGTGTAAAAAGCCTAGAAGTGGGGAAGGAGACAGGTTACAAAAGGCTTTTAATTTAAGGGTCCTTAAATATTTTATGAGCTAGAGAAGGAAATGGCAAACCATTATCTTTACCAAGAAAACCCCCAATGGGGTCACAAAGAGTTGGACATGACTGAAAAATGCTTTATGACGATTCTTATGCTCCCCTAAGTCTTCTCTACTTCAAATTAAACTTCCCTAGTTCCTTCAACCAATAGGCTATAAATTGCAAATGCTCCACCGTCCTGGTTGCTCATCTCTGACTGTTATCCAGACATATCAATGACCTTCCTAAAACATAGCACCCACAATGAGATTGATGGGCCATCATTTGGAGTAAACTATTAAGAACTCAAGGAATAGGGGCAGCTAGGTTGCACAGTGAATATAGCACCAGCCCTGGAGTCAGAAGGACCTGAGTTCAAATCCAGCCTCAGACACTTGACACGTTAGCCCTGTGACTTGGGCAAGTCACTTAACCCCAATTGCCCTCCAAAAAGCAAAAAGCAAAAAAAAAAAAAAAAAAGAACTCAAGGAATGCCTGATGATTGATTGAAAGACGATATGCCTCCCTCTTCTTTACTATACTGATGATAATATCTAGCAGTTTATAGAGATTTAAGGTTTGCAAAGCAATTTACATATGTTACCTTATAACAACCCTGGAAGATAGGTAATATTATTATCCCCATTTTACAGATGAAGAAGCTGAAGTATATACATACACATAAACACATACATACATACATATAAATATCATATATAACACATAGAGATGTCTTCTGAAGCCTATGTAAGACTTTGTAGAAAAACAAAACTTCTCACCAACAGAGGATTGCTTTGAGAGCATCCACAGATTCAGTTGTCTTCTGGAGGGGAACTGATATACTATCTGAGTGCCTTATGTTTCCATATTTATTCACTGGCTCCTGAATACTTAGCCTTACTTATTTATTACTTAGGACTTGTTCATTTTCAGGGGGGTAAAATAAAGGCTGGTCCATAGCCAATACTCATATTCTACATTGAATGCCTGTGTAGGATTTCATGACCCTGCCACCCACTTTTGGGACACCTAAGGAACAAGCTATTATACTGGAGCTTTATTTTGGAAACTTTCCTGTACTACTTCAGGATGGATCAGTGACCCAAAGGAAGGAAAATTAACCCTCAGGGATTAGTCCCCCCAAATCAGATTGGTTTATGTTATTCCAGAGGTCTTGGGTGGGGGTATAGAGCGGGGAAGATCTCCAGGGTTACACTATTTTTTGAATTTCCATAGAGATGATAATTATTTTCATACCTAACTTTTTCAGTAGAGAGGCATCATGGTGTAATAGATAGAGAACTGGGTTTGTAGCCAGGAAGAGCTCGGTTCAAGTCCCTTATCTGACACATCCTCGAGAGAGAACATAGGCAAATCACTTCACCCTCTCCAGTGCTCTAGACAATTCTCAAAGACTAGAATTTACAGAGACGGTCCCTTAGGAGAAGCAATGTAGGTAGGCCCAAATTCTAAGATCACTGATTCCCCTGGAAATAGACTACAATGCAATTATTTAGACCATAGAAACATGAATTATTAAAACTCAAAGGAATCTCAAGAGATTGTTTTAAAGGTGAGAAAACTGAGTCCCCCAAAAGTACAATGATTTGTTCAAGGTTACACAGCTAATTAGCGATAGAACCTAGCAGTCTCTAGAGCCTTGGTTTCTTGGTTCCTCCTCTTTTTGTACCCTCTACATATTTTTATTCTTAATTCAATGAATGAATGAATAAGCATTTATCTAGTCCTTACCATATACTGCTAATAATCCCTTGCTTTCATGCACTGCTTTGCAGCTTAATGTGACATCTTCACGCTCCACCTGTGGAGGTGCACTTATTCAATGGTGGTGCCTAGGTGAGGAACGATGAATTATTGCTAGATCTCAACAAGTCAAGCCTCTTGGCTCCCAGCCTGATGTTTTAACTTCCAAATCCCATTGCTTGCCCAATGAGTGACGCAGGCTAAGCCCCATAGGAAGCATCCCCAAGTGGTTTTAGTCCAGGAATGGGCATTGCCCATCATGAGTCACCATAGATGGGAAGAGGAGAATTAAGGGCTAGAGATGCTTTGAGGCTGAGGAGTTTTGCCCAGAAGAGCCTGTGAGAACACGCAGTGCACCTATCTGCGTACTTTAAGTCATAACTGGCATTTAGATAACATTTTAAAGTTTGCAAATCATTTACACATTAGTTCATTTGATCCTCACGACAACTCTGGGCTGCTATTGTTTTTCTTCATTTTATATATGAGGAAACTGAGGCACACATTAAATAATTCACCCTACGTCACATAACCAGTAGTGTTTAAGGTAGGATTTGAACTCAAAACTTCCTGACTCCACATCTGGTCCTCTATACACTGCACCACCTAGCTGCCTCATTATCTGCAATTACATTTGCCTTCCCCAAATTCCTTTAATTCTAGGCAAGGAAAAAGAAACCCAGTGATGTCCAGACTATTATTGCCTGGTCTAAATGTTTCTCAAACTTCTGAGAGCAATAAAGCTATTTCTTCTGTGGCATCTCCCCCTCAGCTCCTTACAGAGTTCTACACACATAACAGGTTAATCAACAAGTGTTTGAAGAATGGATGAATGCTCCTTTAACCTTTTTATGCCTCTGTTTCTTCATCTGTATTATCTCAAATGAGATAATATCAATAAACCACTTAGCCCATAGTAGGTATTTAATAAGTGCTCATTCACCACAACCACCACTTCAATTTTAAAATGATTAGTTTGGACTAACTGATCCTTTTCAGAGAAGCTGTGTATTGTAATTGAAAGAAAGTCAACCTCAGAACCCAGTTTGCTGTGCTCTGCTCCTAGCTCTGCCTCTAAGAGATGCCACCATTAAGCCTTGAAGATGTCCTGATCTATAACAAGTTTCACGGACTTAGAAGAAATTTCACAAAACAGTCCAACAGGTCAGCAATGTAAAAAGCAACAAACTTTCACTCTGCAGTGCTTTCTTTTACAGTAGTAAAGGCCCAAGGCCTAACTTAAGATGCCTAGGAGTAGAAATAGAGGGAAGAGGCAACCAGGAAGACAATGAGGAAGATTGACAGTGTCTCAGGCCCCAGGGGTCTTTAGATCACAGTAGAAGAAAGAATGGGACCCACATGTACAAAAATATTTATAATAGCTCATTTTATGGTGACCAAGAACTGGAAATCAAGGGGATGCCCATCAATTAGGGAATGGCTGAACAAGTTGCGGTATATAAATGCAATGGAATACTATTGTGCTATGAGAAATGGTGAGCAGGCAGATTTCAGAAAAACTTGGAAATACTTATATGAACTGATGCTGAGTGAAATGAGCAGAACCAGGAAAATATCGTACACAGTAACAGTATCATGGTGTGATGACTAACTTTCATAGACTGGGCTCTTCTCAGCAATGCAAAAGACTCATGATGGAAATGCTGTCCACATCCAGAGAAAGAACTATGAGTCTGAATGCAGATCAAAGCAGACTATTTAATCTCTTTGTTCTTTTGTTGTTCTGTTTTGTTTCTTCTGTTTTTCCTCACATTGGTTCTAATACTTCTTTACAATATGACTTAATGTGAAATTATGTTTAATATGAATGTACATGTAGAGCCTAGATCAGATTGCATGCTGTCTTGTGGAGGGGAAGGAGGGGAAGGAAGGGAAGAAAATGGAAAACTCAAAGCTTATGGAAGTTAATGTTAAAAACTATAACAAATGAACAAAAATTGTTTTTAATAAAAGAAAGAATGGACATCAGCAGTGGGTCTAAAACCAGCTGCTCTTGGGCTTGGCATACTAAACGAGTGTGCAGCCCATCTCACTCCTCCTAAGTAATGGGAGGCCTGGGTGAAATCTTTGGTTCATGAGTACAACCAATTTACCATCACATATGCTAACTACTTTAACAGAAACACTAATTAGATTTATACTTTTGAATGTGTGTAATCAAACTTATTAATCAAAGAGTGCAAACAGTATCTTGTGAAAACAAAACACCATTCTGATATTTTAAAGGTTTTAATAAGCTTCTTTCTAACTAGGTTCCCCAGCTATGGGTCTCCCTCAGGATGTTGTCTAGCAAGTCTCCAAAATCTCTGTCAATCAATCCTCATTGCTCTGGGGCCAATGGCCAACTTGCTCAGAAGTGCAGGGAACACAAAATCCAGACCTAGACTGATCTGACTGAGAATTGAGACTGGGGAACAGACTGATGGCTGGGGTCTCTGTGGGTTTTTAAGTTTATATTTCAAGTTGTTTACCATGTAATTTGGTTGGCAATTTATTTCAAAATTATTAATGCTGTTGATACTATTTTTTCATTGGTGATCTGTCTTATCAAAGGGTCTGCAAAGGTTTATTAGTTGCTTGAGAATGTATACATGTTCCATTCCCCAATAAATCAAAGGATACAAAAAAAAATAGTTTTCAAAAGAATTACAAAGTATTTATAACCACATGAAAGAATACTCTAAATCACTAGTAAAAAGAGAAATCAAAACAACTCCTATGGTTTCACCCTGGAAATTGGCAAAGACAACAAAAATGGCAGTAGTTAATGCTGGAGGGATTGTGAGATGAAGGCATATTAATACACTATTGGTGGAGCTATGAAATGGTACAACCATTTTGGAAAATAATTTGGAATTACATGAATAAAGTGATTAAGATGTCCATAGTCTTTGAACCAGAGACTCTATTACTGGTCTTATACTCCAAGGAAATCATTGGTGAAAAGAAAGTTCTCGTATTTAGCAAAATATTTATAGCCACACTTTTTGTGATAGTAAAAAATTGAAAACAAGGCTGATACCCATCCATAGGGAATAGTTAAACAAATTGTAGCACATGAAGGTAATGCACTATTTCTGTACTACAAAAAATGGGCAGCTAGGTGGCGAAGTGGATAGAGTGCCAGGCCTGGAGTCAGGGAGACTCATCTAAATTCAAATTTGACCTCACACACCAGCTGTATGACCCTGGGCAAGTCACTTAACCCTGTTTGCCTCAGTTTTCTCATCTGGAAAATGAGCTGGAGAAGGAAATGGAAAATCACTCAGTATCTCTGCCAAGGAAACCCCAAATGGGGTAGTGAAGAGTCAGATAGATAGTACTGAAACAACTCAACAACAACAACAGAAAGAAATGATATAAGTGATGAATTTAATGGAGACTGGCCATCTCTAATTGTCTGGATGAATATCTGGTCACAGGACCCAGATAACTCTGGAGGAGAAAGTGAGGCTGGTGACCTTGCACAGCTCTCCCTTACTTAAATCAAAGTCAGCTGCAAGTCAGGTCATCATTCCCCGATATCATGGTCATCTTTGAGAGTGAAGGACAAATACATCAATGTGATCAATACAGAGAACCATGGAAAGATCTATAAGAATTGCTGCAGAGTAAAGTAAGCAAAGCTAAGAAAACAATATACACAATGACTACAACAATGTAAATGGGAAGAACAACTAAAGAAAAACATCAAAAGTTGTAACAAAATTATGTAGACTAAGTATGACTTGAATGGAGAGGTATTAGAGGATACCCCAACCCACCCCTCCACTGAGTTGGGAGATCCCCAGGTTTTACACATTGTACATTTTTTTTAATTTTTTCAGTATATCTATTGGTTGTGCTGATTTTTACTTCTCTTTTTTTATCTTTAAAAATATTATTTTCATGTATGGCCTATATCAGGTTGCATGCCATCTTGGGGAGGGGGGAGAAGAAGGAGGGGGCAAAAATTTAAAACTCAAAATCTTATAAAAATGAATGTTGAAAAACTAGATAAATGTTAAAAAAAAAGAAGAAGAAGAAGAAAGAAAGAAAGATACTATTTGTCATATGACATGGCTCCCCGGGAAAGGGAAAAGGAAGAATACTAAAAAAAACTATGATGTTATAAAAAACAAGACATCAATTAAAATCATTTTTTAAAAAGGAATATATGTATATGTATATTGCTTACTACATCATACCACACAGATGCTTTTTTTATTGTTGAAAAAATATAGAAAAACAACTTATTCAAAACAACACAATCACAAAATAGAGACTTAAAATGGAATCAATTGTGCTAAATTAAGGAACTATCTTATAAAGGTGTCACTAGATGGCAGAGTGTATAGAATACAGGGTCTGGAGTAAAGAAGACTCATGTTCCTGAGTTCAGATGTGGCCTCAGACCCTAGGCAAATCTATTAACCCTATTTGCCTCCATTTCCTGATCTATAAAATGAACTGGAGAAGGAAATGGCAAACCACTCCAGTATCTCTGCCAAGAAAATCCCAAATGGGGTCACAAAGAGTCAGACATGACTGAAAACAAACTGAACGAAAATCTTATAAAAGTAATCGTACTTATTACATTATTAGTTATACTAAATTGACAAATTATCTTATTAAGGTAATAGAATTTAATTGTGCAAAATATGCCTAATCTCCTGGGCCCGGGTAAAACTGTGGATGATTCATACCTGGGAAGGATCTGGTGTGATAGCTGTAGACCAAGGTAGATCCCTCATATTTGGGACAAGCCTGGCTGGCTAGGCCTCTGGAATGGATGAGAGCTGTGAGCTCATAGAATGTAGAGCTTTCTAAGTTTAGAAATCATATGGCCAAGGGCTGAGCAAAGTACTGTGGGAGGCCCAAATCTGGCCTACTGCCTGTTTTTGTAGGGTCTGTGAGCTAAGAATGTGTTTTATATTTTTTTAATTCAATAAAACTATTAAGAAATGTAAAAACCATTCTTAGCTAGGACCCTACAAAAACAGGCTGCGGGCCAGATTTGGCCCTCCCACAATCATCCCCAGCCCACCCCCTCCACAGATGACTTTTAAGTTTCCCCTAAGCACAATGCTCTATGAGTGTATAAGTCCCATCAGTTCCAGAGGCCCAACCTGGTTTGCCCAATCATGACGGACCTATCTTGATCTACAACTATCATAGAAGACAGAACTTATTTCACCGCCCTGGACCTTCTGTCTCTTCCACACTAGATAGCTTTGAAGTCACATATAAGGTCTACAGCTTTATAGGAAATTAGATCAACCTCCTCAGTTCTTTCTGATGTTTTATGTTTCTTTCTTTCTGAAAGAAATTGGGACTCAAAGAAATGAAATGGCTTGCCCAAAACTGCAGAGAATCTGAACCTATGTCTTCCAACTTCAAATCCAGGGCTCATCATGGTACAAGTTAAACCTCCATTTACCCAGACATTTATTCTAGTGTGTTTGGTTCTTTCTCAAGAATGTTGTGGTGAGGTAGAGTCAGAGGACCTGGATTCAAATACCACTTGATATTAACACCTAAATGACTTTGGGCAAGTCACTTAACTGCCTTCAGGCTCATTTTCTTCAACTGGAAAATGAAAGGGTTAGGTTACATGATCTCTGAGGGCCCTTCTTAGCTCTAAACCACTGAGACTATGAGACAGCTTAAGGAAACAATGTAGCACAATGAACTAAGCAGAGAGCCAAGACATAAACCTGTATACATCAAGAACTTATTCGGTGATTCTGGACCCCTCATTCAACCAGTCAGAGCAGCACTTTCCCCAAATCCTCCATGTGGAACTCCACAGAAGCCAATTCTCATTTCTGAAGTTAGGAAGAAAAAAGTTCTGGAAAATGCAACCTGAACCAAAACAGGGAGGAGAATTTTAAATTATTTTATTTTTATTTCTTCATGAACAAATTTCTATCACATCTGTGTACTTACTCCAATACTTTGCACGCCATATTGGGTAAATGCTTAATATTTATTGATAACCATAAGGATATTACTGGTCTTCCTTATAAAGACCCAACCAAGCACTGTGAAACTATTTTAAAAGTATCAAATGTCCTCCATTAAACCAAACCAAACATGTTTGAAATAGAGCCTACAACAAAACAGAAAGGGAAAATAGCATGTCCTTTAAAAAACAAATTAAAAAAAATAGGTCCATCAGCTTTTCCCAGAAACCTCTTTTCTCTCTGCAAGAGAGGGTTGCAATTTTTCAAGTACTTGTGGTCAGTCCTCCTGGGCTAGAGAGCCTAGAGATGCTAATCTGGCCAGCCATTGTTACAGCCTCCACCATCCCCCACTGTGAGCCTGTTTTTTACTCAACTCGGGACTAGCTGTGCAGGGCCTTTGTGTCCCTGCTTGCCGGCTGTGCTGATGCCCCTGTGTTTCTTTTCTTTGTATACTCCCAAGGACCAGGCTCCCTAGTGAAGACAGGGCCCTGCCAGCATCTATTTTAACAGAAGCGGAAAATTGACTCAGGTTAAAACCAACCAACCAAAGCTATACTTCACATCATCCTGATGGGTCAAAGAGTGGTGGGCTGGTTTGTTGTTGTTCTTGTTCTTTTGGTTTGTTTCCAAATGTTGAGAAGAGAAAATCATTCTAGAGAGAACCTCTCGTCCTTAGTTTACTTTCATAACCAGTACCACCCTATGTAAGTGGCTTAAATCTCTATCCCATTCTTTACAGTCGCTTATAGGCAACCTGAATCTTTCTGGGAGTTACTCAAAGGGGATTTTCTTCCCTGTCCCCCACCCCCAGGACCAACACTCCTAGAATCTGCTGTTTTAGGTTTGCCTTAGTATCAACAGCACCAAGCACAATGCCATAGGCAAAGTACATAAGATTTCCTACATTTGACTGTAAGCTCCTTGAGGGCAGGAGCTGTCTTTGCCTCTTTCTTTATCCCCAGTGCTTTGCACAGTTTGTGGCACATAAAAAGTGTTTAATAAATTCTTGTTGACTAATTTAGTAAGTACTAAATAAATGTTTATTGATTGATTGATTGATCTGGTTTGATCACTGAGGGTAAGCGGTAGACTCTGGCAGTCATAGCAATATTTCCTATATTTCAGATAAAAACCACTTGTCATGAACTTTTTTCCCCTTTCCATAGGAATGGGCATGAAAAAAAACTCTCATCATGACATCAATTCTCTCCTGAAATAAAGTTCAAGTCAGAATTTTTTTTAAATGCTTCAATTCTTTGAGACAATTGTCAGATTTTTAAAAGCATTTAAAAAAGAAAGAACAGGGCTAGAGGGAACCTAACACAAACTGGAACCCAAAGGTCTCTCTTTTCTCCCTGGTGTTTTAATGGATGACTCTTTGGTTTCTAAGTGGAGACCTGGTACAGATTAAGGCAAGGGGCCACTTACCTCCTGGCTCCTTCCTCAGTATTTTAATTGTGGTGGAGTCAGGAATTAAAACATTCATTCAAGTGGCATTTATGCAAGAGCCATTGCAAAGAGTGAAAGAATTTTTCTATTCACTTTTATTCAGGTAGAATGGCCCTCTGGAGCCCAGTCATTTCAGATGGTCCATTAGGGACAGAAACAAGCATTTAAATGTATGAATTGTTTTCTCACTGGGTTCCATTGTTTTCCTATGACTCATACTCTGAATGGGAAAGGCAGTTCAGCCTCCCTTTTTGTGGATTTGGTTGAGCTGAGCTGCCTGCCCTCTGTCTCACCATGGCACTGACTCACTGATCTGGTCCTGCAGGAGCATTTTTCTATCACTTAAAAGACACTGGGATTCACTCCCAACTCCTAAAAATAAAGCTGTGATAAGGGTAGGCCAATTCTTCCTGCTTGAGCTCATTAATGTGCTAATGGTTATTTTCAATCTGGGCATTTATTTAACAAGGCACATTGTCATCTAAGTCACTATTATATTGAAGTGAAATTATTGTTGTTCTGATGCTATTGATGAAGGAAATAAATGGTGCCATTTTCTTCAGGGAAGCTCAGATGAGAGCCAGGAAAACAGCACAGACTTGAAAGAAACCTCCTTATAAAACCAAATTAAAGTGAACCTACAGGCTTCTGAGCTTCCTTACTTATAGAGCCAGAGATTTAGATTTAGTCCTTAGAAATCCTTTGATTTACAGAGGAGGAAACTGAGGCCCGGGTCACACACGTAGTAAATGGCAGAACTAAGATTTGAACTCAGGAAAATTGCTTTTTGAAAAACAGTCTTTAGATCATGATAGAAAGAGGAAGGGTCTTCCATATCCAGGTCCTTATATTATACCACATAACTTTTGGTATACAACTCTAAGAATCTTGGATTGGTATAGCAGCCAAGGCCAGTTTTTTTGTCTTTTTTTTTTTGTCTTTTTGGAGGGGGAAGGCATGGCACTTGGCCTTACGTGATTTGTACAAGGTCATACAACTAGTAAGTATTAAGTGTCTGGGGCTGTATTTGAACTCAGGTACTCCTGACTCCAGGACCAGTGCTAGTCTTATAAGAATAAGTAGCATAGGCTACTACCTATATAGGTAATCTGAGGGTCTCTGAGAAGGCTTCTTCTATAGGAAACTCTCCGGTTGACCATAATCAGACTGAAATCCCACAGTTAATTCATTCCTTTGAGTCCCAAAGACTTTCTATCTTCAAGAATCATCTATACTAAAATGTGAATATTCCTGAGAAAGTTTACCAATTTCTCCTTTTTAGGATAATGAGTTCCTTGAAAGAATCAAACAGGCAGATATTCCTTAAGTAGATACAAATCTTTGGATATGTATATGCTAAATGAAAGGCTATAGGAGAACAAAAGAGCAGAGGAGGAGATCAGGTCTGGGGAAAAGAGAAGTTGGGCATATAGCCAAGATGAACTTCACCTTCCCTTACAATTTTGCCTGAGGTTGGGCTGGTTCTTGTGATGGCATAATTTGGTGTTTGCAGGAGGCCACAGAATCCCTTGGTGAGTTAGGCTTTAGAAATCCAATCTCACCTCTGTTTGGGTTTCCTCAGATCTTCACTGTTCAATCATGCTTCAGTAACCCCTCATTAAATGATCATGGGATAGACAGGGATCACTTTGTAGGCCTCTAAAATGCAGCAGTTGCTTAATAATAATTCCCTGTATTTTTGGCAGGATATCTTTCCTCAAAGAAACTCCCAAATCTTTAACAACCTCATCTAGGTTGTTTTCAAAACCTAGATGAAGAGAAATTCTTGTTCATTTTTTTGTCCTCAAGCAGCATCTCACAAAAAGCATAAAACACCTTTTCTTCCCTCAAAGAGCAAATTCTACTCATATAGAGTCATAAGTAGGCTGGGGCAACCAAAGTTGGTTAGCCCAATGGTTAGCATGCTGTGCACAGACATGCTTCCTTTCCCCTACTCTTTCCCCTTCCCCCTCCCCCATTAATCCCCCATCAACTTACACCATGTAGTGTAATGGGCACTGGACCCTTATCCTCAGCATCTCATGGTCATGAGGTCCAACTTCCTAGCATTTCCCATCTGCTATCTCTTCTCCTGACTCTCTTCACAGAATTTGGGTGTAGGAGACCATTGGCTGTGCCTTGGGGGCACAGACTGACTTCTCTGGGAGAATGAGTTGCCCCAGAACCTAGTGGGACTATACCTCTACTCACCACCTGCTCAACTCAATTTAACTCCTAAACGAGAATTCCTAGCTATGACTGGTTTTGCAAGCCTACTTTGGAACCAACTTTTTGCTAAGTTTACACAAAGCAGTTGCATATTTTTTCTTACCTGGCTGGCATTACCCAAGTATGGCAAATCCATTTGGCTGTGTCTGCACAGAAAATTGAGCACTTTGGGGAAGAGAAAAGAGTTTCCAAAACTATCTATTAGAAGTATGCCTGAGCTGAAAGTCAGAACATGTTTACTATAAGCACTGCCACCAAATCACCCATGAGGGTTCCTGAACAATTGGAAAGCCACAAGGAAGGCCAAACTTCAGAAATATTCCCCAAAGCATCCACCTATCCCACCTGGCTTCAAAACAATTGTTGTTTCTGTTTCCTTGGGGAAAAAAATGCTTCCCTAGGATAGTGCTTCTCTGCAACGTAAAGGTGACCTTTGTAAATTCCTGTTTGCTCTACTTTAAGAGGCTATCAAATCGAATATTCCCCCTTCCCATTGAAAGCTATCCCCATTGACATGCCTGTCCATATATGGAAATAGGTCTGAAAAGCTCCAGACGCGCCCCCCCCAAGAGTTTGAACTGAAGATGGCCTTTGCCACCCTTCATCTCCTTATGGTCTTATCTCACAAAGCATTGCCCTGTCTCTAATTGCTCCATTTGGGCAATGTGGCCCCTGTTGGCAGTCCCCAGCATTCCTCAGCTATCACACAACCCCTGGCCCTACTCCAGTGTCCGCAGGATGGGATGTCATCAACCTTGACATAACCAACCTGCCACTTATGGAGTGACCTTAGGGCACTGTTAGACTTCTCTAAGAAGTCACGCCTGCTTCTGAGCTCCCAGAGTCCAAGCCCACTCACTGGGTCAAATACTTTGTCAAGACTGATGAACACAATACAGCAAAGTCCTTATTAATTCTGTAAAAATGCTTTCAAACAGTTCCCACTATAGGATTTGCCTTTCTGTCAGCACATAGTTAATCATCTTACCCTATAGCTTTCCCATCATCATCAGACTCCCTTAAGGAAACAGAGAGCTGCTCAACATTACCATAATTAGCTTTCTTACCTTCCCTTTAAATATAGTAATCAGACAATAAAGTCTTACATGTCCTATAGGGAGAGTTGAACTCTCTTACAAAAAAACCCAAAACACTGTCCAAAATTAGAGGATCCTAGGCCCATACCATCTCCACAGTCTGACCAAACCATCCAGACTTAGGTCATACTATTCTACCTTCTAACCACACTAACCACTGCTCATCAAACCCTCTTCTCATCCTCTACTCTCCTATTTTTGAGTCTTTTTTCCTACAGCTCCTATATCTAGAAAGGATTCCTCACCTTTGCCTTCTTCAAGACCTGATTTGAATATTACCTCCTTCATGAAGTCATCCCAAAATCTTTCTCCTTAGATAAAAGTGATCTCTATCTTCTTAATTTTTTCTGACCCTTTGCTTACACTTATCTCCTTCTCCCTTGAATGGTACTATAGTTATATGTACATGTTTTTTTCACTAGCACTCACCACATGAGCAACCCATCTTATTTTTCAATCACCTATTTCCAGAATGGCATCCCTTCTCTCATTTCTTATGCATAGGTTATCCCTGAAAGAATGTTGCAGCTATATACCTCCCTGTTCATGTAATGGAGGACCTTTGAATTTTTTAAAGATTTTGGTGTTCCAAGATTCACAACCATGTACATCACCAGGAGTATTGTTGTGTTTAAAAGATATCTGAGGTGTTGTTTTTATGTAGTTTTCTGTATGTGATCCAGGGAATGTCTTAGGATCAAAAGAAAACAAAACCCTATCACTCTTCAAATTCCAATGCAATCTAGCCCACCCTTTTACTCCTCTTCCATTCTGAGTCCAATGCACTGTCCCTCTGCGGTGAATATCCCAGATTTACTTTCTGGTTTACAATGACCTGCACATCATAGTCTAAACAGTAGGCATTTCTATAACGTGACATAATTTTATGCTGTGGTAATTACTGTCCATATCTGTAGGCACATTTATCAAGAAATACTGTATAATTTTAACATGTGCACGAGAAACTCCTTGTTGGAGAAGATCCTCTAAGGCTACAATTTTCTTTATGGAGTCAAATACTTTTTTGTAATCCAGAAACAATATATACAATGTGATGTTGTATTCTTTGCACCTTTCAGTCAATTGTGTGACTGGAAAGATAAGGTTGCTGCAGAAAATAGTTTGCAAAAGGCTATTTATTCTATAGCCAATGCATTGATATGTTTTGCTTGACTATATTTATCGGTTACAAGGGAGGGCTTCTATTTTGGGGAGTGGGGATCAGTGTCTAATGAGTGAGACAAAAAAAGAAGAAAAGAAAGAAAACATACATAAAACATTTAAAAATACACAAGAGAGAGGAAGGAAATTCAGAAGGGGCCACAGAAAAGCAGGGCAATTTTCCTTCTCTTGTTTTAATGTACACATTAAAAATGTATATAATAGAAGTTCATAGTTCCATATATAATCTTTTTCATTCTTTACTTATTAAAATATTCATATTTCATTGATGTTTGTTAAAGTTTTAATAAAAAAAATTAGAAAGTCTGTCTATTTCCTTCACATATTTTTATCAAAGATATGGGTGTAAATTATTACTGTAAAGATATTATAAAGACAAAAAAGTAGTAATTTGTATTGAGAGTAGTTTATTCATGTCCTCTTGATTTGTTGTTCAATCATTTTGGTTGTGTCTCACGCTCTATGACCCCATTTGGGATATTCTTGGCAGAGATACTGGAATGGTTTGCTATTTCCTTCTCCAGGTCAGATGAGGAAACTGAGGCAAACAGGGTTAAGTGACTTGCCCAGAGTCACACAGCTAGCAAATGTCTGAAGTCAAATTTGAATTTAGGTAATCCTGACTCCATGATTACTTCTGATGACTAATCATGTTGTCCCTGATTGTTTCTACTCTTCTAGTATCTTCCCATCTCTGAGATACCCTGTGAAATGATTCCTTAATGCTTTCAAAACGGAGCTTCTACCAACAAGAATTTCCTTGACATGTACTTGGCCTTGTCTACCTTCTCTTCATAAGATCATAGAATCATAGGTTTAGAGTTGGAAGGGACCTTAAATGTTATCAAGTTGAAACCCCCTCATATTACAGAGGAGGGAAACTGAGGCAGAGGGAGAGTAAGTAATTAAATGTAAAATTTTACATTCGTTCTTCTTAAAATTTCATCATATTCTCTTTGGTCCATTGCTTGAGCCTGTTTAGATCTCTTTAGAGTAGAATTCTAAATTCAAAATCCTTCCCAGTTTTGTCATCTACAAACATGTTAAATGTGTTTATGTTTTCATTCAAGTCATCAAAAAATGCTGAAGAGAGCATAGCTCTGCGGCATGCCACAAGAGACCTGCTTCCATCAGAGGATAAAACAAGGAACTTTGGCTATAGCTATTCTACAAGTCATGAATACACTCAGGGAAAAATACCATCTTGTCCACAAGAATGTCAAGACAGAATGTCAAGAGAATAGTCTACAATTTGTCAATTCAGAATGATTTTATTCAATGACATTCAACAAGCATTTATCAAGTACCCTCCTAATATATGCCATGTACTCTACTGTGCAGTATCAAATGCCTTATTAAAATCCATACGTGTTATATCTTTCCTCTGTTGAGGAAAATGAGGTTAGCTTCACATAACTTATTCTTCGTGAATCTTTGCTGGTTTCTAGTGATTACCATTTCTCTTTCTAAGTTCACAACAGCCATTTGTTTAATAATACATTCTGGAATTCTGCCTTGAGTTGATTATCAGACTCACTGGTCTATTGCTGTTGTTGTCTTTTCTCTAGAATCCACTTTTCCCCTCATTTTGCCCGTTCCCAGTTCTGAAAAAGTTCTCCCATTCTACTGAGGGCTTCAAATATCCTTGATCAGTAATCAAGTGTGCAAGTTTTTTCAGCATTCTGGGATTTAATTTCTCTCTGTTGGTGACTTGAACTCATTTAAACCATATTCTTTTACTTTCTCCTCTCTTATCTCAGTTCCCTCTTAACTATTTTTGTTCTATCAGTCTGAAAATCATTTTGTCTGATAGAGAAGACAGAAGTAAAATAGTCTTGGGACATTATGGTATAGGTTATTACTTTGAATGCATTGGCTAAGGATTGAAATTCCATTACACAGAATTTGGAGTTCTTATGAGATTTAACTTGATTTCCACAGGGCCCCATATATCCCGAATATATAGACATTTAAACAGCCCTTGCCCTTTTCTTTCCCTACTAGACAGTATCTCATTTCAAGATCTTAACAAATCTTCCCTCTTCCTTAAATATCTTATTGTACTTTCCTTTATACTTTTCTTACACATTTATTAAACTTTAGATACAGCTATTTGTGAATCTGTCCTATCTTCCCAGCTAAACTACAAATTTGTTGAATAAGACTGGCTTAATCAGCTTTGAAAGGTGCTCCATCTAATATAAGGTCTTGCACGTCGTCAGGACTTAAATGTTTGATGAATGGATGGATGGATGGATGGATAGATGGATGGATGGATGAATGAATGACCAAATGACATACAGCTGGATCTATACAATATAAAAGAGAAGATGAAATTAAGCCTTGGTTCTGTATCCTCAATGGAATCCAGTACTATGTACCTGGACATCAGACTATCCTCACTCACTTGAGCCTGGCCAGAAAACTCCATTTACTAGTCTCTGGTAAGGCTAGCCAGCTTCACAGAGTTCCAACATGGCTTGCTTCAGTCCTAGGAGTGGTGAGCCAGAACACGCTGGTCAATACTTCCTGAAAAACCTGTTATTTGCAACAATCAAAAACATCACAGACTACTTTTTTTTTTTTCAGGTCAAATTAGAGTTAAAGCCTTAATCTCAGCTAAAATGACAAGAAAATGAATCAGTGTGGCAGGCTATTGACATGTATAAAGAAATCTCTCATGACCTTTGAAAGTAAATATCTACCAACCACAAGAAAAATAATAAATACCTTCTTGCTAAAGGATTTTTTTAAGAGGAAAAAAAAGCTGAAATCATTTGAAAAGATGGCAAATTGATTCATCCCAACCTATGCTCCAGTATAGATGGGTATTGAAGCAGAAAGGATAGTCACAGGCATAGGGGCCACAGGAGATGTTGGCTGTGGCCCCAGTAGGTCAGCAAGTTTCAGAATCTGTCTTTGTTCCCCTTTATTCTTCGGTAAAATATTGTCATATCTTTTCCCTTCCTGCCCCACTGGCCTTTGCTGAAGCCCTATGAAATCATCTCCCTAAAGCTAAGGCTCAGAATGGTTAGAGTGGAAAGAGGGGTAAGTGCAGTGACAGAGGCTTTGGATTCAGATTCTATATCTGCTGCTTAATGGTTTTGCATTGTTGTTCAGCCGCTTCAGTCATGTCTGACTCTTTATGACTCTACTTGGGGTTCTTTGGCCAAAATACTGTCATTTTCTTTTTTACAGATGAGGAAACTGAGGCCAACAACTAAATCTGTTAAAGCTGTAGTTCTGTAAAATGAGGGATTTGGATTAGATGGCCTGTAAGGCCCCTTCCAGCTTTAAATTGATGATTTTGATAAGATCAGGGGAGTGAGGTGGTACAGTGAGTTGAATACCTGACCTACAGTAAGGAAGGCTCCTCTTCACAAGTTCAAATCTAGCCTCAGACACTAACTAACTGTGTGACTCTGGGCAAGTCACTTAACCCTGTTTGCCTCAGTTTCCTCATCTGTCAAATGAGCTGGAGAAGGAAATGGCAAACCACTCCAGTGTCTTTGCCAAGAAAACCCCAAAAGGGGTCACTAAGAAGTTGGACATGACTCAAAAGCAACTAAAAAACAATATAAGATCAGAACTGCTCTCCACATGATATACTACACCAGAGGTGGGGAATCTGCAGCCTCAAGGCCACACATGACCACCTAGGTCCTCAAGTGCTGCAGATTCCCCACCCAAACATTTCTTTATCTTTATTTATGATTATTAATATTAGTTCACATTTAGATAGAAAAGAAGAGATAGTTCTCCTCAAAGTCTTTCTCCTTTGCCTCATCATGGCATAGAAGTGACCATAGGTTCTCAAAGGTGATTCCAGCCAGGCACAAACTCTAGAAGTCTCTACCATGTTGGAAAAGTCTTGAATATTATTCTAGAAACAAAGTCTACTTTCAGAGAAGTGGCTTCCCTAAAAAAAGTAAGCCAGGAGTGGTGAGCCAGAGGAAGCCCATCACCAGGAGGCTGAAGACTTTTTGATGAATTCTTTCACCATCATAACTCATCAGGCAAAAAATAATAAGATTGCTCTCAGCCCTGCATATGCCTTCTTGAAGCTATGAACCCCGCCGCTCTCTCCTGGACTCGCTTCCCTTTTCCTTCTACTAATTTTCACTTGGTAACCTCATCAGCTCTCATGGGTTAAATTTAAATCTCTCCACAGATGATTTCCAGCTCCAATCTCTCTCTTTAGCCTTAGTCCTGCATAACAAACACTCTATTGTTCATCTCCAATTGGACATAGTTTAGGCATCTCAAACTCAATATGTCCAAAATAAAACTCAGTATCTTTTCACCAAATTCAGTCCTTGTCTGAACTCGGCTATTATTTACTTCATCCTTCCCATAACCCATGTTTCCAAACCCCAATATCATCCTCGACTCCTCAGTCTCACTCACCCTATATATCCAATAAGTTGCCAAATCTTAGTTTCTACCTCCACAATATTTTTTTACGTACATCTTTTCTCTACTCATATACTTAACACTCTAATTTAAAATCCTCATGACCTCTCCCTAGGCCACAGAAATACCCTTTTATTTGGTCTTCCTGATTCCAGTTCTTCCTTGGAACAAAAGTTAACTTCTTTATTTGGAAGTTAAAGATCTTTGCAACCTGAGTCCTTCTACCTTTCCATTTTTCTTCCATGTTATACTCTCTTCCCCCTCTTCAATCCCCTCTTCAAACTGGCCATCTTTATATTTTTCATATGGAACACTCCACCTTCTTGCCTTTGTATTGGTTGTTTCCCATCCCTAGAATGCTGTTCCTCCTGCCCTCCATTTTTCAGAATCCCTGGTTCCCTTTGAGACTCATCTCAGCTGCCTCATCTATAGAATGCCTTTCCTCATCCCCTAAGCTGTAGTGACTTACCTAGATGGTCATCTTTTGTCTACTCTGTATGTATCTTGTACATGCCTATATATTTACAGGTTGTCTCTCCCTTTCAAATATAAGATCCCTGAAGGCAAGGACCATTTTGGTTTTGCATTTGTGTTCATTTTATAATGTGTTTGTATTATATGTCTAGTGTTGAGCATATGCCTATCACTTAATACAAGCTTTTTGTTTGATAGTAGTCTGAAGAAAATGCAAAATTCCTTTAATGACACTTAACTTCTCCCAGGTAACTAAGGTCCATTTTTGATTTATTAATTATTATTTATTTATATTTATTAGTTAAACCAAAGTTCAACTAATGTTGTTGTATGACTTTTAGACCTAGAATGCAACAGTATTTAAAGAATTAAAATGAATATGATATCAGCCTATAACATTTAACAGATAAGGTAAGATGAACATGACCAAAAGACATAATCATAGAAATACATGTTTTCAAAAAAAAAGATATATTGGCCATATGACAAAGGCAAGTACTCAACTATTAGACTCACAGTATCAGGAGAAAGTAAGGAAGATCTCCAGTACATTGAGTGAACCCTTTATGTCAATATATGGAAAGACATAGGTAAGAGTTTCATAGAAGGGGCTGGCATGGTGGGGTGCCTGAGTTGGACTGGGATGTGTGTTGTTGGATTGAACATTCAAACTGATGAGCTCAAAGAGCCATTGGAATATAAAGAGAGAATTATAGGATCATAGATTTAGAGAGAGGTAAAGAGAATCTTAAAGATCTGCTTGTCCAACCCCTATATTTCACAGAAGAAAGCGAGGCTTGGCTTTGCATTCCTTGATTTAACGTTAGCTTAGAGTTAATTCTAAAAACAGAGTCTATTTCCTACCAGCACTCTCTCTATCATAAATAAAGGAGATGGCCTCCCTAGCAAAGGAAGAAAGTTTTCAAAAATAATGAATACCCAGCATAGTGGCTTAAACTCAATAAATATTGAATGAATGAATGATCTATTCCTTAGCAAACTACACACAGTGAAAAAATTGACCTTTTGGGAAATGAGCTCAGGACAAGTCCTTGCTGATATGTTACTGAACGAGAAAGGCATGAGAGACAGAGTAGAACTGTCATTATCTAAAGGAGGGTTAATTTCTATAGGACAGTTTATCTTTTTTAGTCCAGAAATTTCGACTTTGGTTCAGTTGCTGCTCATTTTTTTTCCTTTGGACCAGAGTCAGTGAAAAAGGTTGAGTTTGACAAGCAACAGAAAGACTTGAAGAAAAGACCAAAGAGATTTTTTTGCTTATTTTTATTTTCTCACCATGTTTAAGAAATCTTAAGAAACAGTCAGTGGGAGCGGCTAGGTGACACAGTAAATAGAGCTCCAGCCCTGGAGTCAGGGGGACCTGAGTTCAAATCCAGCCTCAGACACTTAACACAAAAACTAGCCACATGATGTTGGGCAAGTCACTTAACCCCAATTGCCCCCCAAAAAAGAAAAAAAAAGAAACAGTGTTGGGAGGGGCTATTTGGAAACTAGGAACATTCGTGTACTATTGGCAGAACTGTGAACTGGTTCAACTGTTCTAAAAACTAGAATTATGTCAAAAGAATTAATCAGCTGTTCATGCTCTCTGACCTAACAATCCCACTATTGGGTATATGAGAGAAGAGAAAAACCAAAAGACAACTGGAAACAAAGTGTATATTTATTGATTGTGGAATGACTAAACATGCTGCGGGATAGAAATATAATGCAAAACTGTGCATTGTAAATAATTGCAAATATGAGAAATTCAGAGAAATTTGGAAAGACTTGTATAAATTGGTGTAAAGTAAGCTGAACCCAGATTACAGTATATACAATGACTATAATAATACAAACTAAAACAACACTAAAAAATAACTGAACTCTAATTACAATAACTAATCTTGCCCCCACAGAACATATGATGAAATATACCTCCCTCCTCTTGGTAGAAACATGGGTGACTATGGGTGTGGATTGTTACATATATCGTTAGATGTATTCCATATACTCATAACCTTCCTATATAGATCCAAACCAGCAGAAACAGTTCCTGCTGATGGCAAAGGCAAAGAAGGTTGCCTAGTTACGGTCAGCCTGAAGGCTACCAACCATGACCAGAAGGGAAATGTCGATGGAATCATAGCCAAGTTCATGGAAAATCAGTGCCTGGACATCCTTAAGAAGCATAGATCTCTTTTGCTGTCCCTCCCAAGCATTTGGCTCTGTAGGTCCCTTTGCTGGGGCCAAGTCTGTGCCTTCAGGCTATCAACAATGGCTCAGAGCCCCAAAGTAATGCTAGCCAAGAAACTACCAACCACCTAATGGATTGAAATTAGAGCCAGGGCTCAGGTGAATTGTTCCTGTGACTGTGAAACTAGTGTTTTCCCGTTTCTGGACTTTCACTGACCTTGAAAGGCCCTGAGGGCTCTAAATCCTAGTGATAGTGTGGAAGTAGGAAGACCCCTGGATTCAGGGGACTAGAGTTTGAACCCCACTTCTGCCACATGCTAAGTACAGGTAGGTGGCTCAGTGGATAGAGTGCAGGAGTCAGGAAGACTCATCCCCCTGAATTCAAATCTAGCCTCAGATGTTTGCTAACTATGTAACCCTGGGTAATCACTAAACCTTACTTGCCTCAGTTTCCCCACCTGTCAAATGAGATGGAGAAGAAAATGACAAATCACTCTAGTATCTTTGCCAAGAAAACTCCAAATGGGGTCATGAAGAATCAGATAACCATTGGAAACAACTGAGCAACAACAACCTGGGGGACCTTGGGAGAATGCTTAATTTCTGGGTCTCAGTTTCCTTATCTGTAAAGTAAGGATTATAGACCAAATAATACCTGAGTTCCTTTTAAATTTAACCTTTATTTATATAATCCTGATTAAGTACATAAAGTGAGTAGCCCTCAAACAATTTTGTATAACTCTAACCCACCCCACCCCCCAGGCAGGCTAGACCCAAGTAGTACAACGAATACAGTCAGCATTCCTTTCTCTTCCGTAATCACAAAGGGTTACTTGTGGAAAACTGGATAACTGTTAGGCTTCTATAAAGAGCCAGTGTTATTTTTTCTGTGTACAGAAAAAGAAGCCTTTTTTCCCCCTATTTCATTGTATTTAATAACTTTAAAAACTAGTCAAAACACAGCCATTGCAGTGAAAACTAAGACATCTTCATGAAAGAGCATAAATTCCTAGAATGTATTTGTGTGAGGAGAGAGAAAGAGAATGAAACCGTCTCCTCCTGCAGTGTTTCACTGGTTCACAAGGACCTGAGTTAGGACAAGAATGATATTGCTCTCTACTTTCCCTCAGCTCATAAGAAGTTGCATTATTTTCATAGCCTGAAGCCTATGGTGTGAGAAGGCATCATCTTGTCCTTTTCCCTTACTCTTATACTGTACTGACTGATTTGAAACAAGGACACTTGAACCATCCCCTCTCTGGACTTCTTAAGGTAAGTTGTTAATACCCTTTTTTTCTCTCCAGGCCATAGACATATAGAAATTGCACATCCAGAGTCAGGAGAAAAGATACAGTGGGTGGGCTGGCAAGGCAGAGGATTCTACTGCTATTTCCCACTGTTTGCTGTCAAGGCCTAGTCCCACTGCTAATAGTAAGCAATGTGCAAAGATACTTGAGTCTTTGCCAGTTAATTAAAAATGAATTTATATTCTGAAGTTATTTTCTTTTATTCTTCAATGAGCAAGTAATCCTGGGTGGCTTGCCAAGCTTTATACATTGATATATTTCTTTAGCCATAATTATTTTTTTTGCTTAAAGTAAAACTTCATATGCTGCTACCTCTGGTGCTAAACTTTTGTATAAGAGGATGACAAAAATCACTGCAAAATTTTAAGATGAAGCTTCCTTAGAAAGGGGTTTGGTTACACAAGTAATGTTTGTTTGGGTAGCCTGCCCTAGTACTGCCATTTCTCAGACTTCTTTTTTAAGCTTTTGTAAAGCTTGAGCTCAAACTCAATTGAAAAATAAGCATTTATGTGCCAGACATTGTGCTAGGTGCTGGGAATACAAAGACAAAAAGTAAAACAACCCATACACTCAAGGAGTTTATATTCTACTGGCAGTGAATAATTTGTCAGTCAGCAACCTTGTTACCTACACAAATAAGTATATACAAAATACACACCAAGTAAATGCCCCCCACAATATATTGGGGGGAAAGATGGTGGAGAGAAGCAATAAAACTTTCAAATTGTGAGAGAGAAAGGAGTCAGGAAAGGCTTTGTCTAAAGATGAATCTTAAAGATTGAATCTTAAATGAAACTGGGAATTACAAGAGATAAAAGTAGAGAGGGAAAGCGTTCCAATCTTAAGAGACAGTCACAAAGTGGGAGGTGGAATATTTTGCATACAAGAAAAAGTGCATAGGTCAGTCTGTCTAGAAAGAAAAATACATATGGAGAAGAAAAATCCAATTACCATAGAAAGATAAGTTGGAGCCAGAGTAGCTGGATTTTAAGTTCCCATTGGAGAAGTCTGTTGCTTATTCTAAATTCACATCTTTAGTCCAAAGTACTTGTGTTAGGGTGATTCTAAAACAAGTTAATCCCACAAAGAAACTGAAATGAAGGTACTCTAAAGAATATTTTCCCAAGTTCATACAACCAACCATTAGAAAGACCTAAAGAAAAACATAGGCTGTTTGATTGATTCATAAGTCACTACAGGACACAAGAGATGCCTTATAACTGCTTTTTGTGAAGGGCAGCCTGGAAACCACTTGGGAAAATGTCCACAAAGTCTCTCCTTCTCCCAGGGTGTGCTTACCAAGTAAAACAAATTAGAGCATTATTTCTTTTTTAACTTACCATCATCAGTTTTTACTGTCGCTGACTATGTGAGCATGAAACCATTTTGCCATTTGATATAAAGCTACATTAGAGCTAACTAATTTAAATAGCCACCTATTTAAATAGTCAGTTCAAACAGTCTTCCCTTGGAGTGTATAGGCCCATTTATCAATTCTAACTCATCTCTATTGATTTCAACTAGATGCTCCAAGTTTTCACAGTAATAAAGAATGAAATACAACCAAGGCCATGCAACTAGAGACACAAATGAACCAAAGGCCTGAATAAGCATTTCGAAGAAGCTTGAAAGAACTATGAGAGAGAAATGGGGTTGCCACTGGAGATTTTCAAGTAGGGATGATTACCACCTTTCATCAGTGTTGCAGGGAGGATCACCTACCAGTTGGATAAGCTAACCTTTGAGCTCCCTTCCAACACTTAGTTTCTGTGATTCTGGGAAGAGCTACATGAATCCCAAACTCCATAGTCTCATCCCAGTCGAAATCTAATCCCAGTTTTGTGTGAACGCATCTTTAATTTTCATTGACATCTTCTGTTTTTACACCAGCTTTCCAAATGTATCCCTTTCACTCCTGTCCCCACAATCGTTTTTTTTTTCCTTGTCACAAAGAATAAATAAGAGATGGAGAGAAAAGAAACTCATCAAAATTCACCAACACATCAATTGAATATATTCAACATTCTACTCGTAGTCCTACATCTCTGCAAAGACAGGAGAGAGGTGCCTGGTCTTCCCTTTCCTTAGAAGCCCAGCCTGATTATGAGAATAACATGGCATTCCATCTCATTTTGCAGTTATGTACAGTTTTCCTGACTCTGCAACTGTTCATCTAGGTCTTCCTATGTTACTCTGTCCTTTTCACAGTAATCATATCTTATAGTTTAGTAATACTCTAATACACTCACCTCCCACAGTTTGTTTTGTTAATCCCCCAGTGGATAGTGCCCATTCATTACTACTTACTAGTAGTATTGTCTTTTAAGATAAAGGAAGAGAAAGTATCTAGGAAGAGAGGATGGTCGCTACTGTCAAAAGCTGCAGAGAAATCTAGGAGGAAGAAGGCTAAAAAAATTAAGAAAAAAGATAAAACAAAAGCCTTTGGAAATAATGACAATGAAAAGTACAAAACAAAGCCAGAGGCTATGTCATCATAATATCCAGTCTTGGCACTGGGAAGAAATGGAGAGTTGAAGGAATGCACTATCACACCTGGCCTTGGTTGGGGAACTCTGGGTACAGAATGCTGTGTACCCTTTTCCCAAGTGCATCACATAAAAGTCACAGGTGCTTTTCCAAGGGTCATTATTTTCTCGGTTAGCTTTTTCTTGAGTAAACCTTCTTCATGAAAAGGGAAGCGGGAACGAGCACATTCAGTAATGACTACTCTGTGAAAACAAAAGATGCAACAGAGCTTATTCATTAAATGCTCTTAGTTTTGTTCAGTTCATCCATGGCCTCAGAAACCACCAGGAGTTTCAGACAAAACCCTAATTTGCAAAGAGTGGTTATACCATTTAAAAAGCTAATGACTGGCTAGACAGTAAGAAATGTCCTAGAGTCACCCAAGTAATAAAGTAAAGGGTATGGGTGCCTGAAGTCAGGAACACCTGGGTTTAAATTCCACTTCAGACACATTAACTGTATGACTATGGTCAAGGCATCTAACCTCTTTGGGCCTCAGTTTCCTCAACTGTAAAATGGAAGGGTAGTACCAGATGGCACCTAAGGTGCCACCAACTCTAAACCTGAGATCCTTACCTAGCAATTGCTTTCATTCAAATGAGCTGTCAGGAGGAGTGATTTGGTTTTGCCTTCATTCAGCAAATGCTTATTAAATATAACCTTCTAAGGTATGAACATAAATTAAAAAGAATCCCTCTTTTCACCTCTGAGTCATTTTCCCATACTCTTAAAAGGTCCTTAAGAATTTCTGCAATTTCCTACAACAGTGGAAAATTTCAATGTCTTCAGGAGGAAAAAGCTTTGCTTTTACTCTGTCTCCACCATTCTGACACTTTCTCTGAACTCTCCATTGTTCCTGGAAGTCTTTTAATGACAGTCTCTATAGACTTTCCCAATTGCCTAAGCTTTACCACCCCCTGCAAATCTTTCTGCCTCCTCTTGCCTCTGGCTTTCCCTCTCAGGTATTCCACTCCCCCACTCTTCTTCCTACTCTTTCTAGCCTGAGCCTTCTTTCTGCTCCACCCTCCACCTTGCAGCCCAGAACTCTAGTCTCCTTCAGTTTCAGTCCTTATTCTAAAACACTTCAAGAGTCAGTTGTCTGTGTGTCTCGAGTGTATGACACATCAGTGGATTCTGAAACACTAAGAAAACCCAGAAGTAACTGTAGATATTACCCTGAGGCACAATGGGTCGCCCTAGGCTGCAATGTAGTTCCCTTTCAAAAGATAAGCAAGGGAATTGGGAAACAGCAAAGTTCCCTTGGCAATACACGCTCCTCTTCAAGACCCAGAAAACTGCAAGTATTTCTGAATAACATACAAATATAGCATTACGCCCATAAATGGACTAGTTTTGATTCTTAGGAACTCTATTATAGATGTGACCCATGTAAGCTCTGAGGCATTCTCTTCCTATCTCCCACTCTCACATATGAGTCAAGTTCTCAGAGGTAGGCTGGCCACATCTTGCCCTAAGGGCTCTAGGAATGCCTCGGAGAGGTCATTGGAGATTTTCCAATGCCATTGGATGGAGCCCCTACTGGTGTGTTTCCCTCCCAACATTATCAGTTGTTGAGAACTGATTTAGTAAGCCAGCCTTAAGTCGCTTTTAGAGAGGAATCTTTACTAAGATGGGATAATAAGAACAATTAGCAGAAAGGATCTCCCAAACATTTATAGATGAAAGGTGACTGGGAGAAACCTGACCAATCAGGACAAAGTTGTCCCACTGTGTGAAGAGATATAAGGTGACTCTGCCCTCTTGGTATTTTTAGTCTAGCTGAAGGAAAAAACTAAGAAAATTCTAATGTACAATATTATATGAAAAATACATTAAAAGTGGTTGATGAAGTCTAAGGAAAAAAGGTTGTTATTGGCTGGGGAATTAGGGAAGTGTCCTTTCAGAGATAGCCTTTGACTTGAGTATCAAAGAATGGCTAATATTCTAACAAGGAAAGGAGGAAAGGAAGTGCATGCCAAGGGAATAATAATATTAAGCAAGGCTGAAAATGTCAGGTGATTCCAGTTTATGGGGGTTAAAGGATAGACTGAGTTAAAACTATACTTAGAACATAATTGGTGGTCATTAATAATTTTTGAGTGGAGTGTTGATCAGGTATAGGAACAAGAAAAATTAGTCTGAGCTTTCAAAAAGAGAGTAAAATGAGAGATTGAGATAGAAACTTCTTAGCATCTCCTTTAAAATATGAATTGACTGATATGATATGACTATTGAGATGCTTCTGTTAAGCATGTACACTGAGGATGTCAAAGAGAGAAAAAGAAATCGCATATACCCCAAAATATCTATAGCAGTACTTTTGAAGGTAGCAAAGAACTGGAAACAAAGCCATTGGAAAATGGCTTAACAAATTGTGGTATGTGAGTCTAGTAGAATATTACACATATGACTTTTTCAGAGAAATATAGGCAGACTCATAAATTGGGGCAGAATAAAGAAAGTAGAACCAGGAAAACAATACACTCCATGACTAAAACAGTATAAATGGAAGAAAACAACAACAAAATGAAGATGAACATGGTGAAATGATAATGACCAACCTTGGCCTCCAGAAGAGAGGAGAAAATGAACTTCCCTTTCTTCATTGGAAAGATGGGATGCTATGAGTATGGAATGTTGCATATGCTGTGAGATGTGGTTCATATAGCAGTTAGATTTTCTCAATTCTTTGGATGGATCTGTGGAAAATATAAACAAATAATGTACTCCATCAAAATTTCAGTGGAAGATGGAATGACAGATTCAACGGAGGAATGAGGGGGTGGAAAGCCTAGAAAAGTACAGAGTTGGGTGGGGGAGGGGAGGAAGTAGGAAGCTTAGCAGATGAAAATTCCACAAACTTTGAAGAATAAAATAGTCTAAAATTATAAAATTCAATGCTGGGGTGGGATACTATGGAGTAATAAGAATCTAAAATTTTTGACAATTGTAATTAATACAAATTTTTGAGAAAGCAATATGGCATTATACATAAGTTAGAAAATTTTTCATGCTCCTTGACCCAATGATCCCATTGCTGGGACTATATCCTAAGTTTGTTACTGGAAGGAAAAATGGAGCTATCTACTAAAATATTCATAGCTGCATTTTTTCAGGATGGTTTCAGCCAAAAAAGAAAAACAAACCACAAATAATCAGGGGGAAAATGTGTCCAGTGACAGAGATAACTGAACAAAATGTAGTATATGAATTTAATAGAATATTTTTGTTACATGAGAGATGACAAATATGAAATTTATGGAGGAATATGGAAGGATTTCTCAAACCCTTTCAATCTGGCTTTAGATTTTTTTCTCCAAATGAAACTGCCCTCTCAGAGGTACAAATTATTTATTTTTCTCAGTTTAATTGCTTTCTCTCAGGCCTCAGGGGACTTTCTTCAGGTCTGACATTGTTTACCAAACCTTTCTTGTAGAAGGTTTTCAAGAAAGTGCTATCTCTTGGTTATCTACTACCTATCTAGCTGCCTCTTGTCAGTTTCCTTTGATGGATTATCATCTATGTCTCATCTTCTACATGTGGGAGAACCCTAAGGCTCTGTTGTGGACTCTCTTCTCTTTTCTCCCTATACTCTCTCCCTTAAGGCTCTTATCCACTCTGATGGGTTTAATTTTCCTCTCAATACTGATGATTCTCTGATAACTAAGCTATATTCTGAATTCTAGTCCTACATCACTAACTGCCTATTGGACATTGACATTTCCAACTGGATGCCCTGTAGGTCCCATGG
Source organism: Gymnobelideus leadbeateri (assembly GCA_011680675.1). Lineage (NCBI taxonomy): Eukaryota > Metazoa > Chordata > Mammalia > Diprotodontia > Petauridae > Gymnobelideus > Gymnobelideus leadbeateri. Next base: position 116,752 of record WOXC01007639.1, read on the forward strand.
TCATCCAGGTAGGGAGAGTAGGCTGCAGAGACTACTTGTATTCTCAGTCAAAGGCTTACAACAGTTCTTGCCTGGATCATCACCAAGGGAGAGAGTTATTTGACTGGTTAGAGTTTTTTATATGCAAACTCAGTTGTGATATAGCAGTCAATTAAAAGGTTTCTCTTTACCATTTGGTAGAAAGACAGAGAACAAGCACAAAAAACCTAAGTATACTCTGAATTAGAGGCAGGTCTCCTCTATTATATGTCATTTTGAATTTTGGAAGAAAACTCACCATGTGGGTTGTCAACAAGCAGAACTCGCTGAGCATGCTCTGAGGACAGAGCTCTCATTGGCCAATTCCCCATTACTTTTAATTGATTCATTCTTCATTCAGTAGTTGAGTTTAGTCATTGCGTTCAGGTCCTAAATGGACAATTCCAAAATCTATTTAAAAAACAAACCAAAAACCCCAAGTTTTTTTAGCTTGACAACATTAAGTATATTAAGGGGACAATAGCACATCCAAGCGCAGGGACTTCTGGGGAAACGTTAGAAACAAGACTTCTCCCAGTAACTACTGGTTCCTCAAACCTTTCACAGGACTAGTGAAGTGTTGACATCGTGTTTGCATATCTTTTTCCTTCACATGTCTTTAATTACAATTAAATAAAACCCTTCCTATGTGACTAGATTTATGAAAACTTTTTTGAGTTGAAGTACCTATGTTATGAGATGTCTAAATCTTAGTGTAGACATACCTCTAAAACCCAATCTTCCCATTTCTTGGAACAAGTTCATTTTCTAACATATCATATTTGGCAATGTTGTTTTCTTGGCAAAGTGGTGATGATGGCTTCCAAGTCATTCCAAACTCTATAAGGAACTATCTACTTGAAGAAATAATCCTAGATTACAATTGTCCATTGCTCCTCACCCCAAACTTTCTCACAAAAGTTGCAGAGGAAAAAAAATAACCAGACACACCCTAATAGCCCAATAAAACCACATTGCCTAATGAACAGAGGTTGTTAGTGTGGGAGCTCAGAGAAGCTATTTTTCATGCTGTTTATTTTGAAGTTAACTTTGCACAGTAATAAAGATACCATTGTAGGGTGCAGGACCTAAATATTTTACAAAGACCAAGCTAGTCCCCTCCAGGATGATGAGGCACAGAAACACAACTGTACATTCTCTGGCTAACTCAGTTCACTGATAACATGCAGAAGGACAGAAGGAGGGGGAAGGAAGGCTGTGCACAAGCAGAAAAGAAACAAGGATAATCAAGAAAACAAAGATCTATGGGTTAATAAGCTTCATAAGTCACCCAAGTCTCAGCAGTCCGGTGTCTGAAAGACAAGCAGCTGCCCTGTGCCCACGTTCTATTAGAGCATCCCAGTTTAATTTAACCAATAATGAGGAGCTAGAGGCGGATCCCAGTGCCCCAGAGGTTAGAGCTGCCTCCGTTTCAGTTCCTAGAGAACAAAGGGTGTTGGAACCTTTTCCAAATGCAGCAGACTAAGGTAAACAGACCTCGGGGACTTTTTGAATACCCCCAATCCAGAGTAAATAAACTAGATAAGGATGCACCAGGGATTGGTAGAATTCCTTTGGTATCTGGGGCTGAGTTTAGGAACGCACCAATTCTCCTAGCGATCTCTCCACCCAGTTTCCCCTCCCCTCTGGGGAAAAGGGATCTGGTCTAACCAGGCTGTATCAAAGACCTCTAATTCCCTTATCTTAATGCTTGGCAACCAGTTTTTTTTTTTTTTTTCCGGTTCTGCTTTGCACCCACTCAAATCAAAAGGCAGAAGTGGTTCTAGCCACTAGATTATAACACAGCTGTTAAAATTTGGAATATGTACCCACGGAGGTAAATGATTTACATCAATGAGTCAAAGAATTTAGTTCTAGGCAACAGTCTTCTTTTGGAATACTTAGGTATTAGTCCCATATTTTCCTGGCACTAATTTAAAGCAGTCAGGGTATGGATTTTATGACAATGTGGAAAACATCGTTTAAAGAGAGGCATAAATAAGAGTTATTATGTTCTCTCAAGAGGTGTCTGGTATAAAAATACAAGACATGAGTGAAAAAGACAGAACCAAATTATACACAGGAAGAAACGACGCATGGTCAAGTTGGCAAAAATACAAATAATAAAAAGTTAGCAAGAAGGTATTCTGTTATTTGCTTGATTTGATCATTTTAATTTCTGCTTTTCCTAGTAAAGTCTTTGAATAAGGTGAAGGGTTGAAAATTGTTGATTTAATTTTAAATTCAGTCATAAGATAACATGAATGATGAATTCAGGTTCTAAAGAGGCTAAAAACATGAGCCAGCAACAGCAAAAGGAGATTTAGAAAACTGCCATCTAATAACTCGGTGGAAAAATCCCAAATAGAATATTGAATAGATTTGATATATTTTGGAAATATCAGGGCTGGTAAAGACAAGAGAAAAGTAGCAGAAAGTAAGTAATTATTTAATTTTCTGAGGACTGAGGGTGTACCAATGGTTCTGTGGGTCATAAATATGGAAAGTATGAGTTGATCATAGCATATAAAAACTGCAAAAATAGATGATTTTAAATTTGATAGATCAATTGTTCATTTTTATCTTTTTGCCTTTTCTCGTACTGTCACTCCCCCAATATCCTCTCTCTAGTCCATGTTTCTAAATCTGCCTCAATTCTTCAAGGGCCACCTCCAATCCCATGGACTTCATTAAGCCTCCTTTGACTCTTCCACTGTCCTTACTAAACTCCTCTAGTGTTTATAATGTGCACCACACAGTTTAGTAATTAATTGCTTTCCATTGTCTTCACTTATCTTTGTCTTGCCTTCATCTCAATTCTAAGATGTTTGAGGGCGAAGAATGTGTTTCGTATTTCTGTTTTCATCCTACAGTGCCTAGTAGAGTGCTGGCACTTGGAGGTCTCTCAGATTCATCTCTTCTATACGGTTCCTACTGCCTTCACTTCAGTAAAGCACTCATTATCTCTTGTTTAGAGGATCAAAATAACTTCTCAACTAATCTCCCCTCTAATCCATCCTAACACACCCTCTCATATGCTGATTAATCTCTCTCAAGCACAACTTTGATCATAACATTCCTATAATCAAAACTCTGCCATAGCTTCCCACTGTCTTTCAGATGATTGCAGTAATAGTAATAGTAGACATAAATCATATCTCACTTTCAGGTTTACAAAGCATTGAAAGAATACTATTATCACCCTCAATTTATGAAGAAACTGAAAGACTATGGGTCACATGGCCAAAGAATCCACACTAAAAACTAAAAGAAGGTCCAAATTGCTCATGCTGGCAAAGCCTTCTATCATCTGGTACCAGCATACTTTTCGATATTTTCTCATGCTTCTTCCCTTCTTGTGCTTTATGCTAAAGTACTACGCGTTTCTCCCTGAACACACCCCATGCTTTCCCACCATCAAGCTTTTACTCATCCTGTTTTCTCCATGTGGAAAACCCTTTGCTTCCACCTTCACCTACTGAAATCTCTCTAGTTAAACAGTGATTGTGTGAATATAATCTGAGTATCCAAAGAGAGTGCCCCACCGATTGCTCCCTAGTGCATGATATCCAAGGGGTATTTCTATCTCAATTCATAGTTCACAAACCTTCATTTCCACTAACTATCCTCAACCAAGGCAGATTAACATGCATGACATCTTGAAGAGAGAACATTTGCTTGGAACAAAATTCAAGTTAGGTAATAAGGAATTGAATTGAGCAATAAGCACTTTTCATCACCCATTTCCAAAACCTATCACCTCCCAAATTCTCAGGAATTGGAAAGTGAGTCTTAAGAAGATTAATATCCATAGGTTACTGTGCTGAATCGTTTTCGTTTCTCTCTCTCTCTCTCTCTCTCTCTCTCTCTCTCTCTCTCTCTCTCTCTTTCTCTCTCTCTCTCTCTCTCTTTCTCCCTCTCTCCCTCCCCCCTCCTCCCTCCCACTTTCCCTCTCTGTCCCTATCCCTCTCTATCTCTCTTCCTTTCTCTCTTTCTCTCTGCATCTTTATGGCTGACTATCTCTGTCTCTCTCTTTCCTTCCCTTCTTTCCTTTCTGTTCCTACCTCTCTGTGTCTGTCTCTGTGTCTCTGTCTCTCTCCTTTTCTCTCCTTTCCTCTCTCTCTCTCTCTCTTTCTCCCTCTCTCCCTCCCCCCTCCTCCCTCCCACTTTCCCTCTCTGTCCCTATCCCTCTCTATCTCTCTTCCTTTCTCTCTTTCTCTCTGCATCTTTATGGCTGACTATCTCTGTCTCTCTCTTTCCTTCCCTTCTTTCCTTTCTGTTCCTACCTCTCTGTGTCTGTCTCTGTGTCTCTGTCTCTCTCCTTTTCTCTCCTTTCCTCTCTCTGTCTGTCTCTGTGTGTCACTGTCTCTGTCTCTCTTTCTCTCTGTCCCTATCTCTTCAATTGTCTCTGTCTGCTCTGTCTCTCTGTTTCTCTCTCTTCCTCTCCCTCTCTCTCCCTCTCTCTCCACCTGGGCTTCTTCAGGAACTAAGGGACAAGTAGGATGGTAGATACTTGGCAGCCAAACTAATGCTGAAGCTTCTGCATGAAACCTACTAATTGCTAGCATCTTCCTCTTTGGGCTGACCTTCCATTTCCCTTATATATATCTTGTATGTACCTAGCTCTTTACATAGTGTCTCTCCCATGTAAGCTACTTGTGGACAGGGACAGTTTTTGTCTTTCTTTGTACTCCCTCAATGTTTAGCACAGTGCCTAACACATAGCAAGTGTTTGATAAATTATTGTTGACTGTCCCATGTTTGGAAAGCATGGATTCCTGTTGTGGAAATCATGATGGATCATACCAAGGTGTATTCTTCCTCTCAGAAACTGGACAAGAAAAGTATCCTGCTTCTACTTCTACCAGTGACTACTAACACTGGCATGATGTCTCCCTTTGCTACATCTGGACTGGTGCACAAACCCTGGAACAGATGAAGAGAAAGCTTCCTCTAAGTTACTTCTTCCTCCCCCTCTGCTGACACAAGTTTCCAACTTAGGTTTTGTACAACTACAAGATTTCTATCCTTCTACCAAACTGGTGTTATGGAAAGTTGCTGAAATAATCACAGGCTTCTAAGACATGTAGTTCTCAAAGAGAAAACGGGACAGACACACCCTTTTTACACCTGCACTGCTCAGATCTGGCAACAAATGTTTATTAAAATGAATTCAAATGAATTACAGTAGGTCAGGTAGATGATAATGACAACCTTTATTACAATAATGGAACTAGAAAAGAAGGAACAGATTGAAAGTTATTATAGCAGAAAAATCAGCAGAATTTAGCAACTGATAAAATGTGGGTTATAAAGAAGAAAATGCAAAGAGCAAAGATAACACTACATTTTCAAATATGGGCAACTGGGAAAATGATTGCATCATAGACAGAAATTGGGAAATTGAAAGAAGCAAGTTGGAGGGAATGGAGATATAATAAACTCAATTTGGGGCATAGTGACTTAAAGGAATTTTAGATATGCACAGTGAACATTCCCTCTAGGACAAATAGCATGAACAAAAGCACAAAGGTAAGATTGTGTAAGAATAATTATCGCCAATAATAATAATAATTATTATTGCCTAGACAGTAATAAATCTATTAGGCTTAAGTAGAGGAAGTAGTTTAGATAAAGTCAAAATGGGACATTGTGACCAGATCATAAAAGGCATTGAATGTCAAGTTAAAGGAGAGCTATTAATAGTTTTTGAGCAAGGGGATCAACAGATAAAAACAGTGTTTTAGAAAAACTGAGCTTGTATCAGTGTGCAAAGTTGAGTTGAAGAGAGGGAGAATGAAATCGGGAAAGCCAGTGATACTCCAGGCATGAGGACCTGTGCTATGATAGTGACTGTGAGAGCAGAAAAGTTTTATAAAGGAACAATGTGGTGATAGATGGAGAATGGAGGGAAGGGAAAAGGAGAAGTTGGGATAGAACCAATTTAAGATGGATTATTACTGAATTTAAGGCAATGGAGTCATGTAAGGAAAAGTGTCGGGAAGTCAACTGCAAATAAAGGTCTAGAGAATGGAGACCAGGAGATTAGTGAATTGTCAGATAGAAGCAATATTTGATTCTTTGTTTTTTGCTTTTTCTTATATCCCTAGTGCTTAGCACAGTGCTTGGAATGGAGGGCACTTACTTAATAAATGTAATTGACTAAGAATGAATAGGTAATTCAAGGGAGAGAACATAAAGAAATAAAATTAAAGGACCATCTTTGGAGAATGATCAGATTTGGGAGAAAGAGAAAGAAGATGAACCAGGCAGGGAAACAGAATGAAAGAGTGAGAGAGGTAAGAGAACCCAAATATTATACTATCCAAGAAAAAAAGTTTCAAAAAAATTTAATCAGATAAAGCAGACAGATCAAGAACTCTAAATTAACTTCTAAAGTATATCCAACTTCTCAGCTAAGAAGGCATGTGACCCTGAAGAAATGGTTTTTGGAAGGGATAGAGCGATTTAAAAACAATTTTTATTATGTAACAACAATAACAGAATCTGTTTTCACCAAGATTGAATCCTGCTGAGAATTCACCTATGTAGACCTTCCTCCCGACTGAGCTTTCACTTTAGTTCAGATGAATGATATCCACCATAGAATAGTCTGAAATATGGGCAAGACTTAAAAATATATAAGAATTATTCCCCAATAAATAGGGAGTCATAGGATATGAACAGGAACTTCTCAATTGAAGAAATCCACTCTATCAACAAACCATATGACAAAAGGTTCTGAGTCACTGGGTAAGAGAAATGCAACAAAGACGTCTCTGAGGTTCTACTTTATACCTACCATTGGCAAAAACGACAAAAGAGAAGAATAATGGTTGCTGAATGGATTGTGGAATGCCCGGCACACTACTCACTTCACTGTTTGTTGGTGGAGACGTGAATGGGTCCTACTGTTGTGGAAAATAACTTGAAATTAAAACCAAAATCGCATTAAACTCTCCATAGCCTTTTAACTAGAGATTCTGCGATTTGGCATGGACCTCAAGGTGACCAGAAACAGAGTGAAAGGATGCTAAGTTGAAAAAAGATGGACTCTATGGAAATTCTTTTGTACTTCCTTTCTTTTCTTTTTTTTTTTTTTTAAAGCAATTGGGGTTAAGTAACTTGCTCAAGGTTACACGGCTAGTCATCATTTATGCGTGGGTGCTCATTTTCTGAGGCCAGATCTGATCTCGGGTCATCCCAACTCCAAGGCCAGCGCTCTTACTCACTGCACCACCTAGCCGCCCCTTTAGGGCAATTGGGGTTAAGTAACTTGCCCAAGGTTACACGGCTAGGTTTTTGTTTGTATGGATTTAGTGTGGGAGGCCGGCTCCGAACTCAGGTCCTTCTGACTCCAGGGCCGGCGCTCTATTCACTGCGCCACCTAGCCGCCCCTCTTTTCTTTTTCTTACTCTCTTCTTCTTTTGTAGCTCTTTCCTTGTAGCACAGTGCCAGGCATATAAAGGGGACTTGATAAATGCTTACTGCGTTGAATTGAATTGTAGCAAACTGAAAACAAAATAGGTTTTGATTAACTAGGGAATGTTGAACAAACTGTGGTTTGTGGATAAAATGGAATTTTATTTTACTATAAGAAATGACAAATATGACAGATTCAGAAAATTATGGAAAGACTGAACTGATTCAGAGCGAAGGGAATGTGATGGACAGAATCTGAAATAATTGAGGAAACAAAGGTTTGAGCTTCTAAGCCAGGGGTGGGGAACCGGAGGCCTCAAGGCCACATGTGACCTTCTAGGTCCTCAAGTGCAGTTTTTTGACTGAGTCCAAGTTTTACAGAACAAATCCTTTCATTACGGGGATTTGTTCTGTAAAGTCTTAGAATCTAAGCATATTGATCTAAACAATGAGTACCAATTGCATAACAAGTCAGGACCAGGACTCCTCAATTTAGCACTGGACCCCACATACAGGGGGAGACAGATTTTTTTTTTTTTTTGCTTTTTGGAGGGCAATTGGGGTTAAGTAACTTGCCCAAGGTCACACGGCTAGGTTTTTTTGTTTGTGTGCATTGTGTCTGTGGCCGGAACTCAGGTCCTTCTGACTCCAGGGCCGACACTCTACTCACTGCGCCACCTAGCCACCCTGAGACAGATTTTTATGTATAAAAAGAAAACAATGAGCAGGATATAAACTAGGATATAAGGTTAGGAAATCTAACTTCTAATTGAAGGAAAGATTAGAAGGTCAATTGGGAGGGAGAGGGTGAATAGGTGTAATTCTCAGAAAACAGAAAAAGAAGTGTCCCAAGAGCCCGCATTCAATCAAAAGAACAAGGAAACATTAACTGTTTAACTAGCATAGGGCCAGTTCTCAGATAAGGTTTTCTTGAGATGTATAATTATGAGAAAATTCTTTGCATCAATCTTCAGACCTGACTGAGTTTCTGGTCAGCCTAACCCTAGTTAAGGGTCTCTAAGCAACAGAAGTGGTTCAGCTCCCTAGCCACAAAGGGCTGGATTCAAACAATGCAATAAAGCATTCTTGTAATTCCAATAACTAAATAAAGTTTTCTCACAAAACAGAAATTAGACTAGACTGACAATTAAATAGAAAAGAAACTGAGTTAGATCCAGAATTTAGTCATGGGATAGAGTCAGTGTGGTTCACTCAATTCCCATAATTCCCTCAGAGCAGAACCAAAGGAATAATTTACATAATAACTGAAGGAAAAACAACTTTGGAGGACTTTAGACTTCTGATCAAAACAGTAAATAATCACAACTTCAATGGACTAATGTTGAAATATACCTCCCACTTCTAGGTGGATAGGGGATGGACTAGAAGTACAAACTGAAACATGGTCCATATGTTGACTTATGTTCACACACACACACACATTACAAACAGGAGCTTTTATTCAGAGCAGGAAAGGGAAAAAGTGTGTGGGTTAGTGTGTAATAGACACAGGGGAAGAAAAGAGCATCAATAAAACATTTTTTAAATACAAAGAAAAAAAGTGCTGAGGAGGACAAAAGTAGAAAAATTTCCTTCCTGCCTCATTAGATTTAATGTACCTGTATTTCTTTTTTAAATTACATAACAACACTTTTCCTCTATAATCCTCTTTGTTGTTCTTTGCATCTTGAAATGTTTGTATTTGTTGATTATTAAATTCACAATAAAAAGTGGGTAAGACTTAGCAGTACAAACACTTACATATCCCTATAAACATGACCTTATACTTAGTAAGCCCTTAATAAATGTTTATTGAATTGAACACATCTATAATTTTTACATTAAAGGCACAAGTAGTAGAAGAGAGGGACCAATCATTTTCGGAGTGATTGTTACAGTTCTGTTGACGTCAACCCCTATAATTTAGGATGCATAATGTCAGCAGGGCCTTCTAATGCCTTTATTGACTTCATGTCTCATTTGAAAGGAATGATCCAAATCTTTCCTTTTCTTCTTTCAGAAAAAACCTCACTTCCCTCTCCTCTCCCACCTCTTCCACCTTACCCTCCAATAAGTTCATTCATTTAGACTACTTCACTGGGAAGACTGAAGGCATTTAACATTAGCTCTTTGGGCCCCACTTCTCCATTCTTCAGACTTTCTCTATATTATTCTTTGTTCTTATGACCTTTGATGACAAAAGAAGGGATAGTCTTACTCCACAGAAAGCCTAATTCCTTTACCTGCACGTTTCATATAATTTCCTCAAAGGAATGTACAGTTAAAAGAACTCTGAATTTGGAGTTAGGACCTGAGCCTGAATCTTGCCTCTGCCACTTACTAGCTGTGCCCCCTGGGCAAGTAACTTGATTTCTCTGTGCCTCAGTTTCCTCATCAGTAAAATGTTGAACTTGATGACCTCCAAAGTCCCTTCCATCTCTAAACCTATAATCCTATGTCTTTCTCCAGGATCTTACTTAAGTAAAAATATCCCCTCTCTTTCATGAATTTTCAATCTCTCCTTCTTTACCAGCTCCTTCCTTTCTACTTACCAACATGCTTAATTCTCTCAATCCTGAAAGTGAAAGCCTTGCCTTAGCTCTTCTATCACCATCTAGTTCCCTTCCTATGGTTCTCTTCCTCTTTATTATTAAACTTAAAAAAAATTGTCCCTGCTTTATATCTCTGGGTTTTTTTTTTCATTGCTGACTCTCTTCAACCCTTTGTGATCTGTCTTCTGATATAGCTGGAACTGCCCAAGGTTTTCTATTGACTCTTTTTCTCTTCTTCTATACTATTTTGCTTAGTGATCTCATCAGTTTCCGTGGATTAAATCATCATCTTCATATTTATAAGTCTCAGATTTATTTTTCTTGACTTCAACTCTCTCCTAACCTCTAGACTTGTGTCTCCAACTTCTTACTGAACATCTCAAACTGGATGTTCTGTAGAAATCTTAAATTCATCAAGTCCAAAAGTAAATTCAGTATCTTTCCCCAAAACCCTCCTGCCCTCTTAGGGCACCAGCCTTGTCTTAGCATACAGCCCAAGCGTCCTCATTCTACATTTGAAATATTTCTCTTTACTCCAACACTGCAACTAACATCACTTCACATCCAGCCTTCTACAAGAGCCTACTGGCTTGTCTCCCTGACTTAAGTCTCTCCTCACTCCAATCAATCCTCCTCTCACTTGTCACATTGATCTTCCTAAAGCTCAGGTCTGACCATGTCCTCCTCTGCCCCCTGCCCCAATCAATAAACTCCACAATATCCTCTATTTGGCATTCATAATCTTGTCTTATCCTGCTCTTCCAGTCTCTTATGCTTTATTATTCACTTCAACTCTGGCACTAACTACCTATGTGACCTTTGATAAGTCACTTCACCTCTGTTTGCTTTGGTTTATTCCTCTGTAAATCATCATCCTCATCCTCAGGAAGTAAAGACAAAGTGATTCAGTGACACTGGTGTCCTTGCTGTTCCTAATATAAGATACTCCATCTTTAGGTATTTTTATGGGCTATTCCCCATGCCTGGAATTCTCTCCCTCCTCTCTAGGCCTTCTCAATTCCCAGCTAAAACCCCACCTTCTATAAGAAGACTTTTCCATTTCTCCCTTAAGGGTAGTGCCTTCCCTCTGATTCTCTGGCTGTCCCCATGCCTTGAATATTCTGCCTCCTCATCTCTACCTACAGGCATTTCTGGCTTCCTTTAAATCCCAACTAAAATCCTTTCTACAAAAGGAAACTTTTCTCAATCCCTCTTAATTCTAGTGTCTTCTCACCTTCATTTTCCCCCTATTTATCTTCTTGTTGCTGTTGTTTGTCCTTCATTCTTCATACTAGACCATGGTGATTTCAGGAAGATGAGCCATGATTTGCAAGTGAATTGGATTTAAGTGAGGCAGGGCTGTGCAAAGTCACCAGCCTCACTTTCTCCTCTGGAACCATCTGGGCCCAATGACCAGAGACAGATCAGGATGACTAGAGATGGCCTTGCTATTTATCCTATATATAGTTCCTTTGTACATATTTCTTTGCTTATTGTCTCCCTTGTTAAATAGTGAGCTCCTTGAGGACAGGGACTGTCTTTTGCCTGCTTTTGTATTCCCAATGCTTAGCACAGTACCTGACACATAGTAGTTAAGCACTTAATAAATGTTTATAGATAATCGATTACCTACAATTTATCCTGTATATGTCTTGTTTGTATTTAGTTGCTACATATTGGCTTCCCCATGTGACTGTGAACTCCTTGATAGCAAAGACTATGATTTTTTGTTTTATTTCTTACCTTTCTTTGTATCCCTAATGCCCAGTACACAGTAGATAGTTAATAAGTGCTTGTTTGTTGACTAACTAATTTGCTGACCACCATCCTACAAAATCTTCTTTCAGGGAAGCTAGATGGTGCAGTGAATAGATCACCAGCCCTGGAGTCAGGAGGACCTGAGTTCAAATTCAGCCTCAGATACTTAACACTTACTAGCTGTGTGACCTTGGGCAAGTCACTTAACCCCAAATGCCCTTCCTTCCCCCCTCCAAAAAGCAAAATAAATAAATAAATAATCTTCTTTCTCAAAGATTGCCAATGAACTCAGCACCAATTTTTAAGAAGCCCTGATTCCCTTTCTTCTTTCCATACCTTTTTGACACTAGTTGACACTCCCCATACTAGATATTTGCTGCTATCTTGACCTCAGATACTTTCCTGTTTTTCTCTTCCTCCTACTCCCTACTCATATCTGCTATGATACCCCTTAATTTCGGTGTTCCACAGGAATCTTTCCTTGGATTTCTTTGTAGTGTCTGGGGGGAATTCACAACTAGGATGGCTCCCCAAGAGAAGGCCACCCCATATTTAATGTACCCGGTGAGCTCTTATCCTCTCCAAACTATAGCTCATAAGCCCAAACAGATGTAGCAGGGGATAGGAGTGGATAGATGGTACAGAGCAGAGCGTTAAGGCCAATTACTGGGCACAGAGTGGAGACACAGTACACAGCTGAGCAAGGTTCCAAAAAAGAAATTTACTTCTGCAGACAGGGACTGTGCAGCCTCATCCTCTTGTCAGAGCAGTCACATTGATCTTATTAGTGTCAGTGAAGTATGTGATGCCTGGGGATGTGCCAGGATGCTTGAAATGGACTTAGCAAATGAAGCAAGCCTCTCCTTCCTTCATTACTCCTGCAAACCATTCACCATTTACCAAAGATGCCTTGCTGAAAACAGATGAGTTGATCTCCCCATTACTAATGGATGCAAACACAGAGTAGTTCTCCAACTTGTTGTTCTGGTATTATAGTCTCTCATAATTCATTTTCAGCAGGAGCCAAAACCTGGATCAAGTTTTCTCTCTGGTTTCTGCAGGAGCTGGCTCAGAACTGACATTGGATAAATACTCATTGGGTGGATGATTGCTTGGCTTGCCTGACTCAGCAAGGCAATGCTGTAGTGGGAAGGGCTCTAGATGGGATGTCAAAAGATCTATTTCCTCTTTCTAACTTGCGTGGAATCTGTGTGAGGATTTCAGCTCTACCACCTACTACCTAAGTGATCTTAGGCAAATCATTCACTTCTCTGGGACTCAGTTTACTCCTCTGCAAAAAAAAAAAATCACTGAGGTAGACAAAAGTCTATTCTAGGTCCAATTCCTAGGATCTGTTGTGGTATATGAAAAAAAATACTCCAAGGCATAATCTCTAGTCACCTGATTTATTTACTGGAGAGGCAAGGAGGATGCACACAGAGAGTTATCTCTGATTACAAACTTAACCTGATTTCCTTAAAAGGCTTCTATAGGCCACTCAGCAGCTGGTATGTAAGTATGTATATATATGTTTATTCCATTTTTCTTCCCCCCCCCCATTATTGTTGTGTCATTTCAGCTGTGTCTCCTCTTTGTGACCCCATTTGGGTTTTCTTGGCAAAGATACTGGAGTGGTTTTATCACTTCCTTCTCCAGCTCAGTTTACAGATGAGGAAACTAAGGGTTAAGTGACTTGCCCAGGGTCACACAGCTAGTGTCTGAGGACAGATTTGACTCATAAAGATGACTCTTCCAGTGTCAAATCCTAGAACTCTACCCACTTTACCACCTAACTGCGGTTTTCTTTTATACTAAAAATCAAAGGAAATCCTTACTCTATTCTGATTAGTTACACTGACAAGATACATAAATATACGAGTTCAGAAAAACAAACTCTCAGCTAAGAAACATCTGCTTTAATAAGATATAAGTGATATATAGTATAGTCAATTAGAACAGGCTATCAACGATATATAGCAGAGTCAATTAGCTACAGAAAGAAACATCTGTTCCAACAGGATACAGGGTATAGAGAGTTTTTCACAGAGCAACATTATTGTACATTTTGCTTACTCAGAAAACTACATGATGTCATTACCTAAGCAACAAAGTTACTAAATTTTAGGTACTCCATTTTAGATCCTATGATAAAATACTACTAGCCAAGGTCACCATCTACCTCTACAAAATCAGACTTGCCTGTGGTTCCAGAAAGTAGGGGTCAGTATTAATTCAATCAACCAACAAAGATTTTTTTTAAGCGCAAACTAGGCAGGCACAGTGCCAAGCTATTGGGCTACAAAAAGAAAAGTGAACCAGTTCTTGCCCTCAAGAAACTTATCGCTCAGGACTTGTTAGGTGGGATCAAAGCAAAGAAGAGGAGTAACATATGCTGTAGGTGTCTGACCTATCTGAGGCACTGTGAACGTAAATCTGAAAATTGGGAGGCAGTTCTCAGTCCCTGAAGAGCAACCAAGGAAGCAACCTCCCTGCTTTCTCCACCGTCTCCAGCCAACCTCCAGTTTTCCTAATCTCCCTACATCCTCTATGGCCCAAGGAAACTCAACACTGCCAAATCATCAAGAAACAAAACAGCCCAAAATTCAGCAAAAGAAACTGTTATCTGTGCTTATGCCTGGTTAGTCAAACAAATCCAGATTGTTTCAGTCTCCCATGGCTAAAGAACAAACAAACAAATAAAAACCCAGATTCTCCTCCCCCACCACCCCCAACCAAAAAAAACCCCACCACTTATTGTTATGAACTGCCTTGTTTGTAACTCAGAATTGCCTAGAGACCTAGTCTCTGGCTCCATTCCTTGTACAGTATTACACAAGGACTTAGGTGGAAAGGAAGAAACCATTTCTTACTCATCCTGTCAAAATTGGATCTTACCAACTAAAAATCCTGCAAGCCATATCAGTTTTGTGCCTAAAGGCTGAATAGTGAAAGGACACGTTCAGGAACCAAACCTATCATAGAATCACAGACTCTGAGCTGGAAAAGACCTCATCAACTCATCAAACAAGAAAAGAAGATAAAAGAACTGTTTCCCTGGGCAGACAATAACGCAGTAGGGTTCTTCCCCCTCCAGAAAGAGCTTAGTATCCTGTCATCTTCCTTTAAAGTTCCCAAAGCACTTTATTACAGGAAATGTTATTTCCTTTCTAGGATTCTAGATTTAGAGCTGGGACCTTAGAAAAAATCAAATCCAGCCCCCACATTGTAACAAATGAGGAAATTGAGACAGAGAGATTAAGTCATTTGCCCAGAGCCAGACAGCTAGTCAGACAGTTTGAATCCTGGTCTACTTGACTCCAGCTGTGTTCAGGGCTCTCCCTACCTCATGAACTCTCACAATAGCCTACTGAGGTAAGTACTACAGGTATCATTCTTTCCATTTCTACAGTTGAGGAAACATGCTCAGAAAAGTTATACGATTGACTCACAGTCCTCCAGTTCTCAATCAGTCAACATTATTAAGCACCCACTATATTCTGGGCTCTGTGGTAGATTCTGATAAAGACAGAAGTCTAATATTAATAACTCTCATTTACACACATACTTTACAAATACCCCCTCATTTGATCCTCACATCCAAGCTGAGATATGGGTACTGTTATTATCCCCACTTTACAGATGATGAAACTGAGGCTTTTTGTGATTTGCCCAGGCTTACACAGCTGACAAATGTCTAAGACTGGATTTTGAACTCAAGTCTTTCTTACTGCACTGTCAGCTCTCTATCGACTGCAACACTTAGCTGCCTGGGCCTCAATCAGCCCCTGCCTTCCAGGAGTTTATTATATTCTATCAGGCAAAAAAAAAAATGTGGGCATATATAAATCCATACAGAATAAATGCATTGATGACAATCAGACAGCAAGCATTTACTAAGTACTATGTTCCAGGCATGATGCTAGGAACTGAAGAGAGAGTAAAAAAAACTAGATTGTCCCTGACCTCAATAAATTTCCTTTCCAGGGGGAAAGAAGAGACAAGGTGTACCTATATAGGCATGTATAAAATGTCCAATTTAAGGAGCTGAGCATTAGCATCTGGGAGGATCAGGAAAGGTTTCATGTAGAGCTCAGTCTTGAAAGAAATGGTTTTTTTTTTTTTGCTTTTTGGAGGGCAATTGGGGTTAAGTGACTTGCCCAAGGTCACACGGTAGGAAATGAAGTTTTCTAAGATGAGGAGATGAAAAGGAAGGGCATTGGAGATATGAGGGACAGTTAGTACAAAGGTGCAGAAACAAATGAAGTTTCATATATAAGAAACAATAAACAAACCACTGTCAAAGGTAAGATTTGGGCCCACTTCCATTCTTGTCCAAAGGACAGCATTCTATGCACTTGCCTGTTTCAGTATCCCTCCACTAGTCCAGCTGAATCATAGAGGGAAACCCTACCATGGTATGCCCTAGAGTTGATGACATTTAGACCAAAGCAGTGATAGCCTTAGTCAAGAACTTAAAGGAC
Source organism: Gymnobelideus leadbeateri (assembly GCA_011680675.1). Classification (NCBI taxonomy): domain Eukaryota; kingdom Metazoa; phylum Chordata; class Mammalia; order Diprotodontia; family Petauridae; genus Gymnobelideus; species Gymnobelideus leadbeateri. The sequence goes on from WOXC01007639.1 coordinate 132,983, forward strand.
CACCATTACCTATGCCAGCCTACTATTTGTCTTAGATTGCATTCTGTAGTTCAGAATTGTGCCTTGTACATACTAAGCCCTTGTACATACTAAGCTTTTCCATTTGACTTGACTCTTTGAAATAAAATAGAATCTACCCAAATACCTCCATGAGGAAGGATTGGAAAGCTGGACAGCAAAGCAAAACACCACTCCCCAAACCTTCCTATATAGAGGGCTCAAAATCTCAGCCATCTATAATATTTGCCACCAGCTGCTGTTGCTTGAGTTCCACTCCACCAACATCATTATGCCCCTCCCATCCCTTTTCAAGGGCCAGCTAGGTGGCACAGTGAATAGAGTGCCAGACTTAGAGCCAGGAAGACCTGAGTTCAAATCTGTCCTCAGACACTTACTGGCTGTGTGACCGTCACCCAACCTTTCTCATTCCCAGTTTCCTCATCTGAAAAATAAGGACCTCCCTCATAGGGTTTCTTTTGAGGTTCAATGGGGTGGGAAACCTTCAGCCTCAAGGTTGAAGTGCAGAGTACTTGAGGACCTAGAGGGTTACACAGATCCCCACTTCTGATAAACCTATATAAAACTGCTTTTCAAACATTAAAGAGTTATATGTGTTAATCACTATTATTACTGTGGATAATCCATGAAAATACTATACCACCCTACTCAAATATGTCTGACAGAATGAGAACAGGTAGACTTCAAGGTGTACAAGCTAAAAATAAAACAAGCCTGATGGCTGAGATATAGGCAGCGCTGAGGCTCAGCTCAGAAGTATCTAGATGCTTTGCCATAGTATACCTTTCACATCATCCAGTCTATTCACATAGTCAAACTGCATACACATTTAAATTCCTTCCTTCAACCTCCATAGAAACAAATCACATACCCAAGTTCTTTTCAGATCCTCTGCTTTTCATTCTAATAAAGCACAAATCCTGTGCAAGCCAATTTCTCTTTTGCTCCCTCCCTCCCTCCCCCCACAAGAATTTCAACTCCAATCAATACAAGACTACTCTATTAATTCACAAGTACCCAAAGCATTGCATTTTAATGAAATGCCTCACTCATGGGTGGGTGGGTATTCAGTGAGGATTGCATTTAAATAGAGGCTGCTGGTGGAAGGAGCCTAGCCAGAAAGCAACCTTACACTGGTAGGTCAATAGAGCTCCTACTTCTGGCTTTGGGAGAGCCGTCTCCCTTTTTCTTCATTATTTTTTTCTAAGGTGCCAAAAAAAAAAAAAAAGCCCAAAGGCCTCTGCATAGTCCCTCAATATATATCTGTTCAAAACACAGAAGAGGGGAATGGTGTTAGAGCAAAACTGTTTATAACAAGTTTTCTGGTAGTGGTGCCCCCCCGCCAACCTTGGACAGAGGCCAGAGCAGACTCTCCATATATTAAATTCCCCACTATGGCTAGACATGTTACAGATAGACTCTAGTGTACTATTAAAAGTTATTTCATCTGAAAAGATAGATGGTGGGAGAGGGGGAGAGATGGGAGGGGGGTGCAGAGGGACCCAATTTAAATATATCTGGTGCCTAGAATTCCCATGCCTATGAACAGACAGTTGAAGATACATGGGCTTGTCCTGAAATGACCTAAACTGTGGTTCTGGGAACCCAGGCTTTACCATCAACCCAGAAGGAAATAGTAATACTAGCCAATATTTATATAGGACTTTAGGGCAGTTAAGGGGCACAATGGATAGAGTGCTGGGCCTGGAGTCACCAAGACCTGAGTTCAAATCCCTGCCTCAGACACTAGCTGTATGACCCCAGGCAAATCACTTAACCCTGTTTGTCTCAGTTTCCTCTTTTATAAAATGAGCTGGAGAAGGAAATGGCAAAGTGCTCTAATATCTTTGGGGGGGGGGGGGCGGGGTGGTGGCTAGCTGACACAGTGGATAGAGTGCCAGGCTTGAAGTCAGGAAGACTTATCATCGTCCTGAGTTCAAATTTGACCTCAAACACTTCCTAGCTGTGTGACCCTGGGCAAGCCACTTAACTCCATTTGCTTCAGTTTCCTCATCTGTAAAATGAGCTGGAGAAGGAAATGGCAAACCACTCCGGTATCTCTGCCAAGAAAACCTCAAATGGGGTCATGAAGAGTTGGACATGACTGAGAAAATGACTCACCAACAAAATTAGTCCCATTAAATTTAATGTCCTAGAACTGCTCCCACCTGAGAGATGATTTCTCATTATGGTGTATTTCAATAGATTTGGGGTTCCAGTGTCACCCAAAGACAAACCAGTCTGGCAGTCATTTGGTCAAGAAGCATTTATTAGACATTTACCATGTGCCAGACACTGTGCTATAATACTAGGGATAGAGAAACAGACAAAAATAGGTCTTTGCCTCAAATTTCTCACATTCTAATGGAAGAGACAACACATGCATGTGTGTGCATATGTATAATGTGTATATATGAATGCATACATTCAGATACAGACCATACAGATTAGCTCTAGATATACAAATAAGAACAAACAAAATAAACAGAGAGTATGTAGAAGGTAATCTCAAGGGAAAGGACTGACATCTAAGGGGCTGGCAAAGACCCTTTCAGAGGTGGGATTTGAGCTGAATTTTAAGAAAGCCAGGGATTCAAAGAGGCAGAAATAAGAAAGGAAAAGCATTTCAAGTTCTCACTTGAGAAGGGGAAGGGCAGGACAGGAAATGAAGGAGCCAATAAGCCAGTATATCTGGGACTTAGAAATTGTGGTTAGGATTAAAATGTTAGAAGACTAGAAAGTAAATATAATAATAATAATAATAGCATTTCTATAATACTTGAAGATTCACAAACATATGTTATCTTGTTTGATCCTTAGAATACTCTTATTTATTATACCTATTTTGTAATTAAGGAATTGAGGCTGAGAGAGGTTAAGGGACTTACTTGCCTGGTGACTTAACAAACAGCTAGTTAGTATCTGAGGCTGAATTTGAACTTAAATCTTTCTCATTTGGATACTATTCACTGTACTACCTGACTGCCTAGATAGGCAGAGAGGCAGATGGTTTTGTCATCCAGAGGCAAGCATAGAAGTAGTTCATACCTTGTTTCAGCTATTGCATTAGTACCTTGTTTCAGTTCAAGTTTCTTTTGAGCCTTGTATCAAGTCTGTTAAGAGACAGAATGTGTGAACCCCACAACTTGTGAACCCTAGAACTCAAGAACTCCTGCAACAGGGAGGGGAGGAGCTAATGACCACATATAAGGAGAGGCCCAGGCCAGAGACAGCAGAACTGAGAAGAGGACGCTTGTGGTGGCAGAGTCAAGAAGGAGAAAACTTGTGGTATCCCAGCACTCTGTCTGCTTTGTCTGTGTTGATGTTTGTTTGTAATACTTTGTACAGAAGCCCTGGGACCTTACTGGAAGCCCTAAAAGAGGATTTTCTGGTTGTCTGTTTACAGAAGTCCTGGAGGAGGGTTTTGAAGGTCCTGGGACTTTACTGATGATTTGTGCTGACCTCTTGGACCTTGTTTGTAGGTTTGTGTTGATTTCTATGTTGATGATTTGTGTTGAGTTCTCAGACCTTGTTGGTGAGTCTGAGTTGATTTCACAGGCAGATAGTGAATTAATGATGGTGCCAGCAATGTGCATGAATATTACTGTGGCTCTGTCAAGCTTTGTCTTCCCCAAAACAGGAACTGTGAAGGACTTGAGGTGGACTGGACACTGAACTTCAATATAGAATGGGAACTGGATGAAGAACTGGTCAAGGAGCTGGACAAGGAACGGGGAGCTGCCTGCCTTTGAACCTGGTGACGGTTGGAGCTGGGACCATGGAAGAGGAACCATGGAAGCCTTGAGTCAAGTTGAAAGAAGACTTTATTTGGATACTGTGTACTGACTGAGAAGATTATGATTTACTGTGACCTAGGGGTGGAGAACTTTGACTTTTGTACTTTGTGATTGAATTAAGGATTTTGTGATTCACTAAATGATTATACTTTGTTGAAAACTATGTGACCACTTTGGGGAAAACTATGTGGCCATTTCAGTGACAAACTGTTAAGTTGTGACATGGTACATGCTGTATTTTGATTTTCTGTGATAAGTTGTAATATTGTGAATGTTGTATTTTGATTTTCTATGAATGTTTTTCTCTGATTTGTTATTGAATAAATAGAGGGCTCACTATACTTTGCAATAAGCACTTGAAAGCTATTCACAGCAGCAATCCTCTGGAAAGCTGCTCATGAGTGGCCTTACAAGGGGAATGGATAAATTCAATTTAGTTAAGTTCTACTGTTCACACTCTGGTACACAGTTTCCAAATGTGATATATAACCACAGGAGGAGATTACATGGGAGGTATGTCAGTGATAAAATTTGAAGGACTCAGGCAACCCCTTCCTTTTCCCCAATATCTATCTCTCAGGCCTTTTTTAAAGTAGCAGGACCTAGAAGTCAGGTGACTGACTTCTGTAGGCTAGGGAATTAAAGATCTCTTTAAAATGGGGTGGGAGGAGGAGAAGGATGCTGCATTAAGTCATTATATGCCATTTACTTCAATCACTTAATCTGAACAGCTAGCTAGTCATCTGTCAGGGTCCTGAGGGAATACAAAGGTTCTCATTCATGATAGGAAAAAGATAGAAAAAAGACTGCTATGAAGAGACACCATAATGGCAACCTGGATACAACTACTATCTTGGACAACCAGATTAACTCAACCAGCATTGAGTATCTGGACTTGAGAAATGTTGCAAGAAACAGGGAAGTTTAGAATACAACCTTCACCAACATTATAATTTTACCAAGAAACTATTGATATCTTGTTAAATTTAATATACTTTAAGAAAAACTATGTCTATAGAATTTTTTGGGTTCACACGCAGTAGCCCTATTGAACTATTTATATGTACAGCTGACTAAATTCATAATAAAAACACAATTTTTGAAAAAAAAATAAAGTTTCTCCTAGGCCTAACCTTGGTATTATGAGAAAGAGTGGGAAATATGAGGTATATCAAGAGCAAAAAAGCATGCTCCACATTTTGTAAACACTAATAGGAGACATTGGGAGTGGGGAGGAAAGAAGAAAGAAGGGGTTAAAGTAATCTCTTTGGAGAGAAGCCTCAAGATTGTTCCTATAGTCTGGGTATTACTGAAGCCCTCAGGACAAAAACCCTACCTATTCTTCCTTCCTTCCTTCCTTCCTTCCTTCCTTCCTTCCTTCCTTCTTCCCTTTTTTCTTTCTTTCTTTTTCCCTTTCTCTTTCTTTCTTTCTTTCTTTCTTTCTTTCTTTCTTTCTTTCTTTCTTTCTTTCTTCCTTCCTTCCTTCCTTTCTCTCTTTCTTTCTTTCTTTCTTTCTTTCTTCCTTTCTTTCTTTCCTTTTTTCAACATTCACTTCCATAAGATTTTGAGTTCTAAATTTTCAGATCCCATTTCCTTTTTGAAGTTTTTCTTGGTCTCCAACTAAAATCCCATCTTCTATAGGAAGTCTCCCACAACCTCTCTTAAAAATAGTGCCTTCTTTCTCTTATTTACTTCCTATTTAGCCTATATATTGCTTGTTTGTAGTTATTTGTTGGCTTGTTGTTTCCCCATTAGATTGTGAACTCTTGAGGGCAGGGATGGTCTTTTGCCTCTTTTTGTATCCCCAGTGCTTAGCACAGGACCTAGCACATAGTTAGTGATTAATAAATGTTTATTGACTGGCTTACCCCTAATCAGAAATATTCTCTCTTTCACTTTGTTACTAAGCTTTGTAATGTGTCCAGCACTGGGGATTAGAAGACCTGAATTCTAATCTTCCTTCATACACTTACGAGCTTTGTGACTGGGCAAGCCATTTAACCTGTCAGCCTCAGTCTCTTCACCTGTAAAATAGGGCTAATAATAGTACCTACATCACATATATGTATGTACATGCACATACATAACATATGATATATATTTGTGCTAGAAGACTAGGATGAATTAAATTTTTATGGTCATAGGACCACCACAGGTGTGCACCTTAGTTCTCCCTCTTCCCTTCTATTTCTCACTCTTCCCCCCCCTTTCCACACACTCCCCCTACACATACTCAAAGCCCCAAAAAAGGAATGTGATATAACTCAAGGTCAACAGAAACTTAACAAAATGGACTTAAGGTTAGAGACATAGGTAAAGAGACATAGAAAGCAAGATGTAGAGTGAGTCACATAATATTTCTCCATGTCTGCCCTGACCTTGCCTACACCCCAGATCCACAAATATGAGCCATCTAGCTTTATGGGGAAGCCCTTGGAGATATTTGCCAGCAACAAAACTCCTAAAGGAAAAATATTGACAAAAGGGTCTTTCTGTCTTTCCTCAAAATACTTGGAACCTAACATCCTTCACTTTGTGCTTAACCCAATTACATTCACAAACTGAGCATCATGGATGGAACCATAGAGATTGCCTCATCCAACTCCCTTATTTTACTCTTAGTGTGAAACAAGGTCAGAAATAGTAAATGTCCTACCCTCAGGCACACAATAAGTGAGGGGTGGGATTAGGGGAGGGTAGAAGAAAATTTGACCCAAGGTCTTTCTAACTCCCTATCTATCCTATTCTAATATGGAATACTCCCTCTCTATCATTTGAAAACTGTATTGAATTTCCTTCACTGCTTAGCCAGATTGAAGAAGGAATAGCTGTAGGGATATAAACAAACTGAACTATGCTGTTCAATCAAATAAGCAAGCAAATTTGTATAAGACACTTTATGCCAGGTCCCATGCTAGAACTGAGGACAAAAAGACAAGAATGAATATTCCTGCCCTTGCATTTTAGATATAAATAAACATGAAATATATGTAAATGGAAGGTGAATATGAGGTAGGAGAGATAGGCAGCAAGGGAATTAGAAAAGGAAAGAGGAGGTACTATGGAGCTGAACGTTAAAGGAAACTAGCAATTCTAGGAGGCAGAAGTGAGGAAGCAATACATTTCAGGTACCAGGGAGAGGGTGCAGATACAAGAAGGCAGGAGATAAAATGTTATGTATTAGCAGGTAGACCAGTCCAGCTATAAGGTAACATGGGTGAAGAACAGTAATTTGTAATAGGTCTAGAAAGGTAGGATGGAGTCAAATTGTGAAGGATGGAGGACGGATTGGAAAAAGGAGATACCTGAGGCAGGGAGGCAACTTAATAAACTACTGCAATAATCTAGATAAGGGGTAATAATGCCCTGAATGAGAGGCAACTATGTGAGTGGAGAAAAGTAGACAGACACAAGAGATACATGTAGGTAGAATCAACAAGACTTGTCAATTGATTTGGATATGGGGGATGTGAAAAGAGGTAAGAAATAAGCAAAGGTAGATAATGGAAAGGATTGTGTGGGATTACTCTCAACTTCCTTACTGTTCCTCACCCATCTCCTGACTCCTGCCATTTTCACTGACTTTCCCCCAGGCCTAGAATACTCTCTCTTTCCTCATTACTGCCTTCTGGCTTTCCTGGTTTCCTTCAAGTCTCAACTAAAATTCTGTCTTCTGCAAGAAGACTTTTCTGAATTTCTCTTAATCTTAGTGCCCTCCCTCTGTTGATTATCTCCAATTAGTCTTCATATATCTTGTTTGTACATGGTCTTTCATCAGTCGTCTCCCTCATTAGACTGAGCTCCTGAAGAGCAGTGACTGTCTTTTGCCTTTTTTTACATCCTCATTACTTGGCACAGTGCCTAGCATACAGTAGGCACTTAATAAATTCTTATTGACTGACTCAACAGGAATAGTAAATTAGGGAGAGGGTTGCCTTTGGGAAGAGAAATAATGAGATATCTTCAGAATATGCTGAGTTTGAGATATCTACAGGACATTTCTGTTGGAACCCTCCAATAGTCTTCCTTGACTGGGGACTGAAGGAGGAACTGAAACTCAGAAGAGAGAGTAGAGTTGGATAGGTACTTCTAGGAGTCATTTATGTAGAGAAAATGATTGAATCCATAGATAGTGTTGGTGTCACCAAGAGAGGGTATAGAAGGAAAAGAGAAGAAGACCCAGCATAAAGACTTTGTAATTCAACCACACTTAGGGGACAGGATATTGAGAATGATGATGCAGCAAAAAAGACTTTGGAGGAGCAAAGACAATGTTATGAAGAGAGGAAAGCCTATCCTGAAGTGGACAATGGCCAATAGAGTTCTATACCAAAAAGAATTCAAGGAGGGGGAAAAAAATTCCACTAAACCCTATCATCTGGCATCTTCATAATATAGCTATGTGCTGGGTCACTTTGGAAAGAGCAAAGTTGAAAGCAGATGCCAGGTTGCAAGGGGCTGAAAATGAAAGAAGAGGAAGTGGAGACAATAAGTACATAGCCTTTTTTAAAAGGAGTTTCAGCTTGAAAGGGAAAAGCAATAGAGGACAATAGTGTTGAGATGATAGGGTCGAATGAAAGCTTTTTTAAGGATTTGAAAGACCTGAGCATAGCAGGGATTGAGCCAGCAAATAGAGACTGAAGATTAGATTGTAATGAGATAACTACAGGAACAATTTGCTGAAGGAGATGGGAAATGGTGAGATCAAAGGTACAAGTAGAGAGGGTGACTTTGATTTGCTGGGTTTGGAACTTACTCAGAAAATCTCCAAGGACAGAGATGTGATAGACATGTGTATTGCTCATTCCTTCACTGATTCAAGGGGGTTTGAGGGGGTGATGGAGGAGAGAGAGAGAGAGAGAGAGAGAGTAGTTGACTCCCAAGGTCATGTGACTAGGGCTCAACAAAATACAAAAAGATAAAAGATTATGGAAGAGAATGAGTTGCATGCTTTCTTTTTTCTTTTTTGTTTTTTTCTGTAGGTGGGGACTGAGAACTACTTCTGTTTGGGTAACTCCACAATCACCATACTCCCCCTCCCCCCAGGGCAACATGTTGAAAAGGACAACTCAAGAGAGACACAAAGTTGGAGGACCTATTCTTTGAGAACTACAGAGAACTTGGTACTTCTCTAGCACTCCCCTTCAATGGCTTGGAATGTATAATCTCCAGGCTAATTAAGGAATTTACCAAGAGTCTGGTGCTTCTTGTTTAATAGGATCAGAATGGTGGCTAGTAATACCACCTGATGGTAAGATGTAAAATCAGTTCTGCTATAACTTGACATACAGTCCTCAAAGGTTCTGCTATGCAAAACTGCAATAAAAACCACAGAGTCTGGGAGAAATGGAGTTAGGGGCAGAATGCTCAAAAACCTTGTCACTGATACACTGAGAAACACACACACACACACACACAAGATAAAGAACCTAATGAAAATGGTAGTACAGTTTTATACATATTAAGTGGTTAAGAAATACATAAATACCACAATAGTAGTTGGTCTATGCCTGGGCTGTAAGAACAAGTTGGGCAAGAGGCCATTGGGGAAAGAGGTAGGGGTTAGTGTAGACTAACCCTTCTCCATTTACAGCTCCTACTGCATTAGAAGATTTACCATAAATTTCACACTTTTCCCTGACAAAGTTACCTCATGGAAGTAGGCTTTGGAAAGGTTCAGTTTGTGAGTTATTATAAAGTGGTAGAGTTTTTTGCATTTTCATAATATTTCTTTGGAAGAAATCACATAGAAGCAAACTTGAACTTCAAACTGTGCTCAAAATGTTCTATAATATAGCAATCCTATTTGAATAATTTTCCACTTTTTTTTTTCTTTTTGGAGGGCAACTGGGGTTAAGTGACTTGCCCAAAGTCAAATGGCTATTAAGTGTGTCAAGTGTCTGAGGCAGGATTTGAACTCAGGTCCTCCTGACTCCAGGGCTGGTGCTCTATTCACTGCGCCACCTAGCCACCTCTAATTTCCTATTTTTAAAGCACAAATTATAGCAGAACTGACTCTACCTACCTTGCCATAGGGTTCTTATGAGTATTAAATAAATTATTATATATGAAATATTTTGCAAACCTTAAATGTCAGTTATTATTACCTAAAATTTTAAGTGTATGGATATAATAGGCTGAGAAACTGGTTTGGTGCCTTCCAGTTGTGACCTTATGAGAGTTCTGAAATATGGCCCAGGGCAAGTACATGTTTGTAAGGGTTTGGGGGCCCTACACATGCATACTAAAACATCATTCCAAATTTCACTTTCATAAATCCAAGATGAATGAAATTTTAAAACAAATACAAAATGTTCTTTAAACAGGTTAAGCATGTCTTTAGACAGGTCTGGTGCTTGCCAGGCAGGAATTTGGGAAAACATAAGGCCCCTTCTGCCTGATATGTGTAGCAGCAAGTCAAGCAAAGATATTTGGACTCTCTTCTGGAGGCAGTGAAATTACTTAGAAGCACTATGGCATTCTGTCTGGGATTAAGGAGATTTAGAAGAGGGAACATGGGAACATGAAGGCAAAACACAAAATGTACATTCACAACACTGTAAATTTCACAGCCCCTTTCCATAGTCACACATACTCATGGACCAAACAAATTCATGGCAGACTTTTGTTGTTGTTGTTTTTTTCTCTCTAGATTGGCAGCATAAAGACTCATGAGCAGCCCCAAATTTCTCCCATATGGATTACTAAAAGGTATGTGCATTGAAATGATGCAAGGCTTGAGAAATGTGAGTTGATGATATAGCCAGACCTAGCATCCCCTAGAAAAATGTCTCATACATTGTAAGCTCTTGATAAAATATGTATTAAATTAAATTAAATTAAATTAAATTGGAACCAGCCATAAGATCTAGGAGAGATAGAAAGATAGAAACATAGATAGACAAAAAGAGGTACCGATGGAAATAGGTAATTCTATAGATCGATAGAAAGACATAAACATGTTCACAGAGGTAGAAAGAAATGTAGATAGACAAATACAGATAGAAGATTAGATAGATAGATGATAGATAGATAAATAGATAATTCATTAAACATTTACTATGTGCCAATCATTATGCTAAACATGCGAAATACAATAACAAAACAGTCTCTACTGTCAAGGAGCTTACATTCTAATACAGAAAGAGTAAACATAAAACAGACCTGGAAAGGTGGGGACTGGGTGGAGGGAGACAGGTACTGGAAGGGAAGGAAGGTATCTGTGGGGTTGGGAGAGAAGGTGGGCAGGCAACGGAATAGACCAGAAGGTGAACCAAAAAAAACAAAATAGTAAGAGCAAAGTGACTGGGCCTCCTTGTGATTTAGAGGCTCTATGCAGAGACTCACCAGTCTTTGAGTTGGCCTCAAGGTGGATTATTTTCCCAAGGAGAAAGAGGTATTGAATTATTTTTCCCCTGTCCATTAGAAATCCTGGATTTGAAACTGTTTCCCAATAGGGGAGTGTCCAAATATTTGGGTTATTGGTGTTAGGTTTCTAGAAGGGACTGGGAGGGAAAAACAAGGAAATTCTGCCTTAGGAGAGGGACCAGTTGGAACATTTCGTTTGTATCCATCTTTCCACAGCTGCCATCCTCTTGGATCACAAACAAAGAGGATCAGGTTCTCACCTTTCTCCCCAACACCAGAGAACTGTACCGAACACAGAGCTCCCATTGATTTCCAAGACTTTTCTGTGTGCAGTCAAGCAGAATGCTGAATTTGGTGCACATTGGAAATGGATTTGAACTTACATTGGAATCTGCCAGGATCTCAGCCAGAAAAATGTATCCTCCCTACCCATGTTATGTGCACAGGTCTATTATAAGGCCAAGGCATGCTGTGTTAGAAACCAGAAAGTGAATATGAAAATTGGCAATTGTGTGCTGGTGGATGAAATACTAGGGACCTGCTGACCTGGAAATAATCTCAACCCTCAGAACTTGGTAAACATACATTGGTTCTGGGCGCTTTCCAATAGAATTACTACCTTTGGGAAATGAGGCTTACCAATACAGCTAGGATAATGTGACAGCAATCCCTCCTAGGAAGGAACAACTTTCCTAGAGAGAAAAGATGGAACTTGTTAATGGAGGGAGATATATTGGGGAGGTGTTTAAGGGAGAAAAGCCGCTGACAATCTTTTCTAAGATCACTGAGAATCTTTTTTAATGGAATGGGAGAAAAAGAAAGCAAAATGGAGCTTTCAATGTGGAAAGTGAAAGCCCTTTTCTGACCTCAAGGTTCAGGAGAGATCAGAAGAAACCCATTCCAATGGTATGATAAATACAAGAGTGCTTTAGGGAAAGTTCCCTGAGGCAGTCACAGAGGGAAAATCATGTCAGACAACGCATGGTTCAATGTGTTATTGCTTCATAGCCATTGAGATATTACTCTTATAAAAGAATGATATATGAAATCTCAGTGTCACAAAAATGTGACAGCATTCTGATGATGACAAGTATGTGAATGTACATGAAGCCTGGGCATGGTCTGATGCCCACACTACCCTTCTTTCTCTCTCTGGACTAACTCTCTTCAATCTCCTTTCATGCTGGAAGGTCTGGAGAAAACAGGTCCAGTCCTCAAGGAACTTACAATCTACTGGAACAATATTAATATAAGAAAATTTGAACACATTTGTCCCAATCCTAGCACATAATGTTATTTAATTTCTTTGTAAATAGTATCTTATTTAATATTTCTTAAAGCATATAATATTCCATCACATTCATATACCAGATTTATATAGCTATTCCTCAATTAATGGTCACTCACTTTCCTTCCAATTTTGCTATTATTATTTTTAAGAAAATTGCAAAGGAGGTTATGGTGCAAGCTTCCTAGCATGAGTTGCATCATTTATACCTTGAGAAATCATCATGAATCTGAGGCAGTGTATCTGCTACACAGAGGCAAAACAAGCTTTCAGATAAGATGGATTCATAAAAGATGTATTAAAACTTTTTTTTTGTAAATCAAATTTTATTTTTCCATTGAATCACATGGTTTCAGAAGCCTTCTCTTAAGCCTCAGTTTGATCATGGATTGACAAGGGTTTGCAATCTTTAGCTTTAAGTATCTCTATATCTCTTCCTCCACCCCTTCCCCATAGCCTAAGTCAAGCAATTAATCAATCAATCAATCAACTTTTCAATGCCTAGAGGAATGTCTCATATTAAATTTTTTTTTACGAAATAAAAAAAAAAACTTAGATTGGGAATAATTGTCCTTCTCTCCCCAATTGATGTGCCTATTGAGTTCAAGTTTTTTCACTGACTGAATTTTCTTAAAATGAAGCACACATACATACCTGAAGATTTATCAATCTAATACCACGTTATTGTGGCATCAAACTAACTTCTGATATACACTATCAAGGCGTAGTAAAGTACATTGAAACTAGTGAAATTTAAATGACTGTCATGTAAATGATACTCTACAAGAAATACAGAGAAAAATACTGTCGTTCTCCAGGCAGAAGAGAATCAGGGTTGCATCAATATAAATAAAGCTTCTCTCCTTTTGATAATAGGTGAAATTTTAGGAAAGGTTTCAAAGATTCACTTGTGATTGGTTATTAGTCTAAGTAATACAATTCCACACAATTCCATTTAATTTGACATTGTGCCTTTGGGCAGGCTCCACCTGCAAGTGACTAGTTGGCACTCATATATCAATGTAATCAGAATGGGTCAAAGGCCTTAGACACCAAATGCTTAAAAAATTCAAATTTCTCAATCAAGATAAGGAGAAGGAATTAAAAACCTTTTCTTTTTTTTCTTTTAATCTAAATTAACCTGAGGGTTAAAAAACAACAACTGAGAAAATAATTGCAGATAGAAAGACACTAGGCCAGGGCACCAGATGGTTGAAACTATAGAAAAGCTGAAAGCAATTATGGAAATGTCAAAGGAGAAGGACCATAGCAAAGAGAGAAAAAAAAATAAGAGTAAGGTTAGGCTTGTTGTATGGTTTATAAACAGATATTATTCTTTTTTATTAACTCTTCCCCAAAGGATCATTTTGTTGATAAAGACAGCTGTTGAAGGAGGCAGGTGGAAATTCACTGGCTGTGGAGTCTGAAAACAAAGGTTCAAATCCCATTTCTCCAAAACCTGCTAGGGTGACCTTGGGCAAGAGTCAACCTTGCTGAGTTGGTTTTCTTGTCTGTAAAAGAGGGGCTTAGATGAGATGATTCATCCCTAAAGAATATTTCTTCTGATATATTAAGAGAATTTGCCCTGGCTACTCAATCTGATAGGGCCACCAGGTGGTTCAGAGGATAGAGTGCCAGGTCTCGAATCAGGAAGAACTCATCTTCCTGAGTTCAAATTTCTCTTCAGACCTGTGTGACCTTGGGCAAGTCCCTTAGCCCTGTTTGCCTCAGTTTCCTCATCTGTAAAATGAAGATAATAACAGTACCCACCTCCTAAGGTCATCGTTAAAACAAAATGAGATAATATAGTTAAAGCACTTTGTCTAATTTGTTGTTCAGTCTTTTTTTTTGTTTGTTTTATCTGACTTTTCCTGACCCTATTTTGGGTTTCCTTGGCAGAGATACTGGATTGGTTTGCCATTTCCTTCTCCAGCTCATTTAACAGATGAGGAAACTGAGGCAAACAGAGTTAAGGGACTTTCCCAAGGTCACACAGCATGTAAGTTTCTGAGGCTAGATTTGAACTCAGGAAGATGAATATTCCTGATTCCAGGTCCCCCACAACCCACTGCACTGCACCACCTAACTGCCCTATCTTCTATTTAAAGCAAGATATAAATGCTAATATAAATTCTTTTCCTAAGCTGGCTGAATAAATTTGCATATTGATTGACTGGAGAAGACATTAAGCGCTTCAGGCTAATTCACATTTCCCTTTTATTTTTCGGTCCCCCCCAAAAGGGGGCCATACAATAAGCCACAAAAAGCAGCTGCTCCCTTTCCTTTGTCTCCTATTCTGATCAAGGAAAGTCCACATGCTTGATTGCTACATATCTGAAAAGACAATGAGCTTAGATATGGTTAGAACAGTGAGAATTAACTGGCAGGTGTAATCTGTCCTGAAGGAATGAGTAGCATCAAAACTTTTTATTTTTATATTGTTGAATTATGAACTTAAAGAACATGAATGCATCAATTTACAAAGAGGAACAAATGACATATAGGATGGTAAACAAAACTGAACTATTATGTCCAGTTTTTTTAATTTAACACGATGATAAAATCCCTGCTGATGTATGTCCCCTTCTGAATTTCTGCTTTCTGTTTTTTCAAAATTTTATTTATTTTATCCTAAATTTAAATTATAGATTTATTTTAAATTTAAATTTATGGATAAAACAAGCATTTCCATACCATACTATAATAAAAAAAAGAGTACACATGAAACTGCAACTCTATTATGTACAACTTCTATTCCTTTTAAAAATATTAACAATATAATAAGTATGTGAATTTATACATATAACATATAAACATATTAAACAATCTTCTGTTGTTTTTAAAAATGTTTCATTGACTTTTTTTTCTTGTCTTGCATCACAAGCATCACCCACCAACTATGCCCCTGCCATAACATGATCTCCTCTCTCCCTACTTTAGGAAGCCTTTTCTTGTAACAAAAAAATATAATCAAACAAAAACAAAAATTCACATATTGTTTGTATAAAAAAACATATCTCTTTCTATGTCTCTGGTACAGTATTCTCTGCTAAGTTGGGAAGCAAGCTTCCTTACTCTTTTGCATTCATAATTTGCCATTGTAGGTGATAAGAATTCCTAAGTCTTTCAAAATTATTTTCTTTTACATTATCAAAGTGATTATATAAATTTACATAGTTCTGATTACTTTTTTCTGCATCAATCCATAGAAGTCTTCCCAGGTTGTTCTGAATGATGAATGATGAATCCATCTGTCCTGAAGGAATGATGAAGGAATGATGAATCCATCATTTTCAGTATTTCCTACAGCAGCATAGTATTCTATTACTTTCCTCTATTATAATTTGTTCATCCATTCCCCAACTGATTGGTACCGACTTTGTTTTCCAATCTTTGGATAGCACCACATCTTCACCCATCACTTACAAAGCCTTTCATACAATAGAAGAACTGTAATATTGGAAGCCTGGGGACCTATAGAAGGTATATGGCTGTTGTGAGCAGTGTAAAAGTGCAAAGAACTTTGGTGGCAAGGTAAAGCTGGTAGAGAAGAAGCACCACCAGATGCCAGGTCATTTGGCCCCCAAAGTCTGTGATGAATTTACCACGAGTCAGTCACTTCAGCTTTTAGTTCCTCCAAGATGATAAATTCCATAATTGCCAATCAGTATCTGTTGAGATGGTTTCCATACCAGGAATTCCTCAAAGTTTTCACATCTAAGGTTCAGATTCCCCTCCTCCTCTCCCCAAAATGTAAGGCAGTTTAAGTTGGTGAGGTTAGTCAAGGGTCACATATACATAATAAAGGCAGACAGCAGGAAGGAATGAGGTGCTTGGAAAGGCATCAGCCTAGACTCATTTCTTGGCCCCTTCTCTACCTGATGCTTGCATGAAAAACTCAAAGAATATTAGGGAATTAATAAAAACTATAGGGGGAGAAAAAAATCATTTTGATTGATATCTAGACCATTTTTGATAACTTATTGAAAGTCAATCCCCCAAAATTATTTTAAATGGGTAAAAGTAGATGATTCAAAACTGATGGGATTTATAAGGGACTTTCTGATTCTAAGTCAGCTAGAGGCTTGAGGAGATATAATGCTCCTGAAAAGAAGGAAATATGGTTCAAAAATACATTAAATGCCTGCAAACTCTGCTTAGCCAGCTGGCTACTACTCTGTGCTCCAGAAGAGCCTGACCTCTCCTGAAAAGTCACCAGTAGATAAGATGAGAGAAGTAACAAGTGTCCCTCTGCTTATAGTGAGAGAGTAGATGAGAGGTTTTTTTTCATCTGAAACTGGGCACACGATAGGCTTGACTCTCTAAAAGAACTAAAGCTTCAGCCTCTGGGCTTAAAAGAGAGAGAGAGAGTAGAGCCAATTCTTCTTATGGGAAAGAAGTGATATCTTAGCTGATTTCTCTGCTAGAAATTGGAAGCTCAAGAACCACATGCCCAGGGGAGCAGCCATGAGATCAGCAAAGTAAGGCCTAGCATTGACCAACATTGACCAACCAATGAGGCAAGACCAACTAATAGAGACTATGTGCCATGGAAAACCATAAGGAGTAATGCAATGACATCACCAGAAGACATCAGCAGCTGTGCAGCATCCAAGGTGTGAGTTGTACCTTCACGTATGTGTTCTGGCCACATGGATTTCTTACATAAATTTCCCTCCATGTGTGTTCCCTAGGTGCTATTATTCTCACTGACTGGGATGTGAATTTGTAGAAGAGTGTGCCCCAAGTTTATGGGAGAAATGTTCTATTACAAACCATATGAAGTATGGATCAACTCTTCAAAGGCAGGGACAATTTCTTGCTTTTCTTTCTATCCCCAGTATTTAGCATAGGGCCTGACATATAGTAAGTGTTTAATACAAGTTCATTGAAGAAGCATGTTAAAGCTTACAAAATCATTTCCTCACAGCAACTGAAGCAAACATCCCTCTTTTACAGATGCATAGAACTGAGTCTCTAGAGTTAAGGTTCGTAACTGGGATCTGCAAATATTAGATTTTCAGAGAGTCTATAAACTTCGGTTTAAAAGAAAATCTATATTTTCATTAACCTTTGGTTTTTGCTTTGTAATCCTATATATTCTGTTTCATGCATTTGACAACATTCTAAGGCTCCACCAAACTGCTGAAGGAATCTACATACCAAAAAAGTCAAGGACTCCTGCTTTAGACTTTGTGTAATTTGCCCAGCTCTTGCTTAGCAAGAGTCCAGCAGGCGATAGACCCCAGATCCTCTGATATCTGACTCCTTCAAATTCATCAAACTGTCTCCATGCTGTGCCTTTGGGTGGCAGACCATCTGTGTTCTAGCTCTTCTACTTACTAGCTATGTAATCCGGATAAATAATTTAATTCAACTCACCAATACTGAGTAAGTGTGTAATATGTGAAAGGTAAACATGGGGTTGGGGGAAGGGAGAGGAAAGGCTTCAAAGAGAGTGAATAAACAGCCCCTGCCTTAAAAGGACAAATGAAACAAGAATAAAACTTTAATCCCATTCCTCATAGCCACAAGGCCTAAAGGGAGAGGAAGGTGCCTCTTCTCCTATCCCTGTCCTCCAGCTTATTATATGGTGCCCTTGCTATATATGAATGAGGCCTTTACCCTGCATGCCACAGGCAGGAAAGAAAGCCCGAAACTCTCCCAGTCTGGTAATGTTAAAGATAGACAGTTTCAGCTAGACAGCCAACAGAAAGAGACTTCTTGTACCTATGTGCTAGGCCAATGCAGGATGTCTTCTTCCAGAAGCAGGACCCTGACATTTCCTACATGGGTTCTTCCATTTTATGCAATGTGAGCATGCACCAAAACCTTATTACATAAAGGATTGGAATAGGGATTGAACCTATGATTTCATTGCTATAGCAAACTCTCAGGTAAGACGCAACCTCTACCAATTTATAGCTTTATAGAATTGCCTAGAGTATTTAGAGGTTAAGTGATTTATCCAGGGTCACATAGCCAATAACTGTCAGAGGCAGGACTCAAACCCAGGTCTTCCTTGTTTCAAGTCCGGGTCTCTATCCCTTACAGCATGATAATAAATACAAAATAAAATCAGGAGGGATGGAGCACTAAAAATAATCACTTATTGGGGCAGCTAGGTGGTGCAGTGAGTAGAGTGTCAGCTCTGGAGTCAGAACCTCAGACACTTAACACACACACAAACAAAAACCTAGCCATGTGACCTGGGGCAAGTTACTTAACTCCAATCGCCCTCCAAAAAGCAATAATAATAATAATAATAATAATCCCTTGGTGCTAGGCCTCAGTTTCCTTATTTGAAAAATAGAGGGGTTAGAACAAGTGACTTCTGGGGTCTCTTGCAGGGCTTAAAAGTGTGTGAAGTGTGGTCAGACAGAACTAAGATCTGCTGTGTATTGAACCCTCCAGGGGTCAGGGCAACAAAGAGCCATACCTGGCATTGATAACAGATGTCAGCTTCTGCCTCAAAAAAGATAATTCCTCTAGGGCCCAGTTCAATTGCTTCCCAGGGAAGGGTTCTTAATGGTTATGGGGGTGGGGGGCAGCCTTAAAGTGCTCCTTTCCCTGACAATATAGAGCGATGCTCAATTGAAATTCCTGCGATTAGCTGATTCCTTTTAGCATTCCATCACTTAGACGTTTGAAAAGATTATTATAATAGCAGACATTTCCTTTAGTAATTCCTCACAATGTAGTTTCCGTATTTTTTTTTCTTTGCCCCACGTTCAAGATAATCAAGCCTGAGCTTGAAAAAAAATTGACTCCTTGTGCAAATCCAGGGATAAAATATGGCCTTCAGAATTTCCCTGAGGCTTCCTTAAGGCCCTTAAAAAGCAGCAGAAAACTGGCCAGCCAGGGCTGCTGTCCTAAGCTTCCCCAGTAGGACCCAGGCAACTGTAGTAGTTACCTTTCTGTTAATGATATTATAATTATCATTTGATAATACTTTCTCTTTTAACACATTCGAATCTCTAAAACTGTACTACTTACACAATGATTTTTCAGTGAAGCCTCATTTGTTGGGGTCTCACAGTAATGCCCTGAAGTGGTTGGACCTATTATCACCATTTTGCAAACAGTAGAATTTAAATGACTTGGCATAGGTCTCATAACTAGTTGGTTAGCTAGCCAAACAAGTCATAAGAATCCAGGTCCTCTGGTGCCAGGTTTCAATTCTCTTTGATAGATTTCGTTGCCTCTCATAACAATGCAATGAAATAAACTGGGCCTGTTCATACCTCTGTTTTACAAAGGAGGACAATGGGATTTGATTTCACGATGGCTCTGGTACGAAATCAACTGCCTTGGCGCCATCTCCGAAGTCTGCTTTTCTTTATCTTCAGGGTCCAAGATACTGAAGTTCATCCCCAGGTCCTACCAGGGCAAGTTCCTCTGAAGCTTCTTCCAAGAGAATTCATTCCAGCACCTTCAAGCTGCATTGTGAGGGAGCCTAATTTGTCGTTGCTGTTGTTGGGGGGCAGAGGAGAAAACACACCTATGATTCATTGATACAAGGAGCTCCCAGTGTGAAGAAATTCCTTCCCCCAGTGCAGAACAGTTCCATTTCTATAACCCAGAGTCTCACCTAAGGCACTCAGGATTACATAGCCCATATGTGTTAGCGGTAGGAGTAGAATCCAAGTCTTACGGACTGGAAGGCATCCCTTCTATCTCTGAGAACATACTGCCTCTGGGCCTTTGAGAGAGAGAATTCTCACTCCCACCCCTTAGAATTTCTCCTTTCCTTCAGTGTTAGGTTTGTGACATCTACCTGGAGCCTTGCCAGGTCCCTCCAACTGTTATCACTCCCTTTCCATTATCTACATATGTATACATGTATATGCAGGTCTAAACATGCAGGCATGTGCATATGTGTGAGACTCTGAGAACCTTCCTTGATTTGAAAATGTACTCTGCCCCCTAATAGGCTGAATGTGGTCACATGGAGCCTGTGGCAGGAGGCTTGGTTTTCAGGAATGACCACACCTTGATGCTGTGTGATTGGGCAGTGGGTCAAGAGGGTGGTTACATTCTCTGAGCCTGGAGAAGGCTATATAATCCCTGAGGTGAGGCTTTGTTTTGGGGGTCACTTTGAAGAGTGTTGTGTGATTTGACCAGATGAGACTCTGGGCAGCTGTTGAGAGCCCCCCAGCTTTGAAAACCTATTGGTATTGATGTAATGGTTAGTTTGGAAGCCTGATCTGCTTGATCTGTTTATTTCTCTATCTTGCAAGTTCTGTCTGTATACTTTGAAGTTCGGGGTGCTGACCTTTTTCCCCTGAACTAGGTAAATGATATATGTTTGATTGATTAAAGTAAGCTTGTTAACCCATTTTGAGTTGCTTTCCTTTAGAAAAGCAGATCTAACAACCTGTGTTGACAGCTACCCTGGGGATGTTGGGGTGCTTGCTGCTACAATGCCATAGTATATATGCATGTATGTACATATGTTTGTGCATGTGCACACATGCATACACTAGAACACATGTATATGTGTGTACCTCTATAGGTATATTGTCTCCCTGGTCTAAATTTAAAGTTTTTCAATGTAAAGGATTAGTTCACTTCTCTCTTTGTATCTCTGGCACCTAGCACTGTGCTTAGCCCATAGTAAGCACCTAATAAATGCTTGTTAATTGATTAATATATTATATTTGGGGCCTCAAGGTGGCGCAGTGAATAGAGCACTGGTCCTGGAGTCAGGAGGACCTGAGTTCAAATCCAGCCTCAGACACTTAACACAAAAACTAGCCATGTGACCTTGGTCAAGTCAACCCCCATTGCCCTCCAAAAAGCAAAACAAAACAAAACAAAACAAAAACAAAATGGTTGCACCAGTTCTACCAACAATATAGTAGTATGTCTATATTCCCTCACTCCCTCCAACAATGACTCCTGCCATTTTTTTTTATCATCTTAGCCAATTTGCAAGGTGTGAGGTGAAGCCTCAGGGTTGTTTTGGTTTGCATTTCTCTTATTAGTGATTTGAAGTGTTGTTTTTTTTTAATGTGGTTATAAATACTTTGAAGTTCTTTTGAGAACTGTTTGTTCAGATCCCTTGACCATTTATCTATATTGGGGAATGGCTATTAGTTTTATGTGTGTATGTGTATACACATACATACAAAGGTATATACATATATGTATATATACATACATACATATACACACACAGACACACATATACATATACTGTGCATATACATACATACACATACAAACATATGTACACAGACGCATACATATATGGGTAAAGAGAGAGATAAAGATAAAGATAGATTTCCTTTAATTAAACTATTATTTTTGGTGTTTAGCTTAATGCTTCAAACTCTTATCAGAGAAATTGGGGAAAAAAATGTTTTTCCATTCAATCACTTCCCTTCTTATCCTATAAGCATTAATAATGTCTGTGTAGTAACTTTTCAGTTTCGAGTAATTAAAGTTTTCTATTTTACCTTTTGTAATTGCCTCTATCTCTTCTTTGGTCAAGAATATTTCTCTGACCCATAGCTGTGAGAGATGCATGTTATGTAAGAAGTTATACTCTTATGAGGAAATCCATGAACCAAAATGGAGCATATCATCCAATCAAACAAGCAGTTATATGTACTAGGCACTGGGGATAAAAAGAAGGAAAAAATGAAACAATCCTACTTTTTAGGAGCTTATATTCTATGAAATATAGGGGAAAGTATTTGGTTGGGGATCAGAGACTGAAACAGCATAGTGGTGGAAGTATACTATATGGCACTTGGCCAAAAGGAATAAATTTAATGTCAACTTTGGAGGCCCCAGCAGAGAATCCCAGAGGTCTGTGTTTGCACCTATGGTGTTTAACATTTAGAATCAAAGACTTAGGTAAAGGCACAGTGGTGTCCTTATAAAATTTTTAGGTGACATGAAGTTGAAAGACAGCTAACACTCTGGATAGCTGTCAACATCTAAAACAGTCTTAAAAGTTTAAGATGCTAATAAGATGATATATAAATCCTTATACCTGGGTTCAAAAAAACCAAGTTCATATGCACAACATGGAGGCCTGGCTAGACAGCAATTTTTCTTGAAAAATCAAACAAACCTAAGAGTTTTGGTGATATTAGTATTTGGTGATATAGTCAAATTATAATTGAATATTGAGATAAGGCTTAAGTTAAAATCCTCACTCTCCCAATTTGTGGTTTGTGCCCTGGAGTAAAAACATTATGTCTCAGTTTCCTTAATTGTAAAAATAAATGATTTTGAACTTCTATGATCTTTAAGATTCCTTCCAGATTTAAATTATATATAATATGTGTATATATAAATTATATTTATAATTATATTAAAATTATATTTATTTATAATCATATAAAATTATATTTATTTATAATTATATAAAATTATATTTGTTTATAATTTATAATTATATAAATTATATTTGTTTATAATTTATAATATATAAATTATATTTATTTATAATTTATAATTATATACATAAATTAAATATTTTTTAAAAGTTGACAAAAATAATAGCTAAAATTTATATAGGTTTTAAAGTTTTCAAAGTGCTCCATGAATGTTAACCTCAGTCTATCCTGAAAATAACCCTGGGAGGTAAGGAATTTTATCCTCATTTTACAGAGGAGGAAAGTAAGGGAGACAGAAGTTAAATGACTCAGCCTGAGTCACACAACTAACAAGTGCGCTCGGCCAATTTGAACTCAGAATCCTGACTCTAGGTTCATCTTTGTTGTCCTCATTGTTGCTGTTTGGTTGTTTTCTGGTCATGTCCAACAACAGCAACAACAAGTAACAGGCTATAGGGAACCCAACCCACGAGTGTGAATGAAAGCTAAAGGAATAGCCCTAGAGAGGATGCTTCATAAACGAACAAACAAAAATTGTAAACATTCTTTCATCCTCAATTATATAATATCCAAAATTTCAGGGCATATCTAGTGGTCCATGACATACTCTAAGAACCACTACTGTGGCCTGTTAAGCTCTGTTTTAGATATTAGATTTCTTTTCCATAGTGCTAGCTATCCTTCTAAGGTTTGTGTCATATTTGATGAACATGCCTTTATCCAAGTCATTTGCAAAAAGTGTTAATGAATACAGGTACTTTGTTTTTTCTTTCCCATGGTTCCTTTCACTTATTCTAATTCTTCTGTACAACATGAGTGATGTGAAAATATGTTTAGTAAGAATGTATATGTAGAGCCTATATCAGATTGCATGCCATCTTGGGGAGGGGGAAAGGGAAGGAAGTGGAGAAAATTTAAAACTTATAGAAGTGAATGTTGAAAACTAAAATATAAATTAATTAATTTCTTTAGAAAAGAGTATAGGTACAAGCAGAGCTGCCTGGGGTATTCCACTGAAGACCCCCTTTCAAGTGAGCATTAAAACACTAGCAGCCATATTTTGCATATGGTCATCCAAGTACTCTGGAATTCATTAAGTTGTATCAACATTTTTCTGTCTCCTTTACAGGAACAGAACAAAACACTTTATTAAAAGATTTGCTAAAACCTAGGTAAACTCTATCTAGAGCATTTCCCTCACTTGTCATCTTAGGGCCAATATTAATCCTAGGATCCGTACATGTTTTCTGTCTGTCAGCATCATATATCAAAGTTTGGAAGCTTCTTGAAGGCAAGGTCCAAGTCTGTACACAGTATCTTCTATGGCACTATTCAGAGACAGGTGCTATATGAAGTATATTTTCACTGGATGCCTCACAATGGCACTGCTTTCTATCAGTTCAGGATTCTCCTTGCCCGGGTGACCAAGATCTCCATGAAGAGGTGGCCAACCAGAGCCAAAGATCATGACTGTCTTGTAACACTTAATTTTAATTTAGACCTTAGGCTTCTGTGCAGAACTTATAAGATGGGTAGAGAAACTTCATCATACTTTTCTGGTCAAATAAGAGGGCAAGCTAAAAAAAAATTTAATTTCAATACTCAAGTTCCTACTTTGACATTTTCCAGCCACTGCATAAGTTACCCAAGAGGGAGAATAGCTCTGAGATTAAAAGGAGCTACTTTTAATTGGACTAATGACAAGTAGATGCATCCTGGGAGGCTGATAAAGTGCCACAAGAATCAATAAAGTACAGGAAACCAGGCTTTGAATAGCTTAATGTAGATAAGCAGGAAAAGTTCATTTTCCCCCCTAGCAAGAAAGTAATTTATAGTCTAACAGACCTGAATGTTAATCCAAATAAGATCCCACCATGGCCTCCTATTACAGGGCTAACTATGCATCATAGTAGGCTGATAGGTTGTTTTACAAGTTCTTTAATCATGCTGTTGGCAAGAAACAAATTAGAAACTCTGTTCCATGGACCAGTTCCCCATTTCACTGACTTACACGTAAAGTATTTCTTAGTGGCATCAGTGATTTCAAAAGTGGGTGTTTTCCTGAATGGTAAGGTGCTTAATAATATTCTACCTTTGAGTGAAACCATGGCCCGCCCTACTCCAGGCTATCCACCTTCAATTAAATAGAGTCAATCCAAACTAAGCAGTATCATGTAACTCTTCAAACTGACTATGGAAACAGTTTCCCAATGATGTAACACGGCTATAAATCTCACAGCAGGTGCCCTGGAACTGTTTTCATTTCAGATTAGTAGAGCTCCAGTTTTCCAGCCCCTCCAGCACATACCACGCCATCCCAAATCTCTCTCTCATGACCACAACGAGATCATCAGGACTTCTCCTCACTATGTCATCACCATCCATGCTTCTCACGTTGCCCCCTCTCCCTTGAAGGCCAGGTGATCTCCAAATCATAATCTCCAAGCCTGGAGGGGTTCACGAGCACTGGGATTCTAGGAAACTTTAGGATTCTACAACGATATATGCAAAGGGCATTAGGAGTCATATAGTCCAACTCCCTCATTGAACAGGTGAGGAAGCTGGTAGATTAAATGATTAACTCAAAATCACGTTGGTGGTACATGACAGAGCCAGAATTCAAACCCAGGTACTCAGACTGGAAATGCAGCATTCTTTCCATTATATCATCTAGGTTTTTTTGGTGGTAGAGGCAGCTAGCTTCATGGGCTGCTAGTTGGCACAATGGATAGAGGATTGGGCATGGAGTCAGGAAGATGAGCTCAAATCAGATCTCAGACACTTGCTAGTTGTGTGACCCTGGGCAAATCACTTAAACTTGTTTGCCTCAGTTTCCTAATCTGTAAAATGAGCTGGAGAAGAAAATTGCAAAGCACTCCAGTATCTTTGCTAAGAAAACTGTAAATGTGGTCACAAAGAGTCAGACATGACTGAAATGACTGAACCACAACAGAAGAGAAGACTATGAGCTAATCTCCTCTACCTCCTAGGCTTTTGACCTATAAGCTATATGCCTTCCTTCTTCCATTTCCTCCTTCTCTAAACTTCCTTCTTTCCAGCTTTTGTTCACTGTGATGCTAAGAAAGGACCAGAGCAGTCAAAATAAAGCCATTTCCTTTTTTAAAAGCACAACATGAAACAGGTTTAACTGGATAGATTTTTAGTGGTCTCAAATATTTAGAGCTGGAAAGAACCAAAGAATTCATCTGGTCCAGCCTTCTGATTCTACAGATGAAGAACCCATAATTCAGAGACTTGTCTAAGGTCACATATTTAATAACTGCAGATATGAGGTTTGAACTCAGGTCCTCGAAATCCAAATCCCACATGCTTTTTTATTTCATCACAATTTTAATAAACTTTAAACATCAAAATTACATGGATGTTACAGGATTTGGTATATGAGGCAGCTGTGTAGCATAGAGGACAGAGTGCCAGATTGGAGTCAGAAAGATCAGAGTTGAAATCCTGTGTTAGACACTTAACTGGTTGTGTGACCATGGGCAAGCCACTTAACTTCTCTGGCCTCGGTTTCCTCATTTGTAAAGAGGGGATGACAATAGTACCTACCTTGAAGAATTGTTGTGATGTCCAAACGAGATAATACTTGTAAAGAGCTTTGCAAACCTTAAAGCACTCTCTTAAGTGGTAGCTATCATCATTAATTTTTAAAGGGAGGTATTTTCTTAGCCATATTTTAATGGCCTACCTTTCCTGCTTCTGATATCTGCTATTCTCTCAAGCCAGCAGGTAACATATCCTCTCTGGACTTATCATCAAAATTCATAAATGAGAAACAACAATGGATAATCAAGAAGGCATTCAAAATGGAGGATATAAACAAAGAGGTTTCTCCAACTAAGATGATGATTTCTTATTCTAGTTGAAGAGTATCTTTTAAATACTGGTAACAATAGCACACCAGGATGTAGTAGTAGGCCTATAAGCTCTGCTTCCTGGCT
The DNA here is from genome assembly GCA_011680675.1 of Gymnobelideus leadbeateri. Lineage (NCBI taxonomy): Eukaryota > Metazoa > Chordata > Mammalia > Diprotodontia > Petauridae > Gymnobelideus > Gymnobelideus leadbeateri. Next base: position 159,768 of record WOXC01007639.1, read on the forward strand.
ACAGTAATTTATGATAAAATGACTTGAAAAAAACTCCCAAGGCACCACACCCCTGGCAAAGCTCTCTTGACTTGTTCTTCAAGAAAGCTAATATGGCTGTTTGTCTTTGTTGCTCTGCTAAGTGCCTTGCCCAGGGTCATTTAGCTAGTAAGAATTTGAGGCAGGATTAGAAATAAGGTTTTCCAAAGTCCAAGTCCAATGTTCAGGCCACTAAACTGGATTCATTTGTCCTTTTGCAATTCAAATGATACAGAAAGGGATATCCTACTGATTTTGCCTGATAAGAAGCACCCTTTGAAAATGCTTAGAGAAGGTAGGGGTGGTAAGAAGAATAGACACAGGGGTGGGGGGCAGGGAAAAATGGGGAAAAAATTGTCACTTAAAATCTAGCAAAATGAATGATGTAAACCAGAAGTTAATAAAAAAGAATAATAAATAAATAATAATAATATAAATAATAATAATAATATAAAAAAGAATAATAAACACAAGGATCCCTGCTATCTAGGCTAGGACAGTTGTTTTTACCTAAAATAGAAAGAAGGTGTTCTAGGGACCTCTTTGGTCCAGGAGACAAGGACTCTAACTGTTAATACAGTTTCCTTGATGCTTAAAGTCTTACCAGGTAAGACTCAACAGAGCTGATTTTTCCCTTAAAGGCAGAGATGTTGTCTCAAAGACTTGGCTGGTCCATGGGATTAGAGCTTGAAACCCATGAGGAATCAGTGCCCCTTAGTTTTGATAGTTGCTGTGAGAATAAACACATCTTATAATCTAATACTTTCTGACCAGATATATTTTTATAAAGAAGACAGGGGAGGGAGGGGTGCTATATCTATTTGAACCAGGATATATCTTTGTTGAATATCTTTTTCATGCTATTATAGTACCTTTCTCCAACTCTCATTCACATTGGAGGTCTAGGTCCCCTCAGAAGGTGGATGTTACTACTGTCAGGGTTTGAAGAGTAACCCTGATGGTGGAGTTTTTAGTAATAGAGCTCATGAATCTCCAATAATATCCCCTTGTTGATCAGTCATACTTAATTCACTTTTAGAAAGGGTATTTACCAAACAGGAAGTAAGAATGGTTGGTACCAAAAAACCTCCCCCAAACCTAGGGTCAGAGCTTAAATCCAGCCTCAGATACTCACTATTTATATGACCCTGGGGAAGTCACTTAACTCTGTATATCTCAGTTTCCTCATCTGTAAAATGAGCTAGAGAAGAAAACTGCTCCAGTATCTTTGCCAAGAAAACCCCAAATAGGGGTGGCTAGGTGGTGCAGTGAGTAGAGCGATGGCCCTGGAGTCAGAAGGACCTGAGTTCAGATCCAGCCTCAGACACAACCCACATAAACAAACAAAAACCTAGTTGTGTGTCCTTGGGCAAGTTACTTAACCCCAATTGCCCTCCAAAAGGCAAAAAAAAAAAAAAAACCCAAAAAACAAAAAACCCAAATTGGGTCACAAAGAATCAGACATGAGTGGGGTACACTCTCTGCACCCTTTGTGAAGACTCTTCAGAATGAGGAAAAGGGAGAAAGACTATCATGAAACCAGAGACAGCCTTTTGTAAGACTGGACAGACCTGAGTCCTTGGTTTCCTAAGAAATTACACAACTAGGACCCTTTCCCCCTTCCCTTGCTGTCAATCAACCATAAGCCCTTCAGGAATTTTAGGAATCTCTTAGAGCCCTTCCCCCTTCTTCACTTTGGCATTTGCCAAATAAGGATAGGTACATTTGGATTGGCTATACTCTATTTCCTTGTTCTTTGTAAGCCCATCTCCCAGACAATGGGAGAAGGGACAATGGTGGGAGTGGGCTTGACTGTATTAAGGTATAAATTCTTGTTCCATCTTCTGTAACACACCGCATTCCACTGGTTCATAATGGTGGAAGGGATGCCCTCTTCACTTGAGAATTGAATAAAACTTCCTGTTCTTTCCTCAAGACACCTCTACCTTTTAAATTTTGGGGGGATAAGGGATTTTTGGGGTCCCTAAACCCCACATAGACATAACTAAAATGACTGAACAACAAACCTAGGTTGCCCTCTTGGGCATATACATATAACCAAGCAAAGGTTGGGCTTCTGGCGCTAGTGAGGCACCTATATAGATAGCACATTAGGCCAATTGGTAAATTTATGTTCCTGGTTACTAGAAAGCATTTTTTTCAGTTCTTAAGCAGGATTCTTCTCTGGCATAAAGTATTATATATTCCTTGGAGCTACTAACTCCTTAGACACTTTGCCTACTACTGATCCTTTCTCTCAGGTGACATGGTGAATGGATAGATGGGTTGGAGGAGCATAACACTCTATTTTGTCTTGCTCTTCTCCCTCCCATCTCTTTACAGGTGTAAGGACCTGCCACATCAAGTTGTACCTGAGCCTCTAGTCCTCCACCACTTGGCTGGCCTCCTACTGAACTGAGTTCATTACTGGAAAAACTGCTCTTTCTATACAAGAAGTATGACTTCATTTTCTTAACCAGAAACAAGAGATTCCTGTATAGTATCATCTGCCTTTTATCCAATGGCCAAAAGTACTATTTTCCTTTTAAAATATTTAGGGGCTTGCCAAATATTGGGGGAAAAGAGGGGAGGGAGAAGAAGGAAGGAGAGGGGAGAGAAGGGGAAGGGAGGGGAGGTACTGCCAAATATTGCAGTACCATTATGGGAAAATCCCTTAGTGCATAGCTTTCTCTGTTGATTTACTGATTAATTGGGGGTTAACCAACAGACTGTACTGAATCTATCTGACCTGAAACACAAGGCTATATATGCTAACTTCAGGGGGCTCCAATATTTATCTTTCTTCATTCCCACCACATCCCTCGAAGACAGTATAATTCCGAATGATCTCTTTTGCTTCTATTAGAATATAAGCACTTGATCAAAATTTAGCCCCAGTTGTGTTTACCTCTTAATTATATTTACCTTTTTCTAGGTCTCTCTTTTCTCCTGTGTCTAAATTTCAGTAATTCAACTCAGCTCTAGCCTTTTCGTCAGAATACTTCTAAGTCATTTATTCTATGAAATACCCATTAAATAATAATAACAATAAATAGAGGGAAATTCTGAAAGGCCTCCTCTTTTTCCAACAGGTATTGCTGTACCATAACAGATACTATTAATATTCTCACTTCTTTTATCTAAATCCTTTCTGCCTTCTGATTTTGCTTCATACATAAAGAAACTCTAGGTCTTTCATAAAGGCTTATTTATCTGAGAGAAGGGGAATGGAGGAAGCCAGAGGCTAGTTGGAAATACACAAAATTTAAATTTGATCAGAGACTTAAACCTTTGTCCAAATGTTAGAATTTTTTTTAACTAAGGACACTGACTTTGTATAATTATATTGACAACTTTTTGTCTTATATAAACTCCCACAAACTAACAGAGAAAAGATTTTATGAGACTGAGGCCCCAGGACTAAAAGTGATCTAATTGTTATAAAGGGGAGTAGCTAATTAAATCTTCAGAGTAGAGGGGAATAGGAAGGAAAGGGAAATAATATCACACCCTCAACCAACCCCCAGGGAGGAGACAGACAAGGCCTGAAAAGGATTCTGCTCTTCCACTTTTCAAAAAAGAGGAAGGAGAATAAATGATTGAATACTGGTCAGGCAACTCCTCCCTCCACAACAATACCACCAGTGTTACATACATGTGTGTGTGTATGTGTATGTGTATTATTTGTGTCCCCAACAGCAAATCTACTTACAGTAAAGTTCCCACTAACTAAATTAAATCAGTCTAGCTCAATGGAAACAGCTCATATCTTTTAAATGGTAAAATTACCTGGTTTATTCTGGAACTCATATAATATATAAGCAAAGTGGGATAGGGACACAGAAAAAATATTATGTTTAATGAAAAAAAATTAGCATGAAGTGAAGGGATATAATTAACTGCTCTTACGCTATTCCTGTTCAGTTGAGTGGAAAATACACATGCACAATTTATACTTTTCAGAAATTTCTGAAAACAAGGTGATTATTTCTGAAACAGTTCATTCTTTCTGAAACAAGGTGTCCTATGAAATCCACTAAAATAATTCACTATCTCTTCCTGCTTTGCTAAGAAGATAACTCTACCGTCTAAGAAATCAGAAGTGGTCATAGAATCATAGGTATAAAGTTGGAAAAGACCTGGGAGGTCGTGTTATTTACCTCCATCTTACAGGTGAAGAAAAATGAGTCCCCCATCCCCACCCTCCCAAAAAAAGTGACTTGCCCATGTTTACACAGTCAATAAAAGAAGATAGAAAGGCCTAGGTTGGAGTCTGCATTCTGCCATTTACTAGCTATGTGACTTTGAGAAAGTCACTTAATCTTTTTTAAAAACTAATTTATTCATCTGTAAAATCTTACTTATACTCCCTGACTCACAGAGTTGTTGTGAATAAAGCTCTTTGCAAAGTAGTAATTACTGATATAACAACACAATACACTGTTCAGCCCAGGGACACTGGAGTGTTCCTCCATCCTCATCTTCTTCATTAAGGATTCCTCTCAGCCCTGGACTCCTGCATGCATGAGTGGATGGAATTCAGACCTAAGAGAATACAACTCCTCAAGAGAGTTGGTAAATTCTTCCCTCAAATTTCTGACTTTTTACATCCCCACCCTATATCTCCAGGGAAAAATCACTTTAAGCTATGCTTGGTGTGAAGGGTCTCCCCAAAGTAGAAAACAGAAAATACTCAACATACAATCTAAGTTAGATATGGAGAACAGCTATTTATTTCCTCTACTCAAAAGAAATGACAACCGCAAGAAACTCACAAGTGCATATTGACAAAAAATAGAAACAATGGGAACAACACAACTATTCTTATACTTTCCTGGGAGATAGAGTCTCAAACATCAGAACATGAAATAATTAGTGAGAATGCCGAATAAGCATTTTATGTTTCACCTTGGCTCTGCATTGTATAAACAGTTCTTTCCAGATCCCCATCTTCTGTCCAGTCAGGGCAGAAATTGGATACATCCTACTGCCAGTTGATATTTCTTCAAGAGTTTCAGGGCACTCTTTCTGCTGCTAGTCAGACTGAAGGAGCTATATAATATCTTAAACGCATAAGATGGTCTTCAAGACTAGCGATGTCAATCTTAGAATTGCTGTTCAGCTATTTTTATTCAAGATGATGGAGTAAAGGAAAGAAACACAACAGAAAACGTGATCAAAGACGTAAGCTCAGGCTTGCCTGGACAGAATATATACATCATATTCCAGGTGTTTGTGATAGCCATGATGTTGGCATTGAGGAAAGGCATGAGTGCCCTTCTCCACCTATGCAGGACAAATTTAGGAGATTCTTTATATACATGGAAGATGGGGAGAGAAACAGAGTTGTTCCCTTCCTAAGGTCTGCTGTCAGTTGTTGTTCAGTCATTTCAGTTGTTTCCAACCTTTTATGATCCCATTTGGGGTTTTCTTGGCAGAGATAATGGACTGGTTTACCATTTCCTTTTACAGATGAGGAAACTGGGGCAAACAGGGTGAAGTGACTTGTCCAGGGTCATGCAGCTAGGAAGTGGTTGGGACTGGATTTGAGCTCATGTCTACCTGACTGCTGCCTGGCCCAACGCTCCATCCATTGCATGACCTAACAGACCACTGAATTAGTAGCTCTTCCTAACTAGCGTCCAGTCAGAGGATATCTGCATCATCTATGTACCAAGCCCTTTCATTATTGAGCTACACTATGACCAAAGACATTTAGAACTTGCTCCATGGATGGACACCTTTGATTCCATATCCACGCATGATCTAGGAGGAGCAACCCCTGTCACAGTAACATTTATGGGGTACTTTAAGATTCGGAAAATGTTTCCCACATATTATTGCATTTGAATCTCACCACATTCCTGTGGCTAGTAGATAATGTCACTATTAAAAGAGGAGGAAGCTAAGAGTGAGAACTGAAGTGATTCACCAAAGATAGTATTAACAATAATAATAGTTGGGGTGGCTAGGTGGTGCAGTGAATAGAGCACTGGCCCTGGAGTCAGGAGGACCTGAGTTCAAATCTGGCCTCAGACACTTAACACAAAAATTAGCCTGTGACCTTGGTCAAGTCACTTAACCACAATTGCCCTACCCCCACCTCAAAAAACAAATAATAATAATAGTTAACATTTTTATGGCACTTTAAGGTTTGCAAAATATTTTACATTTATTATCTCATTTGCTATTCACTACACACTGTGAGGCTGATACTGACATTTTCTTCATTGTACAGATGAGGAAACAGATTGAGAGAAATTCAATGACTTGCCCAGGGTCACAAAGCTAATGCCTCATGAGGTGGGATTCAAGCTTAGATCTTCCTGATCATGGATCTATATCACATAACCTAACTGCTTCAAGATCACACAGTTGCAATGACAAGAGCCCAGGTTTGAACTCAGGCTCATGGTTATTGATCAATATTTAACAATCAGTTCACTGGGATAGGGGAGAGGGAGAAAACCTGTACATGTATCATAATTTTAAGTTTAAATGCATTATTAACTTTTTCTCCAACACTTTATTAAGTCTAGACAATCAACAAAATAATAAATGAAGCCCTAATCTCTAGCATTTGCCTGTTTCTGAGGTGAAAATGTTCACACAGAAAATTAAACAATCAACTCTCCCAAGCCAGTTCAAGCTAGTTCCAACATACTCCTGAACTCAAGTCTTTGGCCTCCAAGTATGGTGTTCCTTTTACTATATGACATCACCAAATCACACCAAAAATGGTGAATGACGCAATTCATCTCAGCCTCCACTATCTCCCTCAAAGTCATTCAGATGGTATCACCAAACCACTGACCTGCCAACACAGGAAATGTTCACTCTTAAAATGATCACTTCCCTCTGCTCCACATACTCCTGACACAGTGCCCCTGGCACTTTAACATGTATGATATGTCCTAGATCTATCTTTGTCCTTTAGTCAATGTCTTATTGTCATCTTTTGTTTGTACCATCACCACCTGCTTCTTTCTATGTCCCAGGATCCAACAGGACACTAGCCAGGCTAATTATTGGACCAAAGATATTAGCTTCTGTTCTAGAAATAATCTCTCCAAACCATCAGGAAAAAATGCTAACAATTTCCCAAGCTGAAAGCACCGGGAATAACAGCACACACACACACACACACACACACACACACACACACTCACACAGCTAATAGACTGAGTTGCAAAGGCTTTTTGCAAAGTTGAGAAGAAACCCATAGAGTGACCTGAGTCACTCCTTACTGGAACATTATGATCAGCTCGGATGATGAATTACAGGGGCCTAATTACAGTAAATGGTGTTTACACTGCACCTTTATTTTGGTTAAATTAGTCTTATTTTCCCTTGGCAGTCTACTTGCAATCAACTGTTTATGACTTTTAACAAATAGTTGCTGAAAAAAGAAAGATTATGCTAGGCACCCACATTATGAGGAAAATGCCCATTTGATCTAAGCTTTTAATCTTCAAGTAACTTTCCAATATGATTTTCATGTTGTTAGCAGCTACTGTTGTTCTTTTCCTTTAAATTTTGATAGAAATTGTGGTGACCAGTATGTTGCATCAATCAACCAATCAGCAAGCATTTATGAAAGACCTCCTCTATATAGGTACTATAACAGAAATTGGGATACAAAGAGTGAAATGAAATAATACCTACTCCCTGGGAGTTTACATTCTAATATTATAGAAACATTCCCACTATTCAAGTACAGTTGAGATTTGTATACATTTGAAGCATATAAGAGAGGCAGGAGCCTTTGATTTGTCTAATGGTAAAAGAAAAAAAAGGGGGGGGCAGCTAGGTGGCACAGTGGCTAGAGTCAGGAAGACCTGAATTCAAATCTTATCTCAGACACTTACTAGCTATGTGATCCTGGGCAAGTCAACCCCATTTGCCTCAATTTCTTCATCTGTAAAATGAATTAGTTGGAAATGGATGAAATGATGAAACAGCAACAAAAGAAAAAAAATTGTTATAATCACAGAATCATACATTTTAGAATGGGAAGGGATCACAGAAGCCATCTTGTCTAGCACAAACTGAAAAAAGAATCCCAACCACAACATTCCAGATGTTGTAGACTCTTGGAAGTCTGAAATCCAGAGTCTAGTAGGTGGGCAGTGTGTCCCACTATCCCCTGAGGCAATTCATCACATTTTCAATGGCTCTAATTATTAGAAAGCTTTTTCTTACATCAGGACTAAATTCCCCCCTGCAGCTTTTGCCTTTTTATCCTGGTTTTTCCCTCTGGGAACAAAAAGAAGACATCTAATCTTGCTTCTACTTGATGGCCTTTCAAATATTTGACTATAGTTATTATATTTCTGCTTCTCTACTTCACCTTCCCTTCCCCAGGAATAACATCCCTAGTTTTTTTTCAACCAATTCTCTTAATGGGGTGTGGATTCAAGACCCTTCACTATTTTGGTTGCTCTCCCGTGGACACTCACCAGTTTATCAGTCAGTCATTAAATATTTATTAAGTACCTGGCATTGTTGCTAAGTGTAATGTCATTCTTAAATCATGACACTCAAAAGTGAATGGAATACTTCAAATGTATTCTAATCAGAGCAGAGTATAGTAGGACTAATCAAACAAACTAGGAGAAAAACTGCCACAGAAATTAAATCAATTGAGCTATGTAAACATCTATACCAAGCCCCTTGGTGGGGTAGTGGATAGAGCCCCCCAAGGCTTGGAGTCAAAAGATCTGAGTTCAAATTCAGCCTTAAATACTAGCTGTGTGACCTCAGGCAAATCACTTAATTCTGTTTACCTCAGTTTCCTCATCTGTGAAATGAGTTGGAGAAGGAAATGGCAAATCACTCCAGTATCTTTGCCAAGAAAACCCCAAATGGAGTCATAAAGGGTAGATCACAGCTAAAACTACTTAACAACAAAAACAATTGAAACAATTTGTTTACCCATCATAATAAAAACTCCTTGAGGATTTATGCTCTAGCATATGGTCAATTTTCGTAAAGACACCATGCCTGATAAATATATGAATTCCTTTCCAGTGTCATTTAGTAATTACTAGAACTTTATCATATTTAGCTTTTCTAAAATACTATTCAAATTATTAACTTCTTATTCTTATTAGCTTTATCTAGGTCTTAAAGGGGGCAATGGAGGTCCCCAGCTATTATCGTTTTGTATTCTAAATCTCTCTCCAATTCAATGAACTTTTCCTTTAATAACTTATATGCTATGCCATTTAGTGTATTATTAGCTATTGATATTATTTCACCATGTAAAATAATGCATAATGTAGGGGTGGCTAGGTGGCACAGTGAATAGAGAACCAGCACTGAAATCAGGAGGACCTGAGTTCAAATATAACCTCAGACACGTAACTAACCATATGACCTTGGGCAAGTCACAAGTTGCCCTGCCCTCCCCCCTCCAAAAAAATTTTTTTTTAATGCATAATGTAGTCTTCCTGGTTATTTCTTTTAACTAACTGCTTTTTAAAATTTTTTTACTGCTTTTGTCTTATCAAAGATCATGATTGCTACCCCTGCTTTTTAAAAATTTGCTTGAGACACAGTAGTTTCTGTTTAAACCCCACTTTTTCTTTTAGAGGGGAGGGGGTAACAATCAGGGCTAAATGACTTGCCCAGGGTCACACAGCTAACAGGTGTCTAAGGCTGGATTAAAATCAGGTTAAATTAAAATCAGATTAAAATTCAGGTCCTCCTGACTCCAGGGCTGGTGCTCTATCCACTATACCACCTACCTGCCCCTTAAACCCCACATTCAACTCTGTGTCAAAGTTAATGTTTCAAGGTTGTTTCTTATGAACAACATCAAAACCACATCTCAAACTATACTAAAAAGTAATAATCATTAAAAAGTTGGTACCAACGACCTCTTAATTCCCAAATCCATCAACCTTGAGTTAGAACATTCCTTGTAAGCTGTGTAGAATTTAACCACACCTTTCTGGATATTAACTCCTCCTTTGGCTCCTAAGAGGTACTTTGCAGATTCTGTTCCCACCTCTCTAGACATTCCTTCTGTCTCATTCAGAGGCTCTCTACAATCTTTGCCAAGAATTCCCAGATGGGGTCATGAAGAGTCAGACACTACTGAAAAAGGACTGAACAAGAACAAAAAAATGCAGATGGCTTCCAGTCCTAATATATTTCCTGAGCTACAATCCTAAGTCACCAACTGCCTATGGAATATTTCCATCTGAATATTCTTTAATCACCTCACAGGGACTCATCCAAGAAAAATAATTTATCTTTTCCCCAAGGCTAAAAATTCTCTTGCTAATTTCCCTGTTGCCATCAAGGAAACACCATCCTTCCAGTGACAAAGGTTCAGAGTCAATCCTTGATTCCTCAGTCTCCCTCACCCTACTTATCCAATCAGTTGCCAAATCTTGCCATTTCTATCTCCCAAACATTTCTCAACTCTCTTTCTTTTCTCCACTCACATAGCCATGGCCTTGTTCAGGCCCTCATCACCTTATATCTGGACCTTTACAATAGACTTTTCATTGGTTTGTCTCCAGTCCCTCCCGTTTGATTTATCCTCCACACAGTTTCCAAAATAATATTCCTAAAGCATAAGTCAGACAATGCCACTCCCCTGCTCAACAGTGGTCCCCTGTTACCCCTGGGACCAAATATAAACACCTTTGTTTGCTTTTTAAAGCACTTTGTAATCTAACTACAATCTACCTGTGATAAATCAAGCGACAAGTATTTATCAAGCTACTACATGCCAGTCACTATGCTAGATGCCAGATACATAAAGAAAAAATGAAAAATCCCCTCTCACAAGAAAGATATCTTGTCAAGAGATACAACATGTACATGCTTAAGTATATTCAAAATAAATACAAGATAATTTTTGTGAGGGAGCAGTTAGCTGAGGAGAGATATCAAGAAAGTTCTCACAGCCATTTGGAACCATGCTCAAAGAGTTATAAAAACTATGCATATCCTTTAGCTAAGCAATACCTCTACTAGATATCCCAAAAAAACAAAAAGAAGGACCTATCTGTTCAAAAATATTTATGCCAGATCTTTTAGTGGTGGCAAAGAATTGGAAATTGTGGGGATGTCTATCAGGTGGGGAATGGTTGAACAAGTGGCTCTAGAGGATTGTGATGGAATTCTATTGTGCAATAAAATAATGATGAGTAGGGGGTGGCTAGGTTGAGAAGTGAATAGAGCACTGGCCCTGGAGTCAGGAGAACCTGAATTCAAATACAGCCTCAGACACTTGACACACTTAACTAGCTGTGCCTTTAGGCAGGTCACTTAACCCCAATTGCCCTCCAAAAAAAAAAAAAAGCAAAAAAAATGATGAGAAGGATGGTTTTAGAAAAACCTGGGGAGACTTATATGAACTGATGCAAAGTGAAGTGAACAGAATCAGGAGAACATTATATGATGATCAACTGTGAATGACTTAGCTATTATCAGCATTACAATAATCTAAGACAATTCTGAGAAACGTATGATGAAGAATGCCATGCATCTCCAGAGAAATAACTGATCAAGTCTAAGTGCAGATTGAAGCCTACTTTTTCTTTATTTTTCTTGTCTATTTTTTGGTCTGTGTTTTCTTTCATAACAGGACTAACACGGAAATAGGTTTTGTATGGTTGTACATAATCTATATCAAATTGCTTACTTTCTCAATGAGGGCAGTGGGGAGGGAGGAAAAGAATTTGGAAGTCAAAATCTTTAAAAAATGAATGTTAAAATTGTCTTTACATGTAATTAGGGGAAAATATTTTAAAATTTTTTTAAAGTCCTCATAGCTTTCAAGCTGAGCTTAGAAGGAAATTCAAGATTCCAAGAGGCAGATGTATGAAGGAGAATATTCCAGGTATGAGGAATAATCTGAAAAAAAAAGGCAGGAAAGTGGGAAATGGGGTGTCATATGTTAGGAACAAGAACAGTTTATCTGGACCATAGAACATATGAAGGGGAGTAATGTATATAAGCTAACAAAGGTAAGTTGTTAAGAGCTTTAAATGACAAAATTGGGAGTTTGTGTGTAAGCCTAGAAATAGCAAGAAGCAACTGGTATTTATTTGAACAAGAACGGACAGATCTCTACTTATTAAAGGTTTACAGGGAAAGCCCTGTAATATTATGAGTATTGTGCACTCTTTGTATGAAAACTCCATCTACCAATTTGAACCAGTAACTCATAGTTACTTTTATTTTGTCATTTGTTTGGGGGCATTTAAAAGTTAAGTGACTTCACAGCAAGAAGACCAGAGGCAATAACATCTCTTTCTGATTCTAAGGCCATTCACTATTCTGTGACTCCTATAAATCCTCCAGAAAGAATGCCACCAATATGCTGGAAACCTTCTTCCAGGTGGGGGAGTGTCCATGTAACACTTAGCTGCCTTCAGTCTTTCTATATGACCAATTTGCCTTCTTTTCTGCTTGAACTTTTATTTCCTGGATTATGCCTACTCCGAACAAGGTGATGGTTGGCAATATACAGTAGCCCACTGATACCCACAATGGATCTTTGCATTTTTCTTTGGATCACCCATAATTTTGATCCTTCAGAGATGGTGGTGTTCTGTGATTCACATCACTGGTAGAATACTGACATTAAAAAGATGAGTTTCTCTGTTAGTGAGCACCTTAGAATCAATGAAAATCAGGCACAACCTCCCCAAAGCAATCCAGTCTACCATTCTCCTAGTCAATCCTGGGCTGGATTCATTGTGGTGTTTGTCTAAGCAATCAGTAAATCAAGCATACATGTGTACTATGTTTCACGTGGCTTCATGTATTTGCCAAACTTTAGAATATAGTTTATTCATAATTTATTTGAACCCTCACTTGAGTATCAGCCTCCCAGTAAAGTCTAATAGGAGTCCAGGGTTACTGCGTCATGTTTTAAGTAATTGTCAAGGATGCCTGTGAGTCTTTTGTGTTCTAAGTATTTCTTTTGTGAAGGAAGAAATAAATAGCTATATTTACTTTGTTCATTGAGTATCATTCTTGAAGGACAGTGTTAATCCTTTGGGGATTGGCCCTACATATGAGCCATTCCTAAATTTTGTTTAAGAAAATTTCCCCCATTCAAATAATTGACACTATTTGTGGTTTGTGATACATGGTTTCACTCTCAACCAACATCTTAATCAGGAGGTCAGATGTGAACAGGAAGGATGATGGTTCAGTGAGCTAATTAGCCAAGGAGCTAGTCATACCTGCTGCTTTTGTGTAGCTATCATATGTTAAAGATGAAACTTTAGAATCTTTTTGTTCAGGCTTGCCTTGCTCTTTGAAACAGCAACTGGGAATCTCTGATCTAGAGCAGATCTGAAAATGTGTACAGTACTTCAAATGATTGTTAAGCTAAACCCAAAAAATAACTGTTTAATTACAAGGAAAGAACACAAGAGCAGCAAAGAAAAGCAGAGTATTGAGAAAGATGTGTATGTTACTTGTTTCTGAAATGTAATCTGTGAAAATTCATGATATTGGGAAGAAGAAACATGAGTAGTCTAATAAGAGATAAAATGAATTGGTTTTGTGTCATTTCAAAAAGATAGTTTAAATTACTTCTTTCCCCCATATTTTTTTCTTTATTGCTCCAGAAAATAATTTACATGAAAAAGCCTATATGAACCTATAAATTGAGTCTGGAAATACTTTGGATAAAGAATATCTTGCAAATCAAAATTAAGGGATTGCTATTACTTGTATTATTATTGTATTATTATTGTATTGCTACTATTATTATTGTATTGTTATTATTATATTATTGTATTATTACTTGTATTATTATTGTAAAATTTTTGAGCTCTTAGCTTGGAGTCCCCTTTACCATTAAGGCCCCTGTGGGGGGGCTTGTATGGACTGAGTTCAATCCTAGGGAAGTTTTATCTAAAATAGGAGAATCAGGCTTTTCTCAAACCCTTTTGTTCCTTATTCCCCCAAGCCCAGAGTAGAACTTAAGGGAAAACTTTTTTTTTATTTTAACATTTTTATTTAAAATTTTGAGTTCTAAGTTTTTCCCTTCCCTCCTCTCTCTCCTCCCTTTCCCCGAGACAGTAAGCAATCAGGTATAGGTTATACAAGTACAATTATGTAAAACATTTCCATATTAATTATTTTGTACAAGAAACTTGAACAAAAGAAAAAAAATGAAAATAAGTGAAAAATAGCATGCTTCAGCCCATACTCAGTCAATACCAGTTCTTTCTCTGGAGGTGAATAGCTTGCTTCATCACTAGTCCTTTGGGACTGTCTTAGATCATTGTATTTGTGAGAATAGCTATGTCATTTATAGTTCTTCAGCAAACAATGTTGCTGTTATCATGTAACATGTTCTCCTGGTTCTGTTTACTTCACTTTGCATCTGTTCATGTAAGTCTTTCCAAGTCTTTCTGAAATCATCCTGCTCATCATTTCTTATAGCACAATAGTATTCCATTACAATTATATACCACAGCTTGTTTAACCATACCCCAGTTGATGGGCATGCCTTTGATTTCCAATTCTTAGTCACCAGAAAAAGAGCTGCTATAAATATTTTTGTACATGTGGGTCCTTTTCCCTTTTTTATGATCTCTTTGGGATACGGACCTCGCAGTGGTATTGCTGGATCAAAGGGTATACACAGTTTTATAGTTTTTGGGGTATAGGAGAAATCTTTTAAACAAAGCTTGGGAATGGCTTATGCATAGGGCCTCCTCCAGAAGGATTGACAGGGTCCTTTTGAGGATGATACTCAATGAATAAAGTAAATATGGCTATTTATTTTTTCTATCACAAAAGAAATACTTAGAACAAAAAGGACTTACATGCTTCCTTGACAATTTCTTAAAACACAACAGAGTGACCCAGGATTCCTATTATACTTTCTAGGGAGATTGATACTTAAAGCAAAACATGAAACACTTTGTGGGAGTGCTGAATAGATGTCTTCCCTATTGCCTTAGTTCTCTACTCCTGGAAGAGCTACTCCATAAAGGTTAGTATCTTCAGTAAAGCCAGGAATGGATCAGGCTCATTCTCTGACAGGTGTCACCAAGGTGTTACCAAGATCACCTCTTACTAGGCGATGAGCACTCAGATATAGGAGTTACTGATCTCTTAAAGTCCTGAGATTGCTACCTTCCATAAACAAAGGCAATAAGCATTTTTCTCTTGGTGTGTAATGATTATTATGTAGAGGGTCTGAGGATTCCTTAAATAAATAGGGCAGCAGATAAGCCTATTAGTAGTAAGAGTACTGCACTTGGAATTAGAAGACCGAGGTTCACCTCCCATCTCTGACATTTAGTAGCTGTGTGAACTTGGAAAAATCACTTCTTCTCCCAATGCCTAAAATCATGATGTTGGACTAGGAGACCTCTAAGGTCCCTTCCAGCTTCAGATCCCATAATATACATTCTCTAGTTGCCTTACTAATGCTAAACTGTTCAGCCTCCTAGAGTAGGATGACTAATCAGGAGTCTTACTGTTTAACCCATTTCATCTATGAGGCAAAAACACTGAGGTGTCAGATCTATATGCTCATTAGGTATGAAGCTGACTGTGGTTTCAGAACTTCACAAAAAAAAAGGATAAAGGTATATTTTGGAAAAGGAAGACTTCCTAAATTATAATAACTGGTTGGCTAATTGTGGATCAGACAGTGTTCTTTGAAAAAAAGTACAAGCTTAAAATAGTTCTATGTGGGTTCAGTGTTCATTCTACACTATTAAATGACACATACATCAGAAGGGTTTTGGCTGGGGGGTGGATAGAGCTATTTTTTCCCTCTGTTGACAGGTATAGTATTTTTTTCTGAAGAGCTCTCTCATTATCCAGATGGATTACAAGGATGAAAATAGGTACCAGCTCTAAAACAGATGTTTCCTTAGCTGAAAGAATTTACCACCACCCCTAACTCAAAATGGTTCAGGACCTTATTAAAGAGTAGGTCCTCACGTGATTTAGGTGACTTGGATGAAAGAACAAATAGCAGGTTTCTGAATTTTTTTTCAAAAACAATAGGAGATACAGGCAGTTATGAGATTTGACATTTGTGTAGTACTTTAAGGATCACGAAGTACTTTATATATATATAATCTCACTTAACCTGCAAGAAAAGTGCTATGGGAATGACTATTCCCATTTTATAGAAGAACAAACTAAGAGATTAGATGACTTGTCTGTGCTCATACAGGTAATAAAGCTCAGAAGAAGGATTCATGTACAGAACTCAACTGATCCTAGTTCCAGCAGCACAGAACCTGGGCCCAGGAAGAATTATGAGAGCCTAAATTGAGGCTAAAGCTATGTGAGTGGTCCCTTATCATTACTATCTATTAGAAATTTCAGGGATAGAGAGGTGAAGTAGTGGATAGAGAACTGAGCTTAGAAATAGACTCATCTTCCTGAATTCAAATTCAGCCTCAGACACTTAGTTGCTGTGTGACCATGGGCAAGTCACTTAACCCTGTTTACCTCAGTTTCCATATCAGTAAAATGAGCTGGAGAATGGAATGGCAAACCATTTTACTATCTTTGCCCAAGAAAACCCCAAAGTCACAAAGAGTTAGACATGACTGAAATGACTTAATGACAACAAAAATTGGAATTTTCCTACTAGATATCCTGTATCTCAAACTCAAATTGTCCAATACAGAACTCTTCTTTTCCCCAAATCCCACCTTTCCTTCTAACCTCCCTATCTTTGTCAAGGGCAGCACCCTCATTTTAGTCACACAGGTCCAAGCCTAGGAATCATCAGTCTCCACTCTCCCTGATCCCTCATATCCCATCAGTTGCTAAGTCTTATCAACTCTACCACAGTAGCACCTGTGGTATCTATCCTTTTTTCTCTCCATTAATATGGTTATCAAAGGGCTCAGGCTGCCATAACCATGTGCATGGCTTACTGTGATAGCCTTCCAATTGATCCCCCTACTACAAAATGCCAAAATGATATTCCTGAAACATAGATCTGTTTACAGCATGGCCCTGTTCAAGAAACCCTATTGCTCCTCAGATCAGTTATAAATAGATACATTCAGCATTTAAAGCACTTCACAATATTTCTGCCACCCTTTGAGACTTACTATATATTACTCTTCATCACACTATGGTCCAACCAAGCTGACTTACTTGCTGCCCTTCCCACTTGGACATTCCCTCTCCCATCTCTGTGAGTTACACTTGCTGTCCCCCCTATTATTTACCATCCGTAGCACCCTTCAAAGTTCATCTCAAGCACAAGCTCCTATATGAAGATTTTTCCTAAGCCCCTCCCCCCTCTGTAGCTAGACCCTCCCCTCCAATATATTTATTGACTTTACCTTTATTTTATATCTACTCATCTACCCACATTCCACTCCCCTCTTCACCCAACAGAATGTATGCTACATGAGGAAAGGCACTGTTTCTTTTTTTTTCTTTGCTTCTCCAGCAGTCTGGACATTTCCGGTCATATAGTAAGTACTTAATAAATGCTTGTTAATTGATTGATATAGAAGAGTATGGGTGTGATGTTGTGGAGGGAAGATGAGCAACATTTGACAAGTGTATCTAAATACAGGGGTCAAAGGTCAGAGATTCAGGTTTTCTACTCCAAGAATGAAATTACGGTAGCTGGAAAGATCAATGGAAATTCAGGAATTTGGAGGAGGGATATATTTGGGGGAAAATATGATGTCTATTTTGGGGCATATTAAGTTTGAGATGCCAAAAGGATATTCAGATTGGTATATCCCAGAGGAAATTGGTAAATACAGTACTGGAATATAAGAGAGATTTGACAGAAAGTGAAAGAGGGAGAGAGAGAGAGAGAGAGAGAGAGAGAGAGAGAGAGAGATGTGTGTGTATATACATATATGTACACAATACAATATGTGTATACATATAAACACATATTACATACACGTATATGCACATGCACATATAAATATGCATATGCATACATATATGTGTGTATGTACACACATATGAATCATCTGCATAAAGATGGTCATTGAAGCCATGGGAGCTGATGAAGTTGCCAAAGCAGACAAAAGGAAAGGAAGAGGAAGGGGAGGAAAAAGGGAAAGGAAACCTGAAAAGACCCTGAGGTGCTAGTGCTGATTAGCTCACATGCCAGAGACAGTAAATGGATGTAGGTAGTGAGCAAACTAGTTGTAAAGAAGGGGTGTGGAGTGGGGGAGATAGTTTTCCCCTAAACCTTTCTGATTCTTCTTTTCTTCTTATTTCAAGCACTATAGGCAGTAAGTATAGGAAATGAAGGGGAGGAGGAAGCATCCTGTTTCATGGGACATTATCTCCATCTCTACATGAAGTGAACTAGCAGACGAAATAGTCCTTTGATGAATTCAGACACTACTCTAAACATATAACCTTCAAATAGAAAGCTGACAAAGTCATCTTAAATCTGTTAGAGGCTTTCATCCTCTACTCCACATACACAAGTTCACAGATATTTCCTGCAATACAAATCTCTCCATTAGAGTACAAGCCATATGCATGGATCTATGTCATCCACTGCCTGTCCGTATCTGACACCTCGGTACAGTGGAAAGAGAACTGAATTTGGAGTCTGAAGAACTGAATTTGAATCCCAGCTCTACTTCTCACTTCTCACAGTGGGCAAGTCCCTTAACCTCTCTAGGACCTTATAGTCTCATCCGTCAAATGAAAGGGTTTGGACTCAGTGGAGTCCAGGGTGCCTTCTAGCTGTCTAATCCATGATCCATGATAAGATTTCTTAAATTCAAAGCAAGGGATCATTAAATCTAATATTCATGGATCTCTCAGGTCCAAGCAGAACATAAAAGATCCATTGACTTGCACTGGAAATCTCTTATAACCAGAAAAAAAATCCTTAATTTCTCCCAAGATGAGGGTGTTCAGGGAGGAGGAAATACTGGAGAAATACAAGGATCCGGCCTGGAAAGGTCTAGTTTCTTACTACCTCCTCCCATCCAAGGACATATGTTCCTTCTCTGTGAAGCAGGGGGGAAAAGGAATTAAAATTAAGTGATACTTCTGCCTGCAAGGCCTTTCCACTCCCAGAAGACTCTTCAAAAATTGCCCCGAGCCATTCATTGGCTTCATTCCTTCAACTTTCTGAAAGTGAAAGCTGAATGAATGCAAATGCGATGCTTTTTGCAACCTCCAGAGGCCATGCTGCCTCTAGCTCAGAGAAGTGGGTGAAGGGTGGATCAAGAGGAAAGGAAAAGGGGTGCATTTTAAAAGTGATATGCTATGTAATTCAGTGGGAAAAGCGTTGCTTTGAAAATCATTTGCTGCCTGGCAACAAACTTTTTTTTTAAATATTGGAGAATAAGATCATTTAAACATTGGCTAAGCTATGCATTATACACATCCTATGACTATGAGTTAAAGTCCAGTCAACAAGAATTTATTAAGAGCCCAATATGTGCCAGGCACTATTCTAATTACTGGATACTATGCACAGGAAGATTTTCAGCCATAGCAACTCATGAATGCAATCTAATGAGTGGTTGCAATCTGCATCAGTGGAGGGAGGGAAAGCATGAAGCTCTTAGAATGCTGAAGGGATATATAAAAAAGGGGAAATGATATCCTCAATTTACTCTTAACTCAGAGCTAGGAATTCCCTTTTGATGTAAACTCTTAACGGGAATGTAAGCCTCTTTTGAGCAGGGATTGCTGCATTTGTTGTATTTTATCCCCAGTGCCTAACAAAGAGCCTGGCACATTTTTATTGTTCATTCATTTTTCTGCTATATCCAACCCTTTGTGACCCCATTTGGAGTTTTCTTGACAAAAATACTGGAGTGGTTTGCAATTTTCTTTTCCAGCTCATTTTATAGATGAGGAAACTGAGGCAAAAAAAAAAAAGTGGGCGGTTAAGGAACTTGCCCAGGGTCACACAGCTAGTAAGTGTCTGAGTTCAGACTTGAACACAGGAAGATGAGTCTGCCTGACTCCAGGCCCAGTACTCTGTTCACTTCAACAGCTAGCTGCACACCCACACACACACACTTTCCCACCCCACCCCCCTACATTCTAGGCACCTAGCAAATGGTTGTTGATTGATTGATTCCAGACCACCTCCATCACCCAGCATCCTTTCTCCCTCTGAGGTTCATCCCATCAGTCTGCACAGTGTCCAGATAAGTGTAGCTGACATTTATATGGTTCTTTAGGGTTTGCAGAGCACTTTACATACATTATCTCATTTGATACTTAGAGCATTCCTTCGAAGTAAGTGCTACAGGTATTATTTGCTTCATTTTATAAATGAGGAGACTTAGAGGTTGTGACTTATTGCAGTCAATAAGTATCTGAGTTGGGATCTAAATCTAAATTTTCTTCATTCCAAGACTCCTCCTTTTATACCTAAAAAACAAAAGGAAAAAGAAAAATCATATTTTAATGTAATGGGGCTATTGGCATGAGTTCATCAGTGGACCGAAGGAGAAATATAGTTATACAGGTTTGTTATTGTTGTTGTTGTTGTTGTTGTGGGGGTTTTTCCTTCCCTAAGTAAGTGTCAACCCAGAAACGTAATCTTGGTCAATTGAGGTACAAATTGATGCAATGACTAATTAACTTTTCCACTAATGTGTTATTTATATCTAAAGCAATAGAGGACACTATGTTAAATAGGCCACTAGCACATCCCAATTTTTTATTACTTACTTAATTACTTAATATAAGATCATAGGATCACATATCCAGAGCTAGAAGGGACCTCAAAGGCCCTCTAGTCTAACCCTTTCATTGTACAGGGAAGGAAACTGAGACCCAGGGAAGTTAAGTGACTTGCCTTAAGGTCATGCATGTGATAAACATCAGAGATGAGATTTCAAGCCTTGGTGCTTTGAATCCTCTGTACTACACTGCCTCATAAGAAAAAGGCTGCCTAGAGAGCTAAAGTGATTGGGCAGATAAGAAACTTCTCTTGCTTCCTCGTCTCCATTTTCCTTTGGCCTGGCTATCAGATGGGAATTTAATTGTGTCTCTGTTCCTTTGAAATGAGGCAAGTCACTGAGCTTAACCACTCTCCCAACCCCCCATGAAAGGAACTGTTGGATTATCACAGCCCTGCCAAGGCCACTGAAGAGAGGAAAGCACTGGTTCCCAAAGTTAAATTCAAGATACATCCATCTTCATCACTCCCACCCCCACCCCAGTCTTCTCTCTCTTACACATGGTCACAGGTTATTGTTTGGCTGTATTTGTCTCTGGAACTCTATATGTGCAAGTCACAGGTAGCACATTCAGAACAATGTAAGCAAAACAAATCAACACAACATACAACAGTACCAACCCCTTGCCCACCACCTGTCTACCAAGAGGAGAGAACTGCATTTCACCACTGACTCTCAGGAACCAAAATTAGAAATTGTATATAATATGAACTCTGATGTCTTTTAGGGTTGTTTTGCATTTCTATGACCATTAGGTATACTGTTCTCTTGCTCTGCTTATATCCACATCATACCATATGTCTTTATCTTTCTCATTTTTATCATTTCTTAAGGCAAAATGTTATGTTACATTTATGAACCACAACTTGTTCAGGCATTCTTTAACAAATAAACACCCACTTTACTTCCAGTGTTTTCCTACTACAAAGAGGGCTGCTCTGATTTATAGGGGACATTTCTTCCTCTTCTTGATGGCTTAGGCTTGATTCCACCAGCAGGGGAATCACTGGATCAAAAAGCATGAATTCCTTAATAATTTTTCTCTCCCAATTCCAAATCAATTTTCAGAATGGGTTGGACCAAGTTACAGTTTCACCAAGAGGGTATTAGTATGACTATCTTCCCAAAGCCCCTGAAGCATTAACTTCACTATCTTTTTCTTTTATTATCATTGCAAATTTGTTGAGCAGGGAATGAAAATTGGAATGAAACCTGAGAGTTGTTTTAATTTGCATTTTCTTAGTACTAGAGATTTGGAGAATCTTGATGTTTCTTTTGAATGTATTTCATTTTTATAGAAACATTGTGGGAATATTATTATGCCATGAGAAATGATGAAATAGTTTCAGAGGAAACTGGGAAAATTTCTATGAATTAATGCAGAGAAAAGTGAGCAGATCTAAGAGGGAAAAAATACAATAATAATAGGATAGAAAAAACAAATTTGAAAGACTTTAGAATTCTGATCAATACAAAGAATAAAATGAGTTTGAAAGAACAAAGATGAAATATGCAACTCACCTAACAAAGAGGTGATGAACTTAAACAAAAAGAAATGTACATTTTCAGAAATGGGTATTGTGGAAATTTGTTTGGGAGGAAGGACTATGAAACTATATATTGGGCTAGGGGGAGGGGGAAAGGGGAGTTACTAACCAGGACTATATATTTGTTTAGCAGAGGTAGAGGGGTTGTGGGAGGGAGAGATAATTTTTTTTTAAAAGAAAAAAATGTTTGTTTTCCCCTCAGTGAACTCACACCTCCTCTAGATAGTTTCCAACTAGAGCTGTCCAACAGTGGAATGGAGTACCTCTAGAAGTAATGAATTCCCCATCATTATGAAGAGGGAAGGGTGACCAGGAGCGGGGGAGGGTAAGTGGTTCTGCCAGGGATCCACCCTGGCATCCAGTCTGGAAGGAATTCACCAGGCTCAAGCAAACTTTGAAGCCGAAATTGTAAAGTTTATTGTTACAAACGCTGTAGAGAACAGCGGGCAAAGATTCTTATGGAACCTGCAAACTTGCAGAGGCCGCAGGCATAGTTTTAAGGTGTCAATTATGCTAACTAGGTGAGTAAGGGTGGGATCAGGGAGGAGTTAAGGAGTGGTCAGTGCTCAAAGGACCATGCACTTTTAATATCAACTGCGCAGGTGTATTGCCCATGATTCACTGGGAAATAGCTCAAGGGCGGGGGCTAGCTGGAGGTGTGGTTTTAGGCCTGACACGTCACTAAAGAGTGCCCAGTCTGTCACCCTCCAAGGTCATCAGAGACAGTGTGGGTATATAATTGACTAAGGAGTTACCCTATAGATAAGGTATTGAAGAATTTATGGTGGGGCTGGCCACTCTAACTAAGGGAGATAACATTTACATAACTTATTGTTTCAAGCAGAGATAAACAGGTCATGAGTTGTTGCTGGGCAGAGTGCTGGAAGGGGGAAGGGGAAGAGTCAATGCTCTGAGGCTGGGGGTGGGGGAAGTGTGATTTTACAGGCTGCTTTTACAAATTGATTTTACAGACATAAATCCCAAAGTACCCCATTTACAAACTGATGTTACAGATTGATACTACAGACATATATACATCACAAGGACCCCATCAATTAGAAGGTATACAAATAAAGGCTGGATAATCACTTATCATGATGTTACAGAAGGTACTTATGCTCAGGCATCAGTTAGACCAAACAACTTCTGACATCACTTCTAACTCTGAGATTCTATGAATCTGTAGCCCTGGAACCATGTACCTGAAGTTGATTAGGCACAAAAGAGCAAAAGTATTTTTATTATCTCTTTGAGTACAGGCAGAGGCAGAGCCAGCTTGAAAGGGAGAATGAGTGGTGATCCCATGTATCCTTTCCATTTCTAGGACCATACACTGGGGAAGGCAGTCTCTAATAAAATAATAATAAATAAATAAAATGGCAAGTAAATAATGAATAAAATTAATAATAACAATAAAGGCCAGGATCCATACATTCTAACAATAATGAGCAAAACCCTCTATTCCATCCAAATTAAAATGTTTGTTCAGGGCAACATGAGGAATTTATTCTTCTCCAAAGGAGAGATCAGTTTCAAATCAACCAGGTCAAAAACTCAAGTCTACTTTCACTTTCCATCTGCCTATGCACAAATCCCTAATTCATATCTGAGAATCCCCAATCAAACATAGATTGTTTCATTTTAAATAATGCTTTGAGGTTTTGCTTTTCCATTAAAACTTTGAATTCTTAGTTCATTTTTCTGCTTTAAAAAAAAGCATCTTACCTGCTCTCTGCTTCTTCCTATAGGTAAATTGCCTTCACACAATTTAATTTCTTGTTTAAATCATTGGAGTTTCTTAGAAGATGTCCTCTCTAGGAAAGAACATAAAACACTCCATGAATGATGAGGTTGGGTTATGTGAAAAAAAAGTAATCTTTTTGACAATCACATGAAAGACTGCCTTCCCCAGCTTATAGGATGTGGACTACTTTGAAGTATACTAAATATATATATATATATATTCCAATTGAGCCTGAAGTTAATGGAAATATAATAAACTTGAATCTTGTTGTTAATGTTGTTGCTGTTCATCCTTCATTCTGGAAGAAGCCCAATGATATCACTGTAGTACATGACTTATACATGAATTGGGTGAGGCAGACCTGTGAAAAATCATCAGCTTTGCCCTCTCCTCCAGTGTTATCTTAAGTCCAGTGGCAAGACAAAGGTCAAGATGGGCAATGGCCAAGGATGCAGGGGGTGATCTTGGTCTTTCTAAATTAAGGTCTTTCTCAGGTCTCAGGTTGTCTGAGGCAACACCCATTCAATGACTACGGGCTAGGTAAGAACTGAGACAAAGAATGACCCAATTTATCATCACAAAGATATATTTCAAGAAGTCATTTACAATATGCAATCATCTGTCCTTCCCTTACCTAACACCTTATGTTACTTTTATTCTTTTTTGGGTGTGTATATTGGACAGTGACTATGACTTGATTATGACTACGTGTCTCTTTTGTATCCTTTCAATTTCTATCTAACTTAGTGCTAAGGATGTAGTAACTACTCAATATATTTTTTGAACTGAATTAAAAATGAAAGTTCAATGATATTGACTTTTAATAATTGTTTTTGGATTCAAGGACCAGAGGGGAGAAATAATCATAAATTGGTGCTCTCCATACACATATTTATAGAATATGTGTGGCTATATGCTGTCATCTTGTACTGATCTCTGTTCCACACATGGGAGTCTTGCCTAGAGAAGATATACCATGATCTGTTATGCTCCAGCTCCTTAAGTTCCTTTGGTCCTTACCATTTTATTTCCATTCATTGATTCATAATAAAATGCCTTTCTACTCTTTTCTTTTCAGTATCTATGTCCAGGCCTAACTCTTCAACACCAATTAGGTTATTGAAAGTTTTCATTCACTACTAGAAAATGGAATGACCTTCTTCTTTGTTTCTTACAAAGATCTCCTCCTATACTATAGCACTTATCTCCCTCTTAGATGGAAGACACTTAAAAACATCTGTGAAAGGCAAAAATAAGGAAGGCTAAGAGCAATATGTTCATTTTAATGGATGGAACCATGGTTTGAGAATAAAGTGACCTAAGTATGTCTTCACTCTGCTGGATTATTCAGATCTAAGAGGTCAAAAACTGTGTTTCATATAAATTTTATATCTTTTCCAGAAACTACCATGGGAACTCTGTTCATAGTAGGCACTTAAAAATTGGTTGGGGAAGGATAGAAAGAAAGATGGATAGAAGGAAGGAAAGAAGGGAAGAGGGAAGGAAGAGAAGAAGGAAGGGAGGGAGAGAGGGAGGAAAGGCAGAAAAGGAAGGAAAGGAGGAAGGAAGGAAGGAAGGAAGGAAGGAAGGAAGGAAGGAAGGAAGGAAGGAAGGAAAGAAAGGAGGGAGTGAGAAAGAGAGAGAGAGAGACACTTACTGACTTGTTAACTTATAGACTTCTATGGCCCTTCATAATCTTGACTAGGAAATTCTCTAGTAATTCTCCCAAATTGATAGGAAACTTCATTAGAGACCCTTTGGGGGCATTGTGAAGAAAAGTGCTTTCTAAGTAGCAAGAATTAAGCTATCCCCAGGCTCTGCTTTCAGAAGAGTTCACTCAATGCCATCTCTCTTTGACAGCTCCTTCACTTTGATGAGCTTTCGAATGTATATCTTATCAGTGTCCTGCTACCTTCATAAGTTTCTCTCCTAGTCAAGTAACTAACTAACACCCTCAGCTCTGAAAGTGCCTTGGGGAGGCAGCTCCACAAGAAAGAGGACTGAGCAATCTCCATGCTCTATTGGGGTTTGTGGGGAATAAACTGAAATCCTAGATGGGGAAGCACTGTGAAAAGCTAAAAAATGCCATGCAAATATCAGAGGTTATTATGATTGTGGATAGACTGGGTGGGATGGGCATCATTGAAAGAGAGATCCATCGGGGTGGCTAGGTGGCACAGTGAGTAGAGTGTCGGCCCTGGAGTCAGAAGGACCCGAGTTCGGATCTGACCTCAGACACTTAACGCACACACAAACAAAAACCTAGCCGTGTGACCTTGGGCAAGTTACTTAACCCCAATTGCCCTCCAAAAAAGAGGAAAAAAAAAAGAAAGAGAGATCCATCAAAGTTTTATTTATCATCATGCTTTGGCCACTAATATGCCACATTAACATATTGCAGATGGGCAGATGATATTTGGCCCCCAGACTAGTGGTGGACTTTTTTAATTCAGGAAAAATCTACATTTTGGAACAAAAACAGAGACATGATCAGGCAGATGCTACAGTTGGATACACTAGATATTTCTTTTCCTTTCTTTTCTCTCCTCCATCCTTTTTAATGTGCCTTCAATTAAAAACATACCACATAGCGAAACTTGGCAGGTACAAGGAAGTTGAACAATTATGCTTTCACCACTCTCAGACTTCAATCCACCTGAGTGTCTCTGGGAGCACATTAAATGTAAAAAGAAAAAGGCAACCAAGGATTACTCTAGCCCTGGTCTGACATGCATGAAATCGAAGCACAAATCACATGGTAACTGGGATATCCTACTGAGCTGCTGCCAGATGTTTAGAGGCTCTATTGGCATCCAAAGCAGCATGGGGAAAGGAGAACATCGCCAATCCTCCACCTTTTACTTTCCTTTCCTACTCTACATTCCAAAAACCTCTCCTTACTTCATATCTCTGACTATCTTTGCAGCTCCCACTGGGCTTCTGAGTTCTTCTCTCAGATCCAAACTCTGAGTTCCGAGAAAAAGAAACTAAAATTTCATTTAGGACTAGCTGGACACTCCATTTGTCTCCACTGATAAACCTGTGACTTGTAGGTGATAATAATGAAGCCTTTGCAAATGGTAGTGTTGAAAAGAACACTGATGTAGGAGTCTGGAGACCTGGTGTCACCAAAATGCCCATCACTGGAGAAGCTTCCACCACTGTGGAAGGTCACAGAATGGAACTCTCAGACCATATTTTTGGGGGGATCTATCAGCACTATCTACTTTCCTTCTTACATTATACTCTGTACCCAGACATCAGAACAGCATAGGAATTGATTGTGGTCCACTTTGCAGGCATTTAGGACAACACATTCTACATGAACTCCACAGAGTCAATGAGTACATTTGGAAAATATACTGGAGTTTGAGACACGATTTTAAGCCCTGGCCTAGATACTAACTAGCTATCTGACCATAGGCAAGTAATTTGACTGTCTCAGCTTCCTCATCTGTAAAATGGGATTAGCAATTCTTTATCTATCTCATAGGCTGCTGTGAAGAAAACAATCTTGAAGTACTGGATTATGGTTAACTATTAGTATTTTTTTCTTTTAAGTAACAAGAACCTGGGACAGATACTGTACTGACAGGAAAACTTGAACCACTATAACTTTTTGCAACTAGAATTGCCATCTATTCCCCACTGTCTAACATTGAACTATGACTCTCACCAAAAAAAAAATTTGCTTGGTCTGAAGATGGTGAATAGATGGTTCAAATATTTGTTCTTTCCCTAAAACTGGTTTTAAGTGGACATGATATTTATTCTTTTTAAAAAATTATTTATTGGGGTGGCTAGGTGGTGCAGTGAGTAAGAGCGCCGGCCTCGGAGTTGGGATGACCTGAGATCGAAACCAGCCTCAGAAAATGAGCACCCACACATAAATAATGACTAGCCGTGTAACCTTGAGCAAGTTACTTAACCCCAATTGCTTTAAAAAAAAATTATTTATTGAGTATTTTATTTTTTTACCAATTATACAGAAAAATTGTTGTTTCAAATTCTCTACTTCCCATCCTCCCTCATTGAAAAAGCAAGCAATTTGACATAGGTTAGACATGTGCAGTCATGCAAAACGTATTTGTATATAAGTACATGATGATTGTTCTTGATAAGTGTCTCCATCTATGTTCTTCTTCCCCCATGTCCATTGTAATAGCCACACCTTCCTGAATGTCTGCTTGATAAACTGTACCTATTCAACAATATTTTAGAGATTGACTTTCTAGCAAACTACTTAGGGTTTTCTGTCTGAGCCCCCCCCCCTAATTTTTTTTAATTTTAAGATTATTTTTTATCTTCCATATAAATATAATGGGAAGGGAATGGGTTGAGCCTTATTTGTTTTTGTTATTCCGAGTGCCAATCACAATGACTTGCATATATTTGACAATCAATGTTGTTGTTTGTCCTTCATTCTCAAAGAGAGCCATAACATCAGGGAGTTGATGCCATGATATGCAAGTGAATTGTATTTAAGTGAGGGAGGGCTGTGCAAAGTCAGCAGTCTTACTTTCTCCTCCAGTCATCTGGTGCACTAGCAAAATATAGATTAGGAGGACTAGAGATGGTCCTGATGCAGTGAAAGAGCTTGACCTTTTTAAGCTAAGGTCTTTCTTTAACAGGTCTCACTTTGACTGAGGCAACAGAGATTAAGGCTAGGTAAGAAATGAGGCAAAGAATGGCCTCTTTTACCTAGTCAAAAAATATTTATATACCAATCTGGGAGGGAAAGAACCTCAGGGTTTTTGGCCAAAACAGAAACAATTGCTATTTATTTTCACTCTGAATAACCAGGATCCAAGTAATGACCCACTGGCCTTAGTTTGGGACCTACTGTTGACCAATTAATGAAATATTGAGTGATTTGGATTTAAGGTATGGTCCTTAAGAAAGAAATATTGCTTGTAAACCCCAAGATATCTTGAGAGGTTTCAGTGATCAAAATTTACATTCTTTTGGGCAGAACACCCACAGGTAAGGGAATGGTTCCTTATATGGACAGAGGGAGGGGAAGGAAAAGAGAGGAGAGAAGGAGAGGAGAGGAGAGGAGGAAGGAAGGAAGGAAGGAAGGAAGGAAGGAAAGAAGGAGCTCTGTTACTTAATAAACATAACTGGTGAACTGGCCAGTTGGGTCCCCAGTGGGGCAGCTCATGATACTCACAGGTTGTTGTTTGTCCTTTATTCTCAAAGAGGACCATGACATCAGGAGGGTGATGCCATGACTTGCAGGTAAATTAGATTTAAGTGAGGGAGGGCTGAGCAAAGTCAGCAGGCTCACTTTCTCTTCCCAAGCCATCTGGATCCAGTGGCAAGATATGGATCAGGATGACTGGAAATGGCGCCAGATGTAGTGGGAGATGTTGAACTTTTTAAGCTAACATTTTTCCCAGATCTGAAAATTGACAATCGATATATACTGGATGAATGAGTGAAAGAGGTAGGGCATTGAATTCCCTGCGCCTCATTTGCCTCCTCTGTCAAATGGGAATAATAATGCCTCCCCTGCTGACCTCGAAGGCTCCTGAGAGGGTAAAAAATGATTTTAATGCATGTGAGGCCACTTGTAGAAAAAGTGAAAAGCACATTTCAAATGCAAAGTGCTGTGATTATTGCTGTTTGGTTGAAAAAAGCAAATTGTTTGAGACTGAAGAGCTTGTTGCTGTGACCATCAATTGTTATTATCTTCCCATTATATAATTTATGCAAAGTACTTAGAGCTGCTTTGGGAAAAGGGACCATATTAATACAAAGTCTTATTATGTCCTCCTTTCTCTGCTATTTACTAAATGGTAAAGCTCTAATGGCAAGAACATATTTCCTATATGTGTTTCTGCTGAAGTATCAAGCACATTTGTATGCACGATAGAAATGACAGATGATAGTCATTAATTCTCTTAACCTGGTTCTTGCTTTCTTCTCAATCATTTTTCCTTCAGAGAATGAATGGCTTCCTGCACAAAGACCAATGATTGGTGAACCTCCAAGGGCCACTCAGTCTCAGCTCACTTATTCACAGAAAGTTTCTCTAAGGACATAGTTGAAAAATCAATGTAGGAATGAGGGAAGACAGAGCTTACTTTCAGCTCTTTTATTGCTTTCTTTTCTCGTAAAGACCTGTGCCTGGACAGTTGGAAATGCAATGAGAACACTATGAGTATTATGGGGTTGCCGACACATCTTCCTCCCTACCCTTTTATCCCTCCTTCCCTCCAGTCTCCTGATTCTGGACAATAGGAAATACAACGAGAATAGGATGAGGATTATTATTGTTTATTGACTAACTGGTACTCATCATATATTGTGTGTAATGTGTGACCTGTAATGGTTCTATTGAAATCTGGGACTAAAATGGTGGCAGATGTTGCTTTACCCGAAGCATTAAAATGTCCTTTAGATATAGTCACTTGACTTTTCCCTACCTTCACCCACCATGTACAGAAAACTCTCTTATAACTGTGTCCCTAGGGTTAGTTATATCAGATCTGTGGCCTGATGAGGCAGATTTAAAAGGTCCCAAGTTCATAATAATTCTACCCTTGGAAATGTAAGCATGAAAAATATAAATGTTTGGTGATTGTACATCCAGTTAGAGAGAGAGAAACTCTGACAATGGGCTGGGTAGGTTGGAATTCAAGTCCTGCACTAGAAAAGATCACCTCCTCTCATGTGTCAACTAGAACTATCCCCTGTCCTCATGTCATGAGTCTTAAAGGGACACAGAAAATAAAAAGAACTGGATAAATCACAATTGTTAGTGAGAAACAAGATTGTCAACCAAATGTAATCTTTAACAGGCTAAAAAGGAGATGATTAGGAATAGGTGTCACTCATCAATCCATCTGAAGTAAGACAGGGGCAAGGGTAAGAACTACCAGTTCCTCCATGTCTTTTTTTCACCCAAGTGCTCTAGTTACTTGATGCAACAACACAATCTTATAACTTACTATTGATTCCTTTGGCTTTTACTTAATTCTCCTTGGAGGCTTGGGTTTGATCACTACTACTGTATTATTGCTCTATGTGTTGTGGGAAAGTCCTGCCAACTTCTTCCTTCCATGTATCCTCTCTCCTCCCTTTCAAGGGATCTTTTCTTTTTTTGAAAAAAAAAATTAATTAATTTATTTTTAGTTCTCAACATTCATTTCCATAAGATTTTGAGTTTTAAATTATCTCCCCCTCCTTTCCGTCCCTCCTCCCCAAGACAGCATGCAATCTGATAAAGGCTCTACATATACATTCATATTAAACATATTTTCACATTATTCATGCTGTTAAGGAGAATTAGAACCAAATGGGAAGAATGACAAGAAAGAAAAGACAAAACAAAAAAGCGAGCAAATAGTATGCTTTCATCTGCATTTATACTCCATATTTCTTTCTCTGGGTGTGGATAGCATTTTCCATCATGAGTCTTCTGGAGTTGTCTTAGATCCTTGTATTACTGAAAAGAGCTATGTCTATGAAAGTTAGTCATCCCACAATGCAACTGTTACTATGTAAAATATTCTCCTGGTTCTGCTCACTTCACTCAGTATCAGTTCATGCAAGTCTATCCAGGTTTTTCTAAAGTCTACCTGCTCATCATTTCTCATGAAACAATAGTATTCTATTACAGTTACACAGCACAACTTGTTCAACCATTCCCCAATTGAATTTCCAATTCTTGGCCACCACAAAAAAATGCTGCTATAAATATTTTTGTACAGGTGGGTCCTTTTCCCATTTTTATGATCCTTATGGGATACAGACCTAGAAGTGGTATTGCTAGGTCAAAGGGTATGTGCAGTTTTATAGTCCTTTGGGCAGAGTTCCAAATTACTACCCAGAATGGTTGGATCAGTTCACAACACCACCAATAATGCATTAGTGTCTCAAATTTCCCACATTTTCTCCGATATTTATCATTTTTTCTGTCTTGTCATGTTAGCCAATCTGATAGGTATGATGTGGTACCTCAGAGTTGTTTGGATTTGCATTTCTCTAACCAATATTGATTTAGAGCATTTTTTCACATGACTATGAATAAATTTCTTCATCTGAAAACTGCCTGTTCATACCCTTTGACAATTGATCCACTGGGGAATTACTTGTATTCCTATAAATTTGACCCAGTTCTCTATATATTTTAAAAACGAGGCCTTTATCAGAGACACTGGCTATAAAAATTGTTTCCCAGCTTTCTGCTGCCCTTCTAATCTTAGTTGCATTGGCTTTGTTTATGCAAAAATTTTCAATGTAAAGTAATAAAAATCATCCATTTTAGATTTCATAATGTTCTCTATCTCTTTTGCAGTCATAAATTCTTCACATTTCAAGAGATCTTTCAAAACCCCCCTTAAATGGGGAAAACCCTGGCCTCTGCTCCTAATCTTACCTTAACTTCCTCTCTCCCATGGTGGAAAGAAATATAACTGCTAAGGAAGCCAGACCATTCCTCACCAGAAGGCCTATTAGAACCCCCAGGGTTTCTAATTTTGTAGTCCCCCTGCAAAATCAGTTACAAAAGATCTGGTAACTAAACTGATACAACATTGCATCAAATACACATTAGTACATGAAAGAGCACAGGCTGATAATCAGGATCTCTCAAAGTCTCCTTAGAGTGCCATGCTCAGCAAATATACAAAAACTCTACATACGCAGACATAGCACAATGTAGAGCTTCACTACACAGCAGTTTCAGTGATCCTGTCTAATTACATATGAGGATATATCATATGCACATTTCACAGTGCTACATGCATGTCCATAAAACAAAAACAAATAAGTTTAGCAATAGTAATAATGGAGGGGACAGGTTTGGAGGAGAAGGGTGCTTACTTTAACAGAAAGATAGGCCACATATCAAAAGCAAGGTTAACAAACAAATGGAATCACAAAATGGGCAAAATACAAAGCAAAGAGCATACCGTTAAAATATAAACAGAACATATTTGAAAAAAACATTTAAGAATATAGGTAATTGCATTTAAGGCACACATTACAGGGGTGACCTTGTCATTACCCTTACACAGTGCTACATGTACAACCTTGCCCTAGTTTTACTGGGATCATCAGAAATTAGTCTAGTCACTGAACAGAGTACAAGGAGATTGTCCATGAGAGTGATAAGTGTGGAGAGGAATGAGAGGGAAGAAAAGGAGTGAGTTCCTTTAGAAAATTTGACTTTGAGACTCGATTTAAATTTAATCCTTAGATTAAACCAATCCTGCCTGGAACCCAGACACCTGCAGACTCAATACATTCACCCACAGTTGGATCGGCAAATATATCCAGGTTGATTAAGGCATAGAGACAGGATGGTACTGTGGAATAATGAAGCCTAGAGTTGGAAACACCCCAGAGATCCTCTAAGCTAATGACCTCTTTTTTTTAAATATGGAAAAAGAAGCCCAGATAGGTTAGTGGATTTACCTGAGGTCACACAAGTGAATGGCAGAGCTACAGGAGTTCAGAATTACCCTGTATACAGTATGACCCAGCTTTTGGTATCCTTAGTTCCCTTCAAGACTCTGTTCAAGCACTACCAGCTATGTGAGGACTTTCTTGATCCCACCAGCTACTAGTGCCCTCTTCCCCAAAATCACCTTGTATCTTTTTTACATAGACCTATATAGGTACATGTTGTCTCCCTACATAGAACGCAAGTTCCTCAAAGGGAGAGATGATTTCACTCCCATCTTTGCATTCCCAGAGTCTAGCATAGTACCCAACATCTAATAGGTTCTTAATAAATGTTCATTAATTGATTGCCAGCCAACTCTTCCTTCAAGTCTAACAGAATTATGGGTAGGAGAGAGAACACCAAGGTCAAATGGTTATAAAATGGGTCTGATTTCACTTCAGACTCAGAAGGCTCATCCTGACATCCTTGAATGCAACATTAACGATAAATGAGAAAAGGGCATGCTTGACATGTTAGGGGAAAAGGAACAAAATGAAGGAAACGTAGGCTGTATTATCTAGTATTGGTCTACATAGATAGTTCTTAGAATGAAAAAGGAAGGGAAACCTGATGATTTGGGAGAAATAAGGATAACATATGTTCTCTCCATAGTCCTAGTCTTTCTAGGCCAGACAATCTGGTTAAAGGTAATTAGATGCTCCCAGAAAATAACTAGAAGAGTATCCCCTGCACCCTCTTCTCTCTCTTTCAACTCAGGGATAGAATATTGTCATTTTCATGGTATACTTTTCCTTTCAGCTGTTACCAAAACTAGCAAAAACAAACCAAGGAGTCAAGTTATTGAGAAAACAAACAAACCCAGCATTTTTGTAAATATTCAAACAGATTATTAAGAGCCCAAAGAATTCTCACACTGGGTTGGACCTATTAACTCTACAGATGTGAACTGGGCTTCTCTGGCTGTGACATTAAGAAATATTATGTTTGAAGGCAAAGATTTTCTCAATGAGAGTTATCTCACCAGGTTAAACAAAATTAATTAAATACATCCCTAAAATTAATGGAAAGAACACCAGACTTAGAGCTATAATACTTGGGTTCAATCCCAAATTCTGATTCTAGATGTGTGAATTTTGTTTCCCTTCTCTGAGGCTCAGTTTCCTCATCTGCAAAATGGGGATAGTAGCATCTGCCCCACTAATCTCTAAGGCTGTTGTGTGGATCAAATAAGAGAAAGCGCTTTGTAACCACAAAATGCTACATAAATATATTATTGTGAATCAATCATCTATGAATGCATTTAAGTTATTCTGATTGAACTTTAACAGCATTTTTAGCCCGCACCACCTCTTGACATAACAAGTTTCATAGTTTGCAACCTGTATAAAGCTGTGCTTTCTTTATTTATCTTAAATTTACCTATTTCAGGTTTCAAGAAGTGACTCGTGATATTCTCTTAGTAGAATTTCATCAACATGTTCCTACTCCCTCTCTGTGGTCCCGTGGCATTCCATTTAGAGACTAGTAAGGGCTCAGAATTCAGATATCTCCACTGTCATTCAAAGATTAACACTGTTAGAGATGTCTTATAGTCTACTGTGATGCCCTCAGAGCTTCAGGAAAATACAGGATGAAGCAATTGACATTTGGTTTCCTTCAGAGTTTCTTCCTGGCGTTTTCCATTAAGTCTGACAGGGAGACTAGGGAGGAGGCTTGGTCCCGATGTTATTCAGCTGTATTAAAACTTTGACATCTGTTCAGTAGAGTCACAGTCTTCAATTTCTTTTCTCTAAAGGGGGGTTTGACTGGGTTGTTTTTTGAGAGCGGGGTGGCTGTTTATTTTGAAAGTAAATGTTGAATGTTTATCTCTGTCATCCTGACTCCTCTGGCTAAATATGAGCTTTCCTGTTCCTCCCTGAGCATTGACTAGGGTAGGGCTCCACACTCGTGTTCTTGTGCACTGAACTAAAGCACTACATGACATTTCACTTCACAGTATTTTTACATCAAGTTGGTTTGATAGCTTTCCTGAAGATTAAGTGTAAGATTACTTGACATGGCATTTTTAGGAAGATGGGTATTATTAAAAAATCCCACATGTCATTTCCACAGGTACTTAGTCCACCTTTCTTTTATGGGTTACTTAGCAATATTTCTATAGTTTTTACTGTCTTCTCTATGAAACCTCTCCCTTCTCTCCTATACCTCCCAATATACACATAGGGGATAGGGGAAATTATTTACAATTTAATATCTGAATTCTCTGCTTTTCAGGCATTTTTCCCCCAGGAAGGCTCATACAAATGGTGATATCAGACATTTCTGGAATTACAAATATACTACATTAATATGCAAAAGTAACCCACTGTCATACATTTGAGTTCTATTTTCAGAAATTGTGATAGCATGGAATCATCCACATTCTCTTTCTTGGTTCACTTGTGATGTTATATTTGCAATAGACTAGTTAGGACTAGGGTTAAAACCTGTAGTTGAACAGGAATTAATCCCATTGCTTGACTTGCCTTCAATACTAGAAATTTTACAAAAAGCAAGGAAGCAAAAATGGAAGAAATGAAGTAAAAAAGGAAGGAAAGAAAGAAAATATTGATAGACATAGATATATAGATAGATAGATAGATAGATAGATAGATAGATAGATAGAAGATAGATAGATAGATAGATAGATAGATAGATAGATAGATAGATAGATAGAAAAAAGGCCCAGTTGGAAAGGATGGGATAAAGGACAATGGGATGTCTGGAGCCAAATCTGAACCTCTTCTCCTTTGGAGTATGTGAGGGAACTAGGGTGAAGCTGGGAAGAGGAAAATAGTACAACTCAATGGGATAAGGGAAATATCATTCAGTGGATGTGATGAAAACATTTACCTTCCAAGCTATGCCAAGAAGAGGGATTTCTTATGTACTGTTTCCTTCTGGTTCACATCTGGAAAAGATCAGCAATAGGATTTGCAATAGCTAAGAGGGTTTTGTGTTGCTAACATGGACCCATACACAAGCTTAGCAATTCCCCAAGTTCCAGATTCTCTTGTACCAAATCCAGCCTTTCTCTGTCCAATCAGATGCTCTCTTTTTTTCCATTCAGAAACTGAAGGCTCAGAATTATGTTATTCAAATATGACATCTGTCAAGGAAGGCTCTGTCATCACTGTCCCCAAATGCTGATATTACTTTGTGAGAGAGCACCAGAACCCAGAGCTATGCATGGTCTCAAATGGAAACACTAGAAAAGAATAGCTACCTCCCCTTACCCACGGTACCTACCCATTCTCTCCATGCTTCTACGATTGAGGCTCTCCAGGAGAAAATCTGACCCCTCCCCTCGAGGATCTATACCCCCAAAAGTCACCCCCATATTGCTTCATTATGCTTCAACACATAGCATTCATTAATCATGCTTTCTGTCTCCACACAGTTCTTCAAAAATGAAACATCCCCCTCACCCTCTATACCCTGAAACCCTGCTCTACATTTTGTCAAATCTGTCCATGACCTGGCATATTCACAAATGCTTCACTGATTACCAGCATCAGGACAACACCCTAATGCTCTCTGATAGCTAGGGGATTCATTCACAGATCCAGGCAGCTACTAGTTCCCTTAGCTTCAGGGCATAGCTTCCACCTTTTCAAAATCTGCCAGATGCAGGATGAAATGCTGCCCAGATGGAAAGGAAGAAAGGCACTTCCTGTACAGAAAGGGTCTAGCATTATATGATAAACAGGAATTGGTTATTGGTTTAACCCGTGTTTACAAGGGTGGCCATTTCCTCTGAATTCTCCAGTTTCCTCCTATAACTACACATGCTGCAAAGTAGAATCAGAGAGTGGAGTGCCCAAATCTACAAGTTAATAAAATGCAAAAAAATATATAATGAATTGTTCCAAATGAACAACGTACTTTAAAAGACAGACTAAAATGCTTATTGAAAGAGCCATGCAAGGTAATCATATCTCATTACCATGGTGAGAGGTCATTGCCTTATGTAATAGCAGTGTCTCTACCTCTCTGGAGCATCCAAGATACAGACTATGACTGCTTAGGATATTGAACAGAGATTTTCCAGAGATTACCCAGAAGAGAAGTAGAGACAACAGCCCAGGATCTCCATAAGCATGAACCAGAACTAGTTGTTGCTTAAATAAGGAAACATGCATGAGTCATGAGTTCATTGATCCCAAGTCTCAGAGACTGGTAAGGACGTTAGAGTGATGATTCCATTCTTTGTCCCCTTAAGATTCTGATTGTAAGGTAGGTGAAGTGAACTTGTACATGCCTTTATTGGGGCCAAGAAGGGAAAGTTTTCTGGGAGACAGCTGACTCTATCAATGCTACAAGCAGTCATTTGAAGAGTCTCAATTCTGTATTTTATTATCTTTCTTTTCTTATAGCAAATATTATTAAATGTTAGTATGAATGTGTTTCCTTTTGGGTCTTGTGAAACTAGAAAGGAGATAAAAATGTTTGTGAAAAATTAGATATGAGCTATATTTAGATGTTTTCCTGAAATTTAGACTTCTGA
This sequence comes from Gymnobelideus leadbeateri, assembly GCA_011680675.1. NCBI lineage: Eukaryota > Metazoa > Chordata > Mammalia > Diprotodontia > Petauridae > Gymnobelideus > Gymnobelideus leadbeateri. Next base: position 197,707 of record WOXC01007639.1, read on the forward strand.
CCCCAGGCAAAGCACTTAAACATCTCTGTGTCCCACTTTTTTCATCTGTAAAATGAGGGAGTTAGATTCAGTAGCTTCTAATATCCTTTCTGGCTTTAAATCTATAATCTATAAAGTGGGAACTAGTGAAATACAAAATTATGATTGACCCATGAGATATTATATGCAATAGTTTTCAATTTTTTAAAAGCCTAAACTGAGTTGAAAAGAAATCAGGAACTAAGTAGGAGGCAAGGCCTTCTGCATGAGTGTAGGGGAAGTTTTTTATAAAGGGCAGCATCAACTAAGTCCTCTTTATATGTGAGATATCTTCTTGGGGTACCCCTTTTCCTCATAGGTGGGGTATTCTGTAGCCTAAGTACCTTTATACATAAATATCAAAATCTTCCATTCATTGGCAGGTGAGCACCACAGTGGATGGAATGCTACATTTCCTCAGACACTTACTAGCAAGTCACTTGACCTCTGCCTGCCTTAGTTTCTGCAACTATAAAATGGGATAATAATAGCATCTCTCTGGGTTGTTGAGAAGACTAAATGAGTTAATACATGTAAAGCCTTCAGCAAACCTCAAAGTGCTATGTAAGTGATAGGCTATGATAATGATGATGATGATGATGAAGATGATTCCTGAGACACAATAAAGAGCTAAAGAGCCAGAGGAGGAAAATAATATTAAGATTAAAACTAGAGTCAGTGTCAGGATCAAGAACATAGTCTGAAGGAAAAGGATGAAGAGACATGACCTGGGGTCAAGCTTTGGAGCTTCTATACCAAGGCAAGAATAGTCTTTATAGAGATTCCTCATTTTTGCTGCTCTCATTTTTCCTGGTTTGTTTTGCTTTTTGGAGGGGGGAAGGCAGGGCAATTGGGGTTAAGTGACTTACCCAAGGTCACACAGCTAGTTTTGTGTTAAGTGTCTGAGGCCAAATTTGAACTCAGGTCCTCCTGACTCCAAGGCTGGTGCTCTATTCACTGTGCCACCTAGTCGCCCCTCGTTTTTCCTGTTTTTAGGATCAACCACATGACACCAGTCCTACCCTCCATTTCTCTAAATCTTCTACATCTAGACAGCCCTGCTGCCCAAGTCCCATTACTCTCCATGTCAGTGGCTGCCTCTAAACAGCAGCAGATACTTCAAGAAAAAGAAAATGGGGGTAGAGGGCCAAGTTTGTCCATCACCACAAAATCCTTCACACAAGTTCTGTTCTGATGTCTCATTGTGCCATGGAAGTGGTCCAGTGAGGAAACAGACCCAAAATGTAGGTGTCATATAAGTAGTATAAGTCATATAAGTAGTAAGTGGCAGGGCCAGGATTCAAACTCAGGTCTCTGACTACAAATTCAGGTCCCTAAGGACCTTGACACTTACTATGTCACTCTGGACAAGTATCTTAACCCTGTTTGCCTCAGTTTCCTCATCTGTAAAATGAGCTGGAGAAGGAATGGTAAACCACTCCAGTGTCTCTGCCAAGAAAACCCCCAAATGGGGTCACAAAGAGTTGGACACAGTGGAAACAGCTGAATAATGAACATGAAAATATTCCATACAGAACCATGCATATACTTTTAGCTGTTTGAAGCCCAGAACCTTCTGAAATAGATCTTTACCTTTATCCTTTCTATGGCAAACACAATCGATCAGAACATGTCTCTTGATGGCCTCCAGATGCAAACTACAAATGGCTGGAGACAGGATGCTGTCCAAGAAAGACTCCTGACGCAAGAATTCCTCTTTCTTCCAGCTTTCTACCCTACATGTCTCCCCCTACTCCCAAGCTGATTGATTTTTGGAGTGGACATTCTTGTTTGGTCTCCTCTACACAGACATTGAATGCATGTCCCTTAGCTTGAAAGATTTTTTTTCCTGCAAATACCAAACTTATAAAGAATGTGTATGTAATACTAGGAAGATGGCTACAGCTATTTGACAAAAACTGCTGGGAAAACTGGAATACAGTATGGCAGAAACTGGCATAGATCATTACCTAACGCCATATACCCAAATCAAGTCTAAATGGGTGCATGATCTAGGTATAAAGGATGATACTGTAAGCAATCTGGGAAAGCAAGGAATAGTTTACCTGTCAGATTTGTGGAGAGGGGAAGACTTTAGGACCAAACAAGAATTAGAGAGCATTATAAATTGCAAAATGGATAATTTTGATTACATTAAATTGAAATGCTTCTGTATAAAGAAAGCCAATGTAGCCAAGATCAAGAGGGAGGTGGGAAATTGGGAAAGAATTTTCACAACCTATGTCTCTGATAAAGGACTCATTTCTAAAATTTACAGAGAATTGAGTCAAATCTATATGAATACAAGTCATTCCCCAATTGATAAATGGTCAAAGGATATGAACAGGCAGTTTTCAGAGAAAGAAATTAAAGATATCTATAAGCATATGAAGAAATGCTCTAAATCACTATTGATTAGAGAAATGCAAATCAAAACAACTCTGAGATACCACATCTCTCCAGTCAGATTGGCTAAGATGACAAAACAAGAAAATGACAAATGCTGGAGAGGATGTGGGCAAATTGGAACACTAATGCATTGCTGGTAGAGTTGTGAACTTATCCAACCATTCTGGAGAGCAATCTGGAATTATGCCCAAAGGACTATAAATAATTTCATACCCTTTGACTCAGCAATACCACTTCTAGGGTTATATCCCAAAGAGATCATAGAAGTGGGAGGAAGACCCATATGTACAAAAATATTTTTAGCAGCCCTTTTTGTGGTTGCAAAGAATTGGAAACTAAAGGGGTGCCCATCAATTGGGGAATGGCTAAACAAGTTATGGTATATGAATGTAATGGAATATTATTGTGCTATAAGAAATGAGGAGGAGGCGGATTTCATATTTACCTGGAGAGGCTTATACAAACTGGTGCTGAGCGAGAAGAGTAGAATCAGAAGAAATTTGTATACAATCACAGACACATCATATGTATGATGACCAACTATGACAGACTGGACTCTTTTCAGCAATGCAGTGATATAAGTCAATCCTGAAAAACTCAAGAAAGAGAGAAATATGACATCCAGAGACATAACTAGAAAGAACTGAGCCTGAACCCTGATGAAAGCTAACTAATTGTTCTTTTTCTTTTCATTGTTTGGTTTTATTTCTTCTTTATCATTTTCCATCCCAGGCTTTACAGAGGCCACCCAACTGGCGGAAGTTGTGAAGACCCCACATTTGGGCGGAAGCTCCCCTGTCTGGTGGCAGAGTCCTACTGTGGCAACAAGCCCAAAAATCAAGTAATTAAGTGGCAACATGCCTAGGCAAATGAAACAAAATAAACAGAAAAGTTCAACATTGGACTCCTATTTTAGGGGCAAAGAGGCTCAAAGCATGGAGGAGGACTGTGAGGTCAGAACTCCTGCACCAAAAGCCCCAAATGAAAATACAAGCTGGCTACAGGCCATAGAGGACCTTAAGAAGCAGATAAGAGAAGTGGGGGAAAATTTGGGAAGAGAAATGAAAAAGATGCAAGAAAAATATGAAATGACAGTCAACAGCCTGACTAAGGAAAATAACACCTTAAAAAATAGACTAACTCAAATGGCAAAAGAGGCTCAGAAAGGCAATGAAGACAAGAATGCCTTAAAAAGCCAAATTTGCCAGATGGAAAAAGAATCTCAAAAGCTCACTGAGGAGATTCATTCCTTCAGAGTTAGACTGGAGCAAATGGAAGCTAGTGACTTTATGAGAAATCAAGATACTATTAAACAGATCCAAACAAATGAAAGAATAGAAGGCAATGTGAAATATCTCATGGGAAAACCACTGACCTGGAAAATAGATCCAGGAGAGATAATTTAAAAATTATTGGACTACCTGAAAGCCATGATCAAAGAAAGAACCTAGAAATCATCCTTAAAGAAATTCTCAAGGAAAATTGCCCTGATGTTTTAGACCCAGAGGGCAAAATAGAGGTTGAAAGAATCCACAGATCACCTCCTGAAAAAGATCCCCAAAAGAAAACTCCCAGGAATATTATAGCCAGGTTCCAGAATCCCCAGATCAAGGAGAAAATACTCCAAGCAGCCAGGAAGAAACAATTTCAATATTGTGGAAACACAATCAGAATAGCCCAGGACCTGGCAGCTTCTACACTGAGGGATCGAAGGGCATAGAATATGATATTCCAGAGGGCAAAAGAACTGGGAATGAACCCAAGGGTCACCTACCCAGCAAAACTGAGTATCTTGTTTCAGGGGAAAATATGGTCATTCAGTGGAATAGAGGACTTTCAAGCATTCTTGATGAAAAAACCAGAGTTGAATAGAAAATTTGACATTCAGACACAAGAAGCAAGAAATGCTTGAGAAGGTAATCAAGGAAAAGAAATCAAAAGGAACTTATCAAAGTTGGACTATTTACAGTCCTACATAGAAAAACAATAACTGTGTTTGATGAAACCTTTCTCATTATGAAAATAATTGAAGAAGGGTACATGGCATATGTTCACAGGTATACATGGATAGAGGGCACAGGTTGAATTTGATGGGAAGGGATGATTATTTTTTTTTGGAGGGCAATTGGGGTTGGGTGACTTGCCCAGGTTCACGTGGCTGGGTTTTTGTTTGTGTGTTGGGTGTCTGGGGCCGGATCCAAGCTCGGGTCCTTCTGGCTCCGGGGCTGACTCTCTGCTCGCTGCGCCACCTAGCCGCCCCAAGGAAGGGATCATTCTTAAGGGGTGAAGTCAAGAGGTGAGAGAGGAAAGTGGCAAGAGGAGATGGAGAGAGACAGGGTAGGGCAAACTATCTCATGTAGAAGAGGCAAGGGGAAGTAGTTTCAGGGGAGGGGAAGAACAGGAAGGCAAAAAGGCAAAAGCATATTCTCATTGAAGTTGGCTCAAGGAGAGAATCACATACATACTAAATGGAATATCTTACCCTCACTCACTCTCCTGAGTAGGGGAAAGGGGGATGAGAGGGGGGATGATGGCGGGGAGGGCATTCTGGGGAGAGGGGAGGTTAGAAGTACCCACTATCAAAGAGGGACAGGATCTAAGTAGGGAATGGACCAGGTTGGGGGTGAGACAGGTGGGAGGGAAATATAAGCAGTCTTTTACAATATATCTACTATGGTAATGTTTTGCATAGATATACATGTACAACACATACTGAATTGCTTATCTTCTCAGAAGGAGTGGGTGACAAGGGAGAAGGGGAATGGATCTGAAAATCAAAGTTTTAAAATTAAATGTTTCATAAGATGTCCAGGCAGTGGGGCTCAGAGATTCACCTTGCCCTAATGGCAAAGTCGAAGGGGGTATGGGAGAAGATATGGGAGAGAGCAGATTGGATGAGGGGATATCTAGTGGGACTGCTATTCTGGGGTGGTGGGTAGGGAAAAAATGGGGGAAAAGTGTAACTCATAATCTGGTGGAAATGAATGATGTAAACCAGAAGTTAATAAAGCATTTGTTTAATTAATCATTTTCCATCCCACCTAGTACAATACGCCTTTATAATTGGACCAATCTCTAATATGAATGTTTACAAATCCTATACAGGACTATATGTGGTTGTGGGGGCTGGGGGGAGGGAAGCAAAGGAAATCTGAAAATCAAGGAACTATGGAATTGAATCTTGTTAACTGAAACTAAAGTAATAAATTAATTTTAAAAAAATATGAAAAAAAGGAAGATGGCTATATGGAGTACATTTAATAATAATCATGGCCTACAATTCATAGGATCATAGAATGATGGATTAACCACTCTTTAGTTCAACACTACTTTTTTCAGATTAAAACAACAGATTAAGAAAGCTAAATTTAACTCTCGGTTACAAGAAGGTAAAATCAGAATTCAGATTTATGTCTTCTGATTCCAGAAATCTCCCAAGACATTAAATTCAAATATTGATATTGTGTCCTTTTCCATAAGCTCAGCATCTTGTTTTTTGTTTGTTTGTTTGTTGGAGGAGGGAGGGCAGGGCAATTGGGGTTAAGTGACTTGCCCAAGGTCACATGGCTAATAAGTGTTAAGTGTCTGAGGCTAGATTTGAACTTAGGTCCTCCTGACTCCAGGGCTGGTGCTCTATTCACTGCACCACCTAGCCACCCCTCAGCATCTTGATTTTCAAGATCCTGGGTTTGAATATGGGCCCTGTCATTATTGCCTGCCTAGCTTTGGGCAACTTAGCCTTTCTGCTTTCTAGGTTTTAGCTTTTTCATCTGTAAAATAAGAGAGTACAGATAGATGACCTCTAAATCTAGCTCTTCTAACTCTAAACCTAGGACTCTATAATCCTATGTCTAAGTAGCTAGCTATCATTGGATAGTGTGCCAGACCTGGAGTTAGAACCTGAATTCAAATCCAGCCTCAGACACTGTGACCCTGGGCAAGTCAGTTCACCCTGTTTGCCTCAATTTCCATGCCCCAAAGTAGGACCTTTCCACTTCTCCCAGATGCCAGTCCTGAACCACAAGCCCCTTAAGACCTCTTTCCCCTAACAACATAAGTGGCACATAAAAGAAATTGCTTGCAATGCATTCTGGAATCCCAAACTTTACTCAAACTTTATTAATACAATATTACAATAATTCACATATAAGCTATGGCCCATGGTCTTATATCTGTTTCAGTATGGAAAGCAAACTCCTTTGGACAGATTTAATCCTGAGAGCCTAACCCCAAAAGTGCCAGTATCTCAGTTTGGCTCACCTGAAGTATTCTGGGAAAAACACTAGGTATACTCATGTTATGGGTCTTATCTGGGTTTCCTCAGATGTAAGTCCCCAATTTCCATAGACACCCAATGTACCAACTGCATATCAGATTTTAGACAGCCTTTATCTGACCCCATAGTAATGCAGAAATTGTGAGAGACTCACAAGGAGCCCATGAACAAATATATCAAAGCACCCCAGGACCCAGAAGAGAACTGAATTTGGGAGGTGCTACTGGGGCAACATCCTGACAGTCTTCCCCATTATAATGTGAACTCCTTGAGAAAGCAAGTACTTAGTGCACAGTAAGCACTGAATAAATGCTTGTTGACTGACTGACATTCTGGTGAAATCCCTCCGAGACACTTGAGTAGATTAAACTTTATTTTACCTTTGCTATTCTAGAAAGTCAGCTAACAACTCATTAGGGCTGTCTTACAAAGATGTAGAGAATATCCATCTCTGTAAGTGAAGGAAGGACCTATGTTAATGAAATAAAAAAATAAACATTTATTACATGCATACTACATGCCCAGGCACTGTGCTAAGCCCTGGAGATACAAAAAGAGAAAACAATCCCTGCCCTCAAGGAGCTTAAAGTCTAAAGAAATCACAGATATTTTGTAGAATTGCTGTATACCTTTGATGGGTGATATTCTGAGAAGCTTTTAAAAGATGCTCCAATCTTAGCAATAACTTATTCATATCATTTCTTAGGGTGACAATTTTTCGAAAGCAGGTTAAATTCATTCATTTTACACAGGGTATCCCCAAAGTCTTACTGCAACTTTAAGTATTAACAGATTAACACGGCACTAGGACTTTTGGGACACCCTACATTCTCATATTTTTTCTGATGCTGACTTAATTTTTTTTTTTATCCTAGGAGCTCAACCCTTCAGGTGGCTTGCAACCCTCCACTAAATTAACCACAGAGGTGCTTTGGGCTGTTTGAACTTACATTAAATAGCCCAAGACTGCCTTAAGGTTTAGACCTTTTGTTTAAGGTGTTAAACTTTTAGCTTTTCTGTCACCCTTTGATGCTACCTATAATTCCCCCTGCAGTTAGCCTGTCACTTCTTAATACACTTAACATCTACCCTTAGCAGTCTTCCTGCCTTGTTCCCTATTTTAGTGCTATGTGCTTGGGAACCAAATGGCCAAGCCTGCTCAAAAAAGAGGAACTCAGAATGAAAGCCTTTTTTAGTTTTTGGACATATTCAACTCTTCATGACCTTATCTGGGATTTTCCTGGCAAAGATACTGGAGTGGTTTGCCACTTTCTTCTTCAGACAGATGAGGAAACTGAGGCAAACAGGGTCAAATGACTTGCCCAGGGTCACACAGCTAAGAAGTGTATGAAGCCAGTTCTAAACTCAGGAAGATTTTTCCAGACTCTACTCCTGGCACTCTATCCACTGGGCCACCTATAAATGAGTGATCTGTAAGTTTTAGCACTGGGGCCTTTCACATCTCTTTTGGTTTCTCAGAGGCTTCACTCCTTCTTCCCCCACCCCCTTACTTCCTAGTCATCTACAGTGTTGGTTTAATGATTTATTAATAGAAGGAGCACCCAATAGGAAAAAAAAATAGGTTAGGATTCCTATACTGTGACCTTGAGTTCTATATCTGTGAAATGGGGGGTAATTAAAACTTAAGTTACTTATCTTTCAGGGTTGTCCTGAGGGTAGTGTTTTATAAACTGAAATATCACTTAAGGGCAAACTACTATTATTATGACTACTGTTGAAAGGAATTGGACAAAAGTCCCTTTACCTTAAAATCTCTTTATCGATTAATCAATTATACCTACAAACTAGAGTCAAAGTCACCTCTGACCTGGACTATAATAAGACCCTAATTAATGTCCCCACCTCTAACCTCTCTCCTCTCCACCTAGCTACCATGTCCCTAAAGCACTGTTCTGACCATGTCATGCCCTCTTCCAATAATCTCTAGTAGGTCCCTTTTCTTGTCTCCAGAATGAAGTATTTTACAATCTGGCTTCTGGCTATATTTCCAGGCTTTTTGCCCATTGATCTCCTTCTTGTACTCTTTGGTTCATCCAAACTAAGCTCTTAACTATTCCCCATATACCATCCTTCAATCTCCCATCTCCATGCCTTCGGTACTGGTTATGGCCCATACTTGGAATGTACTCCATTCTTACCTTTTTGCTCAAGCAACTACCAGCTTTCAAGAAACTGGTCCTGATCCTGCAACTGGTTAGTTACCTGTACATTTTCTACCAGAAATTCCTTTGTATTTACTTTTCTGTGTAAATGTTGTTTCCTCCCAGGAGAATTTTAGCATCTCTAGAGGACTTGTTTTTGTCTTTTTATCTCTAATGCCTGGCACATAATAAACAATAATTCTTGAATAAATTGAAAGTCCCTTCCAAACTCATAATACTGCCTGTGGTTTAGGCTCCCCTCTCCCCAAGTAAACCATCTTTGAGGGCTATTGAACAAGCATCCCATGCTTCACTCTCCTGGTAACTCAATGACTTTGCTCTTCAAGTAAATGTAGGATAGGAAGGAGATGTATAATCTACTTCTTTTCTCCAAGGAGAACACTACATCAGGAAATCTCCATTTAGAGAGATCTGATGAACACTGAATACAAGCTCATTTTAAGTGTCTTGCTTTTTATTGTTTTATTTTTTATAAAATGGCTAACATGGAAAATATTATTATATGACTTTGCATGTATAACTGATATATATTACTTGACTTCTCAATGGGTAGAAGAGGGGCAAGAGTTGAGAGAATTTGGAATTCAATTTTTTTAAATGAATGTTAAAAATAATATCTTTTTAGAAGTCCTAGTGCCTGAATCCTTGAAGTCAAGAACTCTTAAACAGTGTTACTAGCAAGGCATCTTCCCAAATTGGGATTCCCACTTTGGACTGAGAGAGCATGCACATGTCTGCCTTTGCTGTGTGCTTCTCCAAGAATCTTTGCATTATTTCAGCTGCTGTCATCTGTTAAGTGTAGAAAGCCCATTTGCAGAATCTCTTTTTAGGCCTTGTGTAAATGCATTTCTACTTCTACCATATGATCTCTCTAATTGATATCAATTGCTCCTTGGGGAAGAAAGAAATCTCCTGTTGCCATCTTTAGCACTCTGGAAGAAGGAAGAAGGGGAAAACTCAACGAGACCCACAGCCTTGATTTTATAGGCCACTGGAAGGAGCAGGTGATTTTCAATCAGTCAATCATCAGGACTAATAGAAGTCATAAGATCATAATATTTAAAGCTGGAAGGACATTCAGTAAGGATATGGTCCAGTCCTCTTATTTTACAAATAAGGAAACTGAGGTCCAAAGAAGATTAAGTAACTTGCCCAAGGTCACAAGGTAGTAAGCATCAGACTTAGAATCCAGTTTCTGAAATCTAATCTGTATGGCTGCAACAATTATCTCCAAACAAAAAGTCATTCCCTATAAGAACATCACCGTGATAATGAAACTTAAATTGATCAATAACTCCCTTAATCACTTTTCTTACATATACATACACTGTATTTACATTTGCCAAATGCTGGATATGAGCTAGGGGTTCTATATTCTTCTACTCAGGGTTATTTAAAAATAAATCAAAACTTCTGCATGTTTACAGATGACAAAAATCCAAGATAAAACAGATGTTGCCACGTTTGGTGTTTCTAGACAAGTGAGTAAAAGTTGCAGATTATTCAAAAGCATCCCTGAGTACATAGGGTAACTGAACAGATAAAAAAGACCTTTTGCTTGCAACTTCCACCCTTTAGCCCCATGTAGATACAGTCATGCTCATATTCTACCCCACAAGGGCAGATTTCAGTATATAAATATATATTTCTTTAGAAAGAGGGAGAGATGATATTATCTCTCAAGGAACTTTCCTGTCCTGTGATTTTTACATTTCAAATTTTCCTTCTTTACCCATTCTCCCTCCTGAATTAACACTGTTCTCTACATCTTACCTTCAGCTCAAAGAACAGAAAAAAAAATTTTTTTAATAAGCTACATGTTTTGCTAGACAACTCCCTTTTAAGGTACTCTTTTCAGTTTTTGAAGGAGCAGTTCCCTGATTTCATTGGCACTGGAAATTCATGGGGAGGAAGCAGCCTATACCAACCCAGATTAGCAATGTATAGTCTTAGCGATTTATAGTCTTAGAAAATTACCTTCAGAAATTAGAGTTTACTCTGGATCCCAAAGTCATTGTGTGTCAGAAACAGAATTTGAACTTAGGTCTTCCTAACTGGAAGATCAGTTCTCTATCCACTATGTCACAATATATTTCCACACTTAATCTTATCTAAAAAAGAAACAATATATATGTATATCTATATAGATTGATAGTTACACACACACACACACACACACAATTTTTAACTTTGAATTACTAGGTTGAACATTAACTTGTTATAGAAGGTTAATGTCCATTCTTAAATAGAAGATCAAGAGATAATGCCATATTGAATGCTACATGCCATGCATGTCCTCAGTGATATCTTTCATACCACTTCTCACAAGTAGGTCATTGTGGGAAATTTGCTATAGCCTTCTTACATCTACCATGCTTCTTTCCATTTTCCTTTGGGTCACTTGCAATTTTGATTCTTATGAGATCACAATATTTCTCTCCCTCTCTCTGTCTCTGTCTGTCTCTCTCTCTTTTATTGTCTCTTCTTCATGTGATACATTAGTTACAGAACCAGTAGAGCCCAAATGTTGTTATTTTACTATCACTGTCAAGGAAAATAGAACACTTAAAAATGCCAACAGATGTAACATTTTACATGTTTATTGTCCTTTTTCTAGTCTTAGCTACAAGTGTTCTTGGATGATCTAGCTTACTTGGATCTGATGCCAAGATATTTAAAGGCTCATTTTCTGCTCAAGCTCTTTTTGCCCTTTTGTGAGGTAAGACGATCATAATCTTTGTTTATTCTCCACAATGTTTTCTAACTGAGCTTGTTATCTAAATCACTTTTGTCATTGGCTTCCACATTTCTCCATCTGGCCAAAAGATTGAGTATTTGTGACATAAAGTTGTAACAAGACTCCTTTGACCTCTTAGTTAAAGTGATTCCTTTGTATCCATTAAATTTCCCTAAGAAAAAGTTATATAATCAAATCTTTAATTTTGTCCATTTCCTATCAATAGTTCATTGAAGTAGATTGAGTTGAAGCTGCTATAATTTGATGCTCTGCCTTCTTGTATTTATCATTTCTTCTAAATTAGTATTGATTTTTACTTCTACTCTAGTCAATGATCTGACTACACACAACTGATTCTAAAGTGATTGCTATGGTGGTAAACCATCACTTCTTGTCTAGAAAGACACATTCAATTTGATTTGCTGTGATTTTCATTTCTTACAGTAATAATAATGACTTACATGAATATAAGGCATGAAGGTTTGAAAAATGCTTTATATAGTGATCTCATTTGGTTCCTAGTGTTTTCCACTGGATCTAGAGGTGACCCTGCTTTCTCAAAGACTATACCAGCAGAGGACAAGTCCTGGTATTTTTTACCATGATGGAAAGATTTAAAGTGCAAATCCAACAATTAACTGTGCTCAGTGCCCAAAAAAGAGCCTAGTTAAGTACTGAGAAGCTCACCACCAAAGGTTGGTCATTGTATGATGAATTCTTTGGCCAGCAAAATTATGAAGCAAATAAGAAATATAAAATTACACTCACTCCTGTGTCACCTTTGTCCATCTTTACAACAAAAGTGACACATCCAAAGGGGTGCCAAGAATCATACCATTCTTAGAGCATCTTCAAATATCAATAAAAACTGCCTTTACTCATAATGTAGGACCTTTTTTCAACAACCAGCAAGTCAATATACCATTGCAGAAATTATAACACAACAGCATTGAATTCTTGTTATAAATGAAACCAAAAATGTAAGAAGTTTTAGTTAAAAGAAGGACAGTTCACAGCTTCTTATTCAAAGAGGTAAATAAAGGAAGAGGCAAAGTTATTTTTGTTGTACACTCAAAATCTACAAAAGGCATCATTTCATGGAAGCTTGGTCATCTCATTTTGTAGTGCTCACAATGAGTTTAAACAGACCACAATGAAGATAATTGCTACTTTTGTGCCAACATCTATTGCAGAATCAAGAAGTCTAGAAATTCTAGGAAGAACTTGGCAAGATTCTCTGAACTAAGTCAATGTATAACTCATGACTCAGTGATTGCAATGCGAAGGTGGGCATAGAGGATAGCAAAAAAAAAAAAAAAAAACCTAACCAAACAAACAAACCTATTATGGAAAATACTGTTCAGGATCAAGGAATGAAAGAAGTAAAAAATCTGAAGGCTGCTCACAAGTATTCATTATGTACTGAACTTTAACTATAGTATTTAAGACAGAATCTTCCTATATAACATGTCCTTGGAGTCTACATCATGAAGCCACCTCATGATGAGTTCAGTTGTGCCTTCAATAATTAAATCTCTTCAAATGAGGTACAAGGAAGTTCTTCCTAGCATTCTTCTCTTTCATGAGCTTCCCATGAATTGCATACAATCAATTGAGCTTTATCTGCTGCATTGGATGTGACTGATTGACCTCTTCTCCTGAATCTCTTTCATATCCAAGTTTTTGTATTTTTCTCACCTCCTTTTCCTACTACTTGTATAACCACTTCTTTTTCAGGCTCCTTTGCTGGCTCACCATTCACATCATAAGGCCCTCTTTTCTTTATACAGTTTCTCAGTGGCTTCATCAGTTCCTGTGGGTTTAAGTATCATCTCTAAGTTGATAACTCACAGATCTGTGCCAGTCCCAGGGTTTCTCCCCTGACTTTCACTTCTACATAGCCAACTGCCTTTTGAGTATTTCAAACAAGAGGTACCAGAGATGTCTCAAACTAAACATATCCAATACAGAACTAATTACCTTTTCCCACTCCCTTCTAAACTTACCTATTTCTTTTTTTTTCTTTTTTTTTTTTTTGGAGGGCAGTTGGGGTTAAGTGACTTGCCCAAGATCATACAGCTAGTTTTTGTGCTTAGCTGTCTGAGGCCGTATTTGAACTCAGGTCCTCCTGACTCCAACGCCGATGTTCTACTCATTGCACCACCTAGCCACCCCTAAAACTTACCTATTTCTTTTGAAAGCATCACCATTCTTATAGTCTCCCAGGTTTGTAACCTCAACATTATCCCTTATTCCACATTGCACTCATTTGCAAAATCTTGCCATTTGTAATCTCTCTAATCATACAGTCACCATCCAAGCTCAATGCTGTGACATCTCTCACCTATATTTTTACAGGGGTCTCCTAATTGGTCTCCCTGCCTTAAGTCTCTCCTCACTGCACTCCATCTTATACAAGCCTACCAAAATTATTTTCTTTAAGAGCAAATTTAACCATATCTCTTTGCTACTCAATCAATTATAATAGCTCCCTGTTGCCTCTAGAATAAAACATAAATACCTCTGGTTGACTTTTAAAAACCTTCACAACCTGGTGCCAACCCATCTTTTCAGACTAACTGTATATCACTCTACTTCCCACACTTTGCAATTGAACCAAATTTGACTTCTTTCTGTTCCTCAAACTTGACACTCCATTCTCCTGTTTCTGTGCTTTTACACTGACCGTTCTCCATTCCTGGAATTCATTTCCTCCTTGCCTCTGCCTCATAAAGTGGCTCTCTTCCACTGTGATACAACTCAAACACCACCGTCTACATGACGTCTTTCCTGATGCCCTTAATTGCTAAGGTAATTGATAAAAAAAAAAAGTTTATCTTCCATATTCTCATCCACATGATAGATAAAAATACTGAATAAAATACAGACAGAAACAGAACCTTGTTACATGCTACTGGAGATCACCATCCAAGTAGACATTCAACTTTCTTTGGATACTTTGTATAAATTTTTTTGGTTAATGCTTTATGAGGCTCAGGAGACTTATGCAGCCTGGCACATAGTAACTGCTATATAAATGTTAGCTATTATTATTGTTAATACTGATGCCTTCTAATTTGTGCCAATTTGGGATGCAATCCTAGAAACAATATTTTAAGTTTCACTCTCACTTTTCAGCTATTCCAGTTCACCCAAGTCATTAGTGGGAAAGCAAAATGCAGCATATTAGAAAGAGTACTGGACTGCTCTGTTCAAGAAACTATGGCTCTAAACCCATCCCTGCCCTTCACCATGTGATCAGAGATAGGTCATTCAAGCATCTCTTTTTTTTTATTTGCTCTTCTATAAAGTGAAGATGTTGGCTTCTAGATCTTCTAGATCTTCTAGATCCTTTCCAGCTATAGTAGTTAAGGCTTCTCTAATTGTAAAGTAATGAAGTCACCATCAGTTATTGACCTAGTACATTTTGGTAATGCAATCATTTCTTGTCTACTCTGGAAATGTCTAATTAATGTTCATTTAAAAAAAAATTACAATGGAGGCTTCTGAGATGGGGCACTGGACTGAGACCATGAATTCACTTTTCAAAACTTAGTCAATGACCAGCCTGTAAAGCCAGCTGGTCAAGCTAATCCTTCGCTGTAGACATGGACTTATTTACAAATGAGAAGCAGGCAAAGCTTTTCTCACTACTACATTTCCCCCCAAGCTGGTCCTAGCCCAGGAAATCTTAGTTGCCAAGTTGGTACCCTCTGTCTTTGCAATTTGTACTGCATTCACCCACCCACACTCCTCCTTACTCACAGTGACTGAATCCTTTCCTACATGACTGAGCACAGCTGTGTGAGCAGAGATGATCACAAAGACAAGGCATGCTCACTGAGGCAGAAACATCTAAGTCCCAGACCTCAGATCGCATCAATTATTCTATCATCGTAGGATGGTGAGCCATGCCACAAAGAGGTATGCAAATTATTTCAGCATGTTATCAACTCTTAGGCTAAACCTGAAGTGTGTGTCCAGAGAGATGCCCTGCCAAAATAAAGAGAATATATTAGGCTTCATCGGCAGTGTTGCATATATCATTGACTTTAGATAAAAATAAAATGCAGAGGATGAGTAATTTAACAAGGCTCTCGTGGGTACTTTGACCTGTTTCAGTCATAACTCCACCTCCCTGGGGTGGGTTCTACTTTCAATTCAACCTTTGAATGTTTACATCTAAAAGAGTGTTTGGGAGTACGGAACATCTTTGACCATGTCCGTCAGGGGCAGCCAAAGGTGAGTGTACTTACTATATTAAAGATTTCACAACCTGGCTAGTGTTCTAATGAGAAACTGAAGCTTCTCTCCCTCTGGGTCACTCTCACTGGACCCCATGTCCCTGGAAATAAGAAGATAATGACACTTGGTCCCACCCCCCACATCCCCCATCTCTCCTCTTGGCAGAGACCTGGGATTAATAGCCAGAGGGAATTTAGTTTTTCTCAAATACAGTATCTGAGCTAGAAACACACAAAACAACCAGACTTAAACCTGGCCCTAGAACAAATTTATTTCCTATTAATCTGTGGGATAAAAATACTAAATCTTGTCCAGTGATACTTCCAAATTACCAGGTGGAAGGAAACATTACAATCATATCATTTAATATAATAGGCCTATTATAAAAATCAAAAAATTACTTTCATGTTAATAATTTATAAACATTCTCCTATCCTCTATTCCCCAGCCCTTAAAGGAAAGGTTAGAATAAAATTCTGAGTTCAGAAATTTACTTTAGTGCTCATAAGGATCAGTGATCTCATTGAAATGGACATTCTCTCCAACAAAAGAGATTACAGACAGGTATATATCCTACATATGTATCTATACAATTATTTTCTATTTTTTCCCTCAGGGGTCCACTCAACATTCTGAGGGTCTTCCTGTTTTTGTTTTAATTCTTCCTTTGACATTGCAAGAACACCAATAGAGCACACAAACTGTCCATCAGTTATCTCTTCCTTTGCCACATGAACAGAACATCTTCTTAATTATTTACATATTTTAAAAATAATAATTATTAACTAATTGACACTTATTTTTTTTCTTCCTCCTACCTCTACCACCTTAAAAAAGGGGAGGAGAGATTAAAAAAAAAACTTGTAGTAGTAAACAGTTAAACAAAAAAAATTGCCACATTGGCCGTATCCAAAGATGTTTTTCTTATTCTTCCTTTTAAAAATCAGATCTCTGTCATGAGATGCCATAAATCTTCTAGAATAATCATGGCTGATCATTGTGTTGATCAGAGTTCTTAAATCTTTCAGAATTGTTTGTGTTTTATAATATTTATGTTATAGCATTACTCCTTCTCCTGGTTCTGCACACTTCATTCTGAATCAGTCCATGTGAGTCTTCCTGGAAGACTCTGAAACTGCCTCTCCATTTCTTTTAGTACACTAGTATTCCATTTCATTTATGTACCATAATTTGTTCATTTATTGAATTTAGCTCATTCATTTCTTTGAATTGAATTCTGTTCCTTTATTTCTTTGGTGGTATTCATGATTTTCTCTTTTGTGTGTCTAGTGTTGCAGCCTGGTCACATTCACCAATGCTTCCTCAGTACCCTTGGGATAATATCAAATGTTTTTCTAAGGCAATTTTTAGGCTTCTTTGGATTTCTTGTTTTGGCATTTTGTTTGCTTTGGAAAAATTTCAGAATGAAATAATTTAATCTGTGTCAATGTCCTCTTATCTATTCCTTCTCTATTTTTCAACATTAATATGCTTTAGTGGGTCGTTTACTGTTGGTTTAATTTCATGCTATCTTTTTCACATATTTATTATTTCTTCTTTGCATTAACATTAATCATCATTCTAACAAGTCAGTAATGTGATTAATTATACAACAGCAGGAATGATTCCACATCAATAATAAGTTCTTTCCTATCAATGTATAATCATTTTCACTTTTGTGATCTTATTTTGTATTCACCATCTCCAGGGCCTAATGAGGCTTTTCTCAAAGAAAGTATTTGTGACATATTTTTGTTTAGTCTACTGGTTTGGGGCCCCTCTAATTTCCTACTTCTTTCTTATTTTCAATGACATTTTTACTCTCTTCACCTTTGGATCATTGTCATTGATTTCCAAAATATATGCTGATATAATTTGGAAGGTCTTCTCAAGTTCTTCATATTTCCCTATTTTGTCATATTTACATTCAGCAACAGATGTTGATGAATGCACAGCAGTAGTAATAATAGATAACTTTTATATAGTTCTCTAAAGTTTGTAAAATGTTTCACTTATATTATTTTATTTTATCCTCACAAAACCCTGTGAAGTAGTGCTATTATTATCCTCATTTTACAGAAAAAACTGAGACTAGAGGAGGTTAAGTGACTTGACTAGGGTCACAAAGTTTCTTCCTGATGTGGGATGTGGACTTAATTTTCTTGGCGACAAGTCCAACACACTATTGGGAACACTGTATAATAATAGATTGTGATCCAACAAGGGCACTTTAGAATTCATGAATATGAAACTGGAGAATTTCTGGGTGATGACGAGATCCAGTTTATGATGATCTTTGTGTGTGTCTTTGGGGTAGAGGAGATCATGTGAAATTAGTAAGCTGAGGAACAGTGAGGTCAGGTTGTTTGAGGCAATATCTATATCAATATGTACTTTAAAGTCTCCTCATAAGAGGGCAGGAATTTGGGAGGAAAAACTGTGACCAGTCACTGAAACTAATTGAGCAAAGAAGGGGTGGGTCCTAGAAGTCAGTAGACAACAGGTACCAGAATTTTCATTTGGGTGGTAGATATAGAATGAATGACCCTTCAAGGAAGAGAGGTTCCTGAGTAATGGTGGAACCAGAGGACCTGGAAATGGCAACAGGGAGCAAGAGTATTCCAACTCCCCCACCTCAACCAGTGAGTGAAAGGGAAAGGATTAAAATGCATTCAATGCTAGAAAGGAAGACCAGGGAGGCTGTGGCATCAGGAGGGAAGTATGTCTCAGTGAGAGCCAGAAGATGGAAGGAGTGGTAAAGGAAAAGATTTAAGAGGAAAGCAAATTTATGGAACAAGCATTCCAGAGAGCACAGAGAATGGGACATTGTGGAGGTATGGGAGTCAGAAGGATGGGAATAAGGGATCAGGCAGTGGAGGACAAGGGAATGAGTTTTCAATGATTACTGGAGGGTTCTGAATCACTGGGATTCTAACCAGAGTGACCCTCAGTACCTCCTAGCACAGTGCCTGGAACATGCTTGCTTGACTGGCTGACTAGATGTTTTTCCTGCCTTCCTTCTCTCTGGGCTAAGTTCAAGATTTCAATAATTTAACATTTTCTCTACTTTTATCAATTAGCTTTTCTGACTCCCAGATGCCACCTGGCCCCTCCAATAACTGGAACCCTGAGTTAGTATAGCACTTTCTCTGCAGGGATTATTTTTAAACAGCTATTCATTCTCAAGCATCCCACGGCGATCAACCTGGGGCAGCTGCACAGCCTCTCCCTATGCCAAAGCGGCAGATATGGCACACTGCACACCAATTAAAGAAAGAGCTTGATGCTCCTTAGCATATGAATCAAGGCTCCCCATAGGAATATTTACTTTCACTGTCTGCCTCTTCCAGAGTAAATCCTGCCCAGACTCCCACCTCTCTCCCAGAAGCGGCTGTTAAGACATCCACATGCTGTTTTTGTCAGCTGCCCTTGGCAGCTTTCCATTCCAAACCCAGGTCCTGCCTGTAGAACCAAAGGGGGCAGTTACTGAGGAGTTAGGTCCAACACATAACCAAGCTAGCACTATCCTGTTACCAATGGGAATTTGAGATCAATATTAGTAAAGAACTGAGAATTCTGAAAGATTCCATGGATCACCCATCATTCTGAAGAGTTATCTTGATGAGGGGAGAGTGAATGATTTTAAAACCCAGGGATTAGACTTGAATTTCAAACTAAAGGTGGTGAGGGGGAGTAGGAGACAGCACCTCTTTAAGAATTGTTTCACTGATCTCAAAGCTGAATGACTTTTCCTGGGGCCCATTAGAAATCCACAACTTTCCTAATAAATCACTTTGGAAGGTTAAGTCAAGCATATCTTACAAGGTTTTCTCTATAAATGTGTATGTTTTTCTTTCTTTCCCTCCCTTCCTTTCTTTTTTCTTCCTTTTTTTATTAATTTGTTTTAAACTTAAATATACAGTAAGAAAAAGATACAATATAAACTTAAATATTAAAACTTAAATACAAAATGAGAAAAGAAAAAAGCATTGACCTATCTTTCTTCCTTCCCTCCTTCCTTCCTTCCTTCCTTCCTTCCTTCCTTCCTTCCTTCCTTCCTTCTTTCTTTTTTTTCCCTAAGATGATGGAATGCTTTTTAAAATGAAGTAGTAAGGTACCACAATGATAATGAAATGCTATCACACTCTTTGGCTCCCAGACTATACTAGTATGATGACAAATCAATGTAAAAGGATGTATATTAAAATCAGTGAGGGGGAATGAAGACAATGTTTTAATTCACAACAAGACTATGTTCTAATAAATTAGCTCCAACACAGCAATCCTTCAGTCAGCTTTTAGGAGCTTCTGAGATGACAATATCCAGAAAGAAAATCAGTCTCTTGAAGACTGAGGCTATGGAGACTGAAAGAAGATATTCCTAGCCTCCTGCTATCCATCATGGTATACTTTTAAAACAAATACCTACTGAAAGGACAAAGAACATTAAGCTCAAAGAAAGGAAGATGGGACATGACAACTGTCTTTCCCCATTTTTCAACATGCAAAGGCCTATCTCAGGGAAGATTTAGATTTACTTCACTTGAGATGTGAGATAAGAGAACAGAAACCCCCCCCCAAAAAAAAATTAATAATGGATAGATGTTGAAGAAAGGAGGATTTTTAATCTGGATTCAGGAAAGACTTCAGAACAGGTAGAGCTCTCCCAAAGTAGACTGGGCTGCCTCAGATGAGAGCTTCTTCTCTCTTCAAGTCAAGAAATCAAGTCAAGCCAACAAGTGTTCATTGGGCATCTCCTTTATGGTCAGACACTGTCTTCAAATAGAGGCTAGATGCTCACCTTGGGAAGATGATGCAGAAGGGATTCCTATTCTTATGTGGGTGGGACTAGATAAATTCTGAGGCTCTTTCCAGCTCTGAATTTGTTTGAAAAGCAATCATAACTAAAAGGCTTCTGTCCAGGCAGCCTCTGCTTTGCCAGGATACCCCACAAAGGAGAAAGTATTTTGTCGCTGATGAGGAAGCCTTTTTTCAGACTTTTTGTCCTTCCTAGCGTCTCAGCATTGAAACTTACTGTTCAGCATTGTTGTTTTCCAGGAAGTATCCAGCACTACTCATCCAGCACTGCTTGAATCATCTAAAAATAAATATTAAAGATAATCTCTTGACCCTCCCACCCCCTCTGGTTATTGTCCTATATCTCTCCCCACACTATTTCCACCTCAATACTTCCCAGAGCCATGGAACTCAGAAAAAGATGCCTATGCCCATTACCACCATTTCCTGTTCTGTCGCTCATTTCTTAGCCCCTTGATATCTGATTTCCACCTTCACCACTTCTCTCTCCAAAGGTACCATTAATCTCTCAACTGCCAAATCCATTGATTTTTTTTACTCGCCCGTATTTTTCTTGATCTCTTAATGGTAAAGGGATTTGAAGATCTTCCCTGTCCCTTAATGGGCCTCAAATGGAACCCAACAACAGGGGGGGCTGGATTGGGGGAGGCTTGTTTTTCAGGAAGGCCCACACCTTTTGTTACTTTGTAATTAGACAGTAGGTCATGAAGATTGTGATATCCTCTGACCCTGAAGAAGGGTATATATACTCTGAGCTGAGGTTTTGCCTTGAGGCTCACTTATGGGAAGAGTTGTGTGATTTGGCCAGATGAGACTCTGGGTAGTCATTGAGCCCCCCCAGTTTTGAAAACCCAGATGTTGGTGCTTCTCTCACTGGCAACTATGTATGTATGTAATGGCCAGAAAGCTAGAAGTCCTGTCTGTTGGTCTGTTGAATTGTGTTATTTTCTCTGTCTATATATTTTTTCTGCTTCTAATTTCTGCTTGTATTTTCTGAAGTTCAGGATGCTGACTTTTTCCCCTGAACTAAGGGCATGTTGACCCCTTTAAAGTTGCTTTCCTTTAGAAAGGAAAAGCAGATCAAAGAACCTGTGCTAGCAGCTGTCCTGGTTATGCTAGGATAGTTGCTGTTAGAATCTCTCTGTGATATTTGACTTGACTGGACACCCTCTCCTCTATACCCTTTTCTGGATTTTCATGATGCTGCTGCTCTTATAGTGGCAGCTAGGTGGTACAGTGGATAGATTGCTGGGCCTGGAGTCAGAAAGACCTGAGTTCAAATTCAGTCTCAGATGCTTACTGTGTGACTTTGGGAGAGTCACTTAACCTCTGTCTGCCTCAGTTTCCTCAATTGTAAAATGGTGATAATAATAGCATTTACCTCACAGAATTGTTGTAAGGATAAAATGAGTTACTATTTATAGAGGCCTTAACATAGTACCTGGCACATAGTAGGTGTTTATGTGTTTCCTTCCTTTCTTCTCCTACCTATCTTACTGTTCCATCTCAGTCTCCTTTGCTGACTCATCATTCACATCATGCACCCTAACTATAAGTGTGCTCCAGGAATTTACCTTGGGCCCTCTTTTCTCTTACTCTATTCTCTCTTGGTGACCTCAGCTCCAATGGGCCTCGAAGACTAACTCAAATTTGAAATTTGTTTAAGCCTCTACGGTATTTATAAAGATAACTCACAGATCTGTATCTAGCTCCCATGCTTCACCTGAATTCCAGGTCTACATTATCCATTGCCTATTGGAAATTTCCAACTGGATATTCTGTAGGCATTCCAAGCTCAACATATACAAAACAGAATTTCTTATTTTTTTCCTTTCCCCCAAATCCACCCACATCTTCCAAACTTCTCTATTTCTGTTGAGTACACCTCAGTCACCCTGCCTTACCACCTTGGAATCATCCCTGACTCCTCATTCTAAATCATCCACTAAATGTAATCAGTTTTATAAATCTTATTGATATTTGTTCAGTTGTGTCTGACTCTTCAAGACCCCATGGACGATAGCACACCAATACTGTCCACTGGATTTTCTTAACAAAGATACTAGAGGGTTTTGCCATTTCCTTCTCCAGTGGATTAAGACAAACAGAAGTTAAGTGGCTTGTCCAGTGTCTGAGGTCAGTGACCTGGGGTCCCAGGTGTACCTCACTCCAGACCCAGCACTTTATCTACTGAAGTCCTCTCTAGTCATCCTAATGAATATCTGGCCACTGGACCTAAATGGCTCTGGATGAGAAAGTTAGGCAGGTGACCTTGCTCAGTCCTCCTTCACTCAAATCAAAGTGAACTTCAAGTCACATCATCATCTCCCTGATGTCATGGTCCTCTTCAAGAACAAAGGGCAAACACAACAACAATCTATCCACTGAACTACAAAGCTGCCTTCTTATTGATTCTATCTCTACAATATGTCTCAATCAATCAATAAATATTAAGTGCCTGCTGTGTGCCAGGAATTGTGCTAAGCATTGAGAATACAAAAAGGGCAAAAGATAACCCCTGCCCTCATAGAGTTCACACAGTCTAATGAAGGAGACACATATAAACAAATGTATGCAAAGCAAGTTATATACAGGATAAACAGGAAATAATTAACAGAGGGAAGGCACTGGAATTAAGAAGAGATTTTCTAGAAGGTAAGATTTTATTTGGGACTTAAAGGAAGGTAGGAAGGTCCATAGTTGGGGTGGAATAGGGAGAGTGCTCTACATGGAGGACAGTCTGAGAGAATGCTGGGAGGTGAAAAATGGGTTTCTTGTTCATGGAGGCCAGTATCACTGGGTCAGAGTATGTGTCATGAAGTAATTGGAAGACTGGAAAATTAGGAGTGGGGGTGGGGGTGGGAAGGTAGTTGTGAAGGGTTTTGAATGCTAAACAGAATATTTTGTATTTGCTTCTTGAGGCAATAGGAAGCCACTGGAATTTATTGAGTAGGGGAGCCATATGATTGTACTTGCATTTTAGGAAAATCACTTTAGTGGCTCCCATCTGTCTCCTTCTTTCCATTTATACTGCTACCAGTATACTTCATCTATCATCACCTCTCATCTAGATTACTGTAATAGCCTCCTAATTGATCTCTCTGCCTCTGGCCTCCCCCTATTTCAATCCATCCTCCACCCAGCTGCCAAAGTGGCATTCTTTAAGCTCAGTTCTGACCCTGTCACTCCCTTGCTCAGAAAAATCTCCAGGGGCTTCCTGCTGTCTCTAGGAACAAATAGAACTCTTCTCTGGACATCGAAAGCCCTTCATAGTCTTGCTCTAACTTATATATCTGGATTTAGAACACATAACTCTCCTTCATGCACTCTACAATCCAGTCAAATTGGCCAACTTGGTATCGCTTCACACACATCATTCCATCTTCCATTTTTGTGCCACTGTCCATTGTACTGTCTCCAATGGCAACTTACTATCCACCTTTCCAGTCTTCTTATATCCCACCCCCACCTCCATGTTCTCTGAAATCCAGTGACATTGGTCTCTACTGTTCCTCACACAAGACAGCCACCTCTGGATTCCAGGCATTTTCTCTAACATCCATGCCTAGAATGGTCTCCCCTCTTCATTTCTGCCTTCTGGCTTCCCTGACTTTCTTCAAGTCTCACCTAAAATCTTTTTTGCTTTTTCTTTAGTAACACTTTTATTACTTGCTATATAGTGTATGAACAGAATACTAGTTACATTTGTTGTTGTTCAGTTGTTTCCATTCATGTCTAACTGTTATTTTTTTCCAATTTATTTATTTTTAGTTTTCAACATTCATTTCTACAAGATTTTGAGTTACAAATTTTTTCTCCCCATCTTTCCCCTATCCCCTACCCCAAAATAGCAAAGCTACTGAATACTCCTTCCCCCAATTTGTTCTCTCTTATATCTTCGCCCATCCCCCCCCCTTAACTTTCTAATAGGGTAAGATGGATTTCTATACCCCAGTGCCTGTATATCTTATTTCCCAGTTGCACATAAAAAGCAATTTTTTTAAATATTTGTTTTTAAAACTTTGAGTTCCAGATCTCTTCCCTTCTTCCCTCTTCATCCACCCCCACTGGGAAGATAATTCAATATAGGTTGTACATGTGCAGTTATGCGAAACATTTCCATAGTAGTTATATTGTGAAAGACTAACTATAATTCCCTCCATCCTATCCTGACTGCCACTTACTCTGTTTTCTCCTTTGACCCTGTCCCTTTTCAAAAGTGTATGCTTCTAACTACCCTCTCCCCCAATCTGCCCTCCCTTCTATCATCCCCCCTCTTGTCACTTTCCCCCCTATTTTCCTGTAGGGTGAGATACCCAATTGAGTGTGTACGTTATTCCCTCCTTAAGCCAAATTCAATGAGAGTAAGGTTGACCCGTCCCCTTTTACCTTCTGGCCCTTCCCCTCCATTGCAACAGTTTTTTCTTGCCTCTTTTATGAGATAATTTACCCTAATTTATCTCTCCCTTTCTCCTTCTCCAAATAAATACCTCTCTCACCCCATAATTTTATTTTTTTAGATATCATCCCTTCATATTCAACTCATCCTATGCCTTCTATGTATACATGTACATACATATGCACACACTCATATATATATTTATGTACACATACACCCTCCTAAACATATATATGTGTGTATACATACATATATTCCCTTCAGCTCTCCTTATACTGAAAAAAATCTTATGAGTTACAATTATCATTTTTCCATGTAGGAATGTAAATAGTTCAACTTTAATAAGTTCCTTATGATTTCTTTTTCCTGTTCACCTTCTCATGATTCTCTTGCTTCTTGTATTTGAAAGTCAAATTTTCTGTTCAGCTCTGGTTTTTTCATCAAGAATATTTGAAAATCCTCTATTTCATTGAATGACCATATTTTCCCCTGAAGCATTATGCTCCGTTTTGCTGGGTAGGTGATTCTTGGTTTTAATCCTAGCTCCTTTGACCTCTGGGATATCATATTCCAAGCCCTTTGATCCCTTAATGTCAAAACTGCTAAGTCTTGTGTTATCCTGATTGTGTTTCCATAATACTCAAATTGCTTCCTCCTGACTGCTTGCAGTATTTTCTCCTTGATCAGGGAACTCTGGAATGTGGCTATAATATTCCTAGGAGTTTTCTTTTTGGGATCTTTTTCAAGAGATCAGTGAATTCTCTCTATTTCTATTTTACCCTCTGTTTCTAGAATATGAGGGCAATTTTGCTTGATAATTTCTTGAAAAATTGTGTCTAGGGGCGGCTAGGTGTCACAGTGAGTAGAGCACTGGCCCTGGAGTCAGAAGGACCTGAGTTCAGATCTGGCCTCAGACACTTAACACAGACAAACAAAAACCTAGCTGTGTGACCTTGGGCAAGTTACTTAACCCCAATTGCCCTCCAAAAAGAAAAAAAAAAGAAATATGGTGTCTAGGCTCTTTTTTAAATCATGGCTTTCAGGTAGTCCAATAATTTTTAAATGATCTCTCCTGGATCTATTTTCTAGGTCAGTGGTTTTTCCAATGAGATATTTCACATTGCCTTCTATTTTTTCATTTGTTTGGATCTGTTTTATAGTATCTTGATTTCTCATAAAGTTATTAGCTTCCATTTGCTCCAATCTAATTTTGAAGGAATTATTCTGTTCAGTGAGTTTTTGAAATTCCTTTTCCATCTGGAAATTCAGCTTTTTAAGACATTCTTCTACTCATTGGCTTTCTGGGACTCTTTTGCCATTTGGGTCAGTCTATTTTTTAAGGTGTTATTTTCTTCAGTATTTTTTTGGGTGTCCTTTAGCAGGCTATTGATGCACTTTTCATGATTTTCTTGCATCATTCTCATTTCTCTTTCCAATTTTTCCTCCACTTCTCTTACTTGATTTTCAAAATCTTTCTTGAGCTCCTCCATGGCCTGTAATCAATTCATATTTTTCTTGGAAGCTTTTGATGCAGGACTTCTGACTTCATTGTCTTCCTCTCATTCCATGCTTTGATCCTTTTTGTCCCCCAAAAAGGATTCTATGGTCTGTTTGTGCTTCCATTGCTTGCTCATATTGCCAGCCAATTACTTGATTTTTGAGCTCTTTGCCACAGAACTCTGCTTCTAGAATGGAGAGAGCTTTGTCCCAAATTTCTGGGGTTTTTGCAGCTGCCAGCACTATTAGGAGGGTGCCCTCTCTGCAGCCCCCACAAGCTCTGGAACACTGGACACACACCCCAGGACCACCACCCAAGACTGTGATCCAGATCCAAGCAGGTTAAAGCAAGAGTGATTACCCTCTGAATGGTCACTTGGTCCCCCTACTATCTGTAGACCATGGAGACAGCCATAAGGCAGCAGCTGCAGTCACCATGCCTCTGCCACTTCACGCCCCAGAGACAGGGACCAGACCAAGACTGGGCTTGGCTCCCAGCCCGGTGTGATAGACCCTTCCCGTCAGCCTGCAAGGCTGCCTTCAGGTGGAGATTTGTTTCTCTCTGTCACTTTGTGGGTTCTGTAGCTCTAAAATTTGTTTAGGGTCATTTTTTTATATGTATTGGAGGTGGTGGGAGCCAGAGCTGCAAGGAGGTCCTGTTTTTACTCTGCCATCTTGGCTCCACCCCCCTCACCTAAAATCTTACCTCTTTCAAGAAGTCTTTGTGATCCCCCTTATTCATAATGCCTTCCCTCTGTGATTATCTCCAATTGATTATAGATATAGATCTATAGATCTGAGTCTATATCTATCTTGTTTGTGCATAGCTGTTTGTTGTCCCCATGAGACCATGATCTCCTTGAGAACAGAAGCTATCTTTTGTCTTTCTTTGTCTCCCCTATACTTAGCACAGGACCTAGAAGGAAGTAGGTGCTTAATAAAGATTTATAGACTGACTGTCCCTCATGCTTGGAATGCCCTCCTTCCTCACCTCTACCTCTTAGATTCCCAAGCCTCCTTCAAGTTCAACTCAAGCATCACCATCTACCTGAGATCTTTCTGATTCATTTTATACATAATAGCTGCTAGTGTCTTCTGCACCCATCATATATGTATGTGTGTGTGTATGTATGTGTATGTGTATATGTATATGTATATGCATATGTATATGTGTGTATATACATAAATGCCCGCACATTGTTTCCCCTGACCAAATGTTGGCTTTGTGAGCAGTTCTATTGTTTTTGATTTGTAACCCCAGTAATGGGCACAGTGACCGGAAGGATCCATAATAATGTGTTGGTTGATTTATTGAGTCTTCTCCAGGTGAATTTTTCTTTGTGGCTATTGTTCATCTGAGGAAGAAAATGAAAAAATAAAACAAAGTGAAATTCTACAGCTACCCGTCCCTGACTTGATTGCCTCCTTATTATACTTTCAAATCATCTTGACATTTCTATACTATAATGCCACCTTCTATTCACAGAGCTCAAACGACTTTTTAAACATTAAATCAGGAGTTAATATTATCCTGACCATTATACAGATGGGAAAACTGAAGAGATAGAAAGTGAAACAACTAGGAGTGGCTAGGTGGTGCAGTGAGTAGAGCATCGGCCCTGAGTCAAAAGGACCTGAGTTCGGATCCGGCCTCAGACACTTAACACACATAAACAAAAACCTAGCCATGCGGGGCAGCTAGGTGGCGCAGTGAGTAGAGCGCTGGCCCTGGAGTCAGAAGGACCTGAGTTCGGATCCGGCCTCAGACACTTAACGCACACACAAACAAAAACCTAGCTGTGTAACCTTGGGCCAGTTACTTAACCCCAATTGCCCTCCAAAAAGCAAAAAAAAAAAAAAAAAAGTGAAACAACTGAAGGTTATACACCACACTATCTGTCAATGGCCACATACAGAACCAGTGTGGTCAGTTTAGATTCCTCCAGGAAGAAGGCAGGATCCTTGTCAATCTGTTCCTGAGATACAGCCCCTTTAAAAAATAAATGTAAGATACTCTGGATTTGAAATCCCCAGTTACACACACACACACACACACACACACCCTTCCTGTTTTCACATTTTTTTCTTTCTAACTGCCCTTCCTTCTTTCCCATTTATCTTTCCCAAACCCTCTTAATTCTATTGCTTCCCCTCTATTAATTATGTCCTGTTTCTCCTGTATATAGCTTGTTTTGTATATATTTGTTAGCATGTCATCTCCCCCATTAGATTGCAAGTCCCTTGAAGGCAGGGACTGTTTTTTGTCTCTTTTTGTAAACCCAACACTTAGCATAGTACCTGGTACCTAGCAGACACTTAAATGTTTATTGATTGAGTGTTCCACAGGTCAACAATAAGCACCACAATTAAAGCTTTTAAATGTGCTTAACAGAATGCCAGGCATGCCACCACACTCTCAGATCCCGGGGGTTAGAATTTAGCAGGCCTGCCAGTCAAAAGTAGATTTCACTGAATACTCTTTTCCACTACTTGTATTCATTCTTCTCAAGTGTGCTTTCTGTGGGAGGTTTGGGGGAAGCAATGTGTCCCTGTGACAAGAAATAGTAACCACTGGACAGGGACACAAGAAGTTAGGAAAATGGAGCAAAATCATTGGGTGACATTAACATAGGCTAGGAAAGTTATGCTATGGAAAACTTAGCTAGGGAAGGGGTGGGATAAAGTGGGAGTGAAATTTCCAGGTGAAAGTCCTGGAGGTTGGGGACTTCCAAAGAAAACAGAACACCCTTATTCTAATTTCCCTTACTAGCAGGGTTATAAAGAGCCCACACTGATTTCTCTGTGCCTTGATCCTTACTTCCACTTTCCATAATTATTCCTGGGTCTTCCTTATCAGACCAATTTTTCTGGGTCATAGGATTATAGATGGAGTGCTAGAAGGTACCTTAAAAGTTATCTAGCAGGGGTGGCTAGGTGGCAAATGAGTAAGAGTGTTGCTCCAGAGCTGGGAGGACCCAGGATGGTTCCAGCCTCAGATACTTAACACCCACCCAAAAATAGCTGGCCATGGGGGCAGCTAGGTGGCGCAGTGAGTAGAGTGCTGGCCCTGGAGTCAGAAGGACCTGAGTTCAGACCTGGACTCAGACACTTAACGCACACACAAACAAAAGCCTAGCCGTGTGGCCTTGGGCAAGTTACCTAACCCCAAATGCCCTCTTAAAAAAAAAAAAAAATTTTTTTAAATAGCTGGCCATGTAACCTTGGGCAAGTTACTTAATCCCAATTGCTTTTTTTTAAAAAAAGTTATCTTGTTCCACCCCATCTCTTTCTGGATGAGGAAATGAGGCCCAGAAAGGTTAAATAATAATAAATGTTAATATTTCTATAGCACTTTAAGATTTGCTCTGCGTGTGTGTGTGTGTGTGTGTGTGTGTGTGTGTAATCTCAATTGATCCTCACAACAACCCTGGGAGGTAGGTGCTGTTAGTATTAAGTCAGAGAGAGGTTAAGTGATATATATTAAAAAAGAGAGAGGTTAAGTCACTTACACAGGGTCACATAGATTGAAAGAGCCTGAGTTTGGATTTGAACTCAGATCTTCCTGACTCCAGGTCCAGGGCTCTTACTCATTGCCCAACCTAGATACCTAATACCCCCTTCTAAAACAGATATTCAAACAGGACCCAGTCTCCTGAACATCCCTTCTCTCTGACCAAACCTCTGGCTAAGTCATATCTCCTTTCCTGCCAGAAGTTATAAAAGGAAAAGGTGACTATCCCTGGGGAAAAAAATAAAAAAAGATTTTCTTAGAGCAAAAATCAGGTTAGATATATGAACCTGGTGGTGGTGCCAATTTCTTTGACTAGTCACATCTCTATTAACAGCCCAGGTTAACAGGTGAATCACACTATCTTAGAAGGTAATTGGTCAGTTGTTCAGTGGCCTGAGGGGTAATTTGCCCTTCTTATATTTATCTGGGGCATGGGAAAGAAGAGCAGTAACCATTCACCTTAGTAAGCTCTGACATTATATTAGTTAGTTAGACATCATGAGAATCTACCCTTTAACTAGGACAGGGTGACTGAGGCTTTGCCTAAGGGCAAATACTTCAACCCTATAGAAAAAAGTCAACAAGCATTGTATGTGGCAGGCACTATTAAACACTGGACAACAGATCTTACCACTTACTAAGCAAGAAAAATCTATTAAAATAGGAAGCTAACGTATGATGAATAAAGGTAAACTCCTCCCTTTCATGGCCCACTCCCCTAACCCCTCTAAAATGTAGGCACTTCGTGTTACTTTCTTCCAATGGATACCTCATACTAACTTTACACAAGTTTGTGGTATTTGGATAAGGCACAAGCATTTCTAGCTATGGCTTTGTTTTTGTAGGAATCTAACCCCCAGTGGAAGGGCAGCTAGGTGGTGTATTAGATAAAGCACTAAACGACTTGGGGTCTGGCTTCAGATACTTGCTAGCTGTGTTACTTTGGGCAAGTCACTTGACCCTGTTTTCCTGTTTCTTCATCTGTAAAATGAGCTGGAGAAGGAGACAACAAACAACTCTAGTATCTCTGCCAAGAAACCCCAAATGGGGTCATGAAGAGGCAGACACAACTAAAATGATTCAACAACAACAACAAACGCCTGGTGGAACAAGTCACAATTATCTCTCAAATCCATCCCTAGATTTCCTGTCTTAACAGGTCATATTCTCTATGAGTTTTCAGAGTGACAACATAACAACCAATCCTTCTACCTTTGCTCTTTCCATTATGGAGGTAGAGTTTTTTTTAACCATATGTTCTAATTAGGTTTAAAAATATTACATGATGTTATGCCCAAATACAAAGCAGGCTAATGCCATTTCCAATATTGCAGAACAAAACTTAAAAAACTAATGGTCTTTTGCAGCATCACTGAAAAACATTAACTAGCTAGTAGAGATAGCATACTATCTATTAAGGGCTTTTGCCCCCCAAAATCACTTCTATTAATGGAGATGTAGCCACAACCTCACTTGTTCTGCAAAGCATAGACTTCAATGCAGTCATAAAAGAAATATTTGAAAATGTATTGACTGTCATTTCATGATATCATAGATTTAGGGCTTGAAAGAACTTTCAGAGGTTATCTAAAACAATCTCCTCATTTTACAGATGGGAAAACTGAGGCCCAGAGAGCTTAATTGACATATGGGCAGCAAGTTACAAAGCAAAGATTTAAACCAAACTCCCCTGACTCCAGAGTCAGTCTTCTTCCCACTACATGACACTTCCTACCTGAAAAAACCTCTATCAAATCACTCACCAGGCAATAGCAATCCTTTTTCTGGTCTGTTTAACCTTGTTGACCCTACCCGATTTAGTAATTAATCTATGCCTCTTCTTCCTCATCACCTTATCTCCCATTCCAGAGTTCTGGAGAAAAAACTCCAGGGAATACAGGGAGGGAGTTACCCCTTGGTGAATAGAACTAAGTCCAGAGTAGCATCTCCTCTGAGTGTTTCCTTTACCCCCAGAGATAAAATTTTAATAAAGCAAAATTTTAATAGATGCTTAGATTTTAATGAAGTGTAACTTTGAGAAGCTATCCACATAGTTGAAGATTTCTCTGTCTCTATTTTGTGACTATGCTTGTTTTGAGATTTGTTTTAAAGAAACATTAGCCATATTCTCCATCAGATGCTAGAGTCTATTATATACTCCTAGATTGACCCATGAACTAAACTTAAAATGCATTTGGGGGCAGCTATGTGATGCAGTGAGTAGAGTACCAGCCCTGGAGTCAGGAGGACCTGAGTTCAAATCCAGCCTCGGACACTTAACACAAAAACTAGCCTGTGACCTTGGTCAAGTCACTTAATACCAATTGCCCTCCCCCCAAAAAAATGCATTTTGGTGTTTTCTGGTTGCATCAAGCAATGTTCACTAAGTAATTCAGTGAGCAAATATTTATGAAGGGCTTACTTATGTAACTCAGCAACTAGAAAGCTGGACTCCACCAGGAAGACCTGTGCTCAAATCCCACTCCAGATACTTATATGTGTAACCCTGGGCAAGACACTTAACCTCAGTTTCCTTACCTGTGACATAGGGATAAAAATAGTATCTATATCCCAGGGCTGGTGTGAGGATAAAATTAGATAATATTTGTAAAGCACTTTACAAACCTTATAGTGATATCTAAATACTAGTTATTATTATCATATTATTATTACAATGCCCAGAGTATAGTTCTAGACATTAAAGGAAATAAAAGCTCAGATAAGATTAAATTTGTCTTTATTCAAAATCAGTCAATTTCTCCAAAACTAGAACAGAATATATTGTTTCATATATATAATAATAATTTTGTACATATACATGTTAGCATATAAGTATATATTGTATCATATATTAGCATATGTTATAAGCATATATTATATTATTACTCAATCATTATTTATTGAAAGAATAAATGAAATGTGGAATGAAACTGTAACAGGAGTTTCACTTTATTTGATCAATTATGCAGCATATAACCACTGATGATGGCAATAAGTTTAGGTGTATGCATGGAATGGAAAAGCAGATTGCTGTGGGAGGAAGGTAGTAAGGATAGGAAGCTTTCTGTAGCTGTTAGGTGTGTCTTCAAATTCCTCTACTTAAAGAACATCAATATGTTCCTTTGCTGCTTGTGATCAAGTGTCTTTGGCAGGGTAGCAAAGAATAGCACCCTGAATATGTTTGTGACCAAACATGGAGTAATTTATTGAAAGAATGAAGTCAAATTTGGCATCAGTAGAATGGGAAGAGGAGGAAAGAGAAGACAGACAGAAGAACAGAATCAGAGAGAGAGAGTGTTGATCAATTTCAGCACATGCAGGATAAAAGTGAAGGGTGTGGGTAGTGTGGATTCTGACATTTTCAGAGGCTCTCATGTAAGGGGTTTGGGGATGGATGTCTGGGAGTGTGAAAACTGGGCTGGGACTAGTGTTGGAGGCCAACACTCTCTGCTCCTGAGACTACATGGAGCTTTGGATTCCAGCACCTTCCCATGCAGCAGTATCAGCATTTGAAGAGTAATGAGGAGAGATCCCTGCCTGAAGGGATATCCGATTGGCATAGTTCTGAGTTCCCAGTGATTTCTGCATGGGAAAAATAAAATAACCCACTCAGAAAGAAGCCAAGGAACCCAGAGGCTAGATGTAAGAGGCTGTTGTCTACAAGTTCATGTCATAGTTTCTATTTGGGAATTGCTACCACATCAATGTTATTTTGTCCTTTAGAACTATAGTATTTACTTAACTGATGTTTACCTAATGCTGAAGGCTTCCTGTTTGCTTTAACCCAAACCTAAAAATGAAAGCAACTTGTGCTAATCAACATTGAACTTCCAATCAGTTACATTCAACACAGCAACTTGGCTGAGCAGAGCAAACAAATGAGCTTTGTTTGCAGTCCTGGTAAGAGAGCAAGGTCAGTCATGAGTTTTTCTATCCTGGTTTTCCCATTCATGGCAAAATTCTGGCAGCAGGCTTCTGTAGTGAACAAAATGGCATTTTTTTAGAGTTATGACCTGACCTCACCATGTACCCAAGCTTAGAAATGTCTGCTGCCCTCTTCTCTCATTTACATATGGTAGGGGGAGTTTCCCTGGTGCTGTTACATAGTCGTCATGCCACACAGCTGAGATGTCAATCTGCTCTTCACCAATTAATTCTCTGTCTCTCTATGAAACATGCTTTGTCTGATAAATCTTCCCGTTAAGCCTGAGACTCAGCATGCTAATTAAGAGTTCCTGAAAACCCAGAACCCAGCATATTGTTTCTGAATTAGGAAAAATGAGTACTAGAGACACACTACCCTGAAAAGAGTGTCACAGCTAAACATAATTCTTCAAAATGAAACATAAAATAGCATACATTAATCTTTCCCTGCCTTTAAAATATGCTTGCTCTGTGCTCAGAGCTATTTGATTTGCATATATTAATAATGCCTTTCCCTTTGGCCCCATCCTCAGAATTTGGGGTTAGTTTACATAAAAGAATTCCCATACATCATACATTAAATTAGAAGAATCAGAAAGGTTATTGTCATATTAGAAGTAGAGGGAAGTCCAAGGGACTAAAAGCAGAGGCTACTTGTCCTGACTATTCCTTCTAGCTCCTACTTCCTTCCCCATAGACTGGACTCTAGCTGTGAGGGAAGTAAATGCCTCAGAATGTGCTCTGAGGGTTGTGCCAATCAGCTAAGTCTTGGGTCCAATATCATTCGAAGCAGTTTCCATAGTGATCTTAACTAATTCAACTTGTGTTCCTCGCTCACTCCCATAATTCACAACCATACAAAACCAGTGGAATTTCCCCTCTAGACCTTGACCCTCTAAGACCACACAGAATAGGATGAACCTAAAAGACAGAACCTGTGGGGAATCCTAAAAGTCACAGAAGAAACAGGTAAGGGACTGGACTCAAGTACCTCAGGGACTGCAGAAGCCGTTGTTTGCTCACTTCCCAAATTGCCCACTTCACCACCCCAGAATTTTGTTCTTTCCCACCTTTTCACATTTGTTTATGCCTTTACGATGTTCTGGATGCCCCCTCTCACCTCTATCTGAATCTCATCCTTCTTCAAAATTCAGCTCAAATCATTTCAAAATAAGGAAGCCTAGGGGTAGCTAGGTGGCACAGTGAATAGAGCACCAGCCTTGGAGTCAGGAGGACCTGAGTTCAAATTCAGCCTCAGACACTTAACATCTGTGACCTTGGGCAAATCACTTAATCCCAATTGCCCTACTTCCCCCCTTCAAAAAGCAAAAATAAATAATGAAGCCTTTCCTAGCAACTCCTCCATTGTAGGGCTTTCTCCCTACTCTTAATTCCCATAGCAAGTATCATCAGCACCTTGTGTTCTATTTAGAGATTTGAGCTTTTAAAAAAATCTTATGTCATATTCATATATTGTCACTCTCCCCACCCCCATTGTAAGTCCTTATCTTTATATCCCCATAGCTTCACAAATAGATATTTGTAGATTGACTGATCGATAACTTTCTACTCTCTATCATTGTAATGTACCAACTTTGACGATAATTTAAATTATCTGACCCGGGAACTCTGACCATGTGACCTTGTTGGATGATTCTGTGATTCAGGACAAAGTATACTGAATCTGGAGCCAGAAAAGTTGGTCCACATTGGACAGACTTCATATCCATGTCACCATCAGTAAAATAAAGGGGTTGGACCAGCTGACCACCAAGATCCTTTCTAGTTCTAAATCCAGGATGGTAAGATTTACATATAAACAAGAAAAGTCCAGGAAATAACATCTACCTTTTCCTTGAAGGGCAGTTAGGTGGCCCAGTGTATCTGATAAAGAGGTGTATATATAGAATGGCTTTACATGTTTATACACATTTATGTCTAAGGGTAGCCATCTGTAGGGTGGGGGGGCAGTTCTGGAAGGAGAAGAAAAGGAAAAAATTTATATGATAACTTTATTATATATTTAAAAGGAATAGTATAATAGATTTGTAGTTACATGTGCAATCATCTTTTTTCAATTTTACTATATTATGGAAATCCTTGTTTATTTCTCAAGTTCAGAATAAAAGTAATAAATTTTTTAAAAATCACAATAGTTATTTAATAATTAGTAATAATCATTTAATAGTTAATAATAACAAAAGAACTGAGAAGTAGATGTATGTATAGAATGGTCTTACATGTTTATACACATACATATTTGTGTCTAATGGTAGCCATCTCTAGAGGAGGGGGGAGCACTGGGAGGAGAAAAAAAGGGGAAAAGTTATATAACTTTATTATATATTTAAAGGATTAGTATAATAGATTTGTAGTTTCATGTATAATCTTATTTTTCCTATTTTACTATATCATGGAAATGCTTGTTTTATTTCTTAAGTTCAGAATAACAGTAATAAAATTTTTAAAAATCATAATAGTGCTTAGGGTTTAAAAAGTACTTTTCTCACATTCTATAAAGTAGATAATATTAGTATTATTTTAAAAATATTTTATTTTTCCCAATTGCATGTAAAAAGAATTTTTATGTTAATTTTAAACATTTTGATTTCCAAATTTTCCCTTTCCTTCCCTCCCCTCCCCTCTCCCTGAGATGATAAGCAATTTGAGATAGGTTATATATGTTAACACTAGCTTTATTAACCCTATATTTAAATATAAGGAAACTGAGCCTAAAAGTGGGCTGCTTCTAGTCACATCATAATAACAGCAGTTCACATTTATATAGCACTTTAAGGTTTGCTAAATGCTTGATATATATTTTTCATTTGACTTTTCATTTCATTTCATTTGACATTTCAATATCATATATTTTCATTTTCATATATATATTTCATTCTTCACTATTCATTTTTCATTTCAAGTCTTTGAGGTGAGTGTTATTATTATTATTTCCATTTTATAGATGAAGGGGCTGAGGTTGAAGGTTTTGTGACTTACCTAGGGCGTCACACAGTGAGAAAGTGTCTGAGGCAGGATTCCAACCTTTGTTTTCTTGGTTCCAAGTCCAATGCTCTAACCTTTACACGTGCTGTCTCCTATCACCACCATCATCATTTTATTCTTTGTCATGGTTATAGAGTGCTCAAAGGTTTTCAAGCCATCTAACATACATGATCCAACTTGATTTTAGGAACTAACAAGCCTTGGAGTTGGGGCACACAACTAGGTCTCCTGATCTCAAATCCAATTCACTTTCCACTATATCATACAGTATGTACTCAAAATAGCTTCCCAGCAAAAGAGGATTGATACTGAAAATGTCAAACCAAAATTAGATCAGAGATTAGAGGTGGGTGGGGAGTGGAGGGCATCAGAAGAGGAGAGGGCAATACCCAATGGTTTCCTTAAGGGAGAACCAGATGTCTTGATGGTTTTATACAACCCATGTGATGTTCTAACTGGCTTGCCTCTGGTCAGTTCAAGTTCTAGTAGATGCCCCAGTAATCCCCCATGTGATGGTCATGTGGTATATCAGGACTTCCACCTTCAGCCTGACAGCATCCATTGACCATCCTTTGCCCACATGTGGTCAAATGCTCACAGTAGTGGCAAACCAGGCATGTGGACACAAGGCATGTGACAGATTCTTTGTACTTTTTCACTGAATAAAAATTTAAAGACTTGGAAAATGGGTTCATTTATTCATCTGGGTAGCCATTAGTCTAGCTGCAAGTGAGGAGTGAGGACCATTATTCTTTCATATAAAAATAGGAACAGGCAGGGAGGCTGTGCAGTTTCCCTAATTAATGAATCTCCATGTTCACCCCTCTCCCTTTCTGGCTCAGAGAGAAAGGAAGATAAAAAAGATACAGCAGATGTCCTCTCTTGGCATAAGCTTTTTGCTCCAGTTTGCTTGGCTTTTTATTGAAATCACCTTTTTTTTTTAATGGCTTGAGATATGGATCTCATGATTAAGTGGAAAGCAGATTTCTCTCCTAGATGGGTGAGAACAATGCCAATATGTTACAGAATTAACTCGGATACACCACTCTTTGGATGGTCAGAATTCCTGCAGCTTGGACGAGATAGCCAAACCTTTCTCAGGCTTTTCAATTGCTCTAGGTAGCTGCCTGTACAACTTGCCTGCCCAGAACTAAGAGATTTACTTGAAAAGGACACAGAAGACATGGCAGGCAGGTTGGAGGTTTGCCAGGTGCTTTGGACTTTCAAAAACACTGTAGTAAATCAAAATCTCTGTTGAAAGCATAGCTTCCAGAAGTTCATAGATTTATAGAATTTTTAGAGATGGAAACAGCTTTGCAGGTAATCTGATCTAATCTCATTCGACAATTGAGGAAACAAGGAAATGAGCAATGGTCCCAGAATTTAGAAGCCATAACTATAAGTTCAAATCCTCCTTCTGATACTTAATATGAGTGTGACCTTGAGCAAGTCCCTCAACTCCCCTTAGCCTTGGTTTTCTCTTATGTAAAATGAGGAGGATGGACTAGGAGACCCCTGAGAATCTTTCCAGCTCAACATCTGTTGTCATGGTTATAGAGTGCTTAAAGGTTTTCAAGCCATCTCACATACATGATCCAATTTGATTCTAGGAACAACTAACAAGCTTTAGAGTTGGGGCACACAACTGGGTCTCCTGATCTCAAATTCAATTCACTTTCCACTATATCATATGGTATGTACTCAAAATAGCTTCCCAGCAAAAGAGGATTGATATTGAAAATGTCAAACCAAAATTATATCAGGGATTGGGTGGGTGGGAAGTGGAGGGCATCAGATCATGATCCCATGAAACTTAGAATCAAAGAGGTGAATTGGTTTGATACAATAGAAATTGCTTTGATTTAATGGGGGAAAAAATGCAACAAACCTAATTTACCGTCATATCTCATTTATGTTTATTAGAGAAAGTGGAACATCCTATCCATGCATTATTCTATGGAAGTCTCTTACAGAATAAAGAGCAAAATCACTTCTCTTGAGGAAGAAATCACTAAAGATTTTTCATCATTCCTCTGCTCCCTATATCTGATTCACTCTTTTTTTTCCTTTTCTTTTAAAGACTGAGTCTCCACATCTCATCCAGCCTGGCAATGTAGGAGCTATTCATTGGCTCAATCCCATTAATGATTAGCATGAGTGCCTGGACTGCTCTGTTCCCTAAACAGGGCTGGTTCACACCTCCTTAGGCAACCTGGCTCCCTTCATTCTAAAGAGTCACCCTATTAATGGTGAGCTTAGTGTAGACACA
The DNA here is from genome assembly GCA_011680675.1 of Gymnobelideus leadbeateri. NCBI lineage: Eukaryota > Metazoa > Chordata > Mammalia > Diprotodontia > Petauridae > Gymnobelideus > Gymnobelideus leadbeateri. Next base: position 236,999 of record WOXC01007639.1, read on the forward strand.
CACTTAGCCTATTACAGTTCAAAACTCCAGAGCTCAAGAATATCTGCTAATCTCAGTCTGCTAGTAGGAAGTATTACACATATGCACTCCCATACTGGACTCCTAAACTACTACAGAGTACATCTTGCTGAAAAGTCCTTTCTAAGACCTTTCCTAGGCCAAATCTGGATTCAGACACTTACTAGCTGTGTGACCCTGGGCAAGTTACTTAATCCTGTTTGCCTCAGTTTCCTCATCTGTAAAAGAACTACAGAAGGAAATGACAAACCATTCCAGTATCTTTGCTAAGAAAACCCTGAAATAAGGTCACAAAGAGTCCAACATGACTGAAATGATTGAACAACAAGACCCGACCTCATTATAAGAACAATGAAGTAAGAGCCTAATGACAAAAATGGCAATAAATAGTGTTAGAATGTGAAAGAGTGAGGAATTCTTCTCAGTTGCCTCCATAAGGAGGCACATAGTAGTCTCCCACCCATATCCTCACAATGAACAACTACCCAGTCATTCCCATTTAGGTTCTAACATTCAGGGGAGCTACAAGCTGTTTCCTAGGAGCTTTTCAAGCAATGTCAAATCTACAAAACATAGAACTTGGTGGATGACCCTGGGTCACCACTCTTCCCCCCAACCAAAGTTGGAGGAAGATGGAGAGAGACAACAGCAGGGAATCTTGACAAGATGAAACTTAAAATATGAAAGAAAAACAAATAAAAACAAAAATCCCTAACCTCTAGCACCAAAAACCTGATGTGGATACGAAAGTGTCAAAAAGAAGAAAATCTTGTGTCTTTTAAAAAAAAGGAAAAAAAAATCACACAAAATTAAAAAAAAAAAACTATAAATAACCATTCAGGTATTAAGCAACAGTCTGTTGAAAAGAAAAAATGGGGGGGGGGGGAGGGCTGACTGAGAGCAGGCTGTAACAGATGGATCCATGAGGTAGTTGCTTCCTAGCACTCCAAGAATCAGAAACACTTTCAGAAAAATCAACTCAGCAATCTGGGATGAGGGATCAGAAGGAATAATATAGGGAAAGGTCTCAGTGACAGCACGTCATCCTAAATTTCATTACCAACTTCTAAAAATATTCTTCTTGAAACAAAGGTCTTGCTTGCTTAATATTTTCTTTTCCATGCTGATTCCCAACCAAACCACCACCTCCACCACTACACACATTCAGGTACACACTCACCCCCTGTACACACCCTGGGATGTCTTTCAACAGAAAGCTCCATAAGATAAGTTCTCAAACATCGCTCTGCCTAGGGCCCCTGTCAATTTCTAAAAGAGAGGGCTGGACAACCTTGCTTAAGAAGATTATCGGGCACTATGTTATGTCTTCTTGGTATGATTTATGTCATAAGCTGTAAATCAAAAGTTCATTTTTTTCCCATTGAATAAAACAATCCCTCTTTTTACTTTCACTCTTTGGGAAACAAGTGTGCATCTGTCTCTCTCTTTTTTTTTTTTCTTTTTGGAGGGCAATTGGGATTAAGTAACTTGCCCAAGGTCACACGGCTAGGTTTTTATTTGTGTGTGCGTTAAGTGTCTGAGGTCAGATCCGAACTCAGGTCCTTCTGACTCCAGGGCTGACGCTCTACTCACTGCACCACCTAGCCGCCCCGCATCTGTCTCTTGACAACACTGTCAGGTATCTCTGTGGGAATGTCTTTGTGTTTCTTCTCTAAAGGCATATGTACTGTTACGTGAGTCACATTCACGTGGACACACACACTCATTCCACATGTGGACTATCACTTGAGCTGGGCTTCATCCTTATTAATAATGCCAGTTGACAAGAGTATCTATTAGTGCATAGATGCCAACTCACAAGGTCGAGCACCTTCCCCATTTTCAGTGGTCAGACTGAATAGAGCTGGTGCTCCATGGGATAGAATCACCACAGCCTCCTCCCTGGCTGGGCAGATGGCAGCCACATCCAGGGCCTGAAGGGAGTGTCACCCTCCTCATTTGTATCTGACCTAGATAGTCTGTGAATGAAGTGTTCTTTGGCATGGGTGATATTCGGTGTCTGTGCTTCCCCCTTCACAATTTGCAGAGGTGGCTTATCTTGTAGTTTCAATTGCATCCCATACATTCATTCTTGAATGTTAACACCGTGCTGCAGCTGTTCAGTGTCCTAACCTGGATCACTAGGAAGAGGAAAGGACCTCTTTCTCAGTTGTGATGTAATCAGGCAGCAATTAGGTCACAGGTGTGAAATGAGGCTCTCACGCTCTCTCTCTCTCACTCTCTCTCTCTCTCTCTCTCTCTCTCTCTCTCTCTCTCTCTCTCTCTCTCTCTCTCTCTAAGACACAAAAGAAAAAACACTGAGCAGCTCCAACTTTGGATGGCAGGAAGCCATGTGAAAGGCCAGTTGACTGTCATTTAGGTGGCTGGACCAATCTCAACTTTTTGTTTCTTCTCTGGTAAAGTTTTTCCCGCTGCTCTATCTGACAGGAATGTTGTGAAGATAAATGAGTTTTATAAAGAAAAAAATGATGAGTATTCACTTTTCTAATCTGCAGAAATGATAACTATTAGTAATAAATCACCTGTCTGACCTTATTTCCTAGAGATGCGGGGTGGTGGAGTGGGAGTAACACTATATTCAGAATCAAAAGACCTGCTTTGAATTCTTGCTCTTCCACATTCTATCTGTATGACCTTGGGCAAAACTCTCAATTACTGTTGGTCTCAGTTTCCACATCCACAAACTGGGAATAATAATCCTGGGTTTCCCAAAAGTCTCAGTGCCAGTTTAAGACTTAATAGTTTAAAAGAGACCTATGAGACCATCGGCAAATTTTTGAACCCCAGTTCTTACCTATAAAATAAAGGGCGTTGGATTAGGTCTTAAATTAGGACTCAATGATCCTATGAATTAAAAGCTTACACATATACAATGCTTTATGACTTACAATGCTTTATGTGCATTATTTCAGTGGACTCTCCCAATAATTCTATGGGACATGCTACAAATACAGGGTATCCCAAAAGTCTCAGTGCTGATTTAAGTCTTAACAGCTTAATTAATTAAAGCTTTAATAGCATAAGCTGGGGTACAAAGAGGCTAAATGATTTTCCCACTGTCTCACAGGTAGTAAATGGAGAACTTAGATTCAAACCAAGGCTCTCTGGTTCCAAATCCAAGGCTTTTCCCTCTCTACTATACTGCCCCAAATCATTATCATTACTATCTATAAAATGGGGACAAGTTTACTTGCAATATTTCCCTCCTTGGGTTGTCCTGGGGGAAAATGAGTATTATGTCAAATTCCTCATAACCATCCAAGACTATATAGATGTGAATGAAGCATCAGTCGATAAGCATTTATCAAGTGCCCACTATATTCAATCTCGGATACTGTGTGACTCTGGGCAAGTCATTCAACACTGTTTGCCTCAGTTTCCTCATCTGTAAAATGAGCCAGAGAAGGAAATGGCAAACCACTCCAGGATGTCTGCAAAGAAAACCCCAAATGAGGTCATGGAGAGTCAGGCATGACTGAAATTACTGTTGTTACTGTTGTAACATAGTGATCTTAGAGGAAGAAATGACTTCCAGATATAAGATCAAATGATTAAACTAGCTCAGAATCTCTTTATCAAGTTTTTCTTTCCTTGATTTCATTATCTACTGAAACATCATCCCTTCATGCCTGCTCCCTACTTTTAAGGGTTTCCTAGTTGTTATGCTTCTGGTCAGTTAACGTGACTGCTCCTATGTGCCATTTCAGAACTCCACAAAACCACCCTACCTGACCTATGTCCTCTGAAAGTTTCTTTTTATTCTCTGAATCCTTACCTCTCATTTTGGGGTCACTAGGAGAGAGAGGGAGAGAGAGATAGATATTTGTTGCACACTTACTATGTGCTAAGCACTTGGTGCTAGAGACAGAGGATATGAATAAATAAATAAATAAAAGCAAGACGTACAGTGCATACCCTCAAAGAGCTTACATTTTCCCCATTTCTCCCTGGCTTCATGCACTCCCCAGAAGCTCATTATTAGGATAATCTCTCATTTTATCAGCCTCAGTACTCTACAGTCATCTTTCCCCACAGCAGCTCTAATTGGAGGGCGGGGCCATGAATTCCAGACCTTCTTTTAAGAACAGAGCTCAGCTCAGACTTCTCTTTTCTCCCCTGGGTGTACTACTTTGGGACTTATCAGATTGACTTCTGTCTCTTCCCCCTTACTTCCCCTGCTTCCTCTTGGGTGTTATCTTCCCCCATTAGATTGTAAACTCCTTGAAGGCAGGGACTGTCTTTCTTTTTCTGTATTTGTATACCCAGCTCTTAGTACAGTGCCTGGTACTTAGTAGGTACAGAATACATATTTATTGATTATTAAGTATATTCTAATGAAGAAAGACAATATAAAAAGGAGGTCTAGAAAGCATAGAGATGTCAGAAAGTGGGATGAAGGCCTGCTTCCAGGTAAAATAAGAGGAAGGCTCACCTATCAGAGCCCAGGCCTTCCAGGTTCCAGGTGCAATGTTAAAGTGAAGTTGGGATAATGACCCTTAGAAAATTAGGAACTAGGTTTCCTTCTCTTTTTTCTAAGCTCATTATTTTCTTGGTCATCAATCAAAGTCCAAATTCACATTGATACCACCTCCTTCAGCTTCCTCTTACCTTTTATTGAAGGGGAAAGAATAGAGTACCAATCTCCTCCTAATGCCTTCCTTTATATGAAGAAGGTCATCATAAAATGATGAGGTATAGGGTTAGGGGTGCTCAAGACCCCAAAATACCAACACACCAGGTCCTGCTGAATGAATTCGACTCAAGTCTTCTCTCAGCCAAAGAAAAGCAAAGTTTATTAAAAGTTCACCATATTGGGTAGACTCTTAAGGAGCCTCGGTATCTGTAAGACTTGTATCAGACAAGCAGGCCAAAATCATCTGACACAGAGCAAGTTTGTGCTAGAAAATTCTATGACACTCTCATACCACATGGAGGCAAGATGGGTCTTATATACAGAAAGTTTGTGGGATGAATCTAGGGATGTTCTAGAGGAGGAGTTTGTGGAGGGTCTTCAGGAGGAGTCAGATAAGGTCAGACTCCAGTAATAAGTTTGTGGAGGGTCTTCAGGAGGAGTCAATGAGGTCAGACTCCAGTAAATGAGTGATTAAGGATGGGAAGTTGCTGGAGGCTACCTGGAATAGACAGACAATGGTGGGCTAGGCAATGGTGGGCTAGGCCAGTTCAAGGGTGGAACAGATATGGATATAGATATTTTGGGGGGATCAAGGGTGGAAAACTGCTGGACAAAGGAGGGCTAAAGATTTGGGCAGAGCCACAGCAAAAGGCCTATGGCCTCAGGCAAATGCCTTATGTGGGAAGTTTCGAGGAGAGCTTGAGGGAGTTCCCAGAGCCTGTACCACATCATATAGAGGGCAGAAACTGGACTTTTGGGGGCTTGCTTCACTCTGCATCTGCTGCTTTGCTTGGTTTCAACTTCATGGAACAAAATGCCCTGCATTAGGTACCTCCTGGTGTCATTCCTTCCCACCATTGCTCCCCATTTTCCTGCCTCCTTTTGTGTGTTGCCTTCCTCTATGATTGTAAGCTTTTTGAAGCCAAAGATTGTCTTTCTTTTTATTAGTTGTACCCCCAACACTTAGCACAGTTCGTGGTACGTAAGAGGCAGTGTGAGGAATGATTCATTCAGACCCCTATTCTATTCCAATCAGTATTAATCAAGTTGATATTTCTGTAAGTCATATAGGGATAATTAAATAAGTTCTTATAGTAGACCTTTGTTGTGAGCCTCAAATTTTAAGGCATCATTCACTACTTGTTTACCAGTTATGGAGCTAGCTCACTTGTTCAACCACAAGAATGCTGACAAAGATATCTCCATCCTGTTTTGTTCAAATTCCAAGTCCAAGCCTAGCATGGTTGAGATGCCTTGATTTTTTGGAAAGTCCCTCAACTTATTTTTGTACCTCCAGACCTTTCTTTCTTGCCCAACATGAGCAGGTGATCATCTTATGACCACTTAATCAGTAGGGATGTCCCATGCTTTGCCCAACCCTTGACTCCTGTGCCGATAGGTCATTTTTGTCCCTCAAGAGCAAGGCCTATCAACCAGTGAGATCTGTGTTTTACTATGCTTCTTTTGCATATTTGGGCATCAAACCCTATAAAAACAAGGTCCTAGAAACCAGGGGCATCTCAGATCCTGAGGAAGATCAGAAGTCCACTTAATTAGGGGGGGGCTATGGACCTTTTAATAAAATGTTATTGACTTGGAGCTCTGCCTCAGTGGTTTTTCTTACAAATTAGACCATTTTGGACCTCATGGTACTTAATAAATGTTTATCAGATTAGATATTAAATCATTTTTCTGTTCTTCAGAAATGCATAAGTTAAGATGCAATCCACAAAACTGAAGTATATTTTATTTCTTAAAATACTTTAAACTCGGTATTCAGGTGGATCTGTGAACACATCAACTTGGATGTTCCCTTCAAAGATAAAGACAGAAATTCATCCATTTCTGCCCATCTTTTATGATTCTTATCAATATCTTCCCATTTGTTTGTCACAGGGGTCCACCCAACATGTAAGGATAGAAAATTGAATGCTGCGAAATTCTACCTGTTATCCTTTGACCTCCCACATGACTAGTTCAGCCTTTTTTTACTTTCATACAGTTTCCTGATGACCCTTTCTGGAGCATCCAGAATACCTCACCATTCCTAGGGAATTCCTCTTCAGCTGAGACTCTGTGAGAAGGCTCATCCATTACCATGCTTTACATCTTGCCTGATGTTTATACTCAGAAAGTTGTTGAATATGCTTATTTCTCTCATTATATCTTTCAAATAATAAATTATGCTGATGTATATGTAAGGGGTGTGCACCCCCCAACCCCCATTATTAAAGAGGACCTAGATATCTACATTGAGTCAATCTAAGTGCCTTCACTTAGAGCTGGGAGAAACAAAGGAAACTTAAGTACTCCACAAGGATGCTGACCCTTGGGGCACAACAGAGAGTAACACTTAAGGGAATTTCTTAAGGATTCCACAAAGGAAGAAATGGATATCTAGTAACCAGGAGTTGTGAGTTACCTCTTTGCTATACGTGTTCATTAAATATGAGTCCACTTTACCCACAGACCTTATCTATAATTAAGGAAGAGCAGTCACAGAATTTGGGGGAAATAATTTTTGTGCCAACCATTTCTACTATAACATCTTAGTAGATATCCCCTTTCTAAAACCTAATTAAGTCTGGTTCATAACCAATAGGAAGTACAATGAATGGCAGCTCGTGAGTGATAGCAATAGAAATCCTAGCCCCTTTGGAGTATCTGTAAAACCCTGAAGGGAGAAGAGATCATTTCCCCTGGGGACATAACCTTTAGTGAAGGGTGCTATGTATACATGGAAGGTACCTTGTTAGAAAAGAGTCTTTAAGGCAGTGCTTTGCTATACTGAATGAAAATGATTTTTCATAAACACCAAATAACAAGTAGAGTGTGATCTTATATTCTCCACATCTTTCAATCAATTGAGAAATTGTAAAGATGTGGTACATCATAAACATCACTTTGGAAAGCCTTTTGACCCTTATTGACACCTTTCTAACACCCTCATCAAGGATACCCTTGATTTATGTGTAGATGAATCTCATAGAGTGTGTGTGGATGAAAAATAATTACAGTTTGGAGCTCTCCATGTTCAATGCCTAATGATTGTTTTCTCCAAGAAACTGGCCATAAATAAATGAAAGAAAAAGCATTTATTAAGGAAGTACTCTGTGCCATGGGGCAGCTAGGTGATAGAGTGAATAGACTGTATTCCAGTCTGAACCTGGAATCAGGAAGACCTAAGTTCAAATCCAACCTCAGAAACTTACTAGCTCTTTGACCTTGAAAAAGTCACTTAGCCCTGTTTGCTCAGTTTCCTCATCTATAAAATGAACTGGTAATGGCAAACCAGTCCAACATCTTTTGCCAAGAAAACACCAATTGGGATCACAAAGAGTCAGTCACAACTGAAAGGACTGAACAACACATTTGCCAAACATTGTACCAAGCTAGGGACTGAGATGAAAAAGCAAAAACAGCCCTTTCCCTCTAGAAGCTTATTTTCTAATTGGGAGAAATTACCAGGGAGGGGCACTTTGGTTAAGAAAATTACAATGAATGCATGAAAATAATGGGGGGAAATGTTACTAAGGACTTCTACTGTGCTAAGCCCCTGGGGGGAAAATTTTAGGATAGTACCCGATCTCAAGGATGCTTACTGAGGTCTCAGAGGAATAGTCCCTGTTTAGGAACAATGAAAGATTGATTTGATCTAGGTTCTTCCATTCCAGAACTGGATGGAGGAGGGAAAACAGATGAAAAATATATTTACATTTACCATCCACATTGGTAAAGAGGCTCTGGGGGAGATAACTGGAGAGAAGGGAATAAAGTAAAATGTGACTAGGTCTTTCCTGAAATAGTGGTCTGGAAAGGGCAGTCCATTTCGGAGAGTGGGGATTTCAAGGCAGAAATTCTTCTAGGACATGGTCTTTGGTTTCTGGTATCGGTAATGAGGCAGTTGCAAAGAAGGTGTGGATATAAAAGGAGGATATAAAGACTTGAGGCCTTTAGATGCATATATATATAAAATAAGAGGCCAAGTAGTCTGCCAGTACAGCTAGTGAAAATCTAGAGACATGGAAAGTCTCTGAGTACCATCAGTCATTGGACAAGTGGTCTACAAAACAACCTGAACTTTTATGAACTTCTATGAAAATCTAGAGACATGGAAAATCTCTGAGTGCCATCAGTCATTGGACAAGTGGTCTACAAAACAACCTGAACTTTTTACCCCTGAAATCTAGACTTACCCCCAAACTTATTTTAATTCTCACTGTTGAGGTTTAGGGGAACTGAGACCCCAAAATAGCAACACGTAGGTCCTGCCCAAATGAATTTGACCCAAGCCTTCTTTCAGCCAAAGAGAAACAAGGTTTATCAAAGATCCACCATATTGGCCAGACTCTTAAGGAATCTGAACTTTTGTAACCTTAATGTAAGCAAGCCAGATTGAATCTGGGCACTTTCATGGAAAGAAGATGGATCTTATAAACAGATAGATTGTTGGTGGGGGAGGGGGAGAAGATGCCAGAGTAGGTCAGAAAATTCCAAGTTCTCAAGATTTTCCCCCACAAAAAGAGTTAAAATAGCACCTTGGGGTAAAAAATGTATGGGCGGAGATAAATAAGAATAGGGGCACAACTGGAGTCTTCCTGGGGCAATTTGAGACGATCTGAAGAAAAATCCCAGGACCAGGTTTGGTCCCAATGAAGAGTAAACATCTAGATTCTGCTTTAACAATTAGTTGCAAGTCCTAGGATTAGTTGGTTTGAGAGGCTGCCTCAGCCCTAGCCACCAGAACTTTTACCCCCGGGTAGTGAGGGGAGCTGGACCTTTGAGCCTGTGAAGATTAAGGGAACCTCTGCTGATAAGGAACTGAAGACCCAGTTGTGCTGCAAAGAGCAGCAGGGATGAGAAGGAACCAGGAGATGCCCAGTGAATGCAGAAGCAGTGGGGTAGGAAGCCCCTGGCTGTGGGCACTTAGAGGAGGTTAGAGGTTTGGCTTTGATTCCAGGCTAGAGGAGAGAACTGAAGAGTTGGGGCAAGAGACACCATTTCCCACACCCCAGGCTAGAGGTGATTACAAAAATTAAGCTATTACCACAAAAAATGCCCAGGCAAAGGAGAAAGAATATAGCCATAGAAAGCTATTATGGGAATAGAGATGAATGGAGTTTATCTTCAGAAGAGGATACTGAAGTAAACAAACCCCCAAAGAGTAACATAAAATGGACACCAGCCCAAAAAGAATTCATAGAAGATCTTTAAAGACTTTAAAAATCAAATGACAGAGATAGAGGAAAAACTTTTTTTTAATTTGTTTATTTATTTTTAGTTTACATGATTCAATTCCATAATTCCTTAAGTTTCAAATTTTCCTTCCTTCCCTCCCCCCACCCCCTATGACAGCATATAATCCAGTATAGGATCTGCAAATACTTTCACATTAGACATTAGTAAGGTTACAAAGGCCGATTGTACTAGATGGAATGGAAAATGGTAAAGAGGAAATAAAACCAAACAATAAAAAGAAAAAGATCAAGTAGTTTGCTTCAATCAGGATTCAAACTCAGTTCTTTCTAGTTCTTTCTCTGGATGTCGCATCTCTTTCCATCATGAGTCTTTTGGGATTGACTTAAAACACTGCATTTCTGAGAAGAGTCCAGTCTGTCATAGTTGGTCATTGAGGAAAAACTTAAAAAAAATAATAATAATCCAAGAAAAACAAGAAGGGTATGAAAGGAAAGTCAACCAATTAGAAAAGATTGAGATCCAGAATCTTAAGGCAGAAAATGACACCTTGAAAATTAGAATTGGGCAAAGTAAAGACAATGAAATTATAAGACAAAGAAATAATTAAACAAAATATGAATAATGAAAAATAGAAGAGAAAGTGGAACATCTAAGAAAAAGAACAGATTTGGAGAATAGATCAAGAAGAGAAATGGGTTTAAGAGGGAATAATACATACATATTTAGAAGCGTAGAAAAGTCTTCTAAATTCAGAAGAAATAAAACGGTAGAGGCATAGAGAGTGAGGAGAGGACAAGTGAGGGATCTTTGGAGGGGAGGGTGAGGGAATAGATAAAATAGGGGTATAGAAGGGTATTTAGATTTATGGGAATGGGAGGATAGGGGAGGGACCCTTGGGGAAAGGTAGGTGGGTAAAAGTAAAGTAGAGGAGGCCGGAGGGAAGGAAACAAGAGATAGAATCATATATAAAAAACAAAGATCAGGAGTAGATTTGGGAAAGTATATGTCTATATATGTATATGTATGTATGTATATATCTTTAGTTATGGAGAAACATCTAAATTTTATTTTTTGGGGGGGGGCTGGAGGAGAGCGTGTTTATATTCATAGCTATAGAGAAACATATCTAAACTTTCTTGGGGGGAGGGGTTTGAGGGGAAGGAAAAACTTTTGGGGGGGCTGGAGGGGAGCATGTTTATATTCATAGCTATAGAGAAACATATCTAAACTTTCTTGGGGGGAGGGGTTTGAGGGGAAGGAAAAAAAGAACAAAGTGAAAAAGTGCACAGCAAAGAACAAAAGAAAACCCACAAGGAAGCAAAGATGGACAATTCTCAACACAATGAGTATTATTTATCATATAGCCTTTCTTGAAATGAAAATTTATTGTTACATGTTTTGAATCCTCTCTTATGTTCTGCAATGCACAAGGCATGCTTTTTTTTTCTTTCTAATTTTGTATTTAAGTTTATGATGTGTTTTTGTTTCTTTTCTCTATTTTGTATTTGTGTTCTGGCGTTTGAGTCTAAAATAAAATTTTGAGGAAAAAAAAGACTGTAGGAGGGATCTAGGAGTGGCCAAGTAGTCTGGGGCGACTGGAGAAGAGGAAGATCTGATGGGAATGGCTAGTAGGCTGGGGTGAATGTGGTCTAGATAGGATCAAGGGTGGGAAGCAACTAGAGGTGATCTGGAGGTCCTTACCTGGGCTATGTTAGGGGTAACAGAGAATTGGGGCAAAGAGATAATGAAAGGCCAGTTGAGAGTATTATAGCCTCATGTGAATATCATATCAAATGGGGAGATTCAAGGAAAGTTCAAGGGGATTTCCAGATCCTGTATCCCATCATCACCATTCAGGACCCAAATTGGTCTTTTTCAAGCTCTATTTCATTCACTTAACCTACTATTACACACTTATTTTGGTAGCATAAGGTTTTCTCATAGGCAGAAGACTTATTCTGTAATTGTTGAAAAATGATTTTTCTTCATTCCCAGCTTAAATTTGTTATTTTGACATTTTCCTCCACAGTGATTTTGCTTGCCTATTTGGATATTTTCTTTTCTGTTCCCCTGCCACCACCCGCTCCTCCCAGTTCCCAGTTTTGAGTTGCCTGCTACACCATGACTTATAAATGCTATACCAGGATTGGCTCCCCAACAGCCCCAAAGTTCTTTCATTGAATTCAAACATACATTTGAGGAGTTGAACAATAGTGCCAGGACCTTCCAAGTATGTGTAGTGTTCCTTAATAATAGCACACCATCTGCACAATCTAGAGGAGTATTTTTAAATACCGAAAATAGATCATGAGTGGTTCACAATGCCATGAAGTGTTGTTTAAAATTGCTGTATGTACTAAACAGAGTTCTCAGTTTAAACGAAGCTCCAGATTGGAGGGTTTTTTGTCTCTTCAAATTGAGTTTAATGCCAATATTTTAAGGGGCTTTCAGGCCTAAAATACTACACAATCTGATAGCTCTGGGCATGAATCATGGTAGATTGACCTCGAGTTTGTATCTTTATAGCAAAAATAAAATGGAACTTCTACATGAGATGCAGTTAGATGATCATATACACAGATCATCTATTAGAATATATGTGTTCCAGGGATGGGGAAGCTGAGGCCTCAAAGCCACATGTGACCCTTTAGGTCCTCAGGTTTGGCCCTTTGACTGAATCTGAACTTCACAGAACAAATCCACTTAATGAAAGGATTTGTTCAGTCAAACTTTGACTCAGTCAAAAGGCTGCACTTGAGGACTTAGAAGGCCTCAAGTTCCCCACCCCTGCACTGAATTAAACAGAAGGAGGGCAGGGCAAGTGGCCTTTAGGAAACTGCAAAGTTCTTGTCATGACTCTAAGCAGTTCCTTAAAACAAAGGCCTGTCTTTTTAACACCAATATTCTTCTAAGGGCTTTGGATGACTGTGAGTTAAATGAACACAAAAGTCTCCAAAACAATTAAGTTAAATATCATCCAAAGGTCAGTGGAAAGACACTAGTGGGTGTGAGTAGGCTGCAACTCATTACCAAGAAGGAATTACAAAGAAAAATCTGGAAAGGATGTCATCAAAGAAATGTATTGCTGGAGGGAGTTGGGGGGGAAGGACCAGTCATGTAGCAATAGCCAACCCCCATGTTCCATTCATTCCTCATAATGTCAAAGTCGGGTGAACCTCTGGGACAAACTTATAGGAGATCATGAAGCCCAACAGAGAGAGAGAGAGAGAGAGAGAGAGAGAGAGAGAGAGAGAGAGAGAGACTCTGATGGCCTGTGATTAACATCATTGAAAGGAATCCCTACGTTAATGAGATCACAGATCCACTGGAGTTTTGGACTACAAAAAAGGTCTAGGTGAAGAGAACATTCTCCTCACCCCCATGCCCCACCCCCCACATAACACACACATTTTCAACTCTGAGCTTTTCTCCAAATCGATTCCTAGCATGACTTTCTTAATTCCCATCATCAAGTCTTCCCACAATATTCAAGTATATCTTGATGTGGCATCTAGAGATACCACCTCCCAAATCACAAAGTGGGTACCCAGACAAGGCTGTGTAATGGAAATGCAAATTTAAAGATCTTCCCTGCCCCTAGCTTAAGTGCACCTGGATCCTGTGGTGGGAGGCTTGTTTTTCAGGAAAGCCCACTTTGTGATTGGGCAGTGGGTCCAGAAGGTTGTTACATTCTCTGAGCCAGGAGAAGGCTATATAAACCCTGAGGAGAGGCTTTGTTTTGGGGCTCACTTTGAGAAGTGTTGTGTGATTTGACCAGATGAGACTCTGGGAAGCCGTTGTTGAGAGCCCGCCCGGCTTTGAAAACCCAGATGTTGATGCTTCCCTCTCTGGTAACTGTGATTTAGTATTGATGTAATGGTTGGACAGTTTGGAAGCCTGTCTGTTTGATCGGTAAGTTCTGTAACTCTGAAGTTCAGGGTGCTGACCTTTTCCCCCTGAACTAGGTAATATATGTTTGTTTGATTAAAATAAGCTTGTTAACCCATTTTGAGTTGCTTTCCTTTTGAAAAGCAGATCTAAGAACCTGTGTTGGCAGTCACCCTGGGGATATTGGGGTGCTTGCTGCTACAGGCTGCCACAGACTGTACTGGTCACTGTCATCTCAAAACTGCAACTCAGGAAGATCTGCCAATAAGTTAACTTTTACTAATTAGCCAGAGGCACAACTAATTCAAAACAAAAATGAAATGTTATAGTAAGAAAAGTCCCAGTAAAATATTTCTTCCATAAATCTGGGGCACATTCTCCCACAAACACATCTGCTGTCAATGGGAAATGTAAATACAAATAGGGAACATTCATGGAGAGCCACAAATATAGGGAACAATACGTCCAAGGCAAACATAGAGGTTAGGAACTCATAGCTCCATTACTGCAAAGTTTCTGATGTCTCCTGGTGATGTTACTACACTACTTCTACCTACCCTACTCCTTGAATAGTTTGCTGGATTCTGATTCATTAAATGCATTATCTCTGCTGATCACTGTCAAGCCTGATTCCAATGTGCTAGTTTGTGAAACTTTTCTACCTTTTGTTATAGCCCTGAGCTCTGGCACTATCTCTTCCTCATGTGAAAAGGGGGCTGGAGTCCTTTTAGTTTAAATCCTTTCAATATCCATAACTTTTTGGAAAAGCAGCAGCCCTTATATCCCCTCATAGGTCCAGCAAAAGTTCTCTCTAAAGAGGAATAAGCCTTCTCCACATTTGCTTTTCACAAGGAGTTGTCTATCTTATGCCCTTCAAAGTTGTGTCTAGAAAATTTTTCATATCCAGCAGATTCTTTTCCCCATGTGCCAAACTCTTTAAGTAACAGAGATATTCCCAGGTAGCTGGGAGTGAGTGTCCTCTGGTTTAATCTGCTTTTTAACTAACCAGTGGTTAATGAACTTAGAGCTTTCTGCTTCACAACAGTTTAAGGTAGGCATTCCCCATGCTTCTCTTTTTGTTTCTGATGGCTAAAATATACCTAGTTGGCATTCATTCTAGAGGCTGTCTAACATGCTGCCAAGGCCCCTGGGGTTCTGGGTTTTTGTTGAGTCATTTGAGTCATGTCCAACTATTTGTGACACCATTTGGTGTTTTCTTGACAAAGGTACTAGAGTGGTTTGCCATTTCCTTCTCCAGCTCATTTGACAGATGAGGAAACTGAGGCAAACAGGGTGAAATGACTTGCCCAGGGTCACATAGCTAGTAAGTATCTGAGGCCAGATTTGAATTCACATGCCTGGCACTCTATTCACTGTGCCACCTAGCTGCCCCTCTAAAGCTCCTGCCTTCCTCTAATAGTAGATGGAAAATGGGAGATGGGGCACAGAAACAAAACCAAGCTCAGGGAGCAAGGTTTTTATGCTTCCTTCCCACAGTCACATTCCAGAACTCATTAAGAAATTGTGATCAGCAATTGTTTAATGCCTTTTCAGGCTTTCAACTCCCTTATATGAAAATCTCATTTCCTGTTTCCTCTAGTAACCAGAGGGTAGGTAATGATTCCCCCACCAAAATAACATTCTTATAACTACCTATTAGAGGATTAGGCAGCAAAGGCAACAGAGTGTAATGGAAAGTATATTGAATTCAGAGTCAGAATACCTGGTTCCTCAGAGATCACACTGCTAAGAATATACTTCAAGGAGGTCAAAGACAAAAGAAATGCCCCATATACACCAAAATACTCATAGCAGCACATTTTGCAGAAGCAAAGACCTAGAAACAAAGTAGATGTCCATCAAGTGGGAAAGAGTTAAACAATCTGTAGTTCCTGAATGTAATGGAATATACTGCATTGTAAGAAATTACAAATATGATGAAATCAGAGAGACAGGGGAAGCCTAATATGGCCTAAAGACTAGTAAAGTCAGCAAAATTAGGAAAACAAGATATACAGTGGCTACAATAATGTAAATGGAAATAATTTTTTTAAATGAGACTAAACACCAAGTAATTATAATAACCAATCTTGGAGACAATTTAACAACCTCCTTCTCCTCTTTGCAGAGGTAGAAGACGATGGGTATAAAATATTGTATATATGGTGTAGCAGCAAGCACCCCAGCATCCCCAGAGTGGCTGCCAACACAGGTTCCTAGATCTGCTTTTGTAAAGGAAAGCAACTCAAAATGGGTTAACAAGCTTACTTTAATCAAACAAACACACATTACCTAGTTCAGGGGAAAAAGGTCAGCACCCTGAACTTCAGAGTTACAGAACTTACAGATCAAACAGACAGGCTTCCAAAATGTCCAACCATTACATCAATACCAAATCACAGTTACCAGAGAGGGAAGCATCAACATCTGGGTTTTCAAAGCCGGGGGGCTCTCAACAACGGTTTCCCAGAGTCTCATCTGGTCAAATCACACAACACTTCTCAAAGTGAGCCCCAAAGCAAAGCCTCTCATCAGAGTTTATATAGCCTTCTCCTGGCTCAAAGATTGTAACAACCTCCTTGACCCACTGCCCAATCACAAAGTATCAAGGTGTGGGCTTTCCTGAAAAACACAAGCCTCCCACCACAGGCTCCAGGTGCACTTAAGCTAGGGGCAGGGAAGATCTTTAAATTTGCATTTCCATTACATATGGTCAGATATGGTTACATATTGGTTCATTTTACTTAATTGCTTTTTTAATCTTCTTTCTTTTAAAATTTTTGTCACAGATGATGACTCCCTTGTGGGGGGTTGGGGAAGGAGAGGAATCATTGGGCTAAAGGTGATATAAAAAGAAAGCTATCAATAAGAAACATAAGCATAAAAAAATAAAAGACTTGAATCCTACCACTTCCTAGTTTTGTGAGTTGGGACAATGTAAGATATTATGGTATCTTGCTTTGCTCCAACAAAAGTTATTGGGAGATAATCAATAACTGTGAGGAAGCTTGCTTACCTTGTTTTACTAAGACAATGGCCATCCTGGAGTCAAGGGGAACTAGACAGGTGGGGGTGTGACAAATAGCTTGGACCCTAGAGGTCATACCCTAGTCACAAGGATCCTCACTACCATGCTTAGGTAATCTTCATAAAGAAGAAATGCAGGGAAATAAAGTGAAGAATCTGAGGAATTTGAACAAACCCTAACTGTAACAGGAAGGAGAGAACTGTATAACCTCACTTCTGCTGCTGTATCAGTGTGGGTGTTCCTAGTGAGTACCACACCCACTTCCTCACAAGAATAAATGCCTTCCTCTGCTCACTGTTTCTGAGTTCTTTCAGTGAGAAGGGATTTGCCCTTTTAAGGGGCATATCATGTGAATCATCCTATGGGCACACTACTAGGGAAGCAGTGGACAGTGGAAGCTCACTGACCCTGCCTGGGAAGTCCTGTAATTTCCCAAAGGATGTTTCTCACAGGCAACTATCACCTTACCATCTTAAGCCCCAAGTTCCTTATATGCACTGGTATACTGGGGCCAGCTCATGACTTGAAAGAGCTAGCATTTGAATTTTCAATGCAAGCTTTTATGCCTCATAAATTGACAAAAGTCACAATTAAGGCTTGATTTTTTTTTTTCAAATTCAATCCAATAAATATTTACTAAGCACTTACTATATGTCAGACAGGGCAACTAACTGGTACTATGGATTGAATACTGGCCCTAGAGTTAAATAGTCATGAGTTCAAATCCAGCCTCCTTTGATTACCAGCTGTGTGACTATGGGCAAGTCTCTTAACCCTGATAGCCTCCCCCCCCAACCTATAAATAAAAGAAAATAGAAAGTATAGCATACATGCATTTCCCCCAAGATATTGAAAGCACTGGAGTAAAGGTTAAATACATTCACTAGATCTTCTGTACAAGATCTACAGAAAAACCTAAGCAAGAATAACAGAAAAGTACCCATGTGGAGGGAGTACCCACACCACCAAGATCATAGGTCCAACTAAGTTTGGGAGTATCTTCATTCATTGATGGGTCTGGTAATGTCATTGAGGTAGGGAACTCCTAATAAAGAAACTCCAATATCCAGTTCTAATAAACACCTTTTCTGCAACCCACAGTCTTAAAGAATTCCCTGGGGAATTTGAGAGATTAAGTTAGTTGGACAGATTCACACAGCTCATTCTAGTAAAAGGGATGTGAATCCGGGTCTTCCTAATTCCTGTAATGGAAATGCAGATTTAAAGATCTTCCCTGCCCCTAGCTTAAGTGCACCTGGAGCCTGTGGTGGGAGGCTTGGTTTTCAGGAAAGCCCACACCTTGATACTTTGTGATTGGGCAGTGGGTCAAGGAGGTTGTTACCTTCTCTGAGCCAGGAGAAGGCTATATAAGCCCTGAGGAGAGAGGCTTTGCTTTGGGGCTCACTTTGAGAAGTGTTGTGTGATTTGACCAGATGAGACTCTGGGAAGCCGTTGTTGAGAGCCCGCCCGGCTTTGAAAACCCAGATGTTGATGCTTCCCTCTCTGGTAACTGTGATTTGGTATTGATATAATGGTTGGAGAGTTTGGAAGCCTGTCTGTTTGATCTGTAAGTTCTGTAACTCTGAAGTTCGGGGTGTTGACCTTTTTCCCCTGAACTAGGTAATGTGTGTTTGTTTGATTAAAGTAAGCTTGTTAACCCATTTTGAGTTGCTTTCCTTTACAAAAGCAGATCTAAGAACCTGTGTTGGCAGTCACCCTGGGGATATTGGGGTGCTTGCCGCTACAATTCCTAGGCCAATTCTCTATCCACTATGCCAAACTGCTTCTTGTCTATTTATCATTCCACCCTAGCAGCTAAGTGGCACAGTGGCTAAGGTACAGGGTCTTCTGAAATCAGGAAAACTCATCTTCATGAGTTCAAATTCAGCCTCAGACACTTGCCGTGTGTGACCCTGGGCAAGTCACTTAAACCTGTTTGCCTTAGTTTCCTCATCTGTAAAATGAGCTAGAGAAGGAAATGGCAAATTACTCAAGTATCTTTGATAAGAAAACTCCAAATGAGGTTCCAAAGAGGTGGGCACAAGTGAAAAATGTCTTAACAACAAATATGCCTTTGTTTTGAAACCTCACTCATTACCAATATACCTCTCTTCTCTCCCCACCCTCCCTTTTTTTTCTGGATGAAAACAGGTGGTTATTTTCACACCCACACCCTTCTCCCTTCACTTACTCCCTTCACTCAACCCCTGGGTACACTAAATTGAAAGAACCTTCCTAGATAATGATTTGCTAAAGAAAGGGGTGTCCTCCTTGGTCTGTTCAGTTTTGGATGGCATGTTCTAAGGAAGGACATTGACAAACTAACATGTGCCCCC
This sequence comes from Gymnobelideus leadbeateri, assembly GCA_011680675.1. Lineage (NCBI taxonomy): Eukaryota > Metazoa > Chordata > Mammalia > Diprotodontia > Petauridae > Gymnobelideus > Gymnobelideus leadbeateri. The sequence goes on from WOXC01007639.1 coordinate 256,122, forward strand.
AGAAAAGGGCAATGAAGATTGTGAAGGGATTTGAGACTTGACATATTAAGACCAGTTGAAGGAACTGAGAATGTTTAGAGAGGAACTAAGAGAACACTACAGCTGAGTTAAAATATTTGAAGGGCCGTCCTGAAGAGAAGCATTTAGATTTATTCTCATTAGCCCCAAGAGACAGAACTAGGAAATGTGAATGGAAGGTACAGAGAGGCAGGTTTTTTCTGGGTGGAAGGAGAAAGTTCCTGACAATTAGAATTGTTCAAAAGTAGAATGATCTCTCTCAGAAAGTAGGGGGAATCTTCTCATGAGATAGCTTCAGGTGAACTTTAGGTGATCAGTCTTTGAATATTGTAGATATGAGTCTATAGACAGGCAGGGCTTGGATTAAGGATGATGACCTCTAAGATTCAGAGATTGTGATGCTGGACTCAGGTTAAGTCCTGATTTAACTCTGACATCTTCAGAGGCAGAACCTTGTACCTTTAAGCTGCTTAAGTCTTTGAGTGATTAGCTGAGCAGCTGGAGGTAACAGATTCAGATCTGAACGTTGTCCACGGTCTTTATCATTTTGTTGGCTATTTAAAAATACATACTATTTATAAGGCCATATTCAAATATTGTCCTAATAACATTTTTCCAATATGTATTTTTAAATTAGCTTTATTGACGCCTTCTGTTTTTTCTCAGTCATTTCCAGATATAGTTCCTCTGCCATCACCACCACACTCATATACAATTAACCCCTTCCTTTAATCAAAAGAAAATAGTTAAGCAATACCAAGTCACGGTGACAGTCCAACAGTATATACAATATGCCCTCCACCTCTCTACTAAAAGGTAAGCTCTTCTAATATAACTGTGAAGGAATATTTTTATGCACATTCATTAACCAAACAGATAAATTCTAATATAATGTTTTGTTGATATGCTTACTCTTTAGTCCTTGGAGCCCCAGAGAACAAAGTAATACATTTGTACATAATATTTTCTTGTATTTAAAAAAATATTCATGACTGTCATTAGTACATGCCATAGCACATCATCTCCCATAGTATAAGGACTGTGTTGATTTTGTTTTGTGATGAACCCAACACTGTGTACAGATTAGTAGTTAAAACAGCATTGAGTTCAAGTTGGCTTTTTGTGAATTTTTAAGGATCTCCATGCCAATTTTCAATAAGCAGTTTACTCTGAGAACTTGTCATTTTTTCTGGAAACCCTGAAACCTGTGACCAATATCCATACAAAACTTCCTTCGACTATAAAATCTTGGGTTTCCTCAAAGTCAATCAATCAACAAACATTTATTGAACACTTACTATATTCTGGGTATTGTGCTAAATGCTGAGGATACACAGAAAGGCAAAAGCATTGTCCCTGCTCTTAAGGAGCTCATGCTCTATTGGGAGAGACAACATGCAACTATGTCCATATAAGATTATATACATGTATATGTGTGTGTAGGAGTATATATATATATATATATATATATATATATATATATATATATATGTGTGTGTGTGTGTGTGTGTGTGTGTGTGTGTGTGGTAAACAGGAGGTGGGAGATAATCTCGATGGGATACAGGCTCTGGGAAACCCCTTAAACTCTGATTTAATCTACCCACTAGATGAGGCATTTGCCTGAGACTATAAGCCTTTCATTATCTCTAGGCCCAAAGGTCTGTTACTCTTAGCCTAGCCCTCCAGTGTTCAAGCTACTTCCCACCCTTAATCCTATCAAAATATCTATACCTAAATCTATTACCCTTAAAACTACCCTAGCCTTCCATTGCCTGTCATATCCAGGTAGCCCTCAGCTATTTCCCACCCTTAATCTCATTACTGGAGTCTGACCTCAGTTCCTAAGATCCTCCTTCAACTCCTACTCAAGACCCTCCCCAAACTCCTCCTCTAGACCACCCCTAGATCCCTCCCACAATCTTTCTGTATATCAGCTCCATCTTGCCTCCATGAGGTGGCCAAGAATTCAATCTAGTGCAGACTCATTCTGTGTCAGATTATTCTGGCCAGCTTGTCAATACAAGCTTCATTCATTTTGATTCCTTAAGAGTCTACCATTAAGGTGAATCTTTAATAAACTTTGCTTTATTTTGGCTGAGTGAAGACTTAGAGTCGAATTCATTCGGCAGGATCCAGCATGTTGATATTTTGGGATCTCAAGTACCCCTAATCTAAACCTTAAACCTCAACAATCTCAGAGGAGAGATTTGCGTCCTGTTTTGAAGGAAGCTAGAAAAGCCAATGGTGAGGAGGGTAAGCATTCTAGGCATTGAGGGCAGCTAGTGAAAAGGCCCAGAAATGGGAGCTGAAGGATTATTCTATGTTGTTCAAGGAACAACAAAGAAGCAAGTATCTCTGGATGACAGAGTAGATCAAGGAGAGAAAAGTGTAAGAAGATTGGAAAGGTAGGAAGGGGTCAGGTTTTGAAGGATTAAAAGTCAAACAGATGATTTTATATTTAATCCTAGAGGCAAGAGGAAGCCACTGGGGCTTAAAGAACAGGGGGGGTGATATGGTCAGACCTGTACTATAGGGAAATCACTTGGACAGCTGAGTAAAGAAAGGACTGGAGTGAGGAGAGAATTAGGAATCACAACTCAGCTCTATGACTTCACAGATTATCTCAAAGAGCAGCTATGACCAAAAAGTCCATTGCTCTGCAACCAGTCAGTGAGTCCCTCTGAACATAACCAGACTAGTGCTCACAAAACAGACATATATATAATCCAACACTGGGACCATACCCAAAGCACTTCCAACTTGGCATGGAACACTGGCAAAGTTTTTAAGAAACCAAGGTCATCCCCACTCTTCAATGAGATATCAGATATTTGCCAAATAAATTTGGCTGATATTGTTTAGTTATGTGAGCTTGTCTTGTGCCAAAAATTAGCAAGTGAGACCCGGGAATAAATTTAATGTGGATTTATTCAAGCATGTGACTGTCAGGAGTGTAGACTCAAATCGGACAGCCCCCAGCAAGGGCAGAGCCAAAGTATTTAAAGACAAAAACTACAAAGTAATAGTCTGATCTGTGAAAAAGCAGGAACTTATAGAAACAGAGAAAAGCAATTGCTTAATACTCAGTTTAGGGCCTTATATGGAATATGGTTAAGTTTCAATTTCCTAGAACAGGGTAACTATGCCTTGCATTTCCAAGAGATATGCCTTGGGCGGCAATGTTTCGAGTGGGTGGGCTTTTCTGTGGCAAGACCTTACTTCCATGAAGATGGGAGCACAAGATGGAGGGGACTGAGACAAGATGGAGGGTGAATTGGAATAGGGTACAACACTTGGTCATGTCCCTTACCTCTCTGAGCCTCAGTTTTCTCATCTGTTAAATGAGAGGGTTAGACTCTTAATGTTCCTTCTAGCTATGGATCTATGATCATATGATATTATAAAAGGGGCTTCTGGTCGACAGATTTAATGACTTCAGGAAATACAAACTCAATTGTGATATATGAAAAGTTATGAAAAGATATATGAAAAACACATATTTTCTGGGCAATTAATCATTTTATTAATTATTGCTAACAGACAACTAATAAAAGGGGTCAGTAGCACTTTTGAATGTCAGTGACCCCACATGCAACCCAATCAACTCTTATATGCCCTTGGAAGAGTGTGCATTTTGAGAGTGGCAATCAATGGATTGGTTTACAATTAATGAAAGAAGTAATATTATAATGATAGGTGGGCATATTCTATTGAGGGGCTAGGGAACATGACTTTAATCATTCTGGCTCCTAGACCACCCCCAGCCTTGGGCAATCTAGACAAAGGATCTATTCCTCACACCCAAGCCTTAGTAGAATGCAATGGACTTCCCCATTTGGGTGGGATCTGAACAAGACTGGGGAGAAAGTTAATCCAATCTCATTATCAGCAATGTCCTTCAGATGCTGGTTTGATCTAGGAAAGAATGAGGATATAGGAAGGGAAAAAATCCTGAATCTCCCTGATAATTTGTTATTTGGCCCAAATCTCTGTTACTAGCCTAGCTCTCCATTGTCCAGCTACTTCCCACTCTTAATTTTTCATTACTGGTGTCTGACCTCATTTGACTCCTCCTGAAGACCCTCCCCAAATTCCTCCTCTAGATCACCCCTAGATTCCTCCCACAACCTTTCTGTATATAAGACTCATCTTGCCTCCATGAAGAGAGAAGCCTGATAATTTTCTAGTGCAGACTCACTCTGTGTCAGATGATTCTGGACCTTTTGTCCAATACAAGCCTTACAGATACTGAGGCTCTTTGTTTTTCTTTGGCTGAGAGAAGATTTTAGTCAAATTCATTCGGCAGGACCCCAGCTTGTTGGTATTTTGGGGTTTCATGCACCCCTAACCCATAACCTCATCAATCTAGTTTCATCATATTACTTTGACATTACTCTTAATTTATCCTACTATAGTAAATTCCTTGAGGCCTCTCTTGTCTAAACTCACAGCACCTAGCATAGTGCCTCACCCAGAATAGTCTCTCAATAAATCTGCAATGAATAAGCCACAGCAAAAGCATTCATTCTCGGTAATCATCAAGCAAGAAACAGAGGTTTTGGACCTTTATGGAACTGATTCTCTGTATCTCTTTGGGCAGACATCCATTCTGAAGTTGTTGGCAGCTTTCCTCTCTTCAACAATGTCCATCTGGCCCAAGTGGGAGCATCTGTTCTAGCTGAAGGCCAAACATTTCACTAAAATATAAATGGCCCTACAGCTGCTATCATAATTCTCCATCTTTTCTTGGAGAACTATAGTGAGAGTGGTTTTACTTTTTTGCCTGAAGAGGCCCTTGGTGAAAAGTGCTCTTCTGCCCACCCAAGCAATGACTGATTAAAATGGAAGGAGAAGGATCACAGTAGAGTATACAAAATAACCAATAATGGGATGTAGCAGTATAGTACAAAGAGGTCGATGCTCTTACTACTTTTTCCTAAAAAGAAAGCAGGGTAGTCGGGAGTTCTTTAATTCTACCTCTTAGACTCTTAGAACGGGTTTAGATGTAGAGTCTATCTGATTATTTTTACACACATTTGTAATCTGTCCCTCCCTTTGACCTCCCAAACTGAACATTAACAAAAACAAAATAAATCCTTCATCTCATAAACATTCAGAGATAAGCAAAACAAACTCCCACATTGACCATGCCTAAATATACATGTTTCTCTCTGCATTTTAAATTTATCACCATTAGGTGATTAGAAGTAGGTAAGAGACTATATTTCATCTTCCATCTTCTGGTTTATCTTTGCATTGATTAGAGTTCTAAAATCTTTCAAAGTTTTTTTTCTTTCTAATGTTGTTATCACTGTAAAATTATCTCCTAGGCCTATTCACTTTGCTCTGCATCAGTTCATAGAGATCTTCTCAGTTTCTTCCCCAAACCGTCCATTTTGTTATTTCTTATGGAACAATAATATTCCACTACATTCCTATGACATAATTTAACCATTCCCCAAGATGATACCTTCTCCCTTAATTTCAATTTTTCTGGCTACTAACAAAAGAACTGTTGTATATCTTTGTGTATATATGTCTTCTTTGCTCTCTTTGGAGTGTAAGAAGTAGGACTTTCTCCTTTAGTCTCTCCTAGCTCCCTCCCCTTTGAGTAAAAAGGGAAGAATTTACCCTCCAGAAATATCACATGTCCTCAATAGTACTGTGACTCCAACCAGCTCATTTTTCTAGAGGCAATCTAAGAAAACTTCTAGATCAGGTTTTTGGATTCTTCATAGGATCATTCATAAAACCAAACTAAGGATTCAATAACCCTCAGAAAAGTCCTTTAACCTCTCAAGCCAGAACTGAAAGTTCATAACTAGCAACGAGTGAAATACAAACAAACCCCTTCAAGGCCCATACTCTAATTGTATTATTTAAGATGATAATCAGCAAGAAAGTGGAAAATGAAATCTTTTTATCTAAATGAATCAAGCTTAACAAAAAACAAAATTAAAACAGTAAAAATATTGGCCTAAATAAATGGGAGGAAGAAGGGAGGAGAAAGAAGATGCCTACTGAGGTTCTTGGGCCAAAGAGAGAAGCCCATATCCACGAAGATTTTTCTTCCAACCTGGAGCTGCCTTCTCATCCAGCTTCAGTGAACAATGACACTGGCAATATTAGGGGTATTGTGACAAAAGGAGCGAGACAAGAGAACCCCAAAAGTAAAATTTGGAAATGGATTTTATTTTCTGAGGGACTGTTTGGGGTCAGGCCCAAATCGAACAGTGAGTCCCTACAGACGATGTGTCAGCTTTTAAAGGGATACGACGCAGCTAAAGGTTAGGTATTATGCAAGCAGAAACTTTCAGAGGCCAAGAACAGTGATTGGTCAGTATATACCTTGAAATTCCCGACAGCGCCAAGCTTCCCTGACCCGGAAGCCCACCCACCTCTGTGGAGGTGGGCTGACTGGGTAAAGGTGGAGATCAGTGGGGGAATGGACAGAGAAGAACGGGGTCATGCATGACAGGGAATTTACCCTAGGCTAAACTTCCTCCTCATAGATCCATTGGGGGCAGGGTCATGCACAGCAGGGGAAGCTCAGTAGTCCTGGCCCACCATTGTGAGTGCCTCTGCTGTTCTCTTCCTATCCCCAGGCATGCCCTGTCACCAACTTCACACAGACTGTATAACTTTTCTACCACACTCTCTCTCCTTTTGGTAAATTCAAAGCTGAGACCTATTGTGTGTATCATGCAATATTCCTTGGTAAGCCTGCCAAGGCAAAGATCATCTGTTCTTTCAGTTCCTGACTGGGATGAAAAAAATCCAGCCAGTCTAGGAAATGGCACACAGCCTTGGGTTCAGGGTGCTAGAGATAGGGGCTCAATCTCTCCTATTCTTCTCTAAATGGATGGCAATGTAGTAGGCATTACCACCATATTATAAAGCAGAGCCCAACACACAACTTACACATTCATTCCATTACAGTTTAATGAAAGACATAACAATAGCCAGATCAAGGGATAATAAAGAAAGGAGTTGAAATGTGGTTGCCTTCTAAATTTCTTCTGGACCTGTGATGAGTCTTCATGTTTCTTCAACTCCTATAGTCATGGGAGGCAGGCAACAGAGTTCTTTGAGTGTCCTGTATCATCAGCATTGGTGCCTCTTCAGAAGGGTACAAGTTAAGATTGAGTTGCTTTTGTGGATATAAAGAAAAGTCTTCCTTTTTTATGTCATATTAACAAATTCTCACATCCAATCTAGCCTTGAAGGTCTGGGGAGCTAAGATATATGTAGCTGAGCCTGAGGACAGTCTTTCTGAATTTGTGATTTGTCTTTGAGGCAGCTGAATTTGCACAAATTCAACATATTCAGTGACTTCAGACACAGGTGGCAGTTATCTGAGTGGGAGGCCTGTATACTGGAGAGTTTCTCATAATTAATCTATATGCAGTAACCATGGGAGATGGCAGTTATGTCAAGGTGGAAGGCCTCCTCAATGCAGGTGCTAACAATTACACTGATAAAAACCCTGAAAGGGGCTACCATTATCTTAGATTAAGGAAGCAAAGTCTATTAATAAAGCAAAAAGTTACTAAGGGAATGATAAAAGAAAGAAAACTATCAATTCTCAATCTGAAAGCAGAAATGGTTACTATACTCTGTATTTAATACGTCTCTTTCATCCAGGAAGGTAATGTCTCCAAATTGGAGTTACTCTGACAGTTTTAGGATATAAGCAATGAATGGATTCAAATCTGACCCAAGGGCCTGGTCTGTCACTTAGCCCCACTTCAACAGGCAGAAATTCATGCATCAGCAGCACCTCCAATCATGAGGTGGGTCAGGCCTCTCAATAACACACTAGCCAATTTTTTAAAAGCCATTAATTCTATTTTTATTTTTAGTGAATCGACAAGAGTAAAAACAGTTTTAACTGTACAAACAGGATTTGAAATGCAGAATATTCAAAGTCCAAGATTCATCATTGAAAAATAACAGAGAAAATACAACAAAAGCAGAGAGACTAAAATTAAAACGACTAGAATCCAGTTGAGATGCTTACTGATGTCAGCAAATTTAAGAAGCATGTGATTCCTAATTATACTTTACATATACATGGAAGGGGAAGGGTTGAAGAAGGTATGTAGAAGAGGGACAAAGGAAAGAACCATACCTTGCTCTTTAAATGGTCTCCTGCAAGCTTCCATAACCAAGAAGACAAGTATAACACTCCTAATATGTGGCATAAATGTATTCATACACTCAAGCTAAATTCTAATTCCATTTGTTCCCTGCCCAATGCCAAACTAGTTCCTCTCTTCCTAAGTGAAGATTACAGGGGATCAGAACTGTGCCAATCAGACAAAACACCTTCCAGGGCTTGTCAGAATTGGCCTCTTACCACTCTTATCACTCCATAGGGATCCCTATGAGGACCCAGCAACCACATAATTTCAAAGGCTGGATGTAGTCTGAAAGTATATGCTGCCTTAATTTTCAGTCTCCACATGTTCTTCCCCATGCTCAACCTGATGTGTGTGCCCAGGGTCCAAAATACCATGTCAAGTTCTTCGGAAGTCCAAAACCAAACAAATACATGGACTGACTCACAACTAACATACCCCCCCCTCCATTTCCACACAGTCACACTAACCAATTACCTACCCTCTGGTTCCATCCAAAACTACTAACACTAACTGCCCTTCCTCCATATTCTCCATCACAACCAGGTAAGGTGTGGCTTTCTAACACGACATTTCTACAAATAACCATCATCGGAAGAAGGTCTTGATATTTTCTTGCTACTCAAAGGTTCATTTACAACTATAGACAAATGTGAACCTGCTACCACCATTTCAAAGTCTATCATTCCAATACTCATTCTCAACTCCCAGAGGGCTCAGGATTGACTTTACCTTGGGCCCTCCAGAGAGTTAAACTAAAACAACCTACCACCACCCATGATGTCCAGCCAAATCTTTTTCATTTGGATCTGGAACCTTAACTTTCTCCCACAGTCCCTCTCCTACCCAGATCCTACACCACCACAAGCATTTGACCCAAAGATTCTTTTTCTCAGATCCCCATTGCCATTTTATTCCCTTCTTTTGCAGCTTCCCCTTTTCAACTCTGAGCTTTTTTTCTGTATTCTTTCCTTACTCCAGTCCTTTCCCTTATTCTCCTCTGATTATTTATATGGCCATTTCTTAGCTATTACTTCTGCAAGAGGTTGAATATAGCCTATAGCAGTTTTACACCTTCTCTAATGATCCCTGTCTAGCTCAGGACCAGGGTATTTAAAATTATTTTTTCCTTCTCCAAATTACATACTATGTACTTATCTGTTTACATATTGTATCCCCCAGTAGAATATAAGCTCCAAGAAGACAAGGGCAATATATTGCAGTTTTGCCTTTGTATTCTTAGTGCCTAGTAACCAACCTTGCACAAAGTAGGCATTTAATAAATCATTGTTGAAATTAAATGAATTGACTATCGATTACATTGTTCTAATCAGACTGACTAGAGTCTGAGCTCAGTCAAAGAACCACACTTGAGGACCTAGAGGGCCACATGTGACCTTGAGGTCTCAGGTTACCCATCCCTCTTCTAGATAGTACTTCTATTAAACCTGATGAATTTAGGATTCGGGGCTATCATGCTTCATTAATGATTTGCACTAAGACAGCAGCTCACTAAACTCTATTAAAGGACTTTTTCTCATGAACAACTCAGATTCTTCTGAGTGCTCTGGTTTCATCTCTTCTATCCTCTGCTGGTACAGGATTTTCCCCAGCTCCACATCTACTACTTTTATATATATATTTTGCTTTTTTTGGGGGGGGGCAGGACAACACTTGCCCAAGGTCATTTGAGCTTGCCCAAGGTTGCATGACTAGTAAGTGTGTAATGTGTCTGAGGCTGGATTTGAACTCAGGTCTTCCTGTACCACCTAGCTGCTCCCATCTACTACTCTTTTATCTTTTTTTCATGAAATGAACATGACTAACATTTTTTATTAATTTCCTGTAAGTAAAGAATAAGTCTCAAGTCTTCCCTGAACAAGTGCTCTTAAAGAAAAATGGAGAACATTTTGGTGATGTTTTAGCTTGTACTTGGGACTCCTATGATCACACTTTAACCTTCTCCCCATGACTCAGCATAACTGATGGGCTCGAAGCCATTCAAAATCCTTCGACTTGAATTTATTTCTACAGTGCAATAATGTATTCAGAAATAGCTTTCCACATTAATGGAGTAATTATCTGCCTTCTGATTATGTCTATCCTTATTTTCACCCTTTTAATTCCCCAAGTAATTATTTACTTCAGTTTACTGGATGTGTGTTTTCTTTGCTTAAAAAAAGAGAGAGAGAGACTTGAGGGAATTTTTTTTGGCTGACATCCACTAGAAGGGGCCTCAGAGCCCATAAAAAAAGGTTGGGCCAAGAAGGTTGAACCAATCCACACTCCATTTTCTCTAAGTGGAAGAATGAGGGAGATTGACATGTCTATGCAATGTCCCCATAGGTCAGATATCTGTAGACTTCTGGCATTCAGAGAATAAGATTACTTCACTGAGCATTCAGAAGAATGCCTGGTGATCAAAAATTTTGCCCACCTGTCAAATAACATCTGGCAAGGGAGCCACAAAAGGTACAGCTGCTATTGTTGCCTGGTCAGAGCTGTCTCTGTTCACAGATGGATGTCCATGCTCAACAGCAGGTACTCTTGCACTGTTTGATTCAATTTAATTCAATTTACTAAATGTAGATTAAGTACCTACTATGTGGTATCCTGAGGAAGGAGAATCAAGACAGCAGCAGCAGCACCATGGAGTATATCAGGCAGACAAAGTAGGAAAAGACCTTTACCACTTAAGAATTTCTCTTTCAGGGGTGGCTAGGTGGTGCAGTGAATAGAGCACCAGCCCTGGAATCAGGGGGAACTGAGTTCAAATACAGCCTCAGCCACTTAACACTTACTAGCCGTGTGACCTTGGACAAGTCATTTAACCCCAATTGCCCCTCCAAAAAAAAAAGAATTTCTCTTTCAACACTAACTTCAAGGGCCACTGATTTAGATAGTTGTGGGATAACAGATTTAGAGCTGGAAGGCACTTTGGTGGTCAACAAGTCCAACCCTCTCATTCTACAAGGAAGAACATAGAGGTCCAGAGAGGCTATAACTCATCAAGGTTAGATTTGAACTCAGGGCTTCTGACTCTAAATGCAGCTTTTCTTTATGTTATGCCAATCTAGGTGTTCCTCACACAAATCATAAAACTTCTACAATTTAGTAGATGTTTTTAACAGTTGTTCTGGCTAAACAGACTTGCTTAGACAAATGGATTTACTCAATTTTTGCTATTTGTGATAATCTTCTGTGTAATGGGTGTTTGTTAAGAAGGATCTAAATTAGTGAGTGTAAGCCTCTCCCTTTGAAGCAATGAGGGAAAGGGTTTTAGTTCTGAACCTATCATCTCTTCAGGGCTTCTTAAACTTTCCACTTGTGGTCCCTTCAGTAAGCAGATTTAATATTTGAGGGAGACAGATGGATATAATTCTAACCCAAACCCATAGCTTAGACTGCACTCCTGAGAACTGCTTGCTCCTCACTCCCTAGAATTAGCATTGATGAAGATGACGCTTGATTCTCCTCCTCTCTGTAAAGGCAAGACAGATCTCAGATCCATTGTATCCATGCCACCCAGGAGTCTGATCTTCATATTTAGACCATTCATATGGGCACAGACTTTATATACACATAAAAAGTTAAGTAATATGCCTGCAGAAGTACAATGCATTATGTAAATGCCAAATTCAACTTAACATTAATTACCTACTATGTATTAATTACCTACTATGTACAGGGCACAGAGAGGCATAAACAATAAAGCTTAAAAGAAGGGAGCTATGAACAAATCAGTGAAAGATTTGTGGAGGGGTTGAGACGAGCTGAGACTTTAAGGTTGGGAAGGACTTGGATCCATTGAGGATGAAGGAAGGACATTGTCAGCTAGGAGAATAATGTGATTAAAGTCACCCTGATGAGGATGTGGTAAATATGATCAAGGGATATGCCCCCCAAATTCACACACTACTGGTATATATAAAACTCCCCCACTTTTCTTGTATGCTGAAATTCTAAAAATGTTGTTGTTTATGACTATTGAGTTGTTTCAGTCATGTCCAACTCTTCATGACCCCACTTGGGGTTTTCTTGGCAAAAACATTGAAATCATTTGCCATTTCCTTCTCCAGTTAATTTGACAGACTGGGAAACTACAGCAAACAGGGTTAAATGACTTGCCCAGGGTCACACAGCTAGTACAGATCTGAGGTCAAATTTGAATTCAGGTCCAACTGACTATCTACTTTACCACCTAGCTGCCCTATATGGTGATTAAATTGTTGCTGCTTTATTTCTAGTAGGATGAATTATAGCTAAGTGCTAATATTATTTTCAATAAAACATTGCTTTCTCAATTTCTCCCTGACCTTCAGAGTACTCCCTGAATGTTCTTCTTCTCTTCAAATAATACTTCTGTGACCTGAAAGTCAAACACAAAGCATTGTTTTAATCTTTGCCTGCTAACATGAATGGCAAACCTTTTTAAATCAAGCATAAGATTCATTTAATTCAATGTGACAAACATTTATTAGGTACCCATTATGTGCCTAGCTAGGCACTGTGCTTGTTTCTGAGGATAATAGATAGTGGATAGAGATTGCCCCACTGACTTCATTGATATAGGCAACTGCCAGATGAGCAAAATCCCTCTACCAAGGCTGGTAGTCACCTTCATTGCAATTTATAATCTCAAGAGACTTGCCAACAACACTGAGAGGTTAGTCACATACTATCTACCAAGTCAGTTCTCCATCCATTACCCCATGGCTACCTCTTGGCTCTGAGAACAGATGTAAATAAAACAGTCCCTGTTCTTGAGTTTATATTCTACTGAGGGCGAGAAAGGAGAGGATTATCTATAAGCAGATCAGTTAATTCAAAATACATTCAAAGTTATACAAAGTCATTTCAGGAGGGAGAGACTTACTAGTAGAGAGATAAGCAGAAACCTTCTATAGGAAGAAGTACTTGAGTCTTGCTTTGAAGGAAGATGGAGATTCTAGGAGGCAGAAGTGAGGAGGGAGGACATTCCAGGTGTGGCAGACCACCTGTGCAACAGCAAATGTCATGTAAGGGGAACAGCTAGTGAATGAATATTACTGAAAGAGAGAGTGTGTGAAGGGGAAGATTATGAAATGAGGTTCCTAGAAAGGAAGATGAGATCCATGTTGTATATGGCTTTAAATGGCAAATGACCCAAAACAAAAAAAACACGCGATGAAAACAATGAACTATGGGGATAACTTGCATTAAAGCCTAAAAGAAATCTATCTTAGAACACAAATTGAGGGAACATTATTGCCATATGCAGGGGCACAACTAAATGGTGCCACCAGATACAGGCCCAAGCTCAGCTCTTCTTGGGAGCATCATCCTTAGGGTTCTCTAGACCCAAGTTAAGCCTGGTGTGCCCATCCTCACCTCCAAAGAGAGTAGGGATATTCCCAGATCTCATCCCTGCCCTCTCTGAGTAGGAGACTAACAAGTAGCAGTATACAAGCTTTATACCCAACAAACCAAGACTCCACAGTTCTGAGATTCTCATTAGCTGGACATGTTTCTTAGTAGGTGGAGGTCCTGACAGAGTTCAATGAGTCATGACAAATTCAAGCTCTTCAGATGTGCTAGACATCAGTTAGCTCTCCACTAACATCTACCTCTGATGCCTGATCTCAGTGGGGAGTCAAACCAGGGTCCAAAAAGGCTAGGACAGCAGAGCAGAAAGTCTGGCAGAGCCTGGCAAGGGCTGGAAGGGCTTCTAGCACAGAAATGGTGACAGACTGTCCTCTGCAGATCAGCCTAAGGAAGTTCAGACAGGACTATCACAGGAAATGGGTCACCAGGTAAGAGGAGAGAGAGAGAGTGAGAGAGAGAGAGAGAGAGAGAGAGAGAGAGAGAGAGAGAGATGGATAGATGGATGGATGGATGGATGGATAGATAGATAGATAGATGAATAGATAGATGGATGGATGGATGGATAGATGGATAGATAGATAGATAGATAGATAGATAGATAGATAGATGCACATACTTGCATGAATTCTGAGGCCTGATGGGTGACAAGACCCAAGGATCTACAGAGTATACTGTTAGGAAGGAGACGTCCTGGTAGGATCTTAATGGACATGGTTCAGGACAGGGTGGTTGGAGTTCAAAAGTGTGTGAGAAGTTATGCTCTGCCACCTATGGAACAAGTATTCCAAGTGATTAATTACAGATCTTTTGGCCTATTAGAGTTCTTTTTTAGCAAGGAATTGAACTAATCGTCTTGGTGGTAATAAGGTGGCACAGTAGACAGAGCACTAAGCTTAGAATCAAGAAGATGTAGGTTCCAATCTGGCCTCAGATACCTGTGCGATGCTAGGCAAATCACTTCACCTCTGTTTGCCCCAGTTTCCCCATCTGTAAAATGGGAATATCTGTAGTGCCTATCTCTCTGCCTGGTTTCCATAGCACTTAACTAGATGCCCCTCTCAGGACAAGTTCATCACTTCTAATCCCATCACTTTTCTTCTAACTCAAGTCTTGACATCACCTCCCTCAGATTCCTTTTCCTTCTGCTTGGAGGGTTATCAAACTCCCCACCCCTCACCCCCAAGTCTACCTTTATAGAATGCAAAAATTGGAGTTTCAACTTACTCCACTTTGCATCTGTGGCTCTGCTTGGTTTCGACTCCACAGAACAAGCTATTGTTCTCCTCCCTTCCCCCACTTTTCCTGCCTCTTTTTGTGTGTAGTCTTCTTCCATTAGATTGTAAGCTCTCTGAAGGGAGGGACTGTCTTTCTTTTTCATAGTTGTGTCTCTAGCACCTGGTACATAGTAATCACTATATAATGTTAACTGTCATTATTTTTATTATTTTATACAGATGTTAGACAATATTAATAATAATAATTAGTATTAATATAGTACTTGAATGTGGACACTATTTTAAATAAAGCCTCACAATAAGCCTATGAAATAGGTACTACAGATATTATTATTCCCACTTTACAGATAAAGGAACTGAGTCCCACAGACTTGAAAGTGTCAGAGGTGACATTTGATTCATCCCCATTCCAAGCTCAGCACTCTACCCACTACACCACTCCACCTCCTTAAACAAATGGACTGATCTTGTCATCATCCATTTTCTCCCATCATGTTTTCATTTTCATCAGGATTATTTTTGCCATCTTACTGATTTCAAAACAAGATTCAGCCATGAATGTCAGTGGGGAAAGATGGCAATCACATTCTCTCTATTTGACCTCCTAGTCACAGAACCCTCATGTGAAGTGGGAGAGAGATCTAGGGAACAAGTAAGGGGAGGGAGAGACTGTGAAACAATGTCATTCTTCTTTTAGCCTCAAGCAACCTAGGAAAGTCTGTCACTCCCATTATCATATGAAGACTTGCAGCTTTTAAAATATTCTTTCCTGTCTCCTTTCTTGTGGAAGCTTATCAAAAAGAGAGCAATTACCTCATTCTAATTTCAATCCTATTTCTGTCTGTTCCAACCAGCTGGAATAATATAAATGTACACTGGAGATTCTTTTCAATGCATGTTTTTATGAATAATGAATTTGAATCCTAGGGAAGAAATGTGCTGAAGAATTAATACACACTAACAAGATTCCTAGCATTTCTTCCCTTCAGGTACAGTCTTCCCAGTCTCCTGTCATGTAAATGCTTTGAAAGCCTGGGACTTTCCCTACAGTTTTTTCTTTTTTTTTTCTTTCTTTTTTTGTTCCCCATTTAGCTTTGCACTTGAAACGTGTGGACATTTGGGCTTGGGGCCAGCAGGATTCAACATAAGCATAACTGTCTAAAGAATATTCAATAGGCTGCTCTGCTCTGGTCCAATCTTGAGTGCAAGCTATTAAAGCCACATTGTCAAGTAAATAATGCTCTCCTTATTGGGAATTTACATAAAACCACGGAAGACAGACTAGCCTCCTAGAGAGCTCTCTGCAATGTAAGTTAAATTATGGGTTTGGGTGGATTTCAACATTATTCTGAACTCTTAGCATTCTCAAGAATGCCAAATTCACCCTCATGTACAAGAAGCCAGGCAAACTGTTGCCAGCCAGGCTGTATTGGACTGACGGATGTGTGTGTGTGTGTGTGTGTGTATACACATATGTATATAAACATGCACACATATTGTGTGTTTATATGTGTGTATACATTTATACATACACATATATAAACATAGATAGCTAGATAGATGAGATAGATGGATAGTTGGATAGATAGATATCAGATAGATAGTTGTGGTTTTTTGGTGTTTTGATTTTTTTTTTTTTAGAAACTAGTTATCAGGAAAGTGCTAAGACCAAAGGATATTAAGTCCATTGATTTAGAACTGGTAGAAGGCTTAGAGGTCATCTTGGTCAACCCCTTCATTTTACAGGTGAAGAAATTAGGCTCCCCAGTCAAGTGAATTGTCCAAGGTCACGAAGTAAGTGACAAAGTCAGGATTCAAACTCAGGTTATTTGATTCTAAATACAGTTCTCTTTCTACTACCTTACCTTTGGGTTATGTCATTTTCTAAACTATGTGTCATCAGCTAGGTGGCTGCAGTGAAGGAATATGGCCTTAGTCACTTGCTAGCTGTGTGACCCTAGCCAAGTCACTGTTTGCCTCAGTTTCTTCATCTGTTCAATGAACTGGAGAAGGAAATGGCAAATCACTCCAATATTTCTGCCAAGAAAACCTCAAACAGGGGTCAGGAAGAGTCAGATGTGACTGATTAAAGAAAAACAACAATGTGCCAAACCAGATAAAATGGGGGGAGGGGAGGAGTGGGACCAATTGCAGGAATGATTCGAGAACATTATTTTTTGATGCATCATGTTAAGAATGAATGAATGAGCCAATTTTGGTAGTGTAGGCCTATATTTCAAAAGTGGAGGGAGTACTTCCAGACTTGGGAGACAGTCAGTACAAAGGACTGGAGATAGGAGATAGAATATAGAGCATTATGTATTCAGAATATCAAGTAAGCCAATATTATCTGAATCACAGTGTATATGGAAGAAAATGTTCAAAGATACTGAAAAGGTAGATTGGGACCAGGTTGTGAAGAGTTTTAAATGCCAAATGGATGATTTTATATTTAATTTTAGAGGTAATAAGAAATTACTGGTGTTTATTGATGTGTGAAATGATCAGATCTATACTTTAGAAAAATTTTCATTTTAATATCTTTTTGATGGATTGGAGTATGGAGAAGCTTGATGTAGAGAGATCAGGTAGGAAGCTATTGGAATAGTCCAGGAGAGAAGGGCTTGAAATAGAATGATGGTGTTGGCTTTTTAAAAAATTTATTTTACTTTTAATTTACTGAATAAACCAAGAATTTCCATAACATAACACAATAAAAAAAGATGTTTGCAAATGAAACTGCAAATCTATTATGTACAATTTGCTCTTCCTTTTAAATAAACAGAGTTATCATATAAGTTTCTTTTATTTTATTCCTTCCCCCCACCCTGCCCTAGAGATAGCGCAACTATTTGGATAAATAAGTTGAAAGTGAAGAATAGAAATTAATATTTATGCTGCAAACCTAAGTAATTGGAATGACGGTGGTATCTTCAACAATAATAGGGAAGTTCAGGAGAGAAAGATGAGTTATATTATTAGACACTGTGTATTTGAGAGACCTGTGAGACACTGTCCAATAAGAAGTATTCTCCAATATTGGAGCTCAGGAGAGAGGCTAGGGCTGGATGTAGGTACCGCAGAGTCATCCACATAGGATTATTATGGGAATTGATGAGGTCACCAATTGAGAGAGTAAAATTGGACAAGGAAGCCCAGGACAGAGGCTCAGGGTACACCCCACAGTTAGTAGGTCTGATGTGGATGATGTTTCATCCAAGAAGACTAAGGAGTGGTCAGATAGATAGGAGAACCAGGAGGAAACAATATCACAAAACTCCAGAGGAGAAGATGATTGACAGTGTCAGGTAATGCTGAGAATTCAAGAAGGTTAAGGATTGAGAAAAGACAATTAGAATTGACAGCTAAGATATTAGTGACAACTTGGGAAAAGAGCAGTTTCAGTTGAATGATAAAGTTAGAAACCAAATTGTAGGGGTTAAAGAAAGATTGGGAGAAGAGGAAATGAGACCATTGAATAATGAAAATGAGGAAAGCTATTGAGAGACAACTAACAGGGATAGTGAGGTCTAGTGAAGATTCTATAAGGATGAGGGAAACAGGCATGTTTGTAGACAGAAAGGAAAGAACCAGTAGATAGGAAGAAGGAAGATCAGAGAATCAATGGGATGATAAATGGAAGCAATGTGGTAGAGAAGATGGAAGGCTCTGGGATCACAGACTGGCCCTTATAAAGAAGAGTCCTCTTTGGAGACTGGAATAATGGAGAAAATGATGAGAATGACTTAATTTTTATAAACCAATTACCTTCCAAATACCTTAGTGCTATCCCTGTAAATGAATCCTTTATAAAATAAATAACCCCACTAATCTGAATTTTCATACATAAATACTTCAATTGGCTTCTATATTATTTTGTCTTTAATTCACTTATTAGATTTGGGACAAGTCATCTAACTTCTCCTAGACTCAGTTTCCTTATCTTTAAGATGTGGGTGCCTGACCTATCTACTTAGTCTGGGCATATGGGCAATCAGATAAGATAATGGGGAGGAAAGCTCTTTTGAAAACTAAAATGCAAGGTATATAAGGAAATAGGTAAAAACTAAATTTTGCTAAATCAGGCCTGTGCAAATAAAGTTCCTGAGGAGGTTTTCATCCCAAACCTCCTTATAAGATTAACATAAAGAAATTTCTTTTGTTAAACCAAGCCTGGTAATTGTTTCAGTGTGCAAGATGTTGATTGGTGGGTGGGGAAGAGTTGCTTAGAATCTTGCCAAATAGAATTACTAATTAAGATAGGGATTTCTATGAGTTAGGTGTGGTGATTCAAAAAGTTGTTATTCTTCCTTCTTTTCAAAGAGGATCTATGACATTAGGAGTGACTAGATTTTTGAATGAATTGGATTTAAGTGAGGCAGAGTTGTACAAAGTCTTTAGCCTCACTCTCTCTTCTAGTCATCAAAGTCCAGTGGAATACAATGGATAACCCTGGTATCTTTGATTTAATATATACAATGACTGTTGTTTTCTAGTGTCTGACTCATGACTTTATTTGGGGTTTTCTTAGCAAAGATATACAGGAGTGGTTTACTATTTTCTTTTCCAGCTCATTGTACAGATGAGGAAACTGAGGCAAACTGGATTAAGTGACTTGCCCAGGGTCACAAAGCTAGTAATTGCCTGAGGCCAAATTTGAACTCAGGTCATCCTGACTCCAGGCCTGGTGCTCTATCCCCTATACCACCTGGCTATCCCAATTCAAAAAATAATCACAATTGGTCAGCAGCTTACTAGAGGTAAGAGGTATCTTTTAGATCTGTGAACTTGAACCCTGAACCCTCCCTGACATTCCTGAATTCCTTTAGTGACTGTCCTTCAATGTATAACTTCTAGGTCTTTCTGACTCAGAGACTGGCCCTCCTTCTGCTATATATAGATAAATAAAATGCTGCTTCTAGTAACAACATTACTATTTAATGTGTAATAATAACCAAATAATTCTATATTTAGTTTACAAAGCACTTTCTTCACATCCTGTAAGCCAGAAAGTGCAAGGATTATTTAAATATTGAGGAAATTGTGTTTAAGACATTAAGTGACTTAGCCAAGGTCATATACTAGTGTTTGGGATGAAAAGGCCCATCCAAAATTTAATCAAGAACACAGTGATTTCTTAGGCTAAGAACAGGAAATTTTATTTTCTTCCCCTGGGAGAAAAGGGAGGTCCTCCCCATGACTGATCAAGAAGAGAAGATGAAGTCCAGCAGTCCAGCCCCTTCCTCAGCCTCCCCCACATCCCACCCCACCCCTGCCCTGTCCCTTCTCCCATTGGCTGAGAGGTGGCCTCAAGTCTCAGGGCAAAAATCTTCCCCAATGGCAAATAATAGGGAAGCCCACCACTATTCCTCGGTGTCTGGGAAGCAAGCTGACCAAGAAAAGGGAAATGGGGGATAGCCAATTCAAATGTACCTATCCTTATTTAGCAAAGGCCAAAGTGAAGAAGGGAGGGACTAAAGTGGCCAGCAAAGTTGGAGGTAGAAGAACCCAAAGAACCTAATGCTGATAAGGGTGTGGCCAACAAGGGTGGAGGTCAAAGGACTCCTGAAAGGGCTTGCTGCTGATTGACAGCAGAAGTGAAGGAGGGGAGAAGGGTGAAGCTGACAGTCAGAATGGATACCAATTTGTAAGGTGAATTCTGAGACGTTTTCAAGTTTTCACTCCTCATAGTATCAAAGTCAGGATTCTAGTCCACGTCTCCTAATTTTCATGTTCTTTCCATCATAATAACACTATCTCTCTCTCTCCCTCCAAGGTCATTCATTAATCCAGAATTTGACTAAAGAGTCAGTAAGTTTGGTGCACTTTTCATTGGTGGAGAGAGAGTTTAAAGTCTTTTCCTATTTTTAAAATAAATTTTCTAATGTTTGGTCTGGATCAAACCTCACCACTCCTTGATCCCCTCTCTATCTGTATTTAATCTCTGTGGGAATCAAAGGGAGTTGTCTCTGGGAGAGAAGAGATTGAATCCTTTGTTTTACTAAGAAAAGGAATGTGATGGGTAGAAACGTTTCAAAAGAATAGTTTATACTTTGGTTCTCTGAGTGCCTCTTCTGGGCAGAACTCCCCTTCTCTGAAGTGGTTGATTGGATTTATCTCTTTTGATCTCCAAGTTTTTACTTAGACACCTATAAACTAGATAACTATTTCAAGTTTCTTTGAATATTGAAACTTGAGTTTTCTCTTATACTTATGTAGGAGCATCATTTAGGGATTTATTTGAATGTGCTTCTCTTTCTTACCAGTACAATATACACAAGACAAGAACCAAAAATAATAGATGAGTCTCTCCTAGGTTATGGAGAGAGGGGAGGTCAGGTCACATAAAGAAAAATGGCTGAAGACAACTATTCTTCCAGCATCTCAGGTTCATAACCTCAGCTCTCTCCCTGACTCCCCACTTCTCAGAGCTGATCATTTGCCAAATCATACATACCATTCTTACTTCCACAACACATTTTCTGTCTGACCCCTTCTCTCTACTCACACACCTTGGTTCAGGCCCTTATCACTTACCAGCTTGACTTTTGCAATCTCTCCTGATTAATGTACCTGCTGCAGGCCTCCCAGTTCTAATCAATCCTCCATTCAGCTGTCAAAGTTCTTTTCCTTAAGTGGTATCTGACCACATCACTCCCCTAATCAATCAACTCCAATGGCTCCCAATTGCCCAGAAACTCCTTAACAATCTGACCCCAAACTAAGTTCATAAACTCACCCTTTGTTGGAGGGGGGCAGGATTCAATGTCCCCTCATGTTGTCCTCTTGTTGCTGGCAGGATCTCCTTAAACCATTCCCAAAAGTTGATTAATTCAAAGCAGGGACAAAGCTTCAAGGTATGGCTAATTCTTTTTTTTTCTTTCTTTTTGGAGGGCAGTTGGAGTTAAGTAACTTGCCCAAGGTCACATGGCTAGGTGTGTGTGTGTGTGTGTGTGTGTGTGTGTGTGTGTGTGTGTGTGTGTGTGTGTGTGTGTGTGTGTGTGTGTGTTGTGTCTGAGATCGGGATCTGAACTCAGGTCCTCCTTGACTCCAGGCCAGCACTCACTTTGCCACCTAGTTGCCCAAGGCTAATTCTTTCAATTAATCCCAATGCATCTCTCTTGTTTCTTCATCTGATTTCATCCAACAGCTCAAAATCATGTCACCCAAATGGATTGTTCAATCTACCTCATACCTTTGGTTAATTGATTTTATAACTCAATCTAAGAAGTATTCTCTCCCGTTAAAGGTGGGGGGGTAGAGTCAAATCAAATCAACTCAATCAACATTTATTAAGTACCTACTTTGTGCTAGGCTATTGTCATTAGTCCTTTGTTTTTGAAGAGGACGGACAATGTCACAGGTGAAGTCTTGTGACTGAACTGGATTTTAGTAAGGCACAGTTGTACAAAGTTATCAAACTCACTCTCTCTTCTAGAGTCACTGAAGTTCAGTGGCCAGATAAAAGTCAAGATGACTAGTGATGCAATACATGACCTTGGCATCTTTGATGTCAGACCAATCTCTAAACACTCCAAAGCATCTGCTACAGCTGCCTTCATGGCCATTGGAACAAGTTGTTCTCATCTGCCCCTTCTGCCAGGAAAAGTCTTCGCACACTCAGGGTAGACATCCACGTAACTCACCAACAGGTTTGGGGTCTGCTAGTTACCCTGTCAGTGCCAGGCAATATGCTAAGCTTTGGGGAACATAAAAAGAGGCAAAAGACAGCCCCTGTCCTCAAGGAACTTACAATCTAATAGAGCACCTACTTAGTTATATCAATTGGAGTTGAGGAGTATATGATTCCATTTTAAAATTTTAAAATGTTTGCTGATTGGTTGATTTAAAATCCATATAATCATAGAGGTAGAAGAGATCAAGATGGCCCAACTCAACCCCTTCATTGTATGTTTGAGAAAACACAGACCCTAGAACATTGAAACAATAATAATCCTCAGATTTATATCTTGGAGCTTTTACCATGACTTGGCTTTGACCTTAGAGAATTATCTTAATTATTACTAAAAATTTCCAGAGATGGATAATTAGCTTCCAAGTATGGAATTTATTATTAGCTTTTGCAGGATCCTTTCCATTTTTTTTCCTTCCAACTATGTGTGTGCACTATTGAACTTTTTGTCTCGACAATGTGAATTTTCCCTTCGTCTTCTCTATTCTGCACTGGTGTATCTAAACTGGGAGAGCAGATTACTAAATAAGGGGGAAGGAAGTAAAGAACAAGCATCTGTTTAGCTGCTACCATGTAACAGGCACTGTCCAAAGCACTTTACAAACATCGAATTTGATCTTCCCAACAACCCTGGGAGGTAGGTGTTATTAACTCCATTTTATAGTTGAGAAAAAGCCAGGGTCAGATTTGAATTAATATCTTCCTGTCTCCAGACCCAGTGTACTATCTACAGCACAACCTCGCTTTATGGAGAGTGGTTTGAACCGAAAAAAAAATTTTTTAGAATACTGAGCAAAATAGGATCAAAATGAGGGATAATTCTGAAAAACAGATGTTGGAGATTTTCCAGACCATCCCCCCTCATTTTACAGATGATGAAACAGAGGCCCCCAAATCCTTTGCCCATAGGTAATAAATAAATGGTAGGGTGGAGCTAGGGTTCAAACTCAGGGTTTCTGACTCCAAATTCAGGGCACTTAACACTACATGCTTTTTATTCCCTACACAAACTGTAAGGATCCCTGTTTTAAATCTGTTAAATTCCTTCTCTTCTTCCTCAGAAAACTATAGCACGAGAATAAAAATGGCATCTAATTCATTGAATTGTTATGAGAATCAAATGATTCATTTAACATTCATAACAATTCAATTAATTAGGTGCCATTTTTTATCCTCATATTACAATTGAAAACACTGAGTCTCAGAGGGGTTAAATGATTTGTTCAGGACAACACAATTAGTAAATGTTTGAGGTGGGATTTGAATTCAGGTCTTCCTGACTGAAGCTCCCTCTCTAGTGGCTGCATCCCACTGCTTATGATATTACTTACCATACCCTATTTTACAGTTGAAATAACTGAAATGTGGAGAGATGACATGACTTGCCCAACCAAGGTCACATGTCAAGTGGGTGAAGCCAGGATGCTGAAACTTACATAGTTTGGCCATATAATGAAGATAGGCTTCATTGGAAAAGACCCTGATGTTGGGGGAAAATTGAAGGCAAAGGGAAAAGGGGATAGCAGAGAATGAGGTAGATAGCATCATGGAAACAATGACCATGACCTTGGACAGACTTCAAGAGGTAGTGGAGCATAGAAGGGCCTGATAGTGAAATTCGGAGAGATTACATGACTTGCCCACCCAAGAAAAACACAGGGCAAGTTGGTAAAGCCAGAACACTGGTTTCTCTATTGTCTTTTAAATTTTCTGTTTCAGGTTTCCTTCTTTTGTATGTACAAGACATCGGATACATTTTTAAATAGCTGAATTGTTCTTATTATAGGTGATTATTATTCCAGTCAACAAGCATCCACCTAACTTGCTTTTTACCCTGTCTGATTGATCTACTTTTCTGTGGCAGTCTTCATGATGCAATCCTTTCACATAGCCTGCACCATATTAATGTGCGGCTTAGCTCTGCATTTTAGAAATCCATCATAATGAGATGTAGTCAGAATGCAATCTTCACTATTCTTACATATTGTTCTTTACTGTGGGATCAGCTGGTCTCTGGGTAGAATTAGGGAATTAAGTGCCTACAGCCAGATTCTCATCCTGTGTTACTCTGTGGGAATTGTCCCCTGTGCTAGATGGAATGAGAATCTAGCCTCTGGTTAATTGTTAATAAGTGTTCCACCATGCTGATATGTTGCTTGCCATTGCATTTTTCAGGCATTTCAAAAGAAATGCTGGGTGAGCCTTGCTATGATCTTTCCTTGAATGGCTTACGCAGATTATTGATCCTGTGCCTAAAGTTGCCTAGCCATTTAAAATTTCCATCTGAATGGGAAGCAGCAAAGAGGGAAAGCTACGAGAATATCCAGGATGATTGGCAGGGCAGACTGGAACTCAGCCTCCTGCCAATTCTCTTCTCATTTGCAAATATATTGGTCAAAAGCCTAAAGCTGTCTTGAATATCTTTCACTAATTTAGGCAGCTCTCTCCTTCCAAGTCTCTGTTTTCTCATCTTTAAAATGGGAAAAAGAAGAATAAAAGTTCTATCTGCTTCACAAGAGTATAGGGACCAAATGAGAAAATATTTGTGAAAATACTTTGTTAAGTACTAGCAATCAATGGACACAGAAATATAAGCTGTTATTAGTATCATGGGGGCAGGTAGGTGCCATAGTGGATAGAGTGCCTGGCAGATTGTTGGGAAGACCCGAGTTCAAATCTGACCTCAGACACTTATTAGTTGTGTCACCCTAGGCAAGTCACTTAACCCCGTTTGTCTCAATTTTCTCATCTGTAAAATGAGCTGGAGAAGGAAATGGCAAATCACTCTAGCATCTTTGCCAAGAAAACCCCAAATGGGGTCATGAAGAATAGGACACGATTGAAATGACTAAACATTACATGAAGAGATAGTATTGTACAATCAGAAGAATACTGGCAATGGCGTCAGAAGAAATGGATTTGAGGGCTTATTTTGACAATTAGTACCTTGGACAGCTTATAACTTCCTTGGGCCTCCATTTCCTCATTTGTAAAATGAACAGAGGTAAGCACACTACTGCCTGTTGGTTCAACTCTGGTCCAAGGGCCAAAAGTGGCTTTTACATTATAAAATAAAGTTTTATTGTATTTAAAAGTGTAAAAACCATTCTTAGTTGAGTGGACCGGGCAAAAATAGGCTTGGGAGCAAGATTTGGTCCTCAGGCTACAGCCTGCAATCCTCTCACTGGTCTCTGAGGTCCCTTACAGCCCTGACTCTGTGACCTTATTCAACAACAAATCAACACTGATTTATGAAAAGTGTTCTATGTTCTAGGCACCAGGTCCACCAAGGCAAAAATAAAATAATCCCTGACCTCAAGAAGCTTACTTTCTACTGCAGGATAGACCATGTACAGAGATAAGCCAATATATCTCTAAAGTCATGAAAAGGGACTTCAAAAGGAAGCAAGCTTAATAGATGACAGTGCACAGAGTACTGGGCCTGCAGTCAAGAAGGCCTGAGTTCAAACCCAGCCTCAGACACTTCACTAGCTGTGTGATCCTGGAAAAGTCACTTAATTTCCATCTGCCTCGCTTTCTTCAACTGTAAATGGGGATAATACACTGCTGTAATCTGCCCAAGGCATCAAATGAGATGGTATCAACAGTGTCTGGAGCATAATGAACATTATATAAATGATACCTAATAATAATAATAATAACTGGAGATTGGGCAGGAGCCAGGAAAGAGTTCTTGCTCTTATAATGGCAGTATCTGAGCGACGCTTTGAAGGAAGCCAGGGATTCTATAAAGCAGAAGTAAGGAGGGAGTGCATTCCAGCCACAGAAGACAGAAAATTACAAGGTCAGAGATAAAATGTCACGGGAAGAGTTAGCAGGCCAGTCTGCCTGGGACAAAGAACTCATCAGGAGAAATAATCTGAAATAAGATGAAAAAGCAGAAAGGAAGCAATTGTGCCAGGTGGAGAATTTTGCCTTTTTGCTCTTATTATTAATAGGGGAGGAGCCCAGGTTTCACAGGTGTTGGGTTAGCCCAAAATTCAAGAGGTGAAAAGAGATACTAGCTTAGAAAAATGGAGATATTACAAGCCCTACAGAGCAGAACATTTCTAATTATAACAAGAGCAAGTTGCTTTTGGACCCAGTTTGAAAAGAAAATAAATATACTACCAGATACCATCCCTTTTCTCTAGGACAACATCCCATTTCTGGGGAGTTTATCTTTGGGCTGTCTCCTGTGGGGTGTCTGGGAGAGATAAAAGCTATACTGTTGTTACAGAATTTCTCAAAGCACAGGTGATGATATAGAATGTACAGTTTCCAGAACAATTGGTCAAAGAAAATGCTGATTGACCACGGGCTGATCCAGAAATAGGGCCCTGATATGGCTTAATGGATAATGAAAGACTACAGACTCCCTGGCCATAAATTCTAGTCAGAAATCTGTCACTAACCAGCAGACTAACTGGTAACTTAACTGCTGTGAGTTGAGGGAGGGGAGGACTAGAAATGGATTGTCTCCTCCTACATTCTTTCCTTTCTCGTTGCTTTTCTTTCTCTTCCCCCTTTACCTTTCCTATTCCTGCCTCACTCCTTCACTGCTTCCTCTCCACTCCAAGGCAGAGGAATGATTTGCAATAAATCAGTCGGGTAAAATTTAAACTCTTAAAAAAAAAATTAAAATGGATTTTTTTTACACCTAGCCAACTTCAAGCCCTTAAGAAATTCCTGGGGGGCGGCTAGGTGGTGCAGTGAGTAGAGTGTCAGCCCTGAAGTCAGAAGGACCTGAGTTCGGATCCGGCCTCAGACACTTAATGCACACACAAATAAAAACCTAGCCGTGTGGCCTTGGGCAAGTTACTTAACCCCAATTGTCCTCCAGAACACACACACACACACACACACACACACACACACACACACACAAGAAATTCCTGGACAACCTTTGCTTTTCATTTTTCTGGTTTGAAAGTGGAGAACAGCAGCCAAGTGTTCTGGCAGGAGCATTTGATCTGCTGTTGATAGATCTGGGTTCAGATCCTGTCTCTTGTTGTTGTTCAGTCATGTCAGAGTCTATGACCCCATTTTGGGTTTTCTTGGCAAAGATACTGGAGTGGTTTTCCATTTCCTTCTCCAGTTCGTTTTACAGATGAGGAAACAGAGGCAAACAGAGTTAAGTGATTTGCCCAGAGTCACACAGCTAGTAAGTGTCTGAGGCTGGATTTGAACTCAGCTCTTCCTGACTTCACGCCCAGCTCTCCATCCACTGTATGACCCTATCTGCCTCTAGCTATGAAGAGGGAGAGAATTCTAGGCATGGGGAATGCGCCCTGAAAATGCCCAGAGTCTGGAGATAGAACTTCAAGGAGGTCAGTGTCACTGAAATGCAGAATACAGTTATCCCTTCAACATCTCAATTTCCTCACTGCAGCTTCAACATATCACAGTGCAGCATAAAAAAATTACATGGGAATTTTGGGGGAATTTTGTGGAAGCCACAGACAACACAGAAAAAATTTAGAAACTCAGAAATGCATAAAATACATGTAGAATATTGCATAATATTAACATATTTTATCTTTCAATACCACAATAATTCAGACTTCTTCTCTAGTGGGAAAGGAGGGCCAAAAATTTATGTGGATTTTCCAGATCACAGGGGAGCTGCACACCTAACCCCGGAGTGGAAAGAATAACTGTTTATAGAGTAGAAGAAGACTGAAAGGGGCCAGGTTATGGAGGACTTGAAACACCAAACCGAAGATTTTATATTGGATTCTGGAGGAAATAGGGAGCCACTGGAGTTTATTGAATGAGGGTGGGTGATCTGGTCCGACCTGGGCTAATTCCACTGAGTGAAGGATGGGAGTGGGGAGAGACTTGAGAAAGGAGAATAATAGTACTGGCATTTCCCACCTCATAGTATTGCTTTGAGAAAAGTGACACTTATATCTTAAAATATTATATTAAGATAAGTTGAGGTTTTATTTTTTTGTTTTGTTTTGTTTTTTGCTTTTTGGAGGGGAAAGGTAGGACAACTGGGGTTAAGCGACTTGCCCAAGGTCTAACGTGGTTAGTTATTTCATGTGTGTTAAGTGTCTGAGGCTGGATTTGAACTCAGGTCCTCCTGACTCCCGGGCCGGCCCTCTATTCACTGTGCCACCTAGCCACCCCTATTAAGATGAGTTTTTTTTTAAACCATACTTAAGGCATAATATGACAGCATACAAACATATGTGTGTACGTATAGTCACACAACACACATGCATACACACAATCATAATCATATATACACATGTGTATATGTGCACACACATGCATATTTTTATGCATATACATACACACACATATACACATACATCTTGGGGCAAGGTAATTATTTGAACTCCTTCTAAAATCCTTTTCAACCCAAAGGTCCTTAAACATTTTATTTAAAATCTAAAAAAGAAGCAGGTGATTGTCTAGGGGAAGATAAAGACCCTTAGGTCAGTTTGACCAAAAAAGTTTTTGGTTTTGTGGCTTACTGCACAGGAAAGTGGTTGATCTATTTACTATGTAGCAGCACATTTTGGGGGGGAGGGAAGAGAAAGTGATGAAGATTTATACACCCATTGCTCTGATGTTGTTAGACATTCCTTTGACTGGATTTTCCCCATGTGAGCTTCCCAGCCTGAAGCTGCCAATGTTTTGATGAATGTGGGTTTGCTGGCCAAACGCTGCCTTAGAAACAATGCCCCAAATTCATCCCTCCAAAGCTGTGACACTCAACCCACTGTTCTTGTCCTTCCAGTATTAAAATCTCTACTGGGGTTTTGGATATGACATTATGCAACTTCCTGACATTAATGTGTCACTACCCTAGGGGGAGGGAAGGAGGGAAAGAGGAGGAGGAAGAGGAGGAGGAGGAGGAAAACTGGAGAAGGAGGAGGAGGGTTACCACACACTCACACATCTGTACCCAAGGGTCACAAACAAATTCAGACCTTTCAAAGCCCAAGTGTAGCTTTGTCAGAACAGAACTGCTCATTGAACCCTAAACTGTGCTGTTCTTCAGGAATTTGGATATAATTGAGCATTTTCAAATGTCACTTCCTAGTAGGCCTTCAAAATGCAGGGAGGATTCCTTCTCCTTGCCTCCCACACTCCTCACTGGCACAACTACCTCTTTGCAGTTCACATAAATTTAAAACCAGATCCATGCCAAGGGTGTGGCTGTCATGGCCTCCCCTTCAGGGTGACCTTGGGTAGGAGTCTAGTCCAACCCTGCTGGCTCTGAAAAAGTTATTCTATGCCCTGAACTGCAAACACATTTAAATTCCACATCCAGGTCAAAGGTGCAGGGGAGGGGGGAGGGTAAGTGCCCATGATGGCATGAAGAGAGACATAGATGAGAGTTTTTGGAATACAGTCCTTCCATGGGCTCAAATATACCTAAATGCAGTCTTCGAGAAGAGGACAGCAGAAGCATATATAAAGTGCCTACTATGTGCCCCTCATAAAGTGACCCTCTTTACCCTTCCAGTCTCCTTGTATCTCATTCCTCTCCATGAACTCAACAATCCAATAGCCACGGTCATTTTGGTTATTCCTCACACACATTTTATTTCCCAACTCATTTTCACTGGATATCCCCCATGCCTGGAAAGTCTCACCTCATCTATGCCTGCTGGCTCCTCGGGCTTCCTTCAGGTCTCAGCTAAAATTCTATTTTCAGCAGGAAGTCTTCCCTAGCCCTCCTTCACCTTAGTGCCTTTCCACTGAGATTGCCCCCAGTTTTGCTTTTCTTTGTATCCTCAGTGATTAGAACAGTGCAGGTGTTGAGGGTCACCATAAAAGGATGAGGTGCTCAAGGGGGTTCCCGGGGCCTGTACCTCATCACTGGCACATAGTAGGCCCTTAATAATGTTAGTCAGTCTATGCTCTAGATGCCAGATTCTGGAGACACAAAGACAGGAAAAGAAACAGTCCTTGGGTTTGTATTCTGATATTGGAGTTGACCCCACCAACATTGTTCACCTTTTCTTTCTTTGTTTAACTTGCTCTGGCCCCTTCTCTGACCCTTAAACATGCTTGCACAGAAGGTGCCTCTACTTGCTGGGATGTTTGCCTCTGCCTCTCTGCTTTCCATGGCCTTCTGGTAATCACCAAAACCTATTCATTTGTCCCATTCCTCCTTAATACATTTTCCTTCTCTGCTGCTATCTGGCTCTGAAACAATCCACATGGCTTTTAACGGTAGCACTTTTGAAACATAATTTTCTGGTCTGAAGGAAATTCCCATTCCTTCCATAATGAAGTCATATGGTAGTGTAAAACCAGAAGGATGAAAGCCTCTTCTGTAGAACAAGGAAGCTGGACTGAATGACCTCTAAGGTTCCTTCCCACCGCAAAACTCTATGATTCCACATGTCAGTGAGCAAAGAGGGATCGTGGAAATAGACAACGGGCTCTGACCTTCCCTTAGCTCTGTAGAACAAACAACCAAAGGATCTCGTGCTTTCCTGCTCAGTGAAGATTATTCATATTCATTTATCAAAGTTTTGAGAGCAAATGATGCTTCTTTTCTGCCCTGGAAAGGAAGAAAAATTCTTTCCTAGGCCCTCTTCTCTCCTCTAAAAAAAAAAAAATGGCAGTGCCATTCATCACATAATTTCCCCTAAACAGTCATTTTATGTTTCAGTGCTTAGCATGGCTAGTGGGATCATCTTGATTCAAATCTTTATGACAGTGAACAAGCTTATCTTAAAGAGCTCCTGGCAGAAAGCAGCCTACCAAGATAAGCCTCCCTAAAGAGATGACCTTCTCTGAACCTTAGCACCGGCAGGGAAAACGACATCTTCAACTCAGAGCATCTTCGAGACAAAAATGTTTGGAAATTTAAGCAGTCAAAGGGGGCTACCACTTCCCTTTATGAGATATGGCTTTTCTTGCTGTTAAAATGGGCACTGTAATGTGACTAGGTGGCATAGTGAATAGACCACCGGCCCTTAAGTCAGACACTTAACACAAAAACTAGCCATGTGACCTTGGACAAGTCACTTAACCCCAACTGCCCTCCAAAAAGCAAATAAATAAATGAATGAATGGATGGATGGATGGATGGATGGATGGATGGATGGATGAATGCATGAATAAATAAACAGACAAACAAATAAATAAAATTAAATAAAATGGGCGCCATAGTATTCATTGGAGGGGAGGGAGTAGGTCTGAGGATCAGAATGGACAAGGTCTCAGTAAAGCACTTTATAGAGCCCAAAACAAATGTTGTCATTATCCTAGTGGGAGGAAAAAGGGAAAAGATCAAGAGGAGAAGAAGGAGGTTATTGTTACTTCTTTTCAGTAGTGTCATGACCCCATTTGGGATTTCCTTGGCAAAGAGTGATTCGCCATTTTCTTCTCCAGCTCATTTTACAGATGAGGAAAACTGAGGTAAACAGGGTGAAGCGACTTGCCTAGGGTCACATAGCTAATAAGTATCTGAGGCCAGATTTGAACTCAAAGATAAGTCTTCCTGACTCCAGGCCTGGCACTGTATCCACTGTGCCATCTAATAAATAATTTGTTTATTGATTGAATCATTGCCCTGGGTATTATGACCCAGGGAAATTGAATGACTGTCCAAAATCACATATAAAGTCCATAGCTCTATCCACCTAGCTGCCCAAGAAGGAGGAGGGCTATTTAAATCCCCCAAACACACTCCCACAGCTATGTCCAAGGAGGACAAACAAATTCAGACCTCTCAAAGCCCAGTGTGGCCTTTTCAGAACAGACCTGCTCACTGAAGCCCATTAGAAATGAGGCACCCCCATCACAATTATTATTGTTACTTCCTCACAGCATTCTTATGAGGCAATATTTTAAAATTTTTAGTATCATCTATTAAAGTAATGATTATTATTAATTATTCATATTAATTATCTTAATAATTGTCAAAGGAACTAGAACTGTTTTGTGAAGTCCAGTGAGCCCTTAAGTAGAAAGAGTATGTTTTACTTCTAGTTAACTAAGAGTTTTTGTTTCCATTTATATTGAAAGGTTTTCTTTTACAATAGTTCATTTCTCTGCCTTCATTAATCAGTTAGTCAATCTATCAGCCAATAAGCATTTATTAAGAGCTAAGCACTGGGGATGAAAACAAATACAAAAATATAAACCCTGACAACCTAATAAGGGCTAATAATAATTCCTAAAATTCATTGATTGGTGTTCTTGCAAGGCCTCAAGGTCTTCTTTAGGAAAACTGTTAGTTACCATTGCATGACACCATAGGTGCAGGTGTCAAAGACTATGGTGAATAGTCCTAACCTCAGTGTCCACCCTGTCCCCATAGCTGCACTGATGTAACCGGGAGGGACCCAGGGGAGTGTGGGTGGCATAAAAGAATGCTATCTTGGGTGAGGATTTGGGGTGAACCAGTCTCTTGCCAACACTCTCTGCCAATACCCTTCAGAGTGTTTTCTGACCCAGATATGGACTGCTTCTCTGGCCTGTTTCAGCATTCCAGCCTAGCTATAGAGATTGGTTTATTTCCGTGAACTCTTTGAATAGACTTCAGTACTACGTTTTGTCTCAGATCATGGCTTAGATCATGCCTTTCTTCACCTTCTCATCCTACTTTTTATCCTATCCCCCAGAATGCCCTGTCAGTTTATGCCTTAGAATTTCTCTTAATCATGGGTACATATTGGATTACCTTTATTACTGTGAAGGATGTAAAAATATATTGTTCTCTGGTTACATGATTTGGATTCCCAGTTTATCTAGACTGAAGCTCTCTTATCTCACCACCATTCCCCACTACATTTTACCCATGCACCTTAGCTCCATCCCTCCTGTGTTCCTATTCCACTCTACCTTTTCTTCCCATTGTCTCACTGGAAAACACCATTATTAACACTTAGGAGAAGCAATCCCAAACCCTATATAAGAAGGAACAGCAGTCTGGTTGGGCATGTATATACCCCGCCTCATGGAGGGGGAGTGTTGAAGAGGACTGGCCACAAAGCAGCAAAAGTTGACCATTGGGTAGACTTTAAAGGAAATGACAATGTCTGCTCTTTTTGACTTAGTACTAAGACATTTCACCATTGGACATCCCATGTTGAATAAAGGGGCTCTTCCTCTACCCTAGCAACCAGGATAGCTAGTCTTATATGGCAGCAAGAGCATGTACTCATTTAGGTGAGTTTAAGATTGGATCGCCACTTCTCCCTTGGCTCCACTCCAGATTGTCCAGTTTCACCCGTTTTCACTTTGCTCTTTTCAGTTCTCTTCTGTGTGTTTCCTGTCCCATTAGAATGTAAGCTCCTTCAAGGCAAAAATTGTCTTAGATATTTGAATCCTCAGCACTTAGGAACTTAGCACAGACCTGATACATACATACACCTGATAAACATCTGATAACCTAATAAATGTGCTGCTCTCTCTCTCTGTCTCTCTCTCTTCCCCTCTCTCTGTCTCCCTCTCTCTCTGTCTCTGTCTCTGTCTCTGTCTCTCTCTGTCTCTCTCTCTCTCCCCCCTCCTGATACTCTTCCTAGACTCAGTCCTCAATGGTTAGCACACTCTCATTACAACATTCTCTTCCCATCCGATTGGTTATGAACGCTTAGTTATTGAAATGTGAACTCTATTCCCCAACCCCAACAGTCCTCTTTTTTAGTCCCATATCTGTCCCTCCAATCCAGACTTGCCCTCTTCTTCTACTGTGCTCTTCAGAATGTCTTCTCCCTAATCAAACTCCCTTTCAACTTAAACTTTTTCCTTTCTTATTTCTTCCATCTTCTGACACTCACTAAGCATGGCTCCCTCCTGATGACATGACATCCCTGGCCACCCTATCCAATATTAGGTGTCCTTTACCTATAAACCCTGACTCACTGATTATGGGGGGTAGGGGCATTCCTCAATTCCCTCTTGACTCTTCAAGTCTCTCCCTCTCAACCACCATTTAGCTATTTCTCCTCTGAGATACATACTACTCACATTTATTACCCAGATCCTGGTAGCTTCCATTATCTATTGACCCCTAGGACAATTTCTATTAAATCCCTCAAGGAATTCCGTTCTTGACTTAATCTTCCCTTCCAAACCTTCATTGCCCTCATACTTAATGACTATAAGCACATTGATTTCCTCTTGAGTATCTTGGGCTCCCAGTTCATCATCCTCTTAAATCTCCATGATGTTCATCTTCACTGCACCTCAGGTACACACAGGGATGTTTACACCTTTTTTTATAATATCACCTATATAAAACTGCTCCACCTCCTTGTTCTAAAATTCTGAAATTCCTCCACCTGAGCAGTCTCCAATCCTTTAGTCTCTCTTCTTCTGAATCACTCTTCCTAAACTTATTTTCACCTGCAGTGTGACCCCTATTACCTCTATCCCTGCCTGTTCTCTGAATCCAACATCCCTATTCTACCCACTTCTCTCTTTAGTGTTGACCTGATGGCTAAAAAGTCCAACCAGTTGCCCTTGAATCCCTTGTCCCCTTGTCCTATTGCCAGTCATACCACTGGCAAATTTCAAACCTAGATTACCCCCACCATGCATCTTCTCTATTCCAGAAAAGAATGTTACTGAATAATCCTGGAAAAAGGCACACAACTAGACCAGTTTGGGTTCACTAAAAATTTATATGATCTAACTTCATTTTGGCAGCACAGCAGTAGAGCATCAGGTCTGAAGTCAGGAAGACAAGCTCAAATCCTGTCTCAGACACTTACTAGCTGTATGACCCTGGGCAAGTCACGTAAGCCTGTTCGTCTCAGTTTCCTCACCTGTAAAATGGGCTGGAGAAGGAAATGGCAAACCACTCCAGTATCTTTGCCAAGAAAACCCAAAATGGGATCAGAAAACAACTGAAATGGGGACGGGTAGGTGGCGCAGTGAGTAAGAGTGCTGGCCTTGGAGTTGGAATGACCTGGGATCAAATCCAGCCTCAGAAAATGAGCACCCACACATAAATAATGACTAGCCATGTAACCTTGAGCAAGTTACTTAACCCCAATTGCTTTAAAAAAAAAAATTGAAATGACTAAATAACAACTTCATTTGAGCCCTCATTGCTTATCAGCAATCTTGTCACTTTTTTAATTTTTTATTTTTCCCTGAATGACTCAATTAATTTTCCATAGCATTGTTCCAAATCTTCTCTCTCCTTAGATCCTCTACCTTTTCTTCCTTCCTTCCTTCCTTCCTTCCTTCCTTCCTTCCTTCCTTCCTTCCTTCCTTCCTTCCTTCCTTTCTTTCTTTCTTTCTTTCTTTCTTTCTTTCTTTCTTTTTTTTTGCTTTTTGGAGGGGGGAAGGTAGAGCAATTGGGGTTAAGTGACTTGCCCAAAGTCACATGGCTAGTAAGTGTGTCAAGTATCTGAGACCGGATTTGAACTCAGGTCCTCCTGATTCTAGGGCTGGTGCTCTATTCACTGCACCACCTAGCTGCCCCTCTTCTACCTTTTCTTAGGAGAGAATTTTAACTTCTACTTCCTTGGAAAAAAAAAGTCATCAGTTATGAGTTCATTCTACCTTATCCCATACCTCAAAGCCCCTTTGCATCCTCCCCCATTCTTTTCTCCTTTCTCTCATTCTCTGATGAAGAGATAGTTTTCTCATTGCTAAGACTAACCCCTCCATTTATGCTCTTGATGCTATTCCCTCTTGTCTCTCTTAGGAATTTGTCTCCTCAATCGTTCCTCCTATTTCTCTCATCTTCAGGCTCTCCTGACTCACTGGCTTCTTCCTTGAAAGCTAAAAACATGCTTTGGTTTTTTGCTTCCTTAAAAAGGTCTCTCCTTGACACTGCTATTCACTTAAGCTATTCACTCAAGCATTATCTCTTTTTCTTTTCAGTCAAATTTATAGAGTTGTCTGTTTATGTCATCTCTATTTCCTCATTTCCTATTTGCCAGTCCCTTAGAATCCGTCTTTCAACTCTAGCACCTGATTGAAGTTATTCATTCCAATGTTACAAATCTCTTAACTGCTCAATCCAATGACCTTTTCTTGGTCCTTATTCTTTTTGACATCTCTGTAACTTTTAAAACTGTCAACCCCTCTCCCCCACTCATCCTGGATGGACACTTCAGCCTTCCTTGATTTCTGTGGTTCTCCTCCTAACTCATTGAGTGTTCAAATGTTAATACTGAATTACCTTTGTTATTTCATTATGCCATCCTAAACCTAGGGATCCCCAACCTTCCCAAGGCCCCTTCTCTTTTCATACTCTCTCCCTTGGGGATCACTACAGCTCCAGAGGTTTCAATGATCATATCGATGTAGATGACTCATGACTCGAATATGTGTGTGTGTGTGTGTGTGTGTGTGTGTGTTCTACCCTGAACTCTTTCTAGAAATCCCATATTACCTATTAGCATCTCCACCTGAAAGTTTTGTAGTTATCTCAAATTCAAAATGTTCAAAATTATATTTATTGCATTTTGACCAAAAATCCTTCCTTTTCCAAATTTTCCCATTTTTACCAAGGGTACTGATGGGGTGATGGGACCTGGACCCCTAAAAGGAAAAGACCATGTCTTTGAAAGCAGCTCAGTCCCTGTGTAGAGGGTCACCATATAATGATGAGGCATAGGGTTAAGGGTGCATGAGACCCCAAAACACCAACATGCCGAGTCCTGCCAAATGAATTTGACTCGAGCCTTCTCTCAGCTAAAGAAAAGCAAAGTTTATTAAAAGTTTACCATATTGGGTAGACTCTTAAGGAGCCTTGGTATCTGTAAGGTTTGTGTTGGACAAAGTGGGCTTGTATTGGACACAGAACAAGTCTGTGCTAGAAAATTCTATGGTGCTCTCACACCACATGGAGGTAAGATGGGGTCTTATATACAGAAAGGTTGTGGGAGGAATCTAGGGGTGGTTTAGAGGAGGAGTTTGGGGAGGGTCTTCAGGAGGAGTCAGATGAAGTCAGACCCCAGTAATGAGTTTGGGGAGGGTAGTAAATGAGGTCAGACTCCAATAAATGAGTGAAGTTGCTGGAGGCTACCTGGAGACAACAGACAATGGTGGGCTAGGCCAGTTCAAGGGCGTAATAGTTGATTTGGGTATAGATATTTTGATAAACTCTAGGGTGGGAAGTAGCTGGACAATGGAGGGCTAGGCTAGTAAGACATCTGGGCCTAGCTATAATGAAAGGCTTATGCCTCATCAAGTGGGAAGATTCAATCAGAGGTCAAGGGGGTTCCCTGAGCCTGTACCTCATCACCTGAACTTTCCCACACAGCTCAGATCACTAGCACCTCCATCCAAAGCAACTGGCCTAGCCCAGCCCACCTAGATACTCAACAGTCCTTTTAACAGCCCTTTCACTGAGGCTCTCTGACCACTTAAACTCTTTTCAGTCTGCACCTGGCCCATCCAAGGCTGCTCTTAATCCCATCCAAATCATTTCATAGTCTCTTTTTGTATAAAAGTATACATCTCACCCCCTTTAAGTTGCAGATTCACTTAGAATCTCATCACTTCTATTAGCATTACAGTAAATCTTGTCACTTTGACTGAAATAAGGCTTGAGTGATTGAATTCTTTCCAGGCAGACCCCAAACTACATCATTACCACTATCTTCACAGTCATGGAGGTTCATAACCTCAGAGTGATACTTGGCCCTTCATTCTCCCATAGTCCAAACATCTAGTCTAACAGCTAAGTGTAAGAGGGAATATGCAGACTACAGCTAAAACCAGAAGTCAGGGGGTCCTAAAAGACACAGATATTGAAATGCAGAGAAGAATTTTAGATGCAAAATATACATGCTCTTCCTTTGAAAAACTCTGAAGTTTGAGCTATGAATTTGCCTTAAGGGTACAGACCATATTCATATTTTATCAGTCTTCTGCATAAGAGCCCAAAAGGAGCTGTGAGACTGATCTCTGAGTCTCAGTTCTGAGGGAAGGAAAGAGAAGAAGCTTCTGGCAATTCTGCCAATCCTAGGTCATTGCCCTAGCTGAAAAAGCACAGCAACATCCTAGATCAGAGGGAGGGAGACATTTATCATGCTTTGTGTAGGTAGGCACTGTGCTAAACACTTTACAAATATTATTTTATTTGATCCTACAACAACCCACATATAATTATGTGCTATTATTATTCCCACTTGACAGTTGAGGAAACTGAGGCAGACAGATCTTAAGTGACTTACCCAGGGTCACATAGATAAGTAGGTGCCTGAGGCCAGATTTGAACTTGACTTCCTGACTCCAGGCCCAGAGCTCTGTCCACTGTGCCACCAACTGCCTCATGCCTTAAAGATTCTTCATTAATGAGCAAGTCTAGGGAATTCAGGATTGATGATCTTCCCTGAGAAAAGCTCAGCAGCAGTGTCCTTCCTGACCCAATCTGGCACAGTTTCATCATGGCTGAGTAACCTACCTGGCCCAATCCAGCAGCCAAGCCCTGTGGCTGAGCAACTTAGTGGGTCCAAGTCAACAGCAGCTGAGCCAAGTAGGGAACCAGCTCAATAGCTAAGACAGCTGCTTGACCCAACCCAACAGTGAATTGACCCATTCAATCGAACAACCAATAAACATTTATTGAATGCCTACTATATGCCAGGCGTTGTGCAAAGTGCTGAGGGTACCAAA
Organism: Gymnobelideus leadbeateri; assembly: GCA_011680675.1. Taxonomy (NCBI): domain Eukaryota; kingdom Metazoa; phylum Chordata; class Mammalia; order Diprotodontia; family Petauridae; genus Gymnobelideus; species Gymnobelideus leadbeateri. The sequence goes on from WOXC01007639.1 coordinate 295,136, forward strand.
AAGAGGCAAAAGACAGTCCCTGTCCTTAAGGAGCACACAATCTAATGGTGAAACAACATGCAAACAAATATGTAATATAAACATATTATGTTTATAATTTAATAAACATATTATATGTAATATAAACAAACTATATATACACAATATAAACTATATGCAGGATAAATAGGAAATAATTAACAGAGGAAAGGCACTGGAATTAAGAGGGGCTGGGAAAGGCTTCAGCTAAGACTTCTTGACCTATAAGGAACTAGGCCACCCAAGCAAATGGACCAACTCAGTCATTGCCATGGTCATTGCCCACAATGAACTTTGTGAGAACCCTCTGGAGAAAGAAAGACTTGGAAGCCCTGTAGTTTCAGAGTCGTGAACTGTTCCCTACAGGTATGCCTCAACAACACTGAACTTTAACTTCCTGTCCACTGTTCCCAGAACTACTTTCTATTTGTAAAATATTATACCTCAGGCTTTTTGGTAAAAACTTGGTACTATTATTTATGCTATGCCATTTGAGTAAATGCCTTTATTAAAGAACTAAGTCTGCCAGCTGATTGTTAAGGGGGAGCCCAGTGGTGGGGGATTTTAAGCTAGTGTTAGGAAAATAAGCACCCACAGGATTACCTTTAGAACCGTGGGAGTTATAGTCACTTATCTAGGGACCCAACCTTTCAGTGCAAATGTAGGTTGGGAGCAAACTCATAGTATATGTCTTGTCAATTCAACATCTACATCCTTTATCTCTATCTCTCCCCTCCCCCCACCCCATCATAGTCACCCACTCATCACCATTTACTTGGATTGTTGAAATTGTCTCCTAATTAGATTGGGAAAGGAAGGAAGGAAGGAAGGAAGGAAGGAAGGAAGGAAGGAAGGAAGGAAGGAAGGAAGGAAGGAAGGAAGGGGGAAAGAGAAAAGGGAGAGACAGACAGAAGAGTGACAGGCATTATGCTAAGTGGTAGGGATACTAAAAATACAAAAACAACAGTGACACTTCCTGTGTTCTAAAAAATTTGTATTCAAATAGGTAAGATAGCAAAACTATGGGAGTATTTGCCAGGGAATGGAATGTTTGGAAAATCCCAGAAAATCCCCAAAGGGCAATCAACTTATAGGTCCTTTCAAGGAACAATGATAGCAGAAAATATTGATTTGATTATTTGGCCTGGAGCTAGAGGTATAGGGAGGGTGGAGATGAACATATACATTATTAGGACAGTTGGAAACAAACCAAAATGCAGGTGTAGACAACTGAATGGGATGTGAAGTTATCTAATCTGGTGTTCTGGGGCTAGATAGATTGGTGGGTAAACTAGTTGGATTTACCTTCAGTCACTCACCAATCACCAAGACATCTAGCCCAGAGAAATAGCTTGAAAGTTAAGTGTATTAACAGCTCTTAAGGACTGGAGTCATTTTTCTGAAATTCATTTCAGAGATAATATTGCAGATGGTGAAGAGTTGGCGGACAGCAAGATAACTAGGGTGAACAGCTGAATGGGTTATGAAGCATGGCTTCCTAGTTTCCATTTATTTATCTCTCCAACCTCTCCTCTACCTAACTGCCAAATTGTGAGCACAATTGGTACAGCACAGGTTTCTCCATGTCACTCACCTGCTCAGAAACTTTCAGTGGCTCCCTATTACCTCTAGGATAAAATACAATTGTCACCATTGGGTATTTAAGTCATTATGTAATTTGGCTCCACCTTTCCAAACTCATTTCACATTATATTCCTTAATATACTCTTTATTCCAATAAAATCAGCCTACTTGAAATTCTCTGTTAACAAAAACACATTACCTGCCTCCCTTCATTTGCTCAAGTGGTCCCCTACACTGGAATTTAAATTCCATAGTCAAGTTAGGCTAATAAATATATATGTGCTAAGTACTGGGTATACAAATACAAATGAAAAAAGTCCCTCAAGGAACTTATATTCTAATGGAAACTGACAGAGGGAAGGGGGGAAAGAAGGAGGTACTCAGTGAAGGGGCATTGTAGAGACTATCAGTGACAGTTGGGAGTGCAGCCTGGAAACAAAGACATGGCTGACCTGTTCATCCTCCTTAAAATGAAGTTTCTCAAAAGAAGTAGTCTATAGCAGGTGAGGCCACAGGACTGTAGGTTACTTTAAGCATGTGAAGTCCAGAAGGGGAGTAAGCTTTCAAGATGAATAACTTTCTGAGGCATTATAAGACAGATAGGATATATCCTGGAAAGGAATGAAAGTAAAGGAATCTATAAGCTGACAAATTGAATAGTTAGAGAAAGTAACTGGGGATGTTTGAGCAAAGAAAAAACATGACTAGGTCTATGTATAAGAAAGATTATTCTGGTAGTGATACAAGGGACAGACTAAAGAATATAGAATAGGATCAGGAAAATCTATAAGAAAACTATTTCAATAGTCCTGGCAAATGGTAATGAGAACATTTGTATGAGAAGGGTTGCAGTGGGAATAGAGAAGTGTAATGACAAATTATTTTCACTTCATTGATTTTTTTTGTTGCTTATTGAAACCTATTTACCTAATTACTCATTAGAAATAATTTATTTTTCTTTTAATTCTTTTCGATGATTTCCCAGTAATTCTCAGAATTGGTGCTCCACTTGGAACAAATTACTCACTACCTATTATTGTCGGGCTAGCACATGAATTTAACATCCTCCTGGATTAAATCCAATCCTCTCAATTCAGTTCCACTATCTCCAAAACCAAGATGAATGTGTTCCCTGGCCTTTTCTGTGAACATTGCTGTTTCATGAATTCTATTCATAGTGCTCTGATGAAATATTCAGTACTGCATTGCACCATGGGAGAGTGGACAATTGTCCATGTGCATTTTGAATCTCAGGCCACAAGTTTCAGGATGTGTGCTTGGTACAATGACCATTATTCTGAATCGAAGCTTGGGACACATATAGTTTCATAAAAGATTTTTTCTGATTTGCTAATTTATTTCTAGGAAAGCTACAAAAGTATAAAATTAGGTCATATTTAGTTATATATTTGATGAATTAATTACTTTTACTGAAAAGAAACACAAAATTCAACAATATATATTAGTGCAATATATCTGTTCTTTTCCACCATTTATCCTATTGAAACTGATGAGGTGCTGTTTCCCTTAGACTTGTTCAAAGAAAATGGCTTGTTCAACAGTTATTTATTTTGCCTATTTTTCCTGCCAAAAATCTCTTTGGATTATTAAAAAAAAGTTTTTTGTATCTTCAATAGTCATCAAGGACTTTTTCTATCTCCAAAAGCAATTAATTAGGGGGAACATATTAGGAACTGACAATTCTATTCATTTTAAGAAGCATTCCTTGAAATCCTATTGCATATAGAGCACTGTATAAAACAAAGTCCCTGCCTCCACGGAGTTTGCCATTAATGAAATTGTTGTTTGTCCTTTATTCTCAAAGAGGACCATGACATCAGGAAGGTGATGCCTTGAAAGTAAATTTGGATTTAAGTGAGGGAGGACTGTGCAAAGTCACCAGCCTCACTTTCTCCTCCAGAGTCATCTGGGTCCAGTAACAAGACATAGAACAGAACAGGATGACTGGAGATGGCCCCTGAGGGCATAAGATAACCAAAGAACTGATAAAATTATAGATGGTAAAGGACAGGTAACAAAGACAGAAAGATGCTAAGGTCTTGAACAAAGTTCAAAGAAGTATATACACATTGTTATCCTTTTGTTGTGAAGTCCCAGTCAAGCTTGGTAGAATTAAAGGGTGTGTAGCTACCTCCTGGATGAAGAATTGGTCACACCTTTAGTGTCCCTTTAAATAAAGGGGGGAGGGGGTAGAGTATGTGAGTTTGAAGAAAATCAATCCTGGTCATATGGCAATTGAGCTGCATGGAAAAACTGACCCCAGGAGCCCAACTAAGTGACCATAAGGACACCATGAGAAAGGACAGGACATTGTTGCCCTCCAGTTCCAGAGGAGTGAATTTCCTGAGCCTTATATGTTTTCTGTGTGTATACCTCATCAAAGCGAGCTTCCTAAAGCACAGATATAACCGTGATATGACCCTAGTCAATAAAACTGAAACGACTCTTTATTACCTTCAGGAGCAAATGTAAAATCATTTGGTTTTTAAAGCCCTTTATAACCTAGCTCCTTACTAACTGTCCTGTCTCCTTCTACCTTACCCCCATGTACTCTGAGATCCAGTGACACTGCACTTTCTATTCCTCAAGTAATCCCATTTCCCAAATTCATGACTTTTCACTAACTGTGCCCCCACCCCTCTCCAATACTAGAATGTTCTCCCTTTTCATTTCCACCTCTTGGCTTGACTCAGGCTTTCTTCAAGTTCCAGCTAAAATCCTACCTTCTACAAGAAGCCTTTCCTGATCCCCCTTCCCCATCACCCACCCCTTTTGAGGTTAGTGATTTTCCTCTGATAATCTCCAATTTATCCTGCATATAACTTACATGAACCTAGTTGTTTGCCTTCAACTACCACCACCACCATTAGAATGTGAGCTCCCTGAGGGCAGGAACTTTTTGCCTTTCTTTGAATCACCAGAGCTTACCACAGCACCTGGAACACAGTAAGCACTTAATAAATGCCTGTTGACTTGCTTTGATTTAAGCAGTCTTCTCGTTGATGCTATGTGTAGTTTTTGGAAAGTGTACACCAAGTTTATGGGGGGAATGTTTTGTTACTATTGTTTCTATGACTCCATCTCAATAAATGTCTTTGCTTTGAGCTAATTATATCCTCTAGGTGACTATTAAAAGTAAATGCACTGGTGGAAGCTTGTAAGCTGTATTTTTAGGAATCTGGACCCACAGAATACCTTGAACCTGGGTTAGTTGTCCCCTGGGGGACCAATCCAACCTGTTAGTACAAGCTGGGAGTGGGGGTAACCCTGGAAGAGACACTATACATACACTACTCTTTTTAGTCCCTGCTTGGAGAAACCACTTGTATTTAAATCTGTAGATCCTAAGGTTAGAGCTTGAAGAATTTTGAGAGAACAATTAGTATAAACCCTTCATTAAGATGAAATCAGGAGAGGCCCAAAGTGACTTAGAATCAGTGGGATGCTGGTAAATATTTAACAATCAGTTCTTCAGGAGGGAAAAAACGTACCCTGTGACACACTTTTAATTTTAATTTGCGTTCTTAACATTTCTTACTTCATTCTCTTAAGTCTAGACAATAAACAAAACAATAAATCAAGCTCTGGTTTGTAGCCTTTGCTAATTCCTGAGATATAAACACTCACACTGAGAGCCTGCTGGAACTGGACACTGCTAAATTATCAGGGGGAAATCACTGGCATTAAGCAGGGGGTGGGGAAGAGATCTGTGGGTGAAGAGGAGGAGGGTAGAGGAGGGAGAGAGAATCTGAGGGCAAGGGGGAAGATGAAGGGGAGAAAAAGGGGAGGAAGAGAAGAGGGGGAGAAATAGGAAAGGCTTCTTTTAGAAAGTAGGACTTGAAGAAAGCTAGGAGGGGTGGCTAGGTGGCACAGTGAATAGAACACCGGCCCTGGAGTCAGGAGGACCTGAGTTCAAATCGGCCTCAGACACTTAACACAAAAACTGGCCGTTTGACCTAGTGCAAGTCATTTAACCCCAGTTGCCCTCCAAAAAAAGAAAAAAAAAGCCAGGGGCACCAGGACATAGAGAGGAGGAGGAAGAACATTCTAGCCCCAGTGAAAAGACTTCACACTGGAAAAATATTAATAGCTAGCATTTATACACCTCTTTAAGTTTTGCAGTGTGCTTTATAAATATCTCATTTTGACCTCACAACAACCCTGAGAGATAGGTTTTATTATTATTCTTACTTTACTAGGCTGACAGGGGTTAAGCCATGTGCCTGGGATTATACACAGCTGGTAATAAAAATAGTGTATAACATTTACATACTTATTATGTGTGCTAGACACACTGCTAAGTGCTTAATATTTACTGTCATTTGATTCTCACAATAACCCTAGGAGGTAGGTTCTATTATGAACCCTCTTTTACAGATGAGGAAACTGAGGCAAACAGAGGTTAAGTGACTTGCCCAGTAAGTGTCTGAGGCTAGATTTGAACTCAAGTCTTTCTCATTCTAGGTCTAAGGCTCTATCCACTGGACCAGCTAACTGCCTTCATAGCTAGAAGGTACTTTAGAGACCATCTTGTCCAATGTTTCTTAAATTGTGGGTCAAGACCCCATATGGGGTCGCAAAAAATTTGGCAATAGTAAAAGGTTTCTGACCAAAAATGAATTAACAATCAAACACATAATGAATCCAAGGTGTTTCTAGCAGCACTTGCCCATGTTCCATGGGGTAACTTCACCTCAGCCTTGGTTCTGAACACAAAGCATGTGCCCTTTGTATTGTGCATGCCCTCAGGCCACAAAGCCCCTAGTAACAGGAAAAAGAAAGAAACAAGAGTGGAAAAAGTATAAGAAGCCTTGATTCTAGTTCAACCGCATTTTTCCAGGGGGAAATTGAAACTTAAAACAGTTAAGAGATAGAGTAGTAAATGCTAGAGGCCACTCTATTATTAGAAGCCTCCTCTATAATTGAGCCTCAGACACCATCATACGGAAGTCACTCACAGAGGAAGTATAAGTTCAAATTCTCTGATTCCAAATCCTGGGCTCTTTCCATTGCGTTCTCCTCTCCCGTTTGGGATTTTTTGTTTCAAATCTTGTGTTGTTGGGGTCTTTGTTTTGAACAGTTTCAACATATGAAGAGCTAAATAGCAGTTACTGAATAAAAGATTTCATCATTTGTAAAACTGATGTCTTTTACACACATACGCAAAAAGGTTTCTAATAGGGAAGCTAATATCACATCCAGATTAAAAGGGACACACATGAGAGCTGGGGTGAGAGGGATGATATCAGAAGCAGTGGGATTGGGGTACAGTGGGGAAAGGAGGAGGACCCTCACTGAAGCCCAGCTTTGCCATTTAGAATCTGAGGGACTTTGGGAAAATCCCTTAACCTCTCTATGCCTGAATTTCCTCATTTATAAAATGCAATAATAAGTAGACTAGATGACCAATCTAGCTAGACCTTTCAAAATAAAAAGTAGACTAGATGACCTTTGAGACACAATCTAGCTCTCCAGTTTCCCACAAGTCTTAGTGCCATTTGAAGCTATTTAAGCTTTAGTCAATTAAGGAGGTGTCCCAAAAGTCTTAGTGCTAATTTAAACTAGTAAAGGATAAAGAGTTCTCTGTGATCCTGTGAAATGAATGAAGATACTTTGGGATAGTGATCTATCTCCTCTTACAAATGATTAAAAAGCTGCTTTTTACTTAGCATTCCTAGGCCAATGCTATCTCCAAATCTTGTTTATGAGTAAACCTCATGAAAGAATTAATATGAGATCCAGTGAAGCAGTTAGATGAATCCCAGCTTGGGATCAAGTGAAATTTATTTAGCATTGATATTCAATGCCCTTTCTTGATTATTCAGGTATTCTCTTATCCCATGACATTCCTCAACTCCATTGGCCTTTCCATTACACCACAGAAAGACAAGATCTCTGCCCTCTGAGCTCACTGAGTATACAGCTTCTTATGTGAGTCAAGGTTGTAGCATTTTCATGTTTTACTCAGAGAGACTATCTTTTATTCTGCAAGAAAAAGCCTTGTGGAATAGAAAAAAATCCTTACTCTTCTGCCATCTTATCTTCGCCAATCACACAACGCTATCTACACCTCACTCTCTTCTCTCTGGCCATCTTCTACGTGCTATTCTTACTTTCCTTACTTCCCATTCTGAAAACATGAACCGTGATCAAAATAAACTCTGCCCTTCATTTCTGGATAGGACATATCAGTATATTCCCTATGGTCCCACTCACTACTACCATTTTAACTTTCCAGATCAAAGTGTCCCTTCTTGGCCACTATTCCTCTCTAGGTTCCAATCTGGAAGGTGTCATATTTACCAGGTGTGACTTGGGGTGAATTAGAGTAGAAAAGAACCTCTGAGGTCATTTCCAGCTCTAGATCCATGATCCTAAAACCTCACCCCCAGCCTAAGAAGGGGGATGCCTTGTAGTTTCCACTACCTGACAATTTGTTTGCAGTGGTTATTTCCTCCTAAATTAAAAAAAAAAAGAATGGTAAGGGACACTGTAGCAGAGAGCATCAACAACCCATTTTACAATACAATCTAAGTATAGTAGTCTTACTAATAGTAAGTCATACGTGTAGCAGTTTAAGACTTAACAGGGTTTACAAGCAACTCTGTGAAGTATATACCATAAATATTATCCGCATCTTACATATGAGCCTTCTCAGACTCAGAGTGGTTAAGTGATTTGCCTTTGGTCAACATAGCTGCTATGTCATGGTCTCCTTCAAGAGCAAAGGACAAAAGCAACAACAACAACTTCTGAACCAGAGGTTCAAACCTAGGTCTCTCCTATTTGGGGACTTTCCTGAATACATCCCACTTATATTTGATCTCTTTATAAATACCTGTTTTCCAAAAGGAAATAGATGTCATTGGCCCTTGTGGATCATTCCTAAAGTATCTGTAGGCTCTCTAAACACATTAGCTACTCCAGCTTATCCAAATTCAGGTCTTTAGAACAAATATACATCAAAGTGAGAAGGCTCATTTACTTAGCTTTCCTGGCTATTGTAATGATCACAGTAATATTAGTGGCTTCCATCTTGACACATCTGAAGTTCCATATTTTGGATGTAAGTTTTCAGGTTGTAAGTTGCCCATAATATGTGATAAAGGTTTCACTCCACTCCTGTGAAAAACAAAAACCTTGACTAGTTTGGATGGATGAATTAATTTGAATTCCAGAAATCTCTAAGGGATTTTCAGTGATCCACTTTATCAGAGGGTTAGTAGAGGTTATAATTATTTCTTTTCAAGTATCAAAGATAAAATGGCCTTCAATCCTCTTTTTTCCTTAACAACCTCTTAAAAGGTTCCCATGGTAATCAAATGACCTACCCTAGACAAGGGAATAAAGAAAGGCCTGGAGTCCCAGTAATTCTTGTTTCTTTTTAAATTTGAACAATAAAAGCATAAATTGTGTCTAAAATCTAATACAATGAGGTAGGCCAGGAAAATGCTTTCTATATGTTACAGAATCATAGATCTAGAACTAGAAGATATCTCAGAAGTCATCTAGTAAGACACCCTCATTTTACAGATGTGAAACTGAAGTCCAGGAAGATTCAAAAGGTCCCACTCATAAATAGGGCTGGAGTTTGGACCAGGTCTGGGCCTTTGACTCCAGAAGCCATGTTCTTTCAGAATCTGGCTCATGATAATAAAAGCCAAGGCACATTTGGGGAGATTTTCTGATTTTCCAGGCTTTTACCCAAAAAGGAAACTATATATTAGAGGGCTGCAGTGGCCTATATAGCTGCCCTCAATTTCCTTGACCTTTTTAAGAGCACCAGGTAGCAACTTCAGCACTGCTGTTGGCCATTGATTAGAAATCAACCTTGTGTGTGGCAAAGAAAGGGGAGGGGATGAAGATTTTGTCTTGGAGTCAGAGTGAATGAATTGGTGTAGGGAGACAGAAGAAGCATGCGAGTGAGTGTCAGCTTGGTGTCAAAGTGATGCAGTGGGGTATTCAGTACTGAATGATGTGGCATAGTCATTGAGAAAGCTGGGAAAGAATGATGAGCAATAAAAAAAATTCAGTGAATGTAAGAGCCAGAGAGAGGAGATAGTAAGTGCTAAAGAAAGCTTGAGATTGGAAAGCTCCAGCTGTGCAGAGTCTGGTCTGTATTATACTGAATATGGGAACAGAGCAAATCTGGGCTCCTATGCCTCACATACAGAAAAAGTGGCAGCATAAAAAGTAGAGTGATGAATGGCTTTTTTAAGTTTTATTCCTTTTATACTTAACATCATTTCATTTCTAACTATATCCCTTTGCCCTCCCCTACCCAGACATTTTCTTTAATAAAAATTTAAAACAAGAAAAAAAGTTTAGCAGAACCATCCAACTCATCAGTCAACCAACAGCATATACAACATTACACACATACACATAGTCCCCCACCTCTGCAACAAAAGGATAAAGGTACATTTTCTTTCCTCTTTTCTGGGGCCAACATATATATATATATATATATAATATTTGATATAATTTATTTTTCTTTCTGTTTACACTGTTGTAATTATATGTAACATTTTCCTGATTCTGTTTACTTCACTCTGCATCAGTTCATATCTTTAATGTTTCTCTGTATTCTTTGTATTTGTCTATATCAGTTGACTCTGCTAAACTTTTTCCTCTTTGTTTTATCTAACCAAGTTTCAATGGGAAGGGTTACATTAAAAAATTAGTATACAAAAACAAAGCACTGGCTATATTGTTTTACATTTGTATATGTTGGTTTCCTGGTTCTGCTTACTTCTATCAGTTCATAAGTCTTCCAGTGCCTCTCTGAATACTCCATATTCATTGTTTCTAATAGTATAGTATATTTATGTACCCTAATTTGTTTAGCCATTCCCCAGTCAATGGGTACCTACTTTGTTCCAGTTTTTGCTACCAAAAAAGTAGTTCTATGAATACTTTGGTAAATATGAGAACTTCCCATCTTTTGACTTTCCTACAATATATTCCTGGTAGTGCGATCTCTGGGTCAAAGAGTTTAGCCATTCTAGTCACCTCCTTAGTATAAAAATTAAATTGCTTTCCAAAACAGCTGAACCAATTCACAGCTCCATCAACTACATGTTAGTGTGTGTTGTTTTTCTCTCTTTCGGCTTTGAATCTTTCTGTTTCTTGTCATTTGTCTATTTACTGGGTATAAAATGAAACCCAGAGTTTGGTTGTGTTTTTTTAGTCACATTTTTCTTATTGTTAAGTAATTTAAACAATCTTTCAAGTGGCTACTAAAAATTAACATTTCTCTTTAGAATTTTTTGCTCATACACTTTGGTCATTTATCTATTAGAGAATCGTACCAGGTCTTATATTTTTTTGCAAGTTCTTTATATATCTTAGATACCAGAGCTTCATCAGAAATATTTGATGCAAAGAGTTTTCCCCCTATCAGCAGGTTCTCTTCTTGTCCTAGCTGCATTGATTTTGTTTGTGTAAAAGTTTTTCAATTTCACATAATCAAAATTTCCAATTTTTTTTTCTCATCCTTGTCCCATTCTTGGTTTCTTAACCAATTCTCCCTCTAGCTATAGTTCTGAACAGTATCTCCATCCATTGAGAGGCTGTTAGTCAGGTTTGATCTTATGCAACTTATCTAAGGTGGGTGTTTTCTGAGATCCTCCTTATTTTTGTTTTTGTTGTGCTTTTTTTTTTTTTTTAAAGAAAGTGTCCTGAGAGGTAGGAGAGACAGTTATGGAGAAGGAGGTTAGGACATATTCAACTCTGAGTAATGGTTTTGTGATACATAGTTCCCACCTAGTAAATCTGGGGAAAATCTCTGCATGTACTGACTTCCATCCCCAGGATACTGAGATTAGCTCCCTACTTGCTTATAGTTCAACAGGATAAAGAAAGATGAAAGGTCAAAGAGAACAAAATAGAACTCCCACCAAAATGCTTGAAAAATAAGACACCCTCCAAAGATCAATTGCCTTTCAAAGTTCTATACAGTCTAACCAATTTATTAATAGGCAGGTTCTCCCCTACTTTCCCCTGCTGGCATTGACAGGCACAGTATCTCCTACAATCTCTCAACAGGCGATGTCAGGAATTCCTCCTCATAGCTCCCTAGCTCTCAGCAGACACTGCCTGTTTTGTGCTTATTTTATTTTATTTTTTTTATTAATAATAGTATTTATATATATATTTGAAACATTTAATGTTACGACCTTGAATTTCAGATCCATTTCCTTCCTCCCTTGTCACCCATTCCTTCTTGGGATATAAGTAATTCAGTATATGTTATACATGTCTAGCTATGCAAAACATTATCATAGTAGATATATTGTACAAGGCTGCTTATAATTCCTCCCACTCATCCCACCCCCCACCTGGTCCATTCCCTACATGATCCTGTCCCTCTTCTATAGTGGGTACTTCCAACCTCCCCTCACCCCAAGGATGCCCTCCCATCCATCATCCCTCCTCTCATCCCCTTCCCCCTATCCTGCTGCAGGTTGAGATATCCCATTTAGTATGTATGTCATTTTCTCCCTGAACCAAATTCAATGTGAATGTGGTTTTGCCTTTTTAGCCTTCCTTATTCTCCCCCTCCTTTGCACCCACTTCCTCTACATGAGATAGTTTACCCTACCAAGTCTCTCCCCGTCTCCTCTTGCCACTTTCCTCTCTCACCTCATAATTTCATCCCTTGAGTACTCTCCCTTCCCAACAAAATCAACCTATGCCCTCTATCCATATATAACTGTAGCCATATACACACACATTCACTTATGTATTCGTATGACCACACCCCCTTCTTCCATTATTTTCATAGTGGGAAAGATATCATCAGTCACAGATATTGCTTTTCCATATAGGAATGCAAATAGTTCAACTTTGATAAGTTCCTTTTGATTTCTTTTCCCTGATTACCTTCTCAGGCATCTCTTCCTTCTTGCGTCTGGATGTCAAATTTTCTATTCAGCTCTGTTTTTTTTCTCAAGAATGCTTGAAAGTCCTCTATTCCACTGAATGACCATATTTTCCCCTGAAACAAAATACTCAGTTTTGCTGGGTAGGTGACCCTTGGGTTCATTCCCAGCTCTTTTGCCCTCTGGAATATCATATTCCATGCCCTTCAATCCCTCAGTGTGGAAGCTGCCAGGTCCTGGGTTATTCTGATTGTGTTTCCACAATATTGAAATTGTTTCTTCCTGGCTGCTTGTAGTATTTTCTCCTTGATCTGGGGATTCTGGAACCTGGCTATAATATTCCTGGGAGTTTTCTTTTGGGATCTTTTTCAGGAGGTGATCGGTGGATTCTTTCAACCTCTATTTTGCCCTCTGGATCTAAAACATCAGGCAGTTTTCCTTGAGAATTTCTTGAAGGGTGATTTCTAGGTTCTTTCCTTGATCATGGCTTTCAGGTAGTCCAATAATTTTTAAATTGTCTCTCCTGCATCTATTCTCCAGGTCAGTGGTTTTTCCCATGAGATATTTCACATTGCCTTCTATTCTTTCATTTGTTTGGATCTGTTTAATAGTATCTTGATTTCTCATAAAGTCACTAGCTTCCATTTGCTCCAGTCTAACTCTGAAGGAATGAATCTCCTCAGTGAACTTTTGAGACTCTTTTTCCATCTGGCAAATTCGACTTTTTAAGGCATTCTTCTCCTCAATGCCCTTTGGGCCTCCTTTGCCATTTGAGCTAGTCTATTTTTTAAGGTGTTGTTTTCCTCAGTCAGGCTGTTGACCCTCATTTCATACTTTTCCTGCATCCTTCTCATTTCTCTTTCTAATTTTTCCTCCACTTCTCTTATTTGATTTTTAAAGTCCTCTTTAAGGTCCTCTATGGCCTGCAACCCACTCATGTTTTCCCCTGGGGGCTTTTGGAGCAGGACTTCTGACCTCACAGTCCTTTTCCCGCTCTATGCCCCCAAAATAGGAGTCTAGGGTTGCATTTTTCTGTTTCCTTTGCCTTGGCATGTTGCCACTTAATTGCTTGATTTTTGGGCTTGTTGCCACACTATGGCTTTAAGGCCAGATAGAGGAATTTTCGTCCCGAACGTGTGGGGGGCAACTTCCGTTTCTGGCAAGCTGTAAACCTACCCACAACTTCCACCCTAGATCACAATCCAGATCCAGGGAGGTTAAAGCAAGAGCGATTACCCCCCAAGACTGATCACTGGATCTCCCCACGATTTGTAGGCTGGGAGCCGGAAATGCCTATGAAAACTACACAATGGCGTGTCTCCTCAGCGGCTTCTAGCCCCCAGGGGAGGGAGCTGACGCATTCCCCAAATACAGGTCCCAAAGTCCATAGGACACTAACCTCTTACTTTGTCCTAGGCAAGTCTATGCTGATAATTCTGGGGTCGCCACAGTTCCTGGTGTTCTGGGGTTCCTCCAGCCGGCTGCTGGCCCTGCCGCCCTGGGGCTAAAACCTCGGCTCACGTGGACCTGGGCTCGGCTCGGCTCCTGTGCTCTGCGCGCGGCCGGCTCCCAGACCACTGCGCTGGTCCTTCCTGCAGGGTGCTGGGCTGTCCTCAGCGGGAGGTTAGCTTCTCTGTGTCGTTCTGTGGGTGCTGGGGCTCCAGAAGTTTTTCAGAGTCCTTTTTTACATAGTTTGTGGAGAATCTGGGGGCAGAGAGGCTTGAATGAGCTGTTTCTACTCCGCCATCTTCCAGACACCGCCTGTTGTTTTCCACATGGCTCCTTTAGAAAGCCTGTGCCATCAGACATTATTCATCTCCTTCATAGCAGTCCTTCCTATGGCTTTGGATCAATTCCCCCTGCAGCTTTCTATTATAGTTCCTCCAGAGTTTGCCTCTCTAACAGGAGATGCAGTATCTGTTCTTCCCAGAATCACTGTAACAGAAGTACACTTCTCCATTGCCACTCAGCATCCAGTCAGGAGAAGGCCTCTGCTAATACTAAATACAATTCCTGTTCTTGCAACCATTTTCCCCTGGATATTCACTGTCACTGGGCCCAGGAAGGTGGGGCTTCTATTCCTGTGCCACATAGAAACTGTCCTTGAATTTGCTATTCTGCTTAGAAATTGTACTTATTCTGCCAAATACCAGCATAGCAGCACACTAACTTTCCTTTAATGATCAAATATTCATGTAGGTAGGTGTCTCCTTTGATACCAAGATTTCTATCCCAGCACTGCTTCTGGGAAACTAGGCCTCTAACTCTGGCCCCTCTCAGACATGGGTTTGGAAAACCTCTTGATTCCAGAATTATTGGTTGGCTACAACTACTCTGTTCTGTGTCACAACATCAATACTGCAACTCAAGGACTAGATTTGGAAGCTTTATCCTAGCAACTCATGCTATGCATACAGACATAACTGCTCTACTTAACCATCTGAAGAAAGGAAATCTCAACTCTCAGTAATTTAGTGTTTCCAGATGCTAGGCCTTTCTATAAGTAGAGGGTTTCAGCCACTAAGCTCAAACTAAGTTCCCCTTCTTCTATAGGATGTATGATCCCACTCTATATTGGAATGAGGGAAAGGAATTGTTAGTGAACATGAGTTCTCTCATGTCTTTGTGGAGTTCATCACCAGATATTTATCAACCTAAAAACCTGACACACCCTCCCTATTTCTCCTTTGTTTGAAAGAGCAAACTGATATCCTCCATAATTACAAGGTCCTTGAAAATGGAAGTCCCATTTGAAAAGTACCCCTCACATGGCTAGTGATTTCCAACCTCTTTTCCCCATAATCCCTGCGCCTTCTCCATGTGCCAGACAAGAAGAGAGCTGGGTCTAAGGGCATAGTGTTGAGTGATTTTTTTTGTGTATATCATCCCAAATTGCTTTCCAGAATAGTTGTACCCATGCATAGGTCCACCAGCAGCACATCAGTGTGCTTGTTTACCAACAACCTCTTCCACATTTGTTATTTTCCTTTTTTATCATCTTTTATAACTATTCGCTAATAGTTATTAAACTGTGCTTAACCTTTGACCCAGGGTTACCATTATTTGGCTTATGCTTTTCATTCCAAAAAAACAAAGTGGAAAAGGTCCCATATATACAAAAATATTTAAAGCCACTCTTTTTTTTTTCAAGGTAAAATATTAGAAACTAAAGGGGTACCCATTAATGGAAGAATAGCTTGAACAAATTATGTTATATGAATATAATGGAATACTGCTGTAGGGAATAATGAAGAAGATGGTTTCAGAGAAACTTGGGAAGACTTTTATAAACTGATACAGAGTGAAGTGAGCAGGACCAGGAGAAAAATTTACACATTAAAGGCAAAAACCTTTAAAAAGACTTAAGAGCTCTAATCATTGCAATGACTAACCCCAATTTCAGAGGAACCATCTCCCAAAAGAGAGATGATGACTCAGGGTACAGAATAAGATAGATATTTTTGGACATAGCCTATGAAGTAAATTATTGTGGATTGCTCTGCATAAATGTTATAAGGGCTTTGTTTTTCTTTTTAAAAAAATTAGGAGTGGGGAGGTGGGAAGAAGAGAAACTAGATTTTTGTTTGCTTAAAAAAATAAAATTTAATTGAAAAAAATTTTAAATAAATTAATTTTTACCTTGAACATCATCTCTCATTATATCTACCTTCTTGTATCCACGGAAAGCTGTTACCCTCTAGATAAGTATACTACATCTCTGGACACCCTCACTGGTATTACAGGAATTTTCTGTTGTGTCCTTAATACATTGAGCCAGGAGCAGGAGTTGGCATACTCTATGTTCCACATTGCCTCTTAGAGACCATCCCTCTCTCTGTATTACTTATCCAACTCTCTTCCTTTGAAATTCTCTCTACCTATATATGGTCTTTATCTTAACAATAATATTAATAATAACTATTATTACTTTTATTTATAGAGTCTTGAAATTTATAAAGTATATATTTGTATGTCATACCTGTGTAGTAGGTATCATTTTCTCATTTTCTAAATGAGGAAATTGACACTGAAAGGTCAAGTGACTTGCCTGTGTCACAAAGCTCATACTTTTGTCAAAAGGGATTTGAACCTTGATATTTCTGATGTTCCAGCCTTCAGACCTGGATCTTCTAACTCTAGCACTCTATCCACTATACCGTAGACCCTTCTTTTTTTGTGGAGTTTGGTATATTTGGTTCATAGTCTTCCTCTTCATCCTAATGCCTGCCCTCCTGTTTTGGGGCTTCAAAATAAACACTAATGTTCCCTCAAATGCCCTCTCCTCCTAGTTCATCAAAATCCTAAACTGAATGATCTATACTTGTATTCTAGGGCAGCTAGGAGGCACAGTAGGTAAAGTGCTGAGCCTGGAGTTAGGAAGATCTGAGATCAAATCCAGTCTTAGCCACTTATTGACTGTGTGACCCTGGGCAAGTCACTGAACCCTGTTTGCCTCAGTTTCCTCACCTGCTAAATGAGTTGGAGAAGGACATGACAAAACCATTTTTGTATCTTTGCCAAGAAAGATGAATGGATGAATAGGGTCATGAAGAATCAGACACAACTGAACAAAAACACAATACTTTTATTCTGCCTCAGTCACCCAGAGGGATGATCATTGCCGTAATCTCACCATATACATATAACTAACTCTCTATGTCCATGATCCTGAACTCTAAAATTCCTCTGTGATCATAAGCAATCCTTCTGTTCCCTCTGCCTCATTCCCTCCTGTTAAATCTATTCTTTCACCTCATTACAAGTCATTTCTATTCCTCTCTGCTCTACTAGTCCTTTACTCTGGCTTAACTTTCCTCTTTTCACAGACCTGACCCTATAATGAACCAGTTCGACTCTACATTGTTCCCTGCCCTGGAATCCCTTGCCCCTTGGTCTCCAGCAATTCATCCATGATGCCCAATCTCTTTTACAGACCCAGTCTAGGGAAGTCTCCTTCTATGCAATGCCTTTTCAGTCACTCCCATACTGCTAAATCAAGTCACTCAAGCTGGGTGGAGGGGGCAACTAAACCTTCTGGGCATGCATAACCAAATGCCAGAAACTCATCTGCAAATGAATAAGGCATCTGAGCCTGAAACTCACCTCCCATTCATACACAGATGATTAACTTTCCACTGACAACATTTTGACCTACAGTTCCAATACTTCTATGCCCTCATATTAACTAAAGCATCTCCCTGCTCCTCCAAACACACATACTCTGTCCTCTGCACCCTCAGACTCCCAGTTTCTAATCACCTAGTCCACAGACTACCAGCATAAGGAGAATATCTAATACTTCTTTCTGGCTGGAGAAATTAATTACCTATTATGTCACTCTTTTTGTCTATTGCACACAATTGTCTGACTTTCTAGTTAAGCATCAGGAAGTAGACAGAGCATCTGGCCTGGAATCAGGAAGACCTGAGTTCAAATACTTACTAGCTGTGTGTCCCTGGGCAAGTCACTTAACCCTATTTGCCTCAGTTTCCAAATCTGTAAAATGAGCTAGAGAAGGAAATGGCAAACCACTCTAGTATCTCTGCCAAGAAAAATCTAAAAACCACAAAAGGTCAGACAAGCCTAAAACAAGTCAACAACAACAACACCTAGTTAGGCACGCCAAGTCAAACAACAGCGTTGGTCCTAGCATATTTAACTCAGTACAATTGTACCATTTTGGTTGAGGATTTTTTTATTTTAGAGGGCAATTGGGATTAAGTGACTTGCTCAAGGTCACATGGCTAGTAAGTGTTTGAGGCTGGATTTGAACTCAGCTTCTCCTGACTCCAGGGCCAGTGCTCTACTCAAGGTGCCACTTAGCCCGCCCCATGGTTGATGATTTCTTGCTAGGAGATAGATCACTCCCATAAAATCTTGGTGCCAATCATTTCCAGCATAATTGTTTTCAATTATAGATTACTAAACAAAATTATCTCTCTCTTACAGACTCTATTTCCCTCTGCTGAAATAAATAGTCCATCTGTTCTTGAGGAATCAAAGTTCCTTATATTCAAGAGGAATCAGCAACTTCAAGAGAACCATGTATACGGGGAACATTTGCAATATATTTTCATAATAGAATCCAACAGCAGCAGCCATAACTCACATTTATGCAGCATATATGAAGAAACACTTTCCACCCACTGTGGAAAACACTGTGAGGTAAGTAGGACCAAATAGAGTTATCCCCCACTTTATAGACAGTGAAATGGAAGCTCAGAAAGAGGTTGTGACTTGTTTTTGCCCACTCTGATGTCCTTATTCCAAGTTCATTGCTTTTCCCATTGCACCATTTCACTCTCCATAGAAAACTGCAGATATATTAGAAGCATTTCTCCCCAAACTTTAGGAGATTTATCCCCACTTTGTGTCAGTGGCTTAAGCAGATCAGCCACAGGAAACAGGGAAATTGATGTAACAATAGCAAAAGCATCTATCAGCAAAAGCTCAGATAACAGTTATTGCCTGAGGCAGGAAGAAAGCCTAATAGCAAGGCTTTAGTCAGGGAAGGCTAGGGGGAGGAGAAGAAGGTGCTATCCCTATGTTCAAAGCAGAAATGGAAAGACCAGGCATCACAGAGGAGTTGATGGAATGGGGTATTCTCAAGGCTAGGCCATTGTAATAGCCTGTTGGTGGGTCTCCCTGCCTCAAGCCTCTTCCCACTCTAATCCATCCTTACTATAATTCTTGAGGCTGGCCATATTTTCTGGGAGACAGGACAAAAATGCTTCCACATTGAAATAGATTAGTTCTGCAACAGATTCAGACAGGGTCATGAAATTAAGAGTCATCTTGGGTTTCTATTTCTGCACATCCTCATGTGTGAATTGGTAGACGTAACACCCTGTGGTTTCCTTCCTTGGTGTTCAGACCCCAGGGAAGTTGTCTTGTCTGTCTCTATTTAGGCAATCAGGAATCCTAAATCAGAAACATCTTTTGCTTCTTCTATTTATGGTGACAGAGTGAGCTATGATCTGGTCTTCTCTGATCACACTAGGAATCATCCTGTGATGAGATTTGGTCCTAACCTTACTGAGTCAGTATGTATTTGAAACTTGTCCTAATGAGTTGTTGTTCCTGTTTTTCTCACAGTACAACAAAGAGTAACAAACAAGGGACAGAGTCCTTGACATTTGGCTCATAGAACCATAAAAGGTTAGTGCTGAAAGGGACATAACTCAGCTCCATTCTCTTTTCTTCACTCACACAGCCACTATGTTCAGGCTGGTTCAGGCTCTCATTGTCTCTCCCCTATATGGTTGCAAAAGCATCCTAATAATTCTTCTCCCTCCAGTTCATACTCCACATAGCTTACAGAGTGATATTCATAAAGAACAGATCTGACCATGTTATTCCTTCACTTCAGAAACTCCAATGGCTCCCTATTGCCTCTACAATCAAATAAATTTAGATCCCTTCACAACCTGACTCTATCCTACCTTTCCAGGTTTATTATACATTATTCCCTTTATATACTCTACAATCTAGACTTACTGGACTACTTCCTGTCTGTTAAAGATGACAAGTCTCTCTTTCCCCCTCCTTTCTACCTCTTAGAATCTCTAGCTTTCTTTTTTCTTAGAGCTACTGACTTCATGAGACTTTTCATTATCCCCTGAGCTGCTAGTGCCTCCCTTATCCCTGAAGACCTTATATTTTTCTTCATATATTATATATCTGCTTCTCTGTGTACATGTTATTTCCCCCATCAGAATATAACCTCAGAACATATAGTAATATAACCTTCCCCATCAGAATATAAAGGACTGTTTATTTTTGTCTTTATATCTTCAAGTCCTAGAACAATGTACATAGCAGGCATTTAATAAATACTTATTAATTGATTGCTTAATCTATTCTAGTCTTATTTTTTAGATGAAGAAAGTTCCCACTTTCCTATCCCCCAAATTACAAAACTATTTACCCAAGGCATTCACATAGCTGGTTTATAGCAGAGCCAAAACTACATAATAGGTCTCCTGATACCTAGACTTCCATTTATTTTTCTTTCAGGGTAACCACCAAGGATAACCATCATATTCTAATTAAGTACTTTGAGTTCCTCAGGATTATTTAACCACCAAACAATAATAATAATTATAAATTATTTCAATATAAATAATAAATAAATAATGATAATCTATCCTTAATATTGGCAATAGCCTGAAGATTAGGAGCATAGATTTGGAATCCTAAATAGATTTAGGGTCAGTACAACCCCTTCATTTTAAAGATGGGGAAACTGAGGAAACTATAGCACCAGTCCTTGTTAAACAAGTTGTCTTTTGATATTGTCATCACTTGTTAGTCAACCACATAGAGTCTGACCTCACAAATGGAGACATAATGAATGCTGGAGGTTTTTCAAGGAGTAACAGTCCTTGGAATTTCTTCCTTACCAAAGCACGTAAAAGCCTTAGCTCATTGATCTTCAGTATACAGTATCAGGCATCTTAAAAAAAAAACCCCACCAAAACTGGCATAACCCAGTGGGGTTGGCAAGATGAAAAAAACTATTTTAATTTGATATCTTATTAAAATGACTTCATATTGTTTAGGGTACTTTTATGATTTGGGGCATTTTGTAGCACTTGTATTCTAAGACTCTTTATTGATAAGCAACACCTTTAAAAAAACACTCATTAGAGAAGACCTAGCTCTGTTCATAAATCTTTTTCCTTTTTGAGTTGCAGCAGACTAATCTGACTGGCCTACTTCCAAGTGTCTCTTAAGACTGAACTCTTGAGAGCAGATGAGAAGGAACTACTCACCCAGAAAAGACTTTATTTCCTGTACTGATTTCTTTGTAAGGTCCATTTGACTTGTATGTAGAATATTTGCCACATTAATGGTGTTTAATGTAAGTTTAAACCTTGGGAAATTATTACTGTTATTTTAGCTGGATGGGCAAAATGTCAGTCATATGTTTATTCTATCCTGTGGTTGACCGGACTTTAATCTTTGGGTAGATTCTGGGAAAGATTTGATTGTCCAAATATTAGGGGGCAAAGAAAGAGGATTCTAATCTGATTTTTTTGGCACTTTACTTGTAGTGAATGAATGTTCTCTGCTTAGATATATTATTGATGGGCATGTTATAAATTATTAAATAAAATAAAAAAATTATTTAGAACAGTGTCAGTTTTTGTCTGATTACCAGTTTTACATTTTAAAAGATGTACCAAAATTATCTGAAAATGCTTCGTTATCATTCATCTAACAAAAATTTTCCAAGGGCCTACTATGTGCAAAGCATTTTGCACATAGATAAAAAAAAAACAGCATAATTCCTGCCCTCAAGGAGCTTACACTCTATTAGAGGAGATAAAGACTAGAATAAAAATAAGTTTTACATAAGGTAAAATGGGGTTCTTAACCTGGTGCCTATGAACTTAAAAAAATTTTTAATAATAATACATCAATATAATTGATTTTCTTTGTATTTTATTTTGTGCATTTAAAAATATTCTTCTGAGAAGAGATCCTAAAGGTTCACATAACTACCAAAGGGATCCATGTCATGGGAAGGCCCAAGGAGAGAACCAAATGATACAATCTAGAAAGAGGAGGGAGGATTCACTCAGCTAAGGGCAATTGAGAAAGATCCATTGAAGGCACAATACCTGAGGCAAGTCTTGAAAGAATAAAATTTCAACAGCTAGTAATGGGATAGAGAATGTGTCCCTGACCCTGTGTGAATGCATGGAGGTGAGAGAGTGCTAGACAAGGTCCAGGAACAGTCGGCAAGTCCTGTTTGGCAGGAACTAAGAGAGGCAGAATAATGGGATATAAGACTAAGAAGATGGGCTGGTCTTAAATTCCAGGTAGAACTCATGTTTTGCTATAGGCAGTAGGGAGCCCATGGAAGTTTTTGAGAAAGAAACTAACAGGATAAAACCTGTCCATTTAGATTATTTTTGACAGTTGGTGAAAAAAAGTGGGGAGAGACAGAAGTCAAGGAGATTAGTTAAGAAACAATTTCATCAGCCAAGGCAAGAAGAGATAAGGCTATGAACTGGAGAGGTGGCAATGGAGGGGGAAAAAGTGGATGTATACAGCACATACTTAGAATAAAATCAACAAGATTGGACACTCTAGGGGCAGCTAGGTGGGGCAGTCAATAGAGCACCTGTCCTGGAGTCAGTAACACCTGAGTTCAAATTTGACCTCAGACACTTAACACAAACTAGCCTTGTGACCTTGGGCAAGTCACTTAACCCCAATTGCCCTGCCTTGCCCCCTCCAAAAAAAAAAATACTGTACAATCTACTGAATGAGGGAGAGGGAGTAGTCAAAGATGACCCATGATTTCAAGCCTAGCTAACTGGTAGAATGGTAATGCCATCAATAGGAACAGGGCAGTTAGGATAAGGGAAGGTTCAGTTAGGATAAGGGAAGATAAGTTCAGCTTAGGGCTTGCAGAGTCTGAGATCCCAGCTGTCCATCTGGGAGCTGGAGATGTAGGACTAGAACTCAGGACAGAAAGTGAGGCTAGGCATTGACCAGGAAGCAAGCAACTTAAAGGGAATAGTAATTCAAACCATGAGAGTGGATAAGATCCCTGGGGAAAGAAGTGAGAGGACTGAGTACAGAGTCTATTGGCCCCTCATATTTAGGGGGGAGGAGGAGGACAATGAACCATCAAAAAAGAAAAGAAAAGAAACATTGAATACCAGGCAAATGGGAAAATAAGTAAAACTCTATATGATGTAGTGTAAAGAGCCCTGCACTTTTGAGTCAGGGGGGACCTGGGGACCTTGTCTCCAATCATATGAGACTTTGGACAAGTCACAACTTCTCTTGGCCTCAATTTTCTAACCTGTAAAATGAGGGGGTTCAACAAAATGACCCTTCCAGATATAAATCTGTTATATTACACTAGCTGCCTATGATAATAATTTCATTACTATCAATTTACTTTATTATTTATTTTATCATCCTAGGCAGGTAGGTGGCATAGCGGATAGCTTACTGGACCTAGGGTCAGAAAGACTTTAGTTCAAAACCAGCCTTATACACTGTGTGACCCTGGGCAAGTCACTTAACCTCTTTCTACTTCAGTTTCATCACCTGTAAAATAGGGATAATAATAGCAACTAATTCCCAGAATCAGTGTGAGGGGAAAATGAGATTATTTGTTAAATGCTACATAAACTTTAAATTGCTATACAAATGTTAGCTGCTGGTGTTGCTGCTGTTATAGAATTATAGACTACAGGCTCAAAAAGACTGAGTAAACAAAAGAAGGGAGTCATACACAATGTGAAATGCTGCAGAAAGTTCAAATAGAATGAGTACTCAAAAAAGACAATCCCGTTTAGTAAATACTACATCACCGGTAATTTGGGAGAGAGCAGCAGTGGTCAGGAAGGAAGCCAAATTATAAGGGTTTTAGGAGTGCATAGATTGGTAATTAGGATATTCTTTGTCTCTGCATGCCTGATTTCTCCTGCTTCCTGTGGGGCTGGAAATTTTTGGTGTTGCCCTGGATGTGAATACATATTTATTAGAGTATTTATGCATTTGAAAATGCTCTTCTGAGAAGGGAAGAAAGTGAAGGCAGTAAGCATAGACCTCTCTTTCAAAAGGTGGAAAAGAGAGACACTCTAGGACAAGGGCTCTTAAATTTATTTTGTGTCATGGACCCCTTTCACAGTCTGGGGAAACCTAAGTATCTCTTCTTAATGTAACAGGCCTAGTGCATAAAGTGCCTCTAATCAATATCTGCCCATGTGGAAAGTCATAATTACTGGAACGTTCTGCTAATTAGTTCCAGTCTACTAATCATGTGGTTAGAAGGTTTTTCGATTGGCTACATAGCTAAAACTGGGGACATCTTCAAAAAGCCCTGAGGTAGCCTCAGACTAGTCTTTTTGGTCATTTTCTCTTTGGCTGTGCTCTACATAGCCCTGTGGGTTATTTTCCTGCTTTGTTATATATTCTTTCATTTTAGGTGAAAAAAGAGCTGCGTATCAGAATCCTGGTGTTTGAAGCTAGCTCGGTATCAGTGTCCAGACAATTAAGGAATGACTTTTAAGGGTGACCTTTGGGACCCAACCTAGCAGAAGCCGAGACAAGATAATTTGGCATGATATCCAGCAGTTATACTAAACTTGGCCGTGAACTTGTTAGGACCAACAGTAAGTAGGAATTGTAGTTAGATGTACTTAGATCTTAGACCCATAGACCACGGTAGGATAAGTGAGAGGACGCCCAGATGTTGGGGGGAGATAAATATTTGAACTTTTGCTCTTCTTTGAAGTACAAAATATATCCCTTTTTGAAAGTTAATTGATATTGAATGGTAAAAATGCAAATGAGGCATTTCTCACTGGCATCAGACAGTAGGGAAGAACATAACTGATGGAGACTAGAGCAAATGGCGCTAGCTGAGAGAAGAGATATTCTCAACACTCTTAGGGTACTCTTAGGAAAATAAGTGAGATGATTATAATAAATAAGTCACATGATTACAATGCTTTAAATTTTAAAAATTTATTTCATTAAATATTTTCCAATTACATGTAAAAATTTTTTTAACATTTGTTTTGTAAAATTTTGTGTACTAAATTCTCTCCCTACCACCCCTTCTTCACCCCTTGAGAAGACAAGTAATATGATATTGATTGTACATATGAAGTTATGCAAAACGTATTTCCATATTAGTCACGTTACAAAAGAAAACACACAGAGAAAAAAACAAAGGAAGTTTAAAAAATTAGTTTCAATCCATACTCAAAGTTGATCGGTTCTCTTTCTGGAGGTAGATAGCATTTTTCTTCATGGGCACTTTGGAATTGTCTTTGATCATTGTTTTAATCAAGTAGCTAAGTCATCCATGATTGATCATTGTTGCAATAATGCTGTTACTGTGTATAATGTTCACATGGTTCTGTTCACTTCACTTTGCATTAGTTTACATAAATCTTTTCAAGTTTTTCTGAAATAATTTTGCTCATCGTTTCTTATAGCACAATAATATTCCATCAAAACCATATACCACAATTTGTTCAACCATTCCCCAATTAATGGGCAGTTCTTCAATTTCCCATTCTTTGCCATTACAAAAAAAGGCTGCCATAAAAAATTTTTGTATAAATAGGTTCTTTTCCCTTTTCTTTGATCTCTTTAGGATACAGTCCTAGTGGTAGTATTAGAGGGTCAATGGGTATGCAGTTTTAGAGCCCAAATTGCTCTCAAGAATGGTTGAATCAGTCCACAACTCTACTAACAGTACATTAGTGGCCCAATTTTCCCACATCCCCTCCCACATGTTATTTTCCTTTCTGTCATGTTAACCAAACTGATAGTTGTGAGGTGGTATCTCAAAATTGTTGTTTTTAAGTTTTTACACATCCTTATTTAAAGCTTTGAGTTCCAAGTTCTCTCCCTCCCTTCTCACCCTTGCCCCTTATCCATAAATCTGGAAGATTAAACCTATTTTGACCTTATCCTGGTATAGGGTGTGAGATGTTGGTCTATACCTCATTTTTCCCATACTGTTTTCCAGTTTCTCCAGCAGTTTTTACCAAATAACGAGTTTTTGTTCCAAAAGCTTGAATCTTTGGCTTTACCATACATTAGATTACTATGATCATTTACTATAATGTAATTTGTTAATGAATTTATTCCACTGATCCACAATTCTGTTTCTTAGACAGTACCAGATTGTTTTGATAATTACTGCTTTATGATACAGTTTGAGAATTTCTTTCTCATTTTTTTCATTGATTCCCTTGATATCCTTGAGCTTTTGTTCTTTCAGATGAATTTTGTTATTTTTTCTAGCTCCATAAAATAATTTTTGATGGTTTGATTGGTATGGTACTGAATAAACAGATTAACTTAGGTAGTATTGTTATTTTCATTATATTGGCTCAGCCTGCCCATGAGTGACTAATATTTTTCCAATTGTTTAGATTTGATTTTATTTGTGTGAAAAGTGTTTTATAGTTGTGTTTATATAGTTCGTGTTTTTGTCTTGGCAGGTGGACTCCCAAGTATTTTATGTTGTCTACAGTTATTTAAAATGGAATTTCTCTATCTCTTGCTGCTGGACTTTGTTGGCAATATATAGAAATGCCAATGACTTGTGTGGGTTTATTTTTTATCCTGCAACTTTGTTAAAATTGTTAATAACTGTGTTTTTATGAGAGAATTGCACTCTGGTCCTGCACTGTTCCAAGTTTTTTATGCCAGGGATCTGGGGCTTTTAGCTGCTTGCTTTCTCTGGAGGGTAGGCTTACCTTCTGGCTTGTATTGGGTGGGGCCTCCCTACTGGCCTCTTCTAGGCCTGGGATTTAACTACTGGTCTGCTGGGGTGCAGTGGATCTTGCTGCTGGGTTGCTATGATGAAGGAGCCTTTCTGGTGTCTGGCCTTTGAGGAGGGGTCTTGTTGCTAGTCTATACCAGGGATGGGGCCCTGCTGTTGGGTGGCTATGGAAACCAGGTCTCACTGCTGATAGGCCCCAGGGGTGGGGTCTCAATGTTGGCCAGACCCTGGTGGGGCTTCACCATTGGTCAGCAATGGTTTCAAGGCCTTGCTAGTGGCATGGACTAGGGCTGGAGTCCATGGGGAGGGGCCTTGCTGCACTGCACAGAATGCTAACTAGAGGTCTGCTGGTTTGTAGGAAGGCAGGGCTTCCATGATGGATTGCCCCAGGCTTGGAGCCCTGCTGGAGGCCTCCTGCTATAAGGAGGGGAGGGGTGCTGCTGCTGCAGCTCTTGGACCTGGCTCCCCTCCCACCCCAGTGAGACAGGCCTTTCTTAATGGGCTGGTAAGCTGCTTCCCTAGACCGATTCTGATACGGTTTTCTATTTGTTTGGAGGGGAATTTGGAAGGGCTTCACTTCACCATCTTGGCACCAGAAGTCTCAGAGTTGTTTTAATTTTCATTGCTCTGATAAATACAATGTATTTTTCATATGAGCAATTTTTCATAATTTCAGATCAGTGAAAATAAAGATGCCCTATTTTCCTATTTAAATTCATATATCCTCTGAAATCTATCTGTGGACCTACAGACCCTGGTTAAGAAATTCCACCTAGGATGATAACTTGAGGATATGGGTTGTTCCTCAAAATAGTCTTTTTGAAACAGTGAAGACCCAACAAAATTTACTGATTGAGTGATTGGAGAGACAATGAAAGTTAATGAATAATAAATATTTACTGATTGAGTGGCTGATTAATTTTAATAAGCAAGAGCCAATGTTATTGTAAAGTTATTCTGTAGATCATTGATCCCATGGAATAAGTCAAAAATATTCATTGAATGCCTAGTGAGCATGGACTAAGTTACTGTTAGCTTATATATGAGAAATCAAAATAGACCCTATACTTGATGAGTATTTATTTCATTGTAGTTGAGAAGATAAGACATACACATGTGAGATGACTTATGGAAACTTTTCAAATAATATAGCTGCAAGTACCAAGTAATGTTCCAAGTACCAAAAGGGAACATAAAAGTGGTAAGCCCCTTTTTAAATTCATGAAAAGAATGAAATTATAGAAAATAATAAAACTGAAAAAAATGCATATGTTTAAACTGATATATAGTCATTACTACATCTGGGTTCCATACTGTGCCCCAATAAATCTGTATTTACATCCAGGGCAGCACCAGAAACTCTCAACACCAGAGGAAGCAGAAGAAGTCAAGCATGAAGAGAAAAGAATATCCAAATTGCTAACATCTCGGAATCCATGGGGTTCAAATTTCGGGAATGTTACCATTATAAATGCCTGAGGCTATATACTCTGAATGTGTCTGATCTCAACTGCTCTTGAAACTGAATGGGATCAGTACTTAGTCAGTATATTTGAGAACACAAGGTTCTCTCTGCCTATTATTCTTAGGACTAGAAAGATATGCATTTGAATCCTGTTTCTAATTTACTGTGTGAACTAAAGTAGATTCTTGCTGATCCCTAGACTGTTTAATTGTAAAATGGAATAGGGGATAGAATTGGCATTTCATCAATATAGGGAACTCTCAAATGAGGACACTCACTCTCCCAATACAAGTTGACAACCTATAGTCTCAGAGCAAGGGTTCTTAACTTGTTTTGTGTCATGAAACTCTTTGGAAATCTGGCAAAACCTATGGATCCTTCTCAGAATGTTTTAAATAAATAAAATAATATGATACTACAAAAGGAAACCAATTGAATTTAAATATCATTATCAATTTTTTTTAAGTGCACAGATACCAGGATGGGAAACTCAATCTTACTAGTTGCCTAGAGCACTGAGCCCAGAGCCAATATGTGTCAGAGGAAAGATTGGAACCTCTGTCTTCCTGTTCAATCCTTTAGCCATTATGTAACACTGACTCTTTCAGCTAAATATCAAAAATAATATTCACAGTACCAATCCCACAGAGTTGTCAGAGGACTAAACAAGATAATGTGAAGGCTTTTACCAATGATGAAATGTTTAAAATGTAAGTTATCATTACTAATAGATGACTTGATCACATAGAGCAGTTGAAAGGAAAGCCAAAGGAATGGAAGAGGTGAGGTTAGAGCCAAGTTTTGTTGGGAAAAATAAAATGGCCAGATAGACACAAATTGGTAGAGTGGAATTAGTTGAGCAGTTGTGGTAGAAATAAAAAGCAAAGGAAAGAACAAAAAAGAAATCAGATACTCAGTAATTATTATGCCCAAGCTTGGCTCTGGATGACAGAAGAAAAAATGTCTTTCCCTTCTTTCTTGGACAAGATGGTAATCTATGGATGTGAAATGTTACATACAGATTAGGTTGATGTGTTGGTTAGAATACATCAAGGGAGGAAAAGAGTGAGGATGTATTTGGAAACAAAAGTGATATAAAAACAAAATAACAATAAGACTTTTAAAATAAAATACAGATGTTTAAAACAAAAAAAAGAAATGAGGGAGCAGGCTTCTCATTAAAATCATAACTTTAGATATTGCTATAGCCATTTGCTGTGGCAATAATAATTTGCCTCAGCCTAGGGACAATGGAAAATGAAAAAAGAGATCGGATCTCATAATTTACCTATGGACATCCGCTACAGAAAAGTTAACTTAAGTAACCACATTTTCATTCAGCCATTGTAAAAGAATGGGAAACCAGGACCAAGGACAAGAGGAGGGATCTGATAGGATGGGAGAAGATGAGATGGAGCCAGGTTCTCTATTGCCCCAAGGTTTAACTAGGTAATTGCTACAGCAGGAGATGATTGGTGATATAGACAAAGGCAAGGTAGCAATGAGAAGCCTGTTCTTTTCCTTCTATCCCATCTCCCTATAGCTTAGATACCTGTTAAGGCTGAAGTCTCTAATTCAGTCCAGGAAAGGACTACAGACTCCAAGTTATAGATTAACTTCAAAGCATTTTTCATTACAATGTAGACTAATGAGTCACCAGCTTAGTTTAGATTCACAAGGTAGATCATAGAATCTTACAATTGGAAAGTTCCTTAGAGATCATGTTTTCCAACTTCCCATCCCCTGAAAATATGGTCAGTCAGGATAGAGTTGCAAGTGTATTACTCACTGTGGAGTGACCGACTCTTGGAATCAGAAGGGAACTCACATCTTCCAATCAATCTATGAACAAGAATCTCGTTTACATTTCTGACAAGTAGTTATCCAAACTGCTTGAAACCAGGGGTGTGCTGGTAAATGTTTAAGCATCAGCTATCCAGGGGGGTGAAATGTGCTGGAAATACCTTTTATTTTATTTTTGTTGTTGTTGTTGTTGTTTTTTTGGAGGGCAATTGGGGTTAAGTAACTTGCCCAAGGCCACACAGCTAGGTTTTTATTTGTGTGTGCATTAAGTATCTGAGTCTGGATACAAACTCAGGTCCTTCTGACTCCAGGGCTGACACTCTACTCACTGCGCCACCTAGCCACCCCAATACCTTTTATTTTAGATGCAATTGGGGTTAAGTGACTTGCCCAGGGCCACATAGCTAGTAAGTGTCTAAGGCCGGATTTTGAACTCAGGTCCTTCTGACCCCAGGGCCAGTGTTCTATTCAGTATATCACATGACTGCTCCCTTCAACACACTTTTAAGTTTAATCTGTGTGGTTAATATTTTCTCCATCACTCTGCTAAGTATAGGCAATCAACAAAACAATAAATTCATAGTGTCTGTCAACTTCTGAAGTATACATATCCACACAAACAATTTAACAATCTCCTTTCCAACTTTTGCATACACCTGCTTAAAGCCCTCTGGTGAGGGGAAACTCACTACTTCCTGGGACAATCCATCGGTTTTTCATACAAGAAACCTTTCTGTGACTTCCACCAAATCTTTCCATTTATGCTTCTGAAGACAAGCAGAATAAGCCCAATCTTTTTTCCCCAATAAAACAGCTCCTCAAAAAACTAGGGGGAAAGCCATCTCGTCTTCTCCTTATCTCCAAGCTAAACATCCCAAGTCCTTTTAACTAATGCCAATATGGCATTATCTCTAGGCCTTTCATTTTGTTGTATCTCCCCAGTAGAATAGAAATATCTTCAGGTCAGGAACTGTTCTGTCTCCATCTTTTTATCCACGTACCTCAAGATGCCAAAAGTGATTAGGGAAGGTCCTCACATTTTTGATAGATATCTCATCTCCCACCCCTCACCTCCAGACAATGCCTACATTGATGAGATGACAGATCCATTTGAGCATATCCGTGTCCAGTGTACTGTTATTCTCTGAATATACTCCAGCTTAACAATGTCCTTCCTAAAATGTGGTTCCCAAGGCAGAAAACAATACTTGAGGTGTGCTCTGACCAGGGCAGACTGTGACCAAAAGGGACAATTGTCACATTTTACCTCCCAGATGCTATGCCCTTCCTAATAGAGCCCAAGATTGTGTTAACATTTTTAGCTTTTTCTAAATGCTACCACTATCTCATATTGAATGTGTAAGTCACTAAAACTGTAGCCAAATGATGCCAGTAATGAGAAGCCTGCTGCTCCTTTCCTTTCTATCAATACTCCCCAGCTACATCTAAGAGTGTCTACAGAAAGAGCCACCTCCTTTTCACATGAACTGCTATCTAGTCTCATCTCCCACATACTGTACTTAGAAAGTTAATTTTAAAAATTCAGGCATTAAGACTTTTCATATATGCCTATTAAATTTAATTTTATGTCTTGCTTACTGAAAGCTTTTGAGGTCTGGAATCAGTCATCTGATGTCCTCATGTTTTCTTCCCAGCTTTGTTATCACCTGCAGTTTGAGAGAATGGCATTTATTCTTTTATGCAAGCCAGTGATTAAAAAATAATAATAATGTAAATAGTCCAAGGCCCAGGACATCTGTCTAGAGCACTCCAGTGAAGATGTCCCCCCAAAGTGACATTAAACAACTAATGATCATTCTTTGAGTCTGGCCACTTTACCAGTTCCAAATCTGCCTAATTTGACTATTGCTCAGGGATCACTTTGTCCCCTTTATTTATGCCACATAAAGTTTTATGGTATTTAAAAATGTAAAAACCATTCTTAGCTCTTGGGCCCTATGAAAACAGGCAACAATGCCACATTTCCCCTAGGGCTATAGTTTGTCTGATCCCTGGTCTAGGCCATCTCTCCATCTTTGTCATGAGAATAGCATGAAACTACATCAAATGCTTTGCTAAAATCTAGATTGCAAGATCTCTGAAGGCAATAACCATGTCTCTATCTTACGTATTATGCTAAGAAAGAAAGAGTGATGTGCTCAATGCCTGTGTGGTGGTGTCTGTTCTGGGACCCCACAATGTAAACCCATGCCCTGGCCAGCCATGTTAGAAATGTATACAAGATGGATCAAATAAGAGTGGATGAATATAATTTGATTACTGGGGAGGAAAGCAGATCAGAGTATGTATGCCTGCCTGGTCAGGAGGATTAACTCAGTTCTGAAAGGGAAGTCACATTACTCTAGTGCTTAGTAGGGTACTGTACACACAGTTTTCATATTCTACCTACATCTTACATGCAGGTTCTTCAGCACCTAGAGCAGAAACTGTGTATTTGGTATAATTCCTGGGATATATTGATCAAAACCTGATACTATTCCTGAGTGAGGTGAGGTCATCTTGAATTAAATAGGAAGTAGATTAATTTATGCCCAGCAAAGAAACTAAAATACCAAAAGATTAAAATAATTGTAGAAACTACTATTGGGTTGGTGGTGGAGGTGGCCACGGGTCATTTCTGCTCAATCACAATTAATCAACCTTACAAGCCTAACTTGTAGAGGCAGGTAATTCACACAAAGCAATAACAGAACACAAAGCTGGTTTGATTACCTGTGCACCTCTTGAGGAAGGAGCTGGATGGGTAATGAACTTTTTTTCCTGGGCTAGTAAAGGTGATTTTAATCTGCGTTGAAAGGCACACCTGTTTGGGGAGGTATTAAGATGAACATGAGATCAAGCAAATCATGTTTGATTTGAGATCATATGATCATAGGATTTAGAGGGAAGGAACCATAAAGATCATCCCATTTCTCTGATTTTACTGGAGGAAGCCAAGGCCTCAGGAGTTTATGTTACTTATCCAAATTTATTATGAAGGTAATAAATAGAAGAGGCAGGATTCAAACTGAGGGCTCCTGCCCACAAACTATGTCATTTAACTTCCTTAAATCTCAGGTTTCTTACCTATAAAATGGAGATGATTCTGATCCCGAGTACCTTACAAGCTTGTTGTGAGGTTCAAATAAGGTAACCTGTACAAAACGATTTATTATATAAATGTTCATTATAAACCAACAGCAAAAGTAAATTCAGGACTTTTTCCAATTAAAAAAGTAATTTGACATTTATTAAGCACTTACTACATGCAAGATATTTGGGGCAGTAAGATTAAAAAAATAAAAAGATTACTGCCTTCACAGAACTTATATTCTACCAAGGAGAATACAACTTATATTCAAAAAAGTATAGATGTCATTTAGTTATTCAGTCCTGTCCAACTCTTTGTAACTCCATGGACCATAGCCAGCCAAGTCCATCTATCCTCTACTATCTGTCAAAGTCTGTGCAAGTTCAAGGTTGCTGTTTCCATGACACTATCCATCTCATCCTCTGCTGTCCCCTTTTCCTTTTGCCTTCAATCATTCTCAATATCAGGGTCTTTTCCAAAGAATTCCATCTTTCTCATTATGAGACCAAAGTATTTAAACTTTAGTTTCAGTATTTGACTTTCCAGTGAATAACCTGAATTAATTTCTTTAAGTATTGATTGATTTGATCTTCTCACTGTCCAAGGGACTCTCAAAAGTCTTCTCTAGCACTACAACTCACAAGCATCAATTCTGTGGTGTTCAGCTCTCCTTATAGTCCAACTCTCACAGCCATACATTGCTACTGGAAAAACCATAACTTTGACTATACGAACCTTTGTCAGTGCAGTGACATCTCAGCTTTTTAGTGTGCCGCCCAGATTTACCATAGCTTTCTTTCCAAGGAGCAAGGATTTTTTCATTCATGGCTGCAGTTGCCATCTGCAGTGCTCTTTGAGCCCGAGAATATAAAATCTGACACTCCTTCCATTTTTTCTCCTATTTGCCAGGAAGTGATGGGACCAGTGGCCAAGATTTTAGTTTTTTGTTTGTTTTCTGTTAAGCTTCAAACCAGCTTTTATACCCTCATCAAGAAGCTTCTTAATTCTTCTACACTATCTGCCATTAGAGTGGTATCATTTGCATATCTGAGATTATTAATATTTCTCCTAGCAATCTTAATTCCAGCTTTTGATTTATCCAGTCTGCCATTTCCCATGATGTACTTTGCATATAAGTTAAATAAATAAGGTGACAATCTATAGCCTTGTTATACTCCTTTTCCAATCTTAAACCAATCACTTGTTCTATGTTTAGTTCTGTTACTTCTTAGTATAAGGAAAATTAATGACTAGCAAGTGGGAGGATCAGAGAAAGCTTCACAGAGGCGTAGTTCAGTTGAGCCTTGAAGGGAATAGGGACTCTACAAGACAGAGATGAGAAACAAGTGCATTATAGGCATGAGGGAGGGGTGGGGAAGGGCAATGGGATAATGAACAGGAGCAGGAGATCATAGAATAACAGGTATAGAACTGAAAGAGGCCTCACAGGCCACCATGTCCAATCCATTGAGTTGAGGGAAACTGCTACTAAGCCACTTTGGCTGGAATGTAGAATCTAGCTTCTCTGAAACATTGGGAGTTTTGGAGGGGAGATGGGGGGAATCAAATAGTTTTAATTTTTTTCTGCATTTTGAAAGAGTTTGCAATTTCAGGAGAGACTTTTGTCCTTAATCGTAAGGGAAGAATCAAAGTATAGTGATAAGAGCGCTAGACTCAAAATTGCAGAGACCTAGACTTGAGTCTTGGTTCCACACCATAATTAACCATGTGACCCTGAGTAAGTGATTTTAGTTCTGAGTCCCAGATTCCTTATCTATAAAAAAAGAAGATTAGACTAAAGTATCTCTAAGTTTCATTTCTTCTATCCTCAACATTCTGTGAACCTCATTTCCAATGGAAATTTCTAAAAACAAGCTTTTCCTAATGAAGAGAACTGGTTTTCAGATACCAAATAAACAGTTATTCTTTTTAAAAAACCATTCTTTTTTTTTTTTTTTTGAGGGCAATTGGGGTTAAGTAACTTGCCCAAGGTCACACGGCTAGGTTTTTGTTTGTGTGGGTTAAGTGTCTGAGGCCGGATCCGAACTCAGGTCCTTCTGACTTCAGGGCCCAGCTCTACTCACTGCGACACCTAGCTGCCCCTAAAAAACCATTCTAATCCCCACTCACCTTTCAAGATTGAAGGGAGTGTGAAAGAGAAACTCAGTTTTCTAAGAGTCAACCACATAGCTGGGTTGGGATTCTATTTTGAACTTGGGACACTGAGTTTCTAGAGTTAAAAAAACAAACAAGCAAAAAACAACACTTTTCTACTTCCTGTTTAGAGGTTTTCTTTGTATTTTATTGTGTTGTGTCCAACGAGTAATTCCTTATATTCTTATTCGCCTGCTTATGCTTTTCCCAAAACTCTTTGATGTAATAAGCTACAATGTCACATAAATAATGCAATAGCATTTTGTTGAATGGATGCATATCTGAATACTAATACTAATAGCAACTTACATTGATATAGTAGTTTACTATTTAGGAAGGGCTCCATATTTTTAAGACCAAAGTAATCTGATATATAATTGTTCAAATTTCATCTAGAAACTTGAAAGTTAAAGTGGCAACAAGCTTCCCTATCTCTTACTTTTTTTTTTATGAGTTTCGACCACAACTTTGATGTTGTTTGCCATCATGTTTTAAAAAAAAAAAAGCCTCAGGTAAGTTTTCACTTCCAATTACTAAACTGAAGAGATTCTACTGAGCACACAAAGAGCCCTGGGCCCCTGCATTAGTGTGGTTCTGTTCAGAAAGGCTTTCAAACAGTTCACGGGATCTGGAGCACCCTTGTTTTCCCCAGGTTTAGCAACAACTCTGGATGAGTGCTGGTTATCTGCCCTCCTAACTCACAAAGAAGCCCTCACTCTGAGAAACCTTTTAAAGAGGCTTGCTTTCTCAGAACTGCTTTGACAAGGACGGTTTATACTTCATTAGGTCAGAGTGACTCTGAATTCCATTTGCTGAGAGTAGCTTAACCTGTTCTTCTGCTTTTTAGGCTGGCTGCTGGAGAGGTTTCCTATTTGTTTATTATTTCAGTAGCAGCTCAGGTTAAGAGACTCTGCTTATGTCCATATCTCCTGCAAGGATCTGGGCTTCTTTTTGTCAATTTGACTATTTTTTCCACCTGATGGAGATAGTAACTCTTCTACAACTTGATCTCTTTGAGATGTAATAACTAAAAAAATTCATCACTCTGATTGCCACCAGCCTTTCCAAACCAGGCTGGTCTTCAGATTAAAGTTATAAATTTATTGCTGCAAAGCCTGTACTCAACATCTTTCTGGTTTAATAAGAGCATCAAAAACCTTCCTATCCTTCAAGGATTAACTAATTCAGATGCTGCCTCCTCCATGAAGTCATTCCTGAGCCCAACAGGTGGAAAGAATTTTTCCTTCCATTTGTGGTATCATAGCACGTGGCTTTTCACCTCTTAAAGCACTTAGATTCTAATTTGTATAATAGTTTGTACCCTGTTGGCATAGACTATAGAAATCTTAGGGTGCCGTGATGTCATGAAACTTGGAGCTAGAAGGAACCTCAGAACTCTTCTTATCTAAACTCTGTCATTTCCACAAATATGGAAATTGAGGCCTAGAGCTATGAAGCAGATGGTTCAAAGTCACCTAGGTAGTAGTAAGCAGAAGAGCTGGTACTTGAATGCTGGTTCTCTGGTTCAAGTGCTCTATTCTCTACCCAGTTTTAAATAGAAACTGATTCCTAAGAGCCAGATATTGATTTAGAAAACCACAAATTAACATTATCTATGTTGGATTATATTTTTATTTATTTATTTTGTTTAATTACATTTTAATCCAGAGTCTGTGAGTTTGTAACCTGCCTGCCACAAATGTCAGATGTGGCTGTTAGCTAATTAAAGTGGGTTTTGAAAGTTAAGAAAGCTGGGCCTGAGCAGATCATCTGGTGCTTCAGCTTTAGAACTAGAATTCAATGAGATACTTGTAAATTATCTAACAATTAATAAAAGAAGAAGTTTATTCAGCCATAGTATGGAAAGGATATTTAGCGAGGATACAACATTGATTCAGTTGACAACAGTTTTCCTACTTCCATACTGGCCATATGCATTGGCCATTAAAAAGTCTGGAGGGAAGGGTTTCTGCCTTTTCTTCTGCTGGTTTTTGTATTTAGACCACCAAGAAGTGATATCAATGGTTTGAGCCTCATTGCCTCCAGTCAATAAAATCTCAAAGAAAGGGGTGGCTAGGTGGCATGGTGAGTAGAGCACTGGCCCTGGAGTCAGAAGGACCTGAGTTTGGATCCGGCCTCAAACACTTAATGCACACACAAACAAAAAAACCTAGCCGTGTGACCTTGGGCAAGTTACTTAACCCCAATTGCCCGCAAAAAAGAAAAAAAGAGGAAAAGAAAGAGAAAAGAAAATTTCAATACCTTTAAAAAAACAAACACTAGATTAGCCTTTGTAGGCCTTATGATTTTGCTCCTACAACACAGATCCTCCCCATTTTCTCTGAGGAAGATTGGGATTGAGGACCCCAAGATAAGAAAGTATAACTGTCACGAATACTGAATCTCTCTACCACACCATATAGTTCAGATTTTATTTATTATCTTTAAAGCCCAGAACTATATAGTAACAAGTAACAGGGGTGGCTAGGTGGCTCAATGAATAAAGCACCAGCCCTGGAGTCAGGAGAACCTGAGTTCAAATAAGACCTCAGACACTTAACACAAAGCTAGCCATGTGACCTTGAGCAAGTCACATAACTCCAATTGCCCTACCTTCCACCTTTCACAAAGAAATAAAAAAACAAGAACAGAACAGACTAGTCATGAAAAAATAAATAATTAAATCGATTGGTCAACAATTAGACTACAAACAATTGGTTCAACAAATGCCATAAATATGGTCCATGTAAAGCAATATATTGTTCAAACTAGTGTATAAGCATCCCTAAAGAGGCATTCTATGGCCATAAGCAACTACTGACTTCTTGGGATTTTTTCACCAAAGGGGTCTATAATGATATTTTGGCTTCAGACAACCTATAAATCTGATGAAGATTGAAACCCCCTCCCTCCTCTTTGTTTATGCTGGAGAAGACAAGCAACCATATTTACCGTAAAGAACATTGGATTTGCCAGTAAAAAATCTGTATTCAAATCCCCTCTCCTTAACTTATTATCTTTGTGACCTTGAACAAGTTTTTTGTTTTTTGTTTTTTGCATTTCAGTCGGGTCCTCAGTTTCCTCAACTATAAAATGAGGGGATTGGATTTGATGACCTCTGTGGTCCCTTTTAACTTGCTCTGAGATTCTTTGATTCTCTAAACAGTAAATACAAATACTCCTCTCTTACTGTTTTACTGACTATGATCAGAATCTTTATTTTTCACTTTCTAGTAGCTAGAAGAAAAGATGAATTTCTGAGCTGCAGAAAGTAATTATAAGAAATTTTAGCTGAAATAAACAGAGGTAAAGAATCTTAATGAAAACAATTCCCAAAGAAGAAAAACTAAGCTGGAAGGCATCTGTAATTTATGAAGGAAAATATCCAAGTATAACCTTCCAATAACTTTAGCTCTCAGGGAGTTCTTACTCAATGTCTTCACAGTAGAGCCCAAGCCTAATGCTAGTTCAAGAACTTTTTCCATTTCCCAACTCCCATTGCTGCTACACATATTCTTAGACCTGGAAGGAACTTCAGAAGCCATCTAGTCCACTTGTGCCACAATATGAATCCCATCAACCACATCCCTGGGTGGTCATCCAATGTTACCCTTCAGTGATGGAGGGTAACCCCATTGGCTCTTAGCACAACCCATTCCATTTTTTGACAGCTCTAATAATTAAGAAGTTTTTCCTTATGTTCAGTGAAATTTCACTTCTGTGTAACTTCCAACTTTTGCTCCTAGTTCTGCCCTCTGGATAAAGAAGAAAATGTTTAATATCTCTTTCACATCCTACCATAGAAAAATCACTGAATTTGGAATCAGAGGACCCAAGTTCTTGTCTCTTAATCTTAATGAACATGAAAATGCAGCTCCTGACTTGTTCACACAAGTGTTGTAAGGATCAGTGAAGTGACGTCTTTGAAGCAGAATTCTTACCTTCATGAAATGCTATTGCCATATTGGTGCATTCTCAAAAGCTCAGTGCAGATCATAGATCCTGTTCTCTCCCTTGCCATCCTTCATTTTGTCTGCCTTTGAGGTATTTCCTGAATCATTGGGATCTTCAGTATAGGCTGAGTAGGAGAAAAAGGAAAACACAGTCATGGGCCACTTGTAAGTGGCCCATGCAAGACAAAAATGGAAAGGAAAAAGAAGAAAAGAAAGTGTACCCCAAAACAAATAAAGGTGGAGAAGCAGATCTAACAAGGAAGAAATGAACCATCCTTGAAGTAATTATAATGGTCAAGTTAAAGAATTATGCATCAAATTTCCACTTAGACATCTGTACATTAGTTCCCCATTGGGAAAGGCATATATTAAATTTAAAAGTAGAAATAATCTTGATCCAAGCACTCATTGAGTTACTTGCTTGAAACTTGAAAGGGATCCAAAGTCCTTAAAACTTAAGTAGATTTGGCTCCTTAAGAATTAAGCATGATGTTTCAGATGTTCTAGATTTGTCAAAGGCTTTTCAAAGGTCAAAACAGGTTCATGTTAAGAAAGAAAAATAAGAATTTTATGGAATCTCAGTTTTCAGAAGACCTTCATATCAGGATTATCATCCAATTCAATTATGATGAAGATGTCACACTAATCAATCATGTATCACCTTTAAATCTAGGTATTTACCCCTCCAAAGGAAAGTTTTTCCAGTATCTTTCAGCTAAAGTCTCATCTCTTCACGAAATATGTGCTCAAAGTAAGATCTGAATTTTTTTGAAATAGTACATGCAAATTAGGCTAAGAAGTTACTTCAGAACAATACAAGAAATATTAAATAATTACCATGTACAAGGCATGGCACTAGTCATGGGGTCTACATCTTTTCTTTGATCTATATCTAGGTCAATTCCACTGAAAGTTACGAATACATCTAGGTCCTAATTAGTGCAAATAATGAATAACCTGAAGTGGTCTGTATAATCGAATGAGCACTGTACAAAATTATGATTATGTAAAATATATTTATTGATTCTAGTCCAAAAGAAATAGTGTGAATCTGAATAATGCACCTAATTCGGAGGATTCAGTATTCGCACTAATCAAGAGCTAGCTAGAATTTATAGTTTAATTATAATGAGCATTAAAGCTTATTGTTCTCTTTTTTTATTTAAATTTTAATTCATTTCAGTCTTCTCCCTCCTACCCCAACTTCCCTTCCTCCTCTCCATATTGAGAATGCAAGAGAAACAAAACTATTACAAACACATATAACCAAGCAAAATAAAATTTCTCATTGCTTGTGTTTTAAATACACACACAAGTATGTAGAAGTTGTATATATATATGTGTGTGTGTGTGTGTGTGTGTGTGTGTGTGTGTGTGTGTGTGTGTGTGTGTGTGTGTGACTCCATTACCTTTCTGTCAAAAGGTGGCCAGCATACTTCATTATGAATCCTCAGGAATTATGCTAAGCACTGAAGATACAAAAGCAATAAATGAAATAATCCTTACACTCAAAGAGCATACAGTTGAAAAGGAAGACACAACAAGAACATATATAAATATACACCAAATAAATATAAAAAGATTACAAACGTATATATATGTAAATAGTAGAGGGGATCCAGAAGGCTGCATGTTGGAGATGGTATTTGTACAGAGTCCTAAAGGAAGAGAGGGATTCTGTGAGACAGAAGTAAGGGCCAGTTCATTCCAGGCCTGAGAAATAGCCAGTGAAAAAGTATTGAGAGAAGAGGTAGAGCATCCTAGATAAGAAACAGAGAAAAGGCCAGTTTGACCAGATCACAGAGTTCTAGAGAAGCAATGCTCAACAAAGCTGGAAATATTAACTGGTGCAGAGCTGTGGGAAGCTTTCAGAACTAAAGAGCTGAGTTCACATCTGATCCTAGAGGCAACAGAGAGCCCCTAGGATTTATTAAATAGGGAAGCACCATATTCAGATCTGAACTTAAGGAAAATCACTTTGGCAGCAGTATAGAGAGAGGATGGATTGAAGTGGGGAGAAACTTTAGGCAGTGAGACCAGTTAGGGGGTTGGTGCAGTAGTCTAGGCAAGAGTTGATTAGGACCTAAAGTAAGGTATTAGCTGTATGAGTAGAGAGAAGATTCAGATGTGAGAGATGTTGTGGAGGTAGAAATAGCAAGATTTGATAAATGAATAACATGTGGGGTCAAGGATAATGCCAAGGTTGCTAACCTGGGAAACTACCTTTGTCAGAAACAGGAAAGATTAGAGAAGTTTGAGGGGAAAGATAATGAGTTCTGTTTTGGGTGCTCTATTCAATACCACCTAGCCGCCCCCTCTCTGGGCTTTTCTGAGACTAGTCTCTCTTGTTTAACTTCCCCTCCTATCTGTCAGGTATTTATCTCCAAGGCATTGAGAGAACTAAGTTAACAAAATGCTCTGAGATCATAGGATAAAAATCTCTAAAAGAAGGCTAAATAATGTCATTAACCAATCACCTTGGGATGTCTTCTGGAATTAGAAATACGGTACTTTTCACCGTTAATCCTTATAACACCTCCATGTCAGCTAATACCAATTACAGCTATATCTACTTGTGACAATTGCATCAACCATAATGATCTATCA
Source organism: Gymnobelideus leadbeateri (assembly GCA_011680675.1). Classification (NCBI taxonomy): domain Eukaryota; kingdom Metazoa; phylum Chordata; class Mammalia; order Diprotodontia; family Petauridae; genus Gymnobelideus; species Gymnobelideus leadbeateri. Next base: position 336,990 of record WOXC01007639.1, read on the forward strand.
ATTCAATCAAACAACTGGTTGGCTCAAATTAGTCTAATTGATCTTTCTTAACCTAACAGCCTAATTCTTTTGAATTAGTCTGCTAAATGGCTATCCTATATTAGGTCATGTAGACAATAGCCTTTGCCTATAGGTAAATGAGGTGCAGGGAAGATGAGTGCCTTCCTGGTTAATTAATCAATCAACAAAGATTTATTTAGTGACTGCTATGTCTCAGGTACCGTGCAAAATACTGGGAATTCAAAGACAAAATGAGACAGTGTCTTCTCTCAAGGAGTTTACATTCTATAAGGGGGAGAAAATATGTACATATATAAATATGTAACAAATAGATATAAGATATTTAAGTGCAAGGTAGTAGGGGAGGAGTGAACCAGCAGTTAGGGAACCAGAAAAAGCTTCTTGTATAAGGTTATGCTTCATCTGAGTCTTGAAGAAAGTGGGAGATTCTTTGAGGCTGAGGTGAGGAAATAATATATTCCAGGCATGAGAAACAGCCAGTGCAAAAACACAGAGATAGGAAATGGAATGCTATGTATGAGAAACAGAAAGAAGGGCTATTTGGCTAGGTCACAGAGAGTAAAAATGTATAACTAGTCTGAAAAAATAGGTTGGGTCCAAGTTGTGAAGGACTTTCAAAGTTAAACAGATGAATTAATATTTTGTCACAGAGGCAATAGTTGTCTGACAAAGCATTTATCTGACAAATACTTCTTTGAGGCAATGCTATCTGACAAGGTACCAAATGACAGTAGGGTCAGTGCTCAAATAAACTTGTGCTTCCCTTTATCTCTGCCCCCTAGAAACCAGACTAGTTCCAGAATCAAGTGGCGTGGGTCCATGAGGACTGATCTTTCAGAACTAACCTAAAGCAGACCCACTTCCTTTTGGTGATTGCTCTGGTAGAGTATAGTAATTCAGCTGCCTGAAGAAAATGGAGTTGGGGGTGGGAGATACAGTGGTACAGGAGATGGTTTTCTCCACACACTTCTTAACATAGGGTTACCATATTCCTGAATTACCCATCTCCCCAAACTGGCCATGGTGTATAAAAACCTTGCCTAAACCCTGGAGATGCATATGGAACATGGTCAGGAAGCTACTTTCAAGGATTCCTCTTTTCCCTTACTTGCCTGAGAACTGCACAACTACTCCCCTGAGATGGAATGAAATCTGGAAGACTACTATACTTCCTATCCAGAAAAACAAGGTCCTTGAAGGGCCTCCTCTTTATGAGCAAAAAGTAGTTCAGGGGACATTGCCCATGTCATCACTGATCCCTGACTGCTATCCCTGGTGGGAACAGTCAGCTGTCATCTAACTTACTGACAGGAACTTACCATCTGACCCTCTGCTGTATCATTAGTACTTCCAGACTTTTCCATCCACCCTACAGCTGATCTTTCTTTTTTGTGTTGTCTCTCCCAATTAATGTGTGAGTTCTTTAATAGGGTCTGTCTAGCAGCTTTTTCTATTTGTACCACTAGTACTTAGCACAGAAGAATCACTTAATAAATGATGTTTCTTTCCTCTCCCCTTCCCTGTTTTTCCTTCCTTCCTTCCTTCCTCCCTTCCTCCCTTCCTCCCTTCTTCCCTCCCTCCCTCCCTCCCTCCCTTCCTTCCTTCCTTCCTTCCTTCCTTCCTTCCTTCCTTCCTCCCTTCTTCCCTCCCTCCCTCCCTTCCTTCCTTCCTTCCTTCCTTCCTTCCTTCCTTCCTTCCTCCCTTCTTCCCTCCCTCCCTCCCTTCCTTCCTTCCTTCCTTCCTTCCTTCCTTCCTTCCTTCATTCATTCTTTCTTTCTTCCTTCCTCCCTCCTTTTCTTCCTTCCTTCTTCCTTCCTTCCTTCCTTCCTTCCTTCCTTCCTTCCTTCCTTCCTTCTTTCTTTCTTTCTTCCTTCCTCCCTCCTTTTCTTCCTTCCTTCTTCCTTCCTTCCTTCCTTCCTTCCTCCTTGCTTATTGTTTATCCTGGGATTAACTTGTGAGAGATCTGGAGTCTCCCTTCCTTTCACCAAAACAAAGGATCATCATAAGGAAGAACACTCTGGAGTATTAAGCTCTATGACCCTACCCTAGTTTGACTTTATCTCCTCAAGGGAGAAGATTCTAAGCATCAAACATTCAGATTTGTCTACTTGAGGCAGAGTTCATTCCTTCATTTGCCCTATGACATTCACCTAGTTGTCTAGTTTCTTTGGGTTTAAAATATCCATGGCAAAGCCAATGGTGCAGTGGATAGAATGCCTGGAATCAGCAAGACTCATCTCTCTGAGTTCAAATTTGATCTCAGACACTTAGTAACTGTATGACCTTGGGCAAGTTACTCTGTTTGCCTCAGTTCTTCATCTATAAAATGAGTTGAATAAAGAAATGGCCAATCCATTCCAGTATCTTTGCCAAGAAAACCCCAAGTGGGTTCATGAAGAGTCTGAAATGTCTGAACAACAATTACATCCATTTCCCCAATTCCAGACCATTTTGTTTCCAAAAGTGAAATTTCTACTCTGAGAAGATTTTCATTTTGAGGCTATAGGGTACTGGTTTCATTAACAACTTTATCTAATTCAAAAATATTTTTGAAAATATTTTCAGTATAGTGAGGCAGGAAAAGCTCTATTGATTCTAGTGTTAAGTGTCTGGTTTTGCCAGACAAGAATATCTTCCCGAAGCCACAGACTGCATGTCCTAAGGGCTGTAACAACATCCAGTTATTTGTGTTTGGAAATCTAGATCCATGTTTGGAGCCTTAGCCTTTGCAGTCTGAATTGTATCTTATGTTGGTAGTCGGTTTTCTCATGGATACTTGATCTCAGCCAAGTAGTGGGGCTGCTACACGTGCTATGGGGAATAAGGGAAAATCAAGGGGCCTGGCCTGCTGCTGAGAACCTGAGCCCCTAGCCAGTGGCTGTGTTTGCTGGTAGGTGTCCACATCTTAAATGTGATTTTGTTGTTGTTGAGGAAAAGAACTGAGCTAGAAGAAAGGATAATCACTTAACATACTAAGTAAATGTTTACTCACCTATTCTGAACTTATACATGTATATGTGAAAATATATATAATGTGTTCATGCTGTGAGGCAGCCTTAGACATTAAAATCTGTACAAAATTTCTTTAAAGTTTATGCATGTGTGTAGGGGTGTGTGTGTGTGTGTGTGTGTGTGTGTGTGTGTGTAGTCATATTGTGAAGCATTACTGACTTCACTTGCTTCCTTTGAGACCCAACTAAAATCCCATCTTTTACTGGAAGCCTTTCCCTGACCCTCTTAATCAAAGTTGTTCCCTTTATTAATTATTTCCCATTTATCTCGTATATAGCTTGTTTTGTATATACAGTTATCCCTTCCACATTGCCTGGTTTCCATATATTGTGGGTCTGCATAAGAAATTAAATGGGAATTTGGGGGGAGTTTTGCAAAAGCTGCAGACAACCTGAGAATGAGAGCGGATGATGCAGAAAAAGTTTGGAAATTCAGAAATGCATAAAATATCTGTATAGTTTTTTACTTAACATTTACCTACATATAGCCTATGACCAAATACTTAACCCAAATTTTATAATAAGCTACTATAAACATCTCATAAAAGAAAAAGAAAAAATTCAGACTTCTTCTCTGGTATGAAGGGAAGGACAAAAAAATTTTACAAGGATTTTACAGATTGGGGAGAGGGGAACACACTCCTAACCCCTGAGACAAGGAAGGGATAACTGTATTTGTTTGCATTTTGTCTCCCTGATTAGATTATAAGCTCCTTGAGAACTATCTTTTGTCTCCTTTTGAATCTCCAGAATTAGCACAGTGTCTGGCACTTAAGTATAGGTGCTTAATAAATGTTAATTGATTGATTGAAGAAACAGCTCCATATGTTTGATGAAGAAAGTCTTAGAGGGAGGAGAACCTGGAACAAATCCTGTTGCTTCTAGATTCTGGCTATTTTACCCAGGGCAAGTTATTTAACATTTTAGCAACTCTAGGTCATTCTCTGAGACTATAAATCCGGTGCCTTAGTTCTGCTGACAGAGGGAGAGTCCTATGCGAACGAAATCACAGGCTCAGTCCAAAATATTCTTATGCTTTCATATACTAGTGGGTAGTGAGAAGCTTGAAATGGTAGACATACAACCTGGCATTAGGAATTTGAACCAAAAGATAAAGGAAAGTTCAAATGGTGTATCTATGATGTAATTATAGCCACAATGTTCTGCCAACTTGCTAAAGCAAAGTGAGTCAACATTTACTGAGTGCCTGCCTGCCTGCCTGTGACCAGATAGAGTCACTACTCGAATGAGACCAAGGTCATGGATTTGATCTCTGTGTGGGCCTGTTAGTTTTACCCTAGTCCATGACCACAGACTGCAACTTTAACCCTCAAAGTTCTTTTTGCAAATTTATGCTGTGAGTCACAAGAAGAGTCAATTAAGAAACATTTATTAAGCACCTATTATGTTGCAGGCATGGTACCAAGTGCTAGGGATACAAATACATGCAAAAACAGACTGTAAAGGACCCTGGGTGCATTATTGCAAATCTGTTACCACTGCTGAAAAAACAAATTGCCGTCCCTACCCTATCGATGGGGGTCACCTTCAAATCCAGAGGACCCCATCCTTGTTACTGTCATCACCCTTATTGTCATTTGAGTCCCATTACAGATATCAGAGTAGGAGGTGGAAGTTTACAATGTCCAGAACTGAGCCGGTAGTCTAGGGTTTTTCTCGTCAGTAAAAATTAAACCTGGAGAAAGATTCAGTAGGCCTGATTCACTGCCTGTTTGTTGCTGTTTTTAGTGGTAAGGTACCTAGAAACATTAGTTTCTGCCATTGGTGTGGCAGCTTTGGAGAGACGCAAAGTAGCTATATACCTGGGGAATCTTAGAAGGGACTAGTTGGGGGATCTTGTGTTTCCAATGCAAGATTTCTCAATGTCACTGCCTCTACTACAGTGATAGTGGTTGTCTGCTGTTCAACCCCATATTGGCACAGGAGGAGAGGAAGATAATAATTCCTCCAGCCTTCAACAGTTTGCCCCAGTTCCTTGGGGAGAGATTTTTCAGGGACATCAATAGCAGGAGCACCAGTTCCTACTTGACTTTCAAAATGGAAGTCCTCAGGGGCTCTAGGAACAAACCATACTTTCCACACTCCCAAAGCTACTTTGGCTAATGCTGTTGCATCAGTTAAATCTTGAACTGAGCAGAAACTGATGAGATTTGCAACCTCTTTGTGTTGGACAATATGTGATGGACAACATACTTTACCCTGTCAAGCTAATATTCTGCACCAAGATCCTGGAATCATGAATGTAAAGCTGGAAGGGACCTTAGAAGTCATTTAGTCCAATCACCTGATTTTACAGATGAGGAAACCCAGATTATAAAGGGAAAGTGACTTGTCTAAAGTATAAATAGCAAGTGATGGGGCAGGATTTACACCCAAGCCTATAATGCTTCTCACTGTGTCAAGCTGCCTCTCCATCTTCATTTGGATCTGGCCATTGCCATCCTCACTAACCAGCATCTCAGGTCAAAGCTATAAGCAGTCAAGGAGGAGAAGCTGGCTTGATGGAAAGAGAAATTATATCAGAAATCAGGAGGCCTAGGCTAACCATCAGGCTCTGTCACTAATTAGCTGGGTATGGTACTGTGGGAAAGAAAGCTCTCTATCTTGATGTCCTCATCTGTAAAATGGGATTAATAACACCTGCCCTGCCTCCCTCAGAGTGTTAATGTCAGGGTCGAGTCAGATAATGTATAGGAAAATGCTTTAAAAGTATATAGAACTGTACAAATGCACAGTATTATTGGTGCCACATTCCTGTCATCAAAGGTGCTACATTACTGTTATAAAAAGCTTTGACTCCAACATAATCATACCATAGAGAAGAATATCTCTGTGCCCAGAACCCTTCCTCACTTTCTCAGATGTTTTCCATCTGCTTAGCTATGGCCTCAGGTACCTTATTTATCCTGATCCCCAAACTCTAGTTTAGACATCTCCAACTGCTTGTTGGACCATAGCTTTTTGGAAGGGACCTTAGAGGCCACCTAGTCTCCTTGGTCCCTACCCTTCATTTTATAAATCAGAAAACTGAAGCCCAAAGAAGTTAAATGGTTTGCCCAGGATCTTACATGTGGCACATGGTAGAGCTAGGATTCATCCCAGGAACCATGACCAAACGCACTTCTTTTTCAACTATACTACATATATGGCCTCTTCCCCATTTGTTGCTCTTTGTCCTTCATTTTTGAAGAGGATCAGTGATACCACAGGATGATGTCTTAACATGCTTGTGAATTGGATTTAAGTGAGGCAGAGTTGCACAAAGCCATCGGAGTCATCCTCTCTTCCATAGTCATCCACATCCAGTGGCAAGACAAAAGTGAAGAATACTGATGATGGCCTGGGATGCAACAGATGACCTTGGCATCTTTGATGTCTGATTAAGCTCTAAGCATTCCCATGGCCATTGGAACAAATTGTTCTTACTTTCCCATTCCCCTGGGGGAAGTCTTCATATGCTTGGGTAAAAATATACCTCTATTTCACCAATGGGCTTAAGGCCTGTCAATTACCCTCAACCTGGTTTAGCCCAATGCCAAGGTTTTACTGGGGAGTGGCCACTGAGCACAATAAAGGTTCTTGGAGCCACAGATGAGATTTGCACAAGAGGTAGATACCAAAGGTGGATAAGTAGCCCTGAAAAGGGCTCAGCAAGCCCTCATACCAGAGAGGCAAGTCATCCCCGAACACCCTATACACCCCTCTCTCCCAGTACCTTAGTTCAATAGGCTCAAACTGAAATTTTTTTGAACAGCTCCTCTTGACTTTCTAATTTCTATGAATGACTGGTCCCCCAGTCTCATCCAGGCTCAGAGCCTCTCAGAGTCATTGACTCTCCTGCTTCTACCATTCACTCTATACTCAGTCAAACCCTGTCCATTCTACCTCCACAGTATCTCTCCAGTCTTCCTGTCTGTAGCTATTGCCAACCCTTCTAAAGCAGGCACTAATTGTCTTTCCCCTACATTAATCTAACCTTCATATATTTCTACAGTAATCTTTTCAAAACACACTTCAGATTCTATTACTCCCTTGCTCAAAAAACTTCAGTGGCTAACCATTGACTACTGAATAAATTTACTTCTCCTTAGTCTGGCATTTAAGGCCTCTAGGATCTAGGCCCAAGCTACCTTTCCTAGTTTAGCTCTCTCTCACTATTCTCTTACATTCCAGACATACTAAACTATGAACTGAATCAAATGGAATGTGTTTGAATACATACAGAATATTTCTCCTTTGGTACCATTATGCATACTTTTCTCTATTTCCTTCTCTACTCTTATTTCCTGCCAAAATCACATCTATCCATCCCTCCAGGTCCAGCTAGTTCAGACATTCCCTCCCCCAGGAAACCATTCTTGAGATCCCCAGGCAGAAATAATTCTCTTGCTTTGAAGTCATGGAGCACTGGTTTTGTGCATCTTATCACATTTTAACCTGTATCGTAATTATTTGTCTACATGTAATCTCCCCTACTAGATATAGACTTCTTCAGAACAAAGACTCCATTTGACATTTATTTCATTTCTAGGACCAGTAAATACTTAATCCAGACGTAGTTAATCCACCTAACATTCATTGGGTCTATAAGCATGCAACTTTTGGTCAAACTGTCTCAGGGAACAATTAGATCTACTTGTAAATGGAAGGGGCACTCCCTGGTAACCAAATTTCAGTTACAAAAAGTCTAAATTCAGTGTTTATGAAAACACAATCAATAAAAGAATTGGATAGCAATGTAATGGAAGGGAAGAGGCAGCTGGTCATAAGATATGAGGCAAAAAACCCAGGAATGTGAAGATAGTTAACTCTTTACTGCAAGTGTTTCCTATATGCCAGGTACTGTGCATAAAACAACAAAAAAATAAACCATCCTTAAGGATCTTACAGTCTCTTGGGAATGCATGATCTGACGAGGCCAATCATGTAGTGAGGGCAAGATAAGTTGTATTCCCCCAGCATGATGCAAGTTCCTTGAAGTCAAAAATTGTTTTCAACTTTTCCCAGTGCCTAGAACAATGCCTGACACATTGAAAGTGATTCATCATTATTTGCTGATTGATAAATATAACAAATGGCCAATGTTCATGAAATGGCAAAAGATTAGAAGTTCTCCAGTGTGCTATTTAGAGGATTTATGGGAAGAGAAAATTTCACAAGATGAGAAAATATATGGATGAGTTTCCTTCTGTGGGTGGAAAGAGTGTCGACATGACTATGATCACTAATCCATCAAAATACCAAGGCATTTCTCTGACATCAATGATGCCTGGCAGTTGCTATTGCCCAAAGGGTAAAATCATAGGATTGTAAGGCATAGTGGCCTGAACAGGAGACTTGGTACAGTGGAAAAAGTACGGGCCCTGGAGATACAAGATTTGGGTTTAAATCCTGTTTCTGATGCTTATTGCAACACCCTGAACTTCCCTGGGCCTTTTTTTCTCATTTTAATTTTTTTAATTTTTTGCGCTTTTTTGGAGGGCAATTGGGGTTAAGTGACTTGCCCAAGGTCGCACAGCTAGTTTTTGTGTTAAGTCTCTGAGGCCACACTTGAACTCAGGTCCTCCTGATTCCAGGGCCAGTGCTCTATTCACTGTGCCACTTAGCCACCCCATTTTTCTCGTTTTTAAAATGAGAGAGTCAAATTAGATAATCTCTCAGGTCCCTTAACTCTGCAATCTAAGATCCTATGATAGACCCTTTGGGCTATAACAAGTACCAGGGATCACTGATGTCATAGAAATACCATGGTATGTTGATGGAAGATTACCAACAGGGGTATGATTTGACAAAGATTATGTTGTTCATTTTTCTCCTGACTGAAAAAGAATCCCTTCCCCCTCATCCTGTGCCTTTTTCAGTGTGGGTTGATTTATTTTTTCTTCTACCTTAATATGATTCAATTTTTTTTTAAAAGATTACCCAATCTGGAAAAAACTTCTACTTAGATTTCCCATCAGTGCTATGCGGAACATACCCTACAGTATTGCTTATATGTTTCCCTATCTACAAAGGGGTATGGGGATGCAAAGAGTCATACTATAGGTTAGAAACTCTGTCCTAACCACTGAAATCCAGAGCTCCTTCTTCCAGTTGTATCCAGTTATATCCAAATTTTAAAGGCACTTCCTGTGCAAAAATGCCAAATAGGCAAAGTTTATTTTGGGCATTCCTATCTCTCTTTTAATATTCCTTCCTTCCCTTCCCCATCCCTCCATCTTCTCACTGAGATCTACCATTGAATTTTGTGGCCAGTTCTCCCTTTCTCCACTAATTAACCCCCTATGAAGAATTAACAGATAAATAATCTCCCATAAGCTCTTCTCCCTTCAAGGCCCAAAGAAATAAATCTCTGATGATGGAATTTCAATACTCTAACAACCTCAGCAAGGAGAGAATTTTGGGGTCAGAAACTCCTTAATTCCTCTCCCTCCCTCCTGCAAAATTTTACTGATTGTCTACCCATAAGTCATCAGTTAAACCTCAGTGAAGAATCTCCCCCTACCAACAAGGTTCTGTTCTGCAGGGTTCCTTTGAAATACTTCTGGAGCACATGAAGCCTTAGTTCACTGGGTCACTCAGCTATATCCTCCAGACAAAGTTCCCCCTTTACAGCGTCAGCTGATTATTGGGGCTAAGAAAACCCAATCATTGTGTATCAAAGGAGGAGGAGAAGAAGATATAATACCTCCCCTACCCCATATAAGGAACAAGACCCTTTCGAGGGCTGGGTTCTTCTTTCATAGCTACTCTTTTTTCAGTTCTCATGCTTTACCTTCCTCAAAGCTATCCTCTGCCTCAACTACTCTTGAGACTGTGTACTGCTTTTATTTCTCTTAAAATTTATTGCATTTTTAATTTGCAGAATAAAACAAGCATTTCTATAACATAGCATAATTGAAAAAGATGATTACACATGAAATTGCAAATCAGTTATGTGCAACTTGCTATTCCTTTTAAATATATAATAAAGTTATCATGTAAATTTTTTCCCTTTTTTCCTTCCTTTGGACATCCAGTGACTGTCCACTTTCCATTCCATCAAACCTGACCAAAAAACTTCCTCATCCCTCATAAAGGGAAAACAGAATGTAGATACTTCTTTGTACTCAGTTTAATAATCTCCCATATCAGTGTTTCTGTTATTTGAGTCTTCTATGATTTCCTTAACTGAATTGAGGGAAAATCAATGATGTCCTGAACAACTCCTCACTCCACATAGAAATGGTGATAACAATACTACCTCCCTCACAAGATTTGTTGGGAGATTTCAATAAAACAATTTATACAAGGTGCTTTATGATCCATAAAACTCTATGTTACTGTCATCTCTCACACTCAGCCAGGGAAAGATAATGCAATGAGACATCTTGTCAGCAATGAAATGCCAAGACAAAAGTTGAGGAGTTATTCTGAAACCATGAAATCTGCAGGCTCTGTCACTGGCCCCTGAAACCATATTTGATGCTAGGCATTGGTATTGATTGGATTTGATTTCTAAGCTGGGAGCAGTTTACCCTGCTTCCCTGTAGGGCAGGGTGGTGTGTGGGGGTACACAGCTGTCCACAAAGGCGGCTTAGGGAACTCTGGGGAACTTTGTGGTTTGGGTGGTCCCAGATTTCAATTTGCCCAAGAGCAATACATGTTACTGCCTCAGGCGGGATATCAATCCAAAATCCAGTTATACTCTTTAGGTAGGAGGTATAGAGATAGGGGGGTGATGGTGGTGGTGGTAGGGAATAAAGATGGAAAAGTACTGTAGCAGAATCTTCTATAAATTAGGTAAGAGACATGAAATAGGAGGTTGAAAAAGTGTGTGACCATGGGAGGAAACTTAATCCGGTTAGATAGATAGATAGATAGATAGATAGACAGACAGACAGACAGATAGATAGATAGAGACAGATAGATAGACATTTGCCTTTTTGAAACCATATTTTACTGATATATTTTGTTTTTAAATGATTTTTATTTCTGAGTAGATCTTGCTACCACTCCTCCATTCAGTGAGTAATCCTTTATAACAAAGATTAGAAAAGAGAGAGGAAAAAAACAATTCAGTAAAATCTGCCCACGCACAAACTATATCTGAGAATGAATACATGCAACATTCAACACCCTTGGGTCCCCACCTCTCTCTGTAGAATTTCTTGACCCCCTATTTTGTACCCCCTTCATTCATCTCTCCACCTCCTTCTTTCCTCTTCCCATTTTCTAGCCTGATGTGACTAATGAACTGAAGTAAGGAATAACAGGGTTCGAATCCTGCCAGCTACAAGATTCTCAGTGGGCATAATAGTTCATCACTTTAGCCTTAGTTTGTCATATGCAAAATGGACATAATACCTGTAGCACCCACTTCACGTGGCTGTTACAAGAATCAAATAACATAATGTTTATAAACCCGTTTTCTAACTTTAAAGGTTACATAAATGTCAAGCAGCCTCCTTCTCCTCTTTATTATTGTTGTTGTTAACTTGTTCTTAGAGGAAGAGACAACCCTTCTTGCAAATACCAACTCTTCTATTTGTATCTTTGATTCCTCTCCCGGAATTTACATTTTTAATTTAGACCATCTCCTCTTTATTCCTAGTTTTTCTGACTCTCTCTTATCTAATGGTGTTCTCCCTATTGCATCTAACAGAGCCCAGGTCTCCTTCAGCCTTTAAAACAAAACCCCAAATCCCTTCACTTCTCCCTATGGTCACTTCAGACTATCCTCTTTCATCTCTTCTTTACCCAGGAACCCCCTAGAAAAAACTGCCTGGAGAAGATGTCTCCACCTTCTCTCTTCCTGCAAAATTCTCATCCTCAGAGAAAGAACTGATAAGTAGAAGTATGCATAGAATGATTTTTACATATATATATATATATAATAATAATAATATATATAATAATATATAATATACATATCTGTATCTAATGGTAGCCATCTCTAGAGTAGTGTTGAGGGGAGGGAATAAAAAGGGGAAAAATGTATATAACTTCCAACATCAGTCAGTTACCAATGGTCAAACCCAAAGGGTTTTCCTCCCTCAACTTTTTTTTATTTTTACCTCCACAGGCATGTGTAAGAGATACGCTGAGTATATCCAGGTACTTTCTAATGACCCAGCAGCAATCTCCCTGTGGCGGGACTGGCTGAGATCTGGAGCCTGCCATGGCTAAAATAGCATTCCCAGTCTCCTAAGACCCCTAATTCCTGCCTCCTCTGATGCTACTACTCTTGCTTTCTTCCTCTGCTTCATACTAACTTCCCTTCCTTTCTTCTGGTGTGGGAGGAAGAAGAAAACACTTGTAGCTTGAGGTTGCCCAAGCCCTCTTTACAAACCTTCTTTCAGGTTGCTATGGTCTCTCCTGTTCCTGTGGTGTGTCTGCTTGGCAATTCCTATCTGCTGTTCTCCTTCCCATCCCCAAGACCCCATTCTCTCATCCTGCCCAGGGACTCCAGTCAAATATAGCCAGGTCAGGGAAAAAATGGCCTAGAAATTATTAGTCAGTTAAATGGTGATAGCTAGTGTGCTGGGCCTAAAGGCCAGGCCAGGCCTGAGTTTAAATCCAGCCTCAGATGCTTGTAAGATGTGTGGCCCTGAGTGTTATGGGAATGTAAATTTTTAAGATCTTCCCTGCCCCTAGGCTTATGTGCACCTGGAGCCTGTGGTTGGGAGGCTTGTTTTTCAAGAGATACTTTGTGTGGGGCGGCTAGGTGGCACAGTGAGTAGAGCGTCAGTGCTAGAGTCAGAAGGACCTGAGTTTGGTTCTGGCCTCAGACACTTAACACACACACAAACAAAAACCTAGCTGTGTGACCTTGGGCAAGTTACTTAACCCCAATTGCCCTCCAAAAAAGCAAAAAAAAAAAAAAAAAGAGAGAGAGATGCTTTGTGATTGGGCAGTGGGTCAAGAGGGTTGTGACATTCTCTGAGCCAGGAGAAGGCTATATAATCCCTGATGTGAGACTTTGCTTTGGGGCTCACTTTGAGAAGTGTTGTGTGATTTGACCAGATGAGACTCTGGGCAGCAGTTGAGCAGGACCCCGCCCCCCCACTCCCCCTCCCCCAGCTTTGAAAACCCAGATGTTGGTGCTTCCCTCTCTGGTAACTGTGATTTGGTATGGATATAATGGTTGGACAGTTGGAGGCCTGTCTGCTTGAAATGTTTCTGTCTGTATACTCTGAAGTTCGGAGTGCTAACCTTTTTTCCCCTGAACTATGTAAATGATATGTTAGATTGATTAAAGCAAGATTGTTAACCCATTTTGAGTTGCTTTCCTTTAGCAAAGCAGATCTAAGGGGCAGCTAGGTGGCGCAGTGAATAGAGTGCCGGCCCACCTTGGGCAAGTTACTTAACCCCAATTGCCCTAAAGGGGCAGCTAGGTGGTGCAGTGAGTAAGAGCGCCGGCCTCGGAGTTGGGATTCCCCGAGATCGAATCTGGCCTCAGAAAATGAGCACCCACACATAAATAATGACTAGCCGTGTGACCTTGAGCAAGTTACTTAACCCCAATTGCTTAAAAAAAAAAAAAAAAGCAGATCTAAGAACCTGTGTTGGCAGCCACCCTGGGGATGCTGGGGTGCTTGCTGCTACACTGGGTAAGTCACAACCTGTGCCTACCTTAGTTTTTTCAGCTTTACAATGGAAATAATAGCATCTATCTCAGAGGGCTGTTGTGACGATTAAATAAGATAACACAAGTGCTTCAAGTACCATACGAATGCTAGCTATTATTTCTCTCTGATTCCTTTGGCCACTGTTTTCTGTGACCCCATGGCTTTAGCTTGTATATGCAAGGAAGGAAAAAAAAAGTAAAATTTTGTTTTAAAAGGTTGCACCTGTGATTGCTGGGCCTTAAACTGCATTGCCAACTTTTCATTACAAAATGCATCTAAGACTGGGGGAGCAGGTTCCAGTTGGAAAGGCACTTTTTTAGTTAAAAAGATAAAGCTAAAAAGGCAGTTTGGCATTTGAGGGGACAGGGAGGGGTTTAATTAAATGGAACTTTTGGCCAAGTTTGTATGTTTTAAAAAAGTAACATTTACTTCTTAATGTAAAAACATTTAATTTAGATGAGTTTTAGCTTTAGATTGATGAATAAAAATAATGTGTTTTGTGACTGAGTAGGAAATAAATGTTTATCTTTAAAAATAAATTTTCCTTTTTATTTTTCCCCATATCCTAGTATAATAAAAAGATTATTGTATATGAAACTACAAATTATTATGTACAACTTGTTATTCCTTTTAAATATATAATAAAGTTATACACATTTTCCCCCTTTTTATTCCCTCCCCCTCAACACTACCCTAGAGATGGCTACCATTAGATACAGATATGTATATTATATATGTGTATATATATATATATATATGTAAAATCATTCTATGCATACTTCTACTTATCAGTTCTTTCTCTGAATGCAGATAATGTCTTCCTGCATAGTCTCTCTGTAGTTAAGTTGGATATTTATAATAGTCAGGTGTATACACAGGTGAAATGTGCCAGTCATTAATATTTTGATTTCTCTGAAGCAGTTGATGTTATTGGGCAAAATTTTTCCTGGTTCTCTCCTTGCTGGTCCTGCTCTCTCCTGGTTCTGTTCTTGTCAATCTGCCCCCCTTGGTCTCAGGTTGCTCTGGTAGATCATCTTCCTTGTCTCCCTTCCTGTGCAAGTAACACCCCACCCCTCCTGGGACACAGTTCTAGGTCCTCTTTGCTTAGATTCTCTCTTTTGATGATTTCCTGAACTCCTGAGGGTTTAATTATCACTCCTTACACATTCAACTCCCAGATCTATCTAACCATCTATGGATTGGAATTCAGTGGCTCTCCTCAACCCCAAGTCTGCATCACCAGCTACCTCCTAGATTTCTCCAACAGCGTATCTATATGAGAGAAATCCCAAACTCAACATGTCCAAAACAGAACTCATTTCCCCCCAAAATTCTACCCTCTTCCTAACAATCCTATTTCTGTTAAAGTCACCACTATCTTCTCAGTGACACAAGTTTGTGACTCCAGAGTCATTTTCTACTCTCCTCACATCAAACTAGTAACCAAGTCTTTTCCATTTTCCTCTACATCTTAAGCACATCCTCTTTTCTATACTCCTCATCCTTGGAGGTGGCCGCCATTTCCCTTCATCTGGTAGGGAGGGCCCTATAAAAAGGCCTTCATGTCCTGTCATCTGCACTATTGTAATACCCTCCTACTTTGTCTCCAAGTCTTTAATTTCCTCTATCCTATCTAACTTCTACATAACTTGCCATATTGATATTCCTAAAGCACAAGTTGACCATGTTACTCCCCTGCTCAATAGTTTCTAGTAGTGCTGTATTGCTTCTAGGATAAAGTACAAACTCCTCTCTTTGCCCTTTGACACCTTTCTAGGCTTATTGCCCATTACTTTCCTCTGTGTACTCTATATCCCATCCAAAATGAACTGTTGGCTGTTTCCCATGTTTAACATTCCTGCCCAGTCTTCCTGCCTTTCCAAAGACAGGTTGTCTTTCATTGCTGGAATGGACTCCCTTCTTTACTTTAGCCTTCCAGACTCCCTCTCTAGATTTCTTCAAAACTTGGTCCAAGTGCTACCTCCTACAGAAAGTCTATCCTGATGTTCCTCAGTAGTTTCTGCCCTAATCCCAGAAATCATTTAGTATATTTTTATACTTAATTTTCTGTGCATGCTTTCCCAAAATAAGTAAACTTCTTGAAGGATGAGGTAGTTTCTTCTCCTTCCTTCCTTCCTTTCTTCCTTCCTTCCTTCCTTCCTTCCTTTCTTCTTTCTTTCTTTCTTTCTTTCTTTCTTTCTTTCTTTCTTTCTTTCTTTCTTTCTTTCTTTCTTTCTTTTTCTTTCTTTCCCTTCCTTCCCTCCTTTCTGTCTTTTCTTTCTTTCCGTCCTTCCTTCTCTCTTTCCAAAATTTCCACAATGAGTAGCAATGTATCTAATACATAAGTGCTTGGTAAATTCTTATCAAATGTTGAATAAGGCATATTTTTCCTTGTTCCCCTCCCCAACATGTATGCATCAGAGTCTCTTCCAAGACAACATTTCTTCTCTCTTTGCTATTTTCTCACTTCTCCTGCATCTGAGGCCAACAGCAGCATTTTTTCAAGAGCAAAATTCTCTTCCTTATGAAAAGAAACAAAGTGGTTTCTCTGTGCTAAATTAACCAAGGCAGGGTGACACAAGCAGTTTGATTGCATTGATTAGTAAAATTGCCACTCAAACACCTCTCCATTCTTCCCACAGATCCCAGCAGCAGGCATGATCTGCAGCAGATACAGCTTCTGCTTCTATAATGTGGGGTGTATCAGAAATTTAAGGATGGCTTGTCAGATCTTTTGCAATCACGCTATCGCCAGCATAAAGCCTAAGGGCTGTACATGGATGGTTGCCAGGATATAGTGTGGGCACTATTAACAGAAAGGATCCATTGTGTTTCCATCTGGTGAAAAGGGAAGAAAAGCTACTTTTGGCTAATCCATGCATATATAGGGTAGGGAGGCTATGGGATTATATGTAGCCGAAGCAAACGCATTCTATAAAGCTCATATTCATTTCTTTTTGTACAGTTTCAGTTTAAGATCTACATTAAGGTTTACATAAGCTTTCTGCCCAGCAGGCCAAAGTTAAAGGCCAAGAAAAAAAAAGTCAAATTCTTACTTTTCTTGTCATGTTTGAACAAAGATGCCACTTAGAGTATCCATGGTGATGGTAAAAGGAGCCCTCTTAGACAGAAGGGTCCAGAATGATCCTGATTCTCCTCCTCTCAGGTAAGAAGTAGGTTTAATTGGCTATATATAGCACTGAAAAGGGCTTATGTTTATGATGTCTTTACTACAAGGTCTAAAGTCTCTAAACAGGTGCTTTTTACATAAGGAAAAACAAGATTCCATTGCTAGGGAGGTTAGGCATTTACATTCACAATGGTGAGAGGTAGTGGCTGGTTGTCTCAGTGGCTTAGTAACAAGAAAGAGAGAAAGACATGGGTGAGTGAAGCAGATCCAGAGAGCTATGTTTGTTTATGAACAATAGAATAGAGGGACAGCTGGTTTAGTGGGAAAAGAGCCAGATTAGGAGTCTAGAAGACCTTGGTTCAAGCTCTCCCTCTCACATGATGCCTTTGTGACTCTAGGCAAGTCATGTAACCTCTCAGTGTTTTAAATAACTTTCTGAAACTGTAAGTTACTAAGTAGATACTAATCTTTATTGGTAGAGGGAGGTTCCTACCTGATGATAGGGACTAGGTTTCTTTGATATAGGGAACTCCCAGGAGAAGAAATTCCTTCTAACAAAGCTTGTTGGTACCTTCTTTGCAATACACTTAATTATAACTAAGAAAAAATTATATTATTATTATATATAATAACAATAAATAATGCACGATAACAATAATAATGTTATATGATATTATTATAGGTGGATTATTGTAATATATCAAATAATATAATATATAATAATAACTTTAACTTGTGATTTTAAAGAGTTGCCTAGAACACTGAGGTGTTAAATTATTTGCACAAGATCACCCAACCAAGATGAATCAGTGGGAGGATTTAAACCCAGGGTCTTACTGGCTCTGAGACTGACTCTTCAGTCATTAGACCTTGCTGCCTCACTATATCACAGTTAAAAACAAAATAAAAGCAAAAGTAAATAGAGTAAGATAAATATTTAGTGGTGTCCTGAAGCATGCATTAATGACATTGTATTTAGATCATAGGGATTGTATTAAGATCATAGGGATAGGGCTGGAAAGGATCTTAGGGACCATCTAAGCTAACCTCCTCATTTTACAAATGAGGAAATTGAGGCGCAGAGATGTTAAGTGACTTGCCTAAAATATATGGGTAATAAATGACAAAGGTAGGATTTGAATCAAAGTCCTCTGATTCCAAATTAAATACTCTTCCCACTCTATAGGTAGCCCAATTAGCTCATTTAGATCAAAACCATTAGTTAACTGAATCCAAAGAAAAACTTAGAGTTTTTGCTTGTGTGCCTATCCTTTGGCCAGTTTTTTTTTTTTTTTTTTTGCAAATGTCAGCTTGGTCAGTGTAGGACAAATTTGGATGGAAAAACACAAACCCCTCACAATTATTGAAGACCATATTCATTCTCCTGAAAGTGAACCAAATTAATTCATCAACTAGTATTTATTAATTAAGTGCTTCCTCTGAGCCAGGCACTGTGTTAAGGCCTAGTAGCATGATTTTCACTGAAGAAAAGACAGCACATTTTAATTTCTTATAGTTGGGATTGGACAAGGACCTCTGACTGCAAGAAGCCAACAGAAGTTAAAACAGACAAGTATTTAATCAATAAAAATCTATATAAATGAAAACCATAAAGAAATAGTTTGTTGTGAGTCAGGAAACAAATGCCAATTGTAACTGACCCATAGTTAATAGTAAATAACAGGGAAATAAGGGAAGTAGGCAAAAGAAATGACATTATAAGCACTGGCCATCCTTGAATAAAGAAAATGAGAGGGTCAGAAATGTTTTTTTTTTTGATGCCTTAGGTGAAAAGTCCCCAAACAGAAAAAGCTTCTCTTTTCTCTTAATATTCCCCACTCTTATTTGAATTTAGAGGCTACACTCTCTGGTCCCATAATCAAGCTCTCAACTCCCTTTCTCAAACAATTAAGGCCAAGTAGCCTACACACTGTAATTCTTGAGGCGTTTTATTTAGTTTCCTAATCTGGTTTACTTTTAGTTTACAAGATTCATTTCCATAATTCTTTGAGTTTCAAATTTTCTCTCCCTCCCCCCTCCCCTCTTCTTCCCACAACTCCCCACCTCATGGCATACAATCAAGTACAATATCTGCAAATACTTTCACATTAGGCATTAGTCAGGTTATAAAGAAGGATGGTGTCAGATGGAATGAACAATGGGGAAGAGGAAACAAAACCAAACAAGAAACAGTAAAGGAGCAGGTAGTTTGCTTTAATCTGGGTTCAAACTCAGTTCTTTCTCTGGATGTAGACATCTCTCTTCATCATAAGTCTTTTGGGGTTGACTTATAACCCTGCATTGCTGAGAAGAGTCTAGTCTATCAAAATTGGTCGTCACACATATGTTGTGTCTGTAATTGTGTACAAATTTCTCCTGGCTCTATTCTTCTCACTCAGCATCAGTTCGTATAAGCCTCTCCAGGTAAATATGAAATCCATCTGCTCCTCATTTCTTATAGCACAATAGTATTCCACAACACACATATACCACAACTTGTTCAGTCATTCCCCAATTAATGGGCATCCCCTTAATTTCCAATTCTTTGCCACCACAAAAAGAACTGCTATAAACATCTTTGTACATATGGGTCTTCTTCCCACTTCTACGATCTCTTTGGGATACAAGGATTAAGTATAATCTTGAAAAGACAATCTGAGACCTCAAGGAATATATATATTCTAATGGGGGAAGACAATACATAAAAGGGAACTGGAAAAAGAGTTGGGGGAGAGGAGAAGAAGGAAGGTATCCATGTAGGGACAAACCAAAAAAGTAATCCAGAGAGGCATGATCTGAGTAGACTTAGAAGTGAGCATGACTGGTGTGGGTTCTTCCTAAAATGGAGGTCCTGGGAAGGAAGTCACCTATCAGAGGAGGAAGCCATTGTGGTAAAGATGGAAAAGTGGTCCAAAGGGACAAGACCTGAGATGGCCTAGAAGTAAAGAAGCTATGGCTTAGTAAATGTCCTTTTGTTAACTATTGAATAACTTATGAGGCTCATCTGGTTCCAATACTAACCCTAGACTAAAAGGGGACTAGTTAGACCAATCCATCATAGGAGGTAATTGGTAAACTTAGAAAAAGCAGTTTCAACATCATGAGAATAGGGAGCAAGAAGAAGGGCCCTATGGATCAGATTGCAGGAAGATAACAAGAATGGACAGAAGGAAAGTGGAATCAGTGAGTGAGAGAACCAGAATTTTATAAGTGGCAGGAGCCATAGAGATCAACCCCATTATCTTGGTGGTGGTTGTTTGTCCTTCATTTTCGAAAAGGACTAATGACGTCACTTGACTCATGCATGAATTAGATTTAAATGAGGCAGAGTTGCACAAAGTTACCAGCCTCACTTTCCCTTCCAGAGTCATTAAAGTCCAGTGGTAGGACAAAAGTTAAGATGACTGGCAATGGCCTGGGCTGCAGTGGATGAGCTTGGTGTCTTTGGTACCTGACAAGCTCTAAGTGCCCAACAGCACCTGCTTTAGCCACCTTCATGGCCATTGGAACAAATTGTTCTTATCCACCCATTCCATTGGGGAGAAGTCTTCACATGCTTGGGGTAGATATCCCCCAACTTACAGACAGCTTTAACACCTGTTGGTTACCCTCAACCTGATTTAGCCTATCTGCTGAAACAATTTAACAAGGCCACTGTGCATGCTATAGCTTCTTGGAGTCATAGGTGAAAGCTGGATGGCATGTGGACACCAAAAATGAATGAGCAGCCCTCAAAAAGACTCCGCAAGCCCTCACACCAGAGATGCTAGCCCACCCAATAACCCCATTATTCCTATCATTATTTTGGTAGGAAGCTGAAGTCTACTGAGATCAAGCAACTTCTCTAAGATATACCTCCAGTTAATTCATATCTAAAATTAAGTACCAAGTCTCCTCACTTGCCATCTAGGACTCTTTCTGCTTTGAAAACACATCCTATTATTTTGTCAAAAAAACAGTAGGTTGAGGGGTTTAGTGTAGATGTCCTCTGTTATTGTGACTTGCTCATAGTTGAATATCTAGTGTTAGAGGAAACGTTTAAACCCATTTCTTTCCTGGCACCAGTTTCTATATTCATTCCTAGGAAAGCAATATAATTATTAAAGTAATATGGAAGACCACTAGCTATGGGGACAGAGGACTCGAGTTCAAATCTCACCTCTAATGCTTACTGCATGGATGATCTTGGGCAAATCAACCTCCTTTGGCCTCAGTTTCTTCATCTATAGAATGAGGCATTTAAAGGACAAGAGCTTTAAAGAACTCAGTATTCTATGAGCCTGTGATTATCTGATTCAAGTATCTCACATTGAGGTGTGAGTGACCTATTTGCATATTAAAATATGAAGTTGTTAATACAGATGAAGTCCTAATTGGTGAGATGTGTAGGCCAAATATTTTTGAGCAGAAGGCCTTCCTGGTGACCTTTGTCTTCTTCAGGCTGTCTCGGTGTCACCTTACACTTCCCCTATACAACTAAGGACAGCTAGGGTGGCTCCAAGCTGAAAAGTACATTGTATTTCAGTCAACACACATGTAGTCATACTAAACCCATTCCAACAGTCCTGATGGAATGTTTGGGCAGAGCTGCCCTTGGGCAGAAAAAAGGAAAGTTCCCTGATTTTATTGAGAAATTCTTACCAAGTTCTCCTTTCACTGGGTATACCCTTCCCCAAACCCAAAACTACCCTTCACCCACCACACCCCCAATCAAAAACCCTGAGAAGAAAATCTTGCCAGCAATTAAAAAAGAAATAAGGATGTGTAGGGCTTCAATATATGCCCAGATCAATAAACTGGAGCACCAATGAGGAAGATGCCAGAGACTTGCTTATGAAAGAATACATTCTTTGTTCCCCTTCCACATGGGCAGGAGCTGCTTTTTCCATTGGCTGTGCAGTGTCAACAGACTGCATCTTTAAGTCTACCAGACTGAGGCAGTTTCTCTTTCTGGCAGTGTCCAGAGGGGAAGAGGTCTTATTATTCACCATATGCTGCCATGAACTGACTTAGCTGTGAGAAAGGGCAACTTTCTCCCCTTTTCCTTCTTAAGTCCTTTGGCTCTGAAAAATAGTTGGAGTTTTGGCCTGTTTCATTTGTCCTTTTCAGATTTAGGCACAGACAGGGCAGCCCTTGGACCACAGATTTCAAGGCATGATGAACTTGTTGGCAAAATTCCAGGTCAAAAATTACTGCCAGTCCAATCAGGAAACTCTGAGAAGCCAGGCCTCTGGGGTCTAAACCCAAGGAGATTTGAACTTAGAACTTGGAGAGACCATGCTATAGAGGGACTGAGTTAAGCTGTAAATCGAATTCCCTTCCCCTCCCCAGGGTCTGAGATGGTGTAAGAGGCTTAAGGCTAATGGATCTCTTCATCTCAGTTCTGACCTTCAGTAGGTTCTGAGGTTTCCTCACTAAATTCAGCCTTAATTATTTTTAATTCTTTGGCCTTAATTATTTATAATTTTAAATAATTAAATATCACATTTAACAATATTGATGATATGTTATCACATATTCTATATTATATTAATATAACCTATCTTATATGTTTGTACTATGTCTAATTATTATATAATATTAATAATAAAAACTCGTAAATTTAAAAAGCCTTAATTATTGATAAATCATCAGCCTTAAAACCAGCCTTAATATGGTGAATCCAACAGGTAGAGGGAAGGCACTAGGTTACCTAATGAGGGGTCAATCAGTTCAGGTTTGAAATGGAACAGGTCAAAGCTCCCATGCCAATCATTAGAAGGATCCAGCCCAGCAATGTCCTCTGCACTTCCATCCTAGGTGGACACTCAGTCTTTTTTTTTTTTTTTGCTTTTTGGAGGGCAATTGGGGTTAAGTAACTTGCCACACAGCTAGGTTTTTGTTTGTGTGTGCGTTAAGTGTCTGAGGTCACATCCGAACTCAGGTCCTTCTGACTCCAGGCCCAATACTCTACTCACTGAGCCACCTAGCCGCCCCAAGAGACTCAGTCTTTAAAAAAAGATAAATGGAACCTTGGTCCTTGTCTTTCCAGAGTCAATAATCTAATCAGAAAAAAATGAGCCAAAAATAGATCACAGATCTAAAGTAAGGAGAAGCCTTATAGATCGTCTTGTCCAATCTGGACAATGAACAGAAAAAATTTTATTTTTACATAGGAGAAAACAAGCCCAGAGAATTGAACTGACTTGTTTAAAGCCAAAGAAATGACAGAGCCAAAATTTAAACAAATTTTCTGACTCTAAATCCTAAACTTTCTACACCTAAATGCCTCCCATAGCTTGAGTTATTAAGTTAAATGAAGAGACAGTTTGGTGACAATGAAAGAATGCTAGACTCTTTATTGGAAAACATGGGTCAGAGTCCTGCCTCTGATATTTCCCATCTGTATTTATTTGAATTACCTGAAACATAGCTTGTTTGTTTTTATAATTTGTAAAATTGGGAATTGTGTTACATATACAAAGTCATTCCCAGAGTTGTGAGAAAATTAGATTTCATAGAACAAAAGAATTGGAATCTTGGTCCTGGCCTTCTAATCAGAGAGATGAGAAAAATACACCTGATATACTCTTTTTAAACTAAAAGAATTCTCTATAAATATTATTTTAGTTGTTTTGTTAGATGTTTTTGATGTTTTGATAGATGTTTTTAATAGATGTCACCACTACAAATATTTATAATCTCTAAGCTACATGGAATAAAAAGGCTTCAAATTATAGAGACCTAGAAGGGAAAACAAAAATCAAGCAGGAAAAGGATGAGATGCCCATCATCCCTGTTTTCCTGTGTACTACTAGAGTTGTCTATAGGCTATCAGTGGGCCTACAGAAGATGGCCAGCTTACATCCAAAAACTTTTATACAACTATAAAAGCAGCTGCAGCCGTACAAATATCTACAGACCAGTAAATGTAAGAATAAAGACCAGGATACCATTTCTTTCTGAATCTTATCAAAGAAAGATTCAAAGAATGAGATGAAGAAGAGGAAAAGAATAATAAACTGGATGCATAATGATTGCTTAATCAACCCCTGCCCTGCTCTGCTGATAACTGGGATTACAGGCGTGTACCACCATACCCAGCTCAAGATTCCAATGCTTTTGCATCATGAAATTCAATCAGGCATGCTGCATCTTATGTAAGAAAAAGGAGGTTAGGTGCAATTATGCTAAAGGGTGAGAGTAATTAGAAACCTGAATACTAGTAAAATGCTCTCCATGCAGAAGGTACTTAATAAATGTGTGTTGTATTATAATTAGGCAGCTTGGTGGCACAGTGGATAGAGTGTCAGGCCTGAAGTACAAAAGATTCATCTTTCTGATTTCAAATCTGGCCTCAGATACTTACTAGTTGTGTGACCCTAAGCAAGTCACTTAACCCTGTTTGTCTCAGTTTCCTCATTTGTAAAATAAACTGGAGAAGAAAATGGCAAACCACTCCAGTATCTTTTCCAAGAAAAGCTCAAAATGGGGTCAGGAAGAGTCAGACATGACAGAAGCTACTGAACAACAATATTGTGTTATATTTTATTGTATTTGGTGGCATGAAATGATGTTATAAATTGGAATTCTCATTCCTAGGTAGGGGAAAGCAAAAGTAGAAAGTGAGAATTAGTGAGATATGAGAAGAGGAGCAGTTTCTAGGTCATTAGAGCTAAACTGGCCAGGGTGGGGAGGATCATGAGGCTAGAGGAACTGAGGAAGACAATGGCAGTGGCAGGTGACCAGGGGATACATGATATTACATTAAAGTTTTGAAGGATTAATGTGATATTTAAAATAATATATTTATGGAGTTATAAGACAGTGTTATTACAATATTAGTTAGGGTATGTGTGTACCTTTCTTTGTACTCAATAGGTATTCTACAAATGTTATTTACTCACTCTTTTTTAAGGAAGCAATTGGGGTTAAGCGACTTGCCCAGGATCACACAGCTAGTAATTGAGACTGGATTTGAACTCAGGTCCTCCTGACTCCAGGACCACCTAGCTGCCCCAGCTGACTCATAGTAGGGAAAATGTGTGGGATTAGGAAAAAGAACAGCCACAGTTATATTAGTCAATGCATGCCCCCTGCCCCATATTTCTGCCCAGAATTGATTTGGGATACTTAGGTGGCAAAGACCAAAAGGATAGATCTCATGTTTCCTTTATACTGGCCCTCATAAATCTACTGACTCAAAAAGGATGAGTATATAAGAAAAAGTCTGGCTAGTCTAGGATGACTAGAATCAGGCCAAGTCCACAACTCATCTAGCCATAAGCTATTGGTGAAGAAATGAACAATTAATGAATGAATATCTAAGTCCTTACAGGTTCTGTTGTTGTTATTTGTCTTATTTTTTAAGAGGACCAATGACACCACAGGGTGATGTCTTGACTTGCTTTTGAATTGGATGTAAGTGAGGCAGAATTGCACAAATTCTTCAGCCTCACTCTCTCTTACAGAGTCATCAAAGTTCAGTGGCAAGGCAAAAGTCAAGACGATTGATAATAGCCTAGCACTCAGCACCTTGGCATCTTTGGTATCTGTCCAAGCTCTAAGCAATCCACAGCACCAACTTCAGTCACCTTCATGGTCAGTGGAACAAATTGTTCTCTTCTGCCCATTCCACTGGGAGAAGTCTGCACATGCTTGGGGTAGACATCCCCCCCAACTCACTGGTGGGTTTGAGACCTCTCATTTACCCTCAACCTGGTACAACCTGTCTGTTGAGAAGGTTTTGGGTGTGACTGCCTATGCATACTAGAGCGCTCTTTATTGGGATATTCTCAAGCAACATTCAGGAAGGAATAGCCAGAAGAGACAAGGCTGAGCTGCCCCAAGCATGAGTTCTTTCTATTATTCTCCCACTATCTTGCATAAGAGAATAAAAACTAGAGTGGTTGTGGAGTAGAAATGAGGGAGCTTTCTCCACAGTGGAAACCTCCTCAGGGCTTTCCCCATGACCTCCAAGAACTGTATTTCCCATCTGTAGAAATGTTTCTTTGGGACAACACTTTCCAGAACTTTTCCATTAAGAGGTCGATCTAGCTTCCAAACAAAAATTTTCAAATTAATTTGCAACTTAAATGTCCAAGCTTCTTCTCCCTGCAATCCCAGGGTCAATGCTTTACTATTTTATAAGGTTCCAAAGAAAGCTCTGAGACTTTACTCCACTGCCTAATTAACCTAAATTATACCATACCCAAGGAACACTGATGACCTATTGCACAGTCTACATGACAACAGTGCCAAGGCAACTAGTAGATCCCTGAAAAGACACAATTTCTCATCCCAGCTCTATCACAGAGGCAGAATAATTGCCCTGTTTGAAGGCAGAGAAACAGAGGGCCAAGGACCATAGTAATTCTCTTACCTTTCCATGCTTGCCCAATCTTGTGACTCTATTAACATCCTTGCTACTATTCCTGATGATTTTCTGCAACTGTGGAAATTGCTGTTTTGGAAGAGGCCCAGAAAGGTGGCATCTCAGAGTGGACAGGGCGCAGGGAGTGGAGTCAGGAAGTCCTAAGACATTAACTGTTTGTGTGACCCTGGACAAACATTTAACTTGTCACACCTTCAATTTCTTTATATATAAAATGAGGGTAATCATATCTCTAGTACTTAGGTCATGGGGTTAATGTGGGATCAAAAGAGATAATGTATGTAAAATGCTTTGAAATTTTTAAAGCTCAATTTTAATACTAACTTTTATTGATGTTGTTGTTATATCTATTCCAATATTCTCTTACTGCTGGTCTTTACCGCAAAGAGATAAAAGATTATGTGTGTATATGGTGTGTATGTATATATATACACACATACACATAATATATGTACACACGTGATATACACATGTGCAATGTATACACATATAATACATTGCACAATGTATATGTATATATACACATATAATATGTTTATATACATAATACACACGCATATTATAGTACTAGATGTGAACCTCAGACACCACCATCACTACCCTTTCCAAGGGGATCACCATATTAGTACCAAACTCAATGCAGACATTCAATCAGCTTTAACCTTATAATAGCTCAGAACTCTAGAGCTCAAGAGATCCACCCAGCCTCAACCTTCCCAGTAGCAGGGATTACAGGCCTATGCCACCAACCTTAGTAAAGAAGATTCAATGATCACAATGACAATAAAAGTTAGTATTAAAATTGAGCTTTAAAAATTTCAAAGCATTTTACATACATTATCTCTTTTGATCCCACATTAACCCCATGATCTAAGTACTAGAGATATGATTATCCTCATTTTATATATAAAGAAATTGAGGGTGTGACAAGTTAAATGTTTGTCCAGGGTCACACAAACAGTTAATGTCTTAGGACTTCCTGACTCCACTCCCTGTGCCCTGTCCACTCTGAGATGCCACCTTTCTGGGCCTCTTCCAAAACAGCAATTTCCACAGTTGCAGAAAATCATCAGGAATAGTAGCAAGGATGTTAATAGAGTCACAAGATTGGGCAAGCATGGAAAGGTAAGGGAATTACTATGGTCCTTGGCCCTCTGTTTCTCTGCCTTCAAACAGGGCAATTATTCTGCCTCTGTGATAGAGCTGGGATGAGAAATTGTGTCTTTTCAGGGATCTACTAGTTGCCTTGGCACTGTTGTCATGTAGACTGTGCAATAGGTCATCAGTGTTCCTTGGGTATGGTATAATTTAGGTTAATTAGGCAGTGGAGTAAAGTCTCAGACTTTAATATTTTGGTACATAGGGAAGCTTTCTTTCTAGCTTTGACATCCTTTGCTGTTCATTTATGTCTGACTCTTTGTGACCCATTTGGGGTTTTCTTGGCAAAGATCCTGGAGTAGTTTTCCACTTCTTTCTCCAACTCATTTTATGGATGAGGAAACTGAGGCAAACAGGGTTAAGTGACTTGCCTAGGATCACATCAGCTGTGTCCAAGGCCATATTTAAACTCAGTTCTTTCTGACTCCAGTAGCAGTGCTCTATCCACTTTGCAACCTTGGAGTACACAAATACCTAAGAGTGAGCTCTCTAGGTCAAAAAGAATGAACATTTTAGTCACTTTTTCAGCATAATTCCAAAGTGCTTTACAGCGAATGCTTGGGTCAATTTACCGCTCTGTGAGCAGTGTATTAAGTATGTATTAAGCAAAGAAAGCTCTGAGACTTTTTTTTTGTCATTGTGATCATTGAATCTTCTTTTGTAAAGACTGTTTTCAAGCTTTAAATACAATCCCCTTGTTCTAGTGTCCCAAGATAAGATTAGTAAGTCTGTACTCACTATTGATCCCTATCTTTCAAAATATTCTAAACTTTTACAGTCAACAGAATCTCAGAATTGTAAGGGCCTCTGGTCTGACTGAAAATCTTCTTTACACTATTCTTTAATATTCCTAACAAGTCGACCCATCCATTCTTTATTGAAGACCTCTCCCTCCTGAGACACACTCTTGTACTAATTGCTAGGAAGTATTTTTTTTTCTTTATCTCGAAATTTGTCTTTTTGTAACTCTTACCAAATGATTCTAGTTCTGCCCTCTCTCTGGGGCCCAGCAGAAAATGTCTAATCTTTTTGTCACAACATTGTCTTCCAAGTACTTGCTGTTTATCTTCTTTCTCCTACCCCTATCCCCCAGAAGGAAAAAAAATCTACCCCACCTTAAACTTGCCTTTTTGTGTTGAGGACACCACTACTGTCTTACTCAACTGAGACTACAAATTCAGAGTCTTCCTTAATATTTCCTATGCCTTCATTCTCCAAATAGCAATTGTTATTGATTCTGCCTTCACAAAGGCTCGCCTTCTCAACATCCAATGGACCTTTGACTGTATCTCTCCTTTCAGGCGTGATATTTTTAGTTTGATCTACAAGAGCAGGTCTGATATCCCTTTGATAGGGTCCAGTCCATGATCCTTTGCTCCTCTTTCTCTTCCTTAGTAGTTGAATACTTTCAGTCCAGCACTTACCAACCTTGGGTGAATGCCTTTAGACAAGAAGGTTTTAACCAATAGAGTCCAGCATCTTTTAAGTATAGTTTGTTTTTCTTTAATGCCTTACTTAATATTTCCCCCAATTATTTCTCATCTGCCGTGTATTATGGAGTTTTTTGTCCACTTGAAAACATTCAGTGACCTCCAATAGTTTATCTTCACCTGGATTTCACTCTGATTATTTAGTTTAATTTGCAAACTTGGAACCTTCGCTCTTCATTTGTTTAAACGGTTCTCTCCTCCCAGTGGTAGCTCAACCAATTCTCTTCTGTCCCAGGGTTGATTAGTCTGTTTAAGTATTAACTAAAGCTTACTTTGCTTTCTCCCAGTGGTTGTCTGCCTTTGGGCCATTTCACTGCTCATTACCACTTCCGACGGTTTAGGAAGAAATGGGGAGAAAAAGTAAAAAATCCAAGACAAGGGAAATTGAGTGGGTGGGTGATAGTGATAGTATAAGCTTTGTTAACAGAGGTGCCACAAGAGGTTTGGTAATGATTGAAATCCTGTAGTTAAATGGGGTTTCTATACAGACTTTTCAGACCCATGGTTTCTTTCTCAGACCTTCAGTCACATTTAGAGCACAGATCCAAAAACATACACTTTGAATATTTTGCTGAGGACGTGCAGGGGGAGTAAAAAATAAAACTGGATGTACTTTTCTTCTCATCAGGCTAAAAAAGTGGGAAGGAGTGATTTTCAGATATCTGATGATGAAGCATGCATCTCACCTCTTGGCAGACAGGTGGTAGACTAGAAATGTAGGATGGAACATTCATTTTCAGAACCGGCCAGAGTGTGAATTTGTTTTGCTTGGTTATACTCATTTTTTACAAGAGATTGAAGGGAAATTGAGTGAGTGGGTGATAGTGATAGTGATGCAAAAAAGGAGAAAAAAATGTCAATGAAGCATTAAAAAAATACACAGAGGAGAACAGAAGAAAGCTCAGGAAGGGATACATGTGCATGACAATTCAGTACTATTGTGTTAAATTATTATTCCCCTCAAAAAAACCCAAGTATGTAATATAATCAGTTGGTTAGTGAGCATTTATTAAGCACTTACTATATGCCAGATTCTGCTAACCATCAAGAATACAAATACAATCAGAAAGAAGATAGCCCCTATCCTCAAGGAACTTATTTTCAAATGAGAAAAGATAACACATAAAAGGAAGTTGAAAGACATAAAAGGACTAGTGATTTTCCTAAACTGCAGGTCCAATCATGTCACTCCCCTACTCAATAAACTCCAATGGCTCCCTATTGCCTCAAAGATCAAATACAAAATCCTCTGTTAGTCATTCGAAGTCCTTCATAATGCTGCCCCCTCCTACTTTTACTTTTCTTATACCTAACTCCTTAACATATAATCTTCAATCCAATGACACTAGTTTCCTTGCTGTTCTACAAACCAAACACTCCATCTCTCAGCTCTGGACATTTTCTCTTGTTGATATCCATGCCTAGAATACTCTCTCTCCTTTTCTCCACCAACTCACTTCCTTGACTTCAATAAGCCCCATTTAAAATCCCAGCTTCTACAGGAAGCCTTTCCCAATCTCTCTTAATTCTAATGCCTTCCCTCTGCTAATTATTTCCTATTTATCCTGTATATAGTTTGTTTTTACATATATTTGGTCATTTTTTCCTTGATTAGATTGTGAACTCCTTGAGGGCAGGGACTGTCTTTACCTCTTTTGGTATCCCCAGCAAAGCCAGGCACATAGTAGTGCTTAAATATTTATTGATTATTAAATATTATTATTACTATTATTAAATATTTATTTTTCCCCATTTCTTCCTAAACCATTGGAAGTTGTAATGGGCAGTGAAATGGCCCAAAGGTAGAGTGCAGCCAGTAGAGGAAGGAAGTCAAGCCAGCTGGGTATCAATCCTATTGGAAAGTAGGTTCTGGGAGGAGCCATCCAATCAGAGAGAGTGGTCTTAGAGGCAGAAGAGGGCACTTCCAATGTGTGAAAGTTTCCAGGATGTGGGTTTCAGGAACATGCTGAGAAAAGTCCAGTATGAAGCCTGGAGAGGAATAAAAACACATCCTCCCTCCCTCCCACCTCACCCATCCCCATTTTTCTTGGGATGTTGGTGTAGTGGAGTAAGTCTTTTTCCTGGAGTGAGGAGGATCTGAGTTAAAATCCCTAGACACTTAGTAGCCATGCAAGTCATATGTTCTCTCTCAAAGCATAGTTTCTTCATCTGTTCATCCTTCATCATTTAACCTTCTAAGGTTACATAGATCAAAGGATATAGCATATGTTAAAGAGCCTTATAAATGTCAGCTATTACTATTGAAATGCTCATGTTTGTTGATGTTTAAGTCCATACTTTTTTTAAAAAAGAAAAAATTTTAAGTGGTGAAGGAAAGAGTTAGGAGTTTCTAAACTGGGTGGGTTTGTTTGAAGAATCCATTCAAGTGTTAGAAGCAGGAGTAGACTGTTTGAAGAGCCAGAGAAAGAATGCTGTCAGCTTACTGAGTGTTTATAATGCTAAGCCTCAGAGATCTGGGATGCACCACTCAGACACACCCACACTGTGACATTTTAAAAATAGTATTGCCGCATCTGGTATGACTCAATATATAGGGTACCTTGACCATCCAGTTCCCCAGGACTCTTTATTTCACTCTTCTTTTAACTTTAATAAATGCTTGTTGACTGACTGACTAACCATACCTCATATCAACTCCACCTCTCCCCACCTAACAGAGAAACCTATTTTCATCTGGTCATACATAAAAGGATGTCCTTCCTTTTACAAATCCTTTGGAGGGACCATATTTTCTGAACAGAGATGATGCCATCTGAATAATTTTCCTTTGATCACAAAGCCATGTTGAATTTTAGAAAAGGTTATTAAAAGATTATATTCGCCTAATGTCTTATAGTCATTTCACACTAAATAAATATGCTGGGAGGGGAAAGTCTGCCCTTACCATCTGGGCCTGTGCATTTGAATTATTCTCCATGTAGGGATATGATCATTTTGAAACCAGCTTCTCTAATTTTGGTTCCACCATACTGGCTTTCGATTCCATAGAGTAGACTAAGCTGCAAAATCTCAGTAGTTCTAGCACTTACCTCTCTCTTGCCCATCATCTCCCCTAATCATTCTTTCAAATACTTCCCTGGAAATTGGCCTTTACATTTTATTCAATTTTAGTTCCAATTCAGTTCAAAGTCACTCAAGACCTTTTCCAGTGAGTAGCAGGGCCCTGAGCAAATCACATAGTACTGAAACTCTGCCATTTTTACACAAGTGAAAAATCTTATTTTAAAATTAAAAAAAAAAAAACATTAAGGGCAGCCTTGAATAGAAAAATGACTCAGAAAAGGAAAACGGTCTGAGCAGTAATCCCAGGCGGTTTACCTTGCTCATGGTTCAAATATATATAGGCAAAGGTAACCTCAAAGGTTCTCCTGTACAGCCCCCTAATTTTACAGTTGTGGAAACTGAGGCCCAAACAGCAAGCAAATATTAATTATATGCTCATTCTGTGGGCTCTGCTAAGTTCTAAGGTTACAAAACCAAACTGCCCCTGCCCTCCAGTAGCTTACACTCTAACTAGGGAAACAGCCTGTATAAATGTGTGTGTCTATAAATATAGATAGATAGATAGATAGATAGATAGATAGATAGATAGATAGATTACATGATATTTGGACACTAACAACTGGGGGACCTGGAAAGAGTAGCTTGAGCTGAGTCCTGAAGGAAATCAGGAATTCCAAGAGGCAAGGGTGAGGAGGGAGAGAATTCTAGACTTGGGGTTAGGGGAGTGGGAGTTTATGGGATGATCAGATACATCTGAGCCATCCATCACTTTCTTTTTTCGACAGCTGCCATTTTGTTTTTCCTGTAGGTGCTGTGTCCCTCTGAGGAAATCAAGAGAGGAAGGTAAGAATATCAGTTTTAGGGGCAGCTAGGTGATGCAGTGGATAGAGCACTGGCCCTGGAGTCAGGAGGACCTGAGTTCAAATCCGGCCTCAGACGCTTGACATACTTACTAGCCATGTGACCTTGGGCAAGTCATTTAACCCCAATTGCCCTGCCCCCGCCCCCTCCTGCCAAAAAAAAAGAAAAGAAATTTCTTTTAGACCAGAGTTTGTGGGCTTGGTATTCTTTAGCTGATTATAATTTCTAGCTAGATCTACTCATTAGTAATAAAGTAAAAGAGAATCATGAGTAACAACTAAAATTGTCTGCAATGCTAAGGTCACAACATAACTAGAACACTGTCACACACACACACACACCCAAGGTATATGCAGTAGTGTTTCTGAAGCTGGTGAACTGGAAATGGGGAGAGGGGTTGTATTCTTTGCAGTATGGACTCCCCGTTGAAATTTAATTATCACTCAGATAACTGAGAAATGATTATGTTTTGCCTTCAGCCCTCAGTGTGGCTTCTTCTATTGGCATCTATCTGCAGGCAGAACATAGGATGTACTATTCCAGACAGATAAATATCTACCCACGTCTGTACCAAATCTAGATAAAGACATTCCAAAGACTTCCTTGGCCACGTTGCAAGCTTTCTTTGCAGTGTCTCACAATCCTTAGACCTGACCTAAATCTCTGCCTGCCATTTCAGATCCTTCCCTCTGTTTTACCTTGAGTTTGGATGAAGGGAACCTGGATTTACAGTCAGAGGAACAAGCAAATGAAAAGGTCTCCAGTAAAAATTGTCTAAACCAGCTTTCATCTTAAATATATGGCATAAATAAAATATATGATTGTGTGATACAGCATAAAATTTTTTACTGTGCTTACTTTGGATGACAGACATAATTCACTTTGGCTCAGCCACAGGTGAGTAATGAGGCTGTCCCCAAGTCTGCCAATAACAACTTCATGCTACATCTCATGGTCTCATGCTGCAGACAAATAGCTGCTTCTCCTTAGAAGGATGGCGTTTGGAATAAGCTTAGTGATACCCTCACTTCAGAAATGCCTTTTTATATATGGATTTCCAAGCCCTTGACAAAGAATAATTAGCCTTCATAACACCTCCATGAGTTATTATTATCCTTTTAACAAAGGAGGTGATAGATGAAGTTAATTTCTCCATGCCATGCAACTCTTTGTGCCAGAGTCAAGGCTAAACTCTTTACCATCTCACTCCCCATTCAAGGTCCAGTGTTACTACTTGAAGTTATCCCCTTAAAGCCTAGAATTTGAAAATTTTGAAAAGACTCCAAAAAACACAGAACTCCCCCACCCTACCACCCCCTCAAGAAAAAATGCAGACAGTTAAATTGTTTGAAGCAAAACAAAGCCATTCTCCTTATTCTTTTTCAGTCAGACCAATTCCTGACTAGTCTTTCTGGTAAATGCCTTTTCGATTTAACCTTCCTTCTCCATTCCCACAGCTGCTTCCCTAAGTCAGATCTTTAGGGATCTGGGCTACTTAAATCCCCTTTTTGATGGTCTTCCTGACACTGGTCTTCATAGGTAAGTCATATAACTTCTCTGAGCCCCACTTTTCTCATCCATGATCTGAGGGTGTTAGACTAAGATGATCTCTATGGTGCCTTTGACTCTAAATCTATATGATTCTATGACTTCTCTATAAGACATCATAACTGCCATCCTAATAGTCCCTAAATATCATTCATCATGCCACTCCTCTGTTCAAGAATGCACAGAGATTCCCATTGCCCACCCCTTGACCACAACATTAAGTCCAAACTCTACAGCTTGGCTTTCAAAACCCTCCTGAATTTGTCCCCACCCTATTTATTCAACTTTCTCACTATTTCCTCCCATGGACTAGAGTCATAATGGTCTCACCCCCCACTTCCAATTCTTTCCTCAGCCTGAAATGTCCTCTCTTCTCCTCTCTGCCTATTTAAATTCTACCCATCCTCTTTGGTTCAAGCTCAAAACATTTTTTCTAATCATAAAATCAATGATTTTTTCATTAGAAAATATTTAAATACTTATTGACTTCCTAGTTGATATAAAAAAACAATACTTGACAGTAAAGAAGTAAACAAATATATATGACAAAGTGATTGCACTCCAGAAGTGTGCAGTCACCACAAAAAGATGATATATACTGTACACATGAAAAGATAACTGATAATACAGGAAGTAAATGATTAGGAGAGACAGTTAAGTGATCTAGGAATTCAGAGGAGAATTCTTTCTAGCACTATGACCCAATGGAAAGAGTGTTGGCTGGAATCAGAAGACTGAGTTCAAATTCCACTCCAGATGTTCACTCTCTGCTACTTAATTCCCTTAGACCTCTGTTTCCTCATTTGTAAAGTCAATCAAAAAGCATTTGTTTAGTAATGACTTAATATGAGCTAGACTAAGCACAGACTCAGCTAAGCACTGTGGAGTCAAAGAAAGACAAAGCTGGTATTCCATGCCCACAAGAGGCAATGCCCATCATTAGAAGGAAGGATGTTGAGAGGATTCTGGGAAAGTGGCCAAGGTGGCAGCGTAGGTCAGAAAATTTCAAGCTCTCAAGATTTTCCTCCACAAAAAATAGCGCCTCTGGGTGAACATAGAAATATGAAAACAAATAAGGGTGGGGCCAGAACAGGGGTCCTCTTGAGACAATTGGAGAAGACCTGAAGAAAAATCCTGGTACTAGATTTCCTCCCTGGGGAAGAGTAAACACCTCCAGGCTAAGATCTGTGTTAACAACAAGGGTCAAGCCCCAATTAGCTAGGGTTGCCTCTGCTTGCTACAGAAACTTTTACCCCCGGGGACAATGAGGAGAGTTGGGCTCTGACTGGGGGAAGGTCTAGGGAACCTCTGCTGACAAGGAATGGCAGACTCAGCTGTGCTGCAGAGAGCTGAGATGCAAGAATGGACCAGTACATGCTCAGTGGGTGCAGAAGCAGTGAGGCAGGGATGCTACTGGCTGTGGGCACTTACAAGAGGCTGGAAGTACTGGTTTGAGTTCAAGGTCAGAGGAGAGTACTGAAGAGGATTAGAGGCCAGAGGCACCATCCCCCATACCTCAGGACTAGAGTTGATTATAAAAACTAAATTATTACATGCAAAAAATGCACAGGCAAAGGAGAAAGAATCCAAACACCAAGAGGTACTATGGGAAGGATAGGACACTGAAACAAAGAAACTCTTTTCTACCCCAAAGAGTAATGTCAAATGGTCACTTGCCCAAAAAGAATTCATTGAAGAATTTTAAAAAGACTTAAAAAATCAAATGAGATTGAGAAAAATTAAAAACAAAAATAAGAATAATACAAGAAAAACAAGAAGATTATGACAAGAAAGTCAACCAATTAGAAAAGGAGATCCAGAATCTTGAGAAAGAAAATGACTCCTTGAAAATTAGAACTGAGCAAGAGGAAGTCAGTGAAGTTATAAGAGATGAAGGAATAAAACAATACAAAATATAAAGAATGAAAAAATAAAAGAGAATGTCAAACATCTCATAAAAACAACAGATCTAGAGAACAAATCAAGAAAACATGAGAATAATTGGACTACCTGAAAGTTCTGATCAAAAAAAGAATCTTGATACAATAATATGAGAAATAATTAAAGAAAATTGTCCTGAAGCATTAGAACAAGAGGGGAAAATAAAAATAGAAAAAAATCCACCAATCACCACCTGAAAGAGATCCTACAAGAAAATTTCATAGGAATACTATAGTTAAATTTCAAAATTACATATGATGGCACCACAATTAGAATCACACAAGACCTAGTGTTGGCAACACCAAAAGATCATAGGTCTTGAAACACTATATATCAAAGAGCAAAAGAATTGGGCCTCTGGCTGAAAAGATCATACCCAGCAAAGCTAAGCATAATTTTTAATGGAAAAAAATGGACATTTGATAATTTATTAGATTTTCAGGATTCTAATTTTTTAAAAACCCTGAACTTAATAGAAGATTTGACCTACAAGAGCCAAGAGAAATACAAGGTACATACCAATGGCCACTTACAAGGGACTCAGTAAGGACAGAATGTTTACCTTTTATAAAGGTAATGTAAAGCCTATATCTAAGATTGTTACTGTAATCAGGTAGCTTATAAGAAAGATTGGGGTAGAGCTGAGTATTGATATGACTTTTAAAAGTAAAACTGTTCAAGAAGAGTTAAAAGAGTAATTTTCCTATACAAATGAAGTGCAAGAGGAAGAACCAATACAGAGGAATTAGATGGGGAAGGGGACTGTTCTAGAAACCTACTTTCATCAGGAATAGGTTTAAGAGGAGAAAAAAATACATATATATACATCTAGAAGAGTATAAAAGGCTTCTAAATTAAAAAAAGAAAACTCTAAGGGGATAGGGAGGAGGGAGAGGATAAAGGAGGAATCTTTAGAAGGGAGGGTGAGGGAATAGGTTAAAAGGGGGGTATAGGAGGGTGTTTAAAATTAGGAAAATCCCATCCAAAAGGTAAGGACGAGATTGCTGGAGTAGGGGTAGGTTAAGTAATAGGAAGGCGAGGTAGCAGGTAGAAATAAAGTAGAGGAGTTAAGAGAAAGAGGAAAAAAAGAGATATGCACAAACATAAAAACAAGATTAGGAATAGAATCTCTTAGGGAAAGTATACGTTCATATATGTATTATGTATGTATGTATTTACATATTTGTGTATATGTGTGTATATATGTATGTATGTATGTATATATATGTATGTATGTGTATATATATATGTATATATATGTATGTATGTATATATATATATATGTTCAATTGTAGCCTTGGTGTGGTGAGTAGGGTGGAGGAAAGGGGGAAAAATAAAGTAAAAAGTATATAGCAAAGAACCAAAGAAAACCTACAAGGAAGCAAAGAAAAAATGAACACTTTTTAACTTAATGCACAACATTTAGTATATAGGCTTTCTTAAAATGATAAGTTATTGCTATATATTTTGAATTCTCTCCTATGTTCTGCTGTACATATGACATATTTTTTCTTATTTTATATTTAAATTTATAATGTTTCTTTCTCTTTTCTTATTTGTATTTATGTTTTAGTATTTGTCTAAAGTAAAAAAAATTTTAAAAGGAAGAAAGTATGTCCTTTTAATGGACTGGATGGCCCCCATAGCTCTAGAGCTATGACTTTGGTCATCTGAAACTGGAGTAGTCCATTAAGACCTCCTAGAGGAGGTGTTTGAAGGATTGTCAGTCTTTAATAGAGTCCAGGATGGAAGGCATTCTGGATGAGCCAAAGATCTCCCCTAATGTTACCATTTTCTAGGAGTCAGGAAGGTCAAACCTGACCTCAGACCCTAGTTCTGTGACACTAGGCAAGTCACTTAAACCACTATTTGCCTCAGTTTCTTTAACTGTAAAATAGGGATAATAATAGCACCTACCTCACCCAGCTGTTGTAAGGATCAAATGAGAGTATTTTTAAAAGTGCCTAGCCCAGTGTCTGGTATCTAATAAGTGCTATATACATGCTATATAAATCTCACTTTTCTCTGAATTCCGACCTCAGAGACATACAAATGAGTATTTGATTACATACTGGTTTGCTGATTTTTGTTTTATATAAGTAGATCTTGTGTCTCCCTCAATAGATTATAAGGTCCTTGAAAGCAGAGAACTTTGTCACTGATAGGGTCACAGTACCTCATTAAGCAGAATAAAGATTTTAATCAATACTTAACAATCTAAAAATAGGATCATAAAGCAGAAAGAAAACTTAGACATTTTTAGTCAAACATGCTACAAATAAACAGACAAATACAAGACAGGGAAATTAATTTGCCTAAATGGTTGAATCTTGCCTTCCTCCAATCTCTGTGACATTTGTAGCAATAACTTTACCAGTATGAGAGCTCATCAAATGGCAATGAAAACCACATTTGACATTTTTGTTCAAAATATGGGAAAAAAAAGTCTAGTCACTTAAGTTTTTAAACAGTTATCACAATTTGCAGTATATAAACTAGGATTTGACAGCCCTTAGCAAAACTGACTACTAGAGGGTGGGATGGAAGACCAGCATCCCTCACCTGCCTGCCTCAGGTTCCTTCTTAGCCCACTGCTTAGTCCCCATAATATTCTCTTAACACTCCCTTCCCCTGCCTTTGCAGAGTTGTCAGAGGTGGAAAGGGAAGTATTTCCATTGCTGAGTTGCTGCTGCCACTTGGTACAATCCTTCTCTCTACCTTGACCTGGAAAATAGTGAGAAAACATTGATAACATCCAAGTCCTGGGCTCTATTAAACACACACACACACACACACACACACACACACACACACACACACACACACACACACACACATTGAAATCAATATTCAGTTCCTTTCCAGTGAGGGATGTAAATCTGAACCTTAAAAAGAGATTGGGGGGTGGCTAGGTGGTGCAGTGAGTAGAGCACCGGCCCTGGAGTCAGAAGGACCTGAGTTCAGATCTGGCCTGAGACACTTAACGCACGCACAAATAAAAACCTAGCCGTGTGACCTTGGGCAAGTTCTTAACCCCAATTGCCCTCCAAAAAGGCAAAAAAAAAAAAGAGATTAGGAAAAAATTTAGATTGACAATTCAGCTAATAATAATTAAATAAAATCTGCCTAGATAATTCTATTAATTATAAAAGAAAAGAAAGGAATACTTAAGAAGTCAAATTAATCTAAAAATATTTAAATACTTGCCAATAGTCTCTGGAGCACCTGGGGTCAACTACTCAGTGCAAATGAGCAGGCATTTCTTAAAAATCTATGACTTTCAAGGCAGTGTGCTAGATTCTATTGCTTAATCTTTGCTACAACATCAACATTTACAGAAAGAGGTTGCTAATCCACTTTCCCTCTAGGAGACTGTCTGAAGCTCTGGTTCATCCACAAACCTCCCCGAATCACTTTTGGTTCCCAGGTTATCTGCCTTAATCACCTCCCTTTTGACCTTTAGGTATTGGTTTTCCTGTTCTCCTTTTCAGCCTTGATCCATTCATCCCTCTGTGGTTTTCTTTGCATACCCACTGCCAGTACATGTTTTTTCCTTTCCCCTCCTACTCCTAAATAATACACAAAACCCTTTTAAGGTATTATCAAGAGTTTTATTGATAATAACAGGGAAACCTACATATAGGCATTAAAATAAACAAACATGATGAAATTATGAAGTTACAGCATCTTAAAAGCCTATAGTCACAATTTTAATAATAATAATAACTACCATTTATAGAGCCCTTTAAAATTTCCAAAGCATTTTAGATATGGTTGCTCATTTGATCCTCAGCTGATTAATTATCCATGGATCTAGGCCAGAGGCTTTTAGCTTTATAGCCTTTCCTTTTCCCATCTCTGGGTTCTTCTCACAATTACTCTACCACTAACCCTTTCCTGTTTTTATGCCGAAAGGCTTATACTTCTGAGTCTCCCCCTCCCTAGATAACAACAATAACCAGAACTATAATTTTTGTACTACTTTAAGGTTTGCAAAGCATATTATAAATACTATCTCATTGAAATCTCACAATAACCCTGGGAGATAAGTGCTACTACTATGCCCATTGTACAGATGAAAAAATTGAGGCAGACAAAGATTAAATGACTTGCCCAGGGTCACACAGGTAATGAATGTTCGAGGCCTGATTTAAACCTCTCTTTTGTTCTCCAGTCCAGTACTCTATCTACTATACCTAGCTGGACCCAAAATAACAAAATCCTCATACTGGGTTGCCCCCAAAACATTCTTTTTTTCCCCACATGTGGACCTGTAGTGGAGAGGTCAACAGATACTAATGACTCAAACTCCAGACTGAATGGATGAAACTAATATATTCTTGCATCATATTGAAAAGTCATCTAAAGTCATGCTTACAAGGATGTCCTAATATTCACTTAGGTTATGAATTGGAAAGATAAAGTAATTTTTTTAAGGCAATCAGATCTGTCCAAATTCTGGAATCACAGAATCTCAGAGTTGGGGGGAACTTATTATCTAGTTCACCCATATCTAAGAACTTTTCTATAGCATCCCCAGTGAATGATTACCTGGCCTTCACTTGAAGAGCCTTAATGATGGAGAGCCCAATATCTCCCAAGGCAATCCAGGACATTTTTTAATAACTCTAATTATTAGGAAGTTTCTCCTTATAATGAGGCTGAATAAGTCTCTAAGCAATTTTGAGAGGCAGAATAATATAGTGGAAAGAGAACTTAACTTGAGTTTAGGATTAACTTGAGTTGGAGAATTGCCTCCTATCTTGAAAAATTGTGTGACTGCGGATAGGTCATTTAATTGGATTCTCCCAAGGGCCCCTAAGATACCTGTAATACTCATCTCATAAGGTCTTTTGTGAGCATCAAATGAGATAATAATTGCAAAAGATTTACAAAACCTAAAGCCACATATAAATGTCAGCTGTTAATATTCTACCCATTGTTCCTAGCTCTGCTGTCTGGCGTCAAACATCTTATCCCTGTTCCATGAAAGTCCTTCAAATACTTGAAGACTGCTGTTGAGTCCCTCTAAATCTCATGCTCTCCCCCTCATTTAATATATTCATCCCCACTAGCTATTACTCCATGTCTCTCCTCACTCTCTCACCCCCAACCATCATCCAATTGGTTGCCTTAATACTGTCCACCACTGTTAAAAGTTTTGAAGGTTTGTGGGTCTCAGACCTGAAGACCTTGGCCTTGGAGATCTTGATTCTGGCTCAAGTGCTGATGGTTTAATCATTATTGTACTACATATTAAGTACCTTCTTGCTATCCTTCTTAGCAAAGAATGTGTCCCTCAGAAATTTGGGGACATATCTCTGTGACTTGGCTTTCTGAATGCCATTATTTGGACAGATTGTCGTTGGTGTGGCTCTTTATATACAAAGACCCCTACCTCTGGGGCCTACACAAACTGAAAGTGACAGAAATTGAAAGACAAAAACAGTCAATTTCATTTTTCAAGCTCTAGTTACATATGTTAATTTTATGATTACATACAAAGTCAGAATTCATAATCAACTGTTGATAATTATCCTTTCTTAGAATTCTTCAAACAGTTCCTAAAATGCAATAAATGAATATAAATTGTTTGGAGCTCACAAAAATTGTGAATGCACAGGAACAAATAAGCATCTTGCTTGAAATAGATGTCTAATTGTTTATGTGGGTTATGAAAGGCTTAGCATTTTCCTAATGAGTACATGACTCATAAACCTTTCAGCTCATTACCTCACTCCCACCTGAACTTTTCCTTCTCTGTGTCTTTAAAAGTAAGGGGAGTTGTGTTCTGAAATAGTCCTGACTAGCCACCTACCTTCCCTGAAATAAATATGTAAGAAATACAAGTCATGCCTATCATAGCTGAAGTTCACAAAATGAATTCTGCAATACAAGGAATTGCTGATATTCACAGAGTCCCATTCTCTTTGATGTGCTTAGATAAAAGTCAAAGACTGTTCCATAGAAACCTAGGCAGCTAAGAGAATCTGAATACCTTTTGGAGGATCCATGTATAATATAAGTGCATTCTTACTTTCTGGGCTAAAAACAATAAAGCTATTAGTCATCACTATTCAGGAAGGGAAATCAAAGGCCACTTACACATAAAATGGAAGGTTCCAATCACTTTTGAATTTTTCCCTTTGCATCCTTGATGAGGGACAATAAACTTCGTGTCCAAATATTAGGCTGATTAATCTAATGTATGTATAAGAGCTAAGGATAATTATATAACATTACCTTCATGGTTGGACTACTTCAACTGATGAGATCAGAAAAATTCCCATGACTGCCAGCATTTCCCAGTGTGGTAATAGTGTAACTTATGATATGAAGCTGGCAGCCCATTGAGTTATTCCCTATAGGTACAAAGAATATATATGCATATATATACATATATATGCACATTTATACACATATAGACAGAAATACATATCTTGAAAAAACACAGAAGAAAATGATCTGGGACAAAAATTAAATAGGAGGAAGAGACTGAAGTGGGTTACATTGAAAGCACTGGGCCAAAGTACTTTCATTGATCCCAAGCTCCTGGATGCCACAAGGCTCATCCTTTTAATACAGATTCCTTCAGGTGCTTCTCATACCTATGTTAAGATCATACAAAATTCCTTGGTAGATGCAACCACAGAGATAACTTTGTTCAAAGATCTTCTGATTATCAATATCAAGTGAGGCATAAAACAGAGAAATATGCACTCACCAAAGACATTATGGTAGCTATCCTGCACAAAATGTATATAGAAGACAGAATCAAATAGGTCATGTACATAGAGTGCTTCAATAGCTTTAAAACAACATAACTGTAGCCTAGAAAGCAGTATAGAAGTGTGAAATGCTATAGATATATATATAATTTTATTTATTATTCATATTATTATTATTTTTGCCAATCACTTGTAACCCCTTTAGGGCCCAGCACAAAATGAAACCTATTGTAGGGTCTTGATAAATCCTTTATGAATGAATGAATTTGGTTAATGTTAAAACAGAGCCATGGAATGATCCCATCACAAAGAAAAAGTTAAAAAATTGTTCACAAGAGATCTGAGAGCTTGCTGGTGGCTCTGATTGCTCCAGGATGCTGTCGGAAATCTGCAGATCACATTTGTTAGTGCAAAGTATCTGGCTTCATTTCGATGTCCTGTTTCATATAATCTTTATTAAATAAGGAATGTGACCTTTATTCCTTCTCATCAGCTACCATAGATTTAATGACTATCTCTATGCTGATGAATCTAAAATCAACCTATCCTTCCCCCAGTCTTTTTGCTGACCTCCAAACTCTCATCTCCAGCTGCTTTTCAGACATCTCAAACTGGATGTCCAGTAGATACTTTAAACTCAGTATGTACAAAACAGAACTCATTCTCTTTCCCCCTAAACTTTTCCCCACTCCACTCCCATCTTCCCTATTAATGAACAGGATAACTTCATCCTCCTAGTACCTCAGGCTCACAACCTAGGAGTCATTCTGCATCCCTCACTATCCCTCACACACCGCTGCCCCACCCCCCATATCCAATCTGTTGACAAGGCTTGTCAATTTTACTGTCTCTGCCCCATTCTCTCTTCTTGCATTGCTACCACTTGAGTGCAGGCCTACATCACCTCAAACTCGGATTATTGTAGTAGTCTACTGGTGTGTCTGCCTACTTCAAGTCTCTCCCCACTCTAATCCATCCTCCATTCAGCCACTAACATGATTTTCCTAAAATGCAGGTCTGATCATGTCACACCCCCTGCTCAGTAAACTCCACTGGCTAACCTCCAGGAGCAAATATAAAATGCTCCGTTGGGTATTCAAAGTCCCTCATAACCCAGCCCCTCCTGCCTTTCTGGTCTTCTTACACCTAACATTCCAACACATACTTTGCAATTCAATGACACTGGAGTCCAGGCTATTCCACACATAAGATACTCTATCTCCAGACTCTGGATAGCCTTTCTGGTTGTCCTCCATGTCTGGGATGCTCTCCCTCTTCTGCTCCAACTAGTGACCTCCCTGCCTTCCTTTAAGTCCCACTAAAATCCCAAACAGGCAGCCTTCCCCAACCCCTCTTAATTCCAGGACTTCCCTCTCTTAATTATTTCCCATTTATCCTGCATATCGTTTGTTTATATTTATTTTCATGTTGTCTTCCCCATAATACTTTAAGCTCCTTGAGGATAGGGACTGTCTTTCGCCTCTTTTTGTATCCCCTGTGCTTGACAAAGTGCCCCAAAACATAGTAGGTGCTTAATAAACGTTTATTGATTAATTCTATGGAAACAGGAATGATGACTCTTTTAAAATATTTCACATATATCTATCAATCTTCTATCTTCTCATTAAAAGCGTAATGAAGAAGACAATAGAGATGAATATATATCTTAAAATGGAAAAGCTGAATCAGTGAGAAAAGCCGAGACTGAATATTACACTTTCTGACTTTGAATATTTGAAGTGGTATCAGAGTTAGACTCAATACAATTGTGCAAAGTGCCTACTGTGTTCCAGGTGTATTCCAGGCACAAACTTTCTCATATGCTTGGACTTTTCAACCAACAT
This sequence comes from Gymnobelideus leadbeateri, assembly GCA_011680675.1. NCBI lineage: Eukaryota > Metazoa > Chordata > Mammalia > Diprotodontia > Petauridae > Gymnobelideus > Gymnobelideus leadbeateri. The sequence continues at coordinate 381,750 of WOXC01007639.1, forward strand.
TCCTTCTACCTCCTCATCCTTAACCAAAATGGAACCTCCCCAATGATATGACATCCCTTGTAAACCCCTCCACTAAAAGTCTCTCTTCCTAGTCTCCATACCCTACTCCCTTACTACATGAGAAGAGGAGAGGGCATATTCCTTACTCCTCATTACCACTTCTAGAACATTACCCTACCACTATCTCTGATCAATCTTTCCGATTTGAGCATCCTTGTAATCTGTACCATCCTCTTCCATCCTTTTTGGTGCCATTATTTACCTCCAGATCATCCTCCTAATTTTTTTCAGTGACTTTTGTATTTGGTTTGTTGTTTTTCTCTCCACTTCTCCTGCTATCATCATTCAGGCTTCTTTATTCAGCCTCGTCACAGTCCAATCACATAATTTCCTCAATCTCTTCAACTCAAAAGAATTTGTATAAAAATTTTCCTTCTCCCCCACTCCCCAAAATAAGGATTTTACAAGAACTTACTTTCTGGGCCTTTTAAGTGCCAATAACTTAATTGTCTTCAGATGGTTTCTTGTTCATTTGATTGTTTTTTTTTCTTTCTATATATACTAGCAGCTGATTGCAAATCAGTTAAATAAATCATTAATCTTATTTGGTCATTTAGACTGAACTTAACAGTTGTATTACAAATAGTTGTGTTGGCTATGAAACAGTTCTTTCAGGTGCCCAAACAACTTAAGTGAATTGACCACACAGAGCTCTGATCACTTGATTTTGTCATTTGGGGGTTTGTATCCATGGTTAGTAGACACTTTTAAAAATCAGTAGTCTTGGGGCGGCTAGGTGGCGCAGTGAGTAGAGCGCCGGCCCTGGAGTCAGAAGGACCTGAGTTCGGATCCGGCCTCAGACACTTAACCCACACAAACAAAAACCTAGCCGTGTGACTTTGGGCAAGTTACTTAACCCCAATTGCCCTAAAAGGGGCGGCTAGGTGGCGCAGTAAGAGCGCCGGCCTCGGAGTTGGGATGACCCGAGATCAGATCCGGCCTCAGAAAATGAGCACCCACGCATAAATAATGACTAGCCGTGTAACCTTGAGCAAGTTACTTAACCCCAATTGCTTAAAAAAAAAAAAATCAGTAGTCTTTAGATCAGAAGTGCTCAACAGGGGACTCAACTGGAAACCCAGTCTCTGGGTCAAAGTAGGGTATCCACTTCAACATATAAGACTATATATTATCATCATACCATGGCTTCCTGTTAAAAAGAGATCACAAGTTCTAACCCCGCTGTTACAAGTCTATCTGCCATCTCCATGACTCAATCAATGTAATCCTGGTTGTCTTCTGGCTTGCCATATCTATTTCCCATCATGGTTCTTCCATCATCATTCCATCTGGCTCAATCTGCTTCTCTCAACCCCTTTGTGTATATTTATATTTATTCATTTTATAATTGTCATATATACTTATATATGTATTTATTGTCTCCCCCATTAGAATGTAACCTCCTTTGGTGCAGGGATTGTTTTGTTCTTTGTATTTATATCTCCAAGCCTAGCACAGTGCCTGGCACATAGTAGGACCTTAAAAATACTTGTGGATTGATTGACTGATTAATTGATGGAACAGAAAGGGTTGGGAAACGAGAAATACCAAGTTGAATACAAGGGAATATGAAAGAGAGGGCTCTGGTAGTTGGAGTGATCAGGAAAAATGAAGATGGTGCTTGAGTTGCATACTGAAGAAAGAGGCAAAGTAAGAAGGCATGGAGAGAGGAGATTGAGTGTTCTGTGGGATGAACTGAGAGAAGGCCAGTTGGACTGGAATACAGGATGTGGGAGGGGGAGTGATATCCATTAAGACTGGAAAGACTGGTTGGGGCCAGAATGTGAAAGCCTTTAAAAGCTAAACAGAGGAGTTTATATTGTTTTCCTAGAGCCAATAGGAAGCCATTGGAATTGAATAAATAGGGGAGTGACAAGATCAGATCTATGCTTGAGGAAAATTATTTTGGCAGAAGCGTGTAAGACATACTGGAGCAATGGGAGACTTGAAGAAGGAAGACTAATTAGGAGACTGTTGCAATAAAAAGTCAAGAGATAACAAGGGTCTGAATTATGTGTGTAGCAAAAAAAAAAACGGGGAGGTGTGGAGATAGAAGCAGCAAGATTTTGCAACTGATTGGATATGGGGGGTGAGAGGGGAGTGAGGTATTGAGGAAAACACTGAGTTTACAAACCCTGGGGACTGGAAAGATAGTGAAGCATTCAACAGAAGTAAGGAAATGTGAAAGAGGAGAGAGATTAAAGGAAAGGATAATGAGTTTCTGCTTCAGATATGTTTAATTTGAGATGACTCCAGTATAACCACTTAGAAATGTCCAATAAGGGGTGGCTAGGTGGTACAGTGAACAGAGCACTGGCCCTGGAGTCAAGAGGACCTGAGTTCAAATCCGGCCTCTTAAATACTTACTAGCCATGTGTCCTTGGGTAAGTCACTTAACCCCAACTGCCCTGCCTTCCCCCCTCCCAAAATAGTAAAAGAAAAAAAAAAAGAAATGTTCAATAGGCAACTGATGATGTGGGACTAAATCTGAGAGGACAAGAGGGAGATACTGAACAGCTCAAACATCTAGTAGGATAATATAACTAAGTGAGCTGGATAATTAGGGCCTTAAAAGATAAAGCCCTTTCTTTGATAGAAAGTTTTGTATCTGACAATTATTTAGACAATTACCTTCTTCTACACTGACCATATGCCTTCATCAGTGTTAACCACCCAGAAAGAAAAACAATATTAGTACTGATGTTTAATTTTTCACAGGAACCACAAATATTTTAAATTTTTTTTTCTTTTTGCTTTTTGGAGGGCAATTGGGGTTAAGTAACTTGCCCAAGGTCACATGGCTAGGTTTTTGTTTGTGTGTGTTAAGTGTCTGAGGCCGGATCTTAACTCAGGTCCTTCTGACTCCAGGGCCGACACTCTACTCACTGCCACCTAGCCACCCCTACAAATATTTTAAAACAGATTTTTTTTTTACTCTTCAAATATTTTAAGCAAAATGTATTGCTTATTGAGCCAATTTTGACCCATTATTACGAAGTGCTGTGATAGTAATAATGTAAATAAAAGCAACAGTAAAAGGCAGCCAAAATCAGATTAATTAAAAGGGTAGATCTTGGTTCCAGAAAACAATTTATAAAGCACATACAGATGTAGAATGTTCTGTATGCTGTCAGATAGTCTGGGGATGGGGGGATGGGGCAGTTTTGCTTTACTATTTTTCATTATTATAAGAGGTCAGTATATATTTGGCAGCAGGTAGATTGTGAAATACCTGTTGTAAAAAAAAAAGACCTCAGTGAAACTTTTTAGAGCTATTATTTAAGTGCAAAGTTATATTATAAACAATGCTTACCTTAAACATTTCTACCAACATATAAATGATCTCAAAATACTGAAAATTTGAAATTATTTTCCTTAACTTGTCCCTGTGTTGTCCCCTTATAATTAATATGATGCCTGGTATAGCAACAACTTCTGAAGAACCTTGAATGGAGAGAAAAAGGAGAACTCGGCAAAACACTTGGATGCACTTAACATTGAATATGCATGCATAGCTCAGATTAGCATTAATGAAGCTGATGCACATACTGCACTATTTCTCTATAGAAGCTGCGTCACTTAGTTTCACCACTTAGCAAGCACACCAGTCATTCAAAGAGCTTTTCAGAAATGATTTCATTTTATGAAGAGCTTTTAAGGGATATTATACACACATATGTGTGTGTGTGTCTCCAATCTGATGGATGAACTATCCAACCTGATACTATTATTTTTCTTATTTTCAGATCTCATTTTTTTTTTTTAAGCAATTGGGGTTAAGTAACTTGCCCAAGGTCACACGGCTAGGTTTTTGTTTGTGTGGGTTAAGTGTCTGAGGCCGGATCTGAACTCAGGTCCTTCTGACTCCAGGGCTGGAGCTCTACTCACTGCGCCACCTAGCCACCCCTTCAGATCTCATTTTTAAAACTGAATTTCTTTTAGATTATTTTTTATATGCACATCAATAGGATGTATACTAGGAATGCCTAAAATCATTGAATCCTTGCTGGCATGTATTTTCTATCTAATCTAATAGACTTGTTCATAATGAAAATTGAAATTTATGTTGAATTTTAGAGTTTTTCCACACAACTTTAATACTTTTTTTAAAAAAAGTTTTATCGAAGCTTTGTTTTATATTGCTTTTATTTCCCTACTTCACCTTATCTCCAAATGAAATCTCACTTATAAAAAGGAAGAATTAGGCAAAACTGACTCATGACCATTTTGGATAGTATATGCTTAATTCCACATGTATAGCCCAGCACTTCTTTTCCCCGTAGAGAGAGTTATATCTCATCTTAAAGCTGTGTTTAGACAGGTAGGTGGAACAATTGAGAGAGTGTTGTACTTGGAGTCAGAAAGACCTGAGTATAAATTCAGCCTCTCAATCACTTGTGACCAATCAGTATTACCCTTGTCAAGTCACTTAACCTCTGTCTGCCTCAGTTTCCTCATCTGTAAAATGGGGATAATTATTACATGTACCTTCCAGGATTGTTATGAGAATCAAATGAGATAATATTTGCAACTTGCTTTGAAAACATTAAAGTGCTATTTAAATTCAAGCTATTCGTCATTAGTCCTATAGCCAAGAATGGACCTGAACACAGCTATATTTTAGTGTTTTCCTTAAGGTATTATTCATAATTTGTGTATTATTTTTGTTTTGCTCAGTTTGTTCTGAATCCAATCATAAAAATCTTTCCATGCTTCCATGAAAAATTCCATGTGAATTCTTTTCATCATTTCTTCAAACACAATATTAATCTATCACAAATATACCACAATTTGGTCAGCCATTATTCCCCAATCTTCATTATTTCTTCAGAAAAGTCTACAACTTTAAAAATACTAGACTAAGACACTAGCTCTTCTTCCAAAGCCTATGATTCTATTGATATGTATATACTGTTCACCAGCACATACTGCAACCACTCTCTAATGTAATAGATGATCTTTATCATCTATTGATCATTTTGGACTAAAAAATTTATCTGTCCATGAACAACCTGCTGATGACCTTCTGCAAACTTAGCTAGATATCCTTAGGCAACAGACTATCACTTGACCAATACTTTTTTTTGCTTTGAAGGATCTGTACTCTTAATGCTAGGGATATTTGCAGCAGTGATGAATATCACAGTCTATCCCTGGTCTAGTCATCCAGTGCAACTCCCTGACATTAGTCCATAAATCCTCCACAAAAAGTCTACCCAACATGTCAGAGGTCTTCCTCTAATTCTTTTGACTCTGTGCAAATACCAATGAAGCATACATTTATCCATTAGGTATGCCTAGTCCTCACTGTATGACTGGCCCACTTTTTTTTTTCCAGTCATACATCTTTCTGATAACTTCTTTGACCCCAATTCACTTGCACAATATTGGGGTGGTATCATGTAACCTACTTGCACCTAACCCTTGCCCTTTCAGTCACTGTCAACTTAAATTTTTCAAAGAGTGTGATACTGAATGATTCACAATTATACAGGCATCATCAGAAAAAAAATATCATATGACTCTTGCAAGTTCTACCATGATGAGGTTTAAAATTCAGCCCCAGCAATGAACAATATCTGCTTTCCAAGGATTATTCCAAGTTCCCAGAAGCTCATCAAATTAGTGATTCATTCTTTGGCCAAGACAAGCCATGAAACTTTTCTTACTCAGGAAAGTATAAATATATTTGACACAAAGCAATAGTCTATTTGGACTTTAAACATACTGAAAACACCTGAACTTTAACTTTTTTTTTTTACATTGAGAAGTGTAACTTGTTTTTAAACACCCAATGCTAACATTTCTTCTCTTTATACTTCAAAAGGCTAAATGTTAGTTGGTACAAGTCTTTGTTCATGCTTTGATCATGGATATTTTTATATGAAAGTATTGACTGAGCTTGTCTCCCTGGTTTGAAATCCAGACATGGTTATGAAATGCAAGTGTCCTTACTTTTTATTAATTGTTACTATTAGCTTCTATGAAAGACACAACCTGCTAAATAAACTATTAAATTATAGCAAGCATTATTCTGAGCCTCTTCCAAATCCTCCTTTTGCAATGACACTTGCCCACAATGATCTCTCCCACCTCTGAACTCCTATGGCAATTACTGTCTCAGCTACTTATTTGGCATGGATTTAGAGACAGTGGGCATAATGGAAAGGATGCTATACTTGGAATTGGGAAGACCCAAGTTCAAATTCAGTCACTGATACTATCCATGTGATCCTGGACAAATAACTTCACCTCTATATGAACAAATGAATCAGTGAGTACTTATCCAATATTTACTATGTCCTGAGCCTAGTGCAAAGTACTGAAGATACCAGTACAAAAGGAAGACAGTCCCAGCCCTCAGGAAGTTTATATTCTAATACTATGAGACAATAATATAGAGGTATAATGGCCAGGGAAAGTTTTGTTGGTCTGGGAAGTCACAGAAATGAATATGTTAGTTTTTATTATAGATCTCAAGACAGCAGGTAAAAATTTGCCTGGGGGTTGGAGGACAGGTATAAAAATTTTTAAATAAAATAATACCCAGTATTTATATAATACTTTAAGGTTTTCAAAGCACTTTATATCTCATTTTATCCTCATAACATCCCTGGAAGATAGGCATCATTATTATACCCATTTTATAGATGAGGAAACTGAGATAGACAAAGATGATGTAGCTTGCCCAAGGTCATACAGCTAGTTAAGCTTACAACAGCAGGGCAGAAGATAGCCAATGTAAAAAAAAAAAACATATTTGAGAGTAGGGTCTATTAAATATTGGATTCTTACCAATCAAGACCTTACTCTCAGGAGTACTTTCACACCAAAGAATTCTAGGGGAGAGATTAAATGTAACAGTGGGGGACAGGGAAATCACTGTTATAGCTACACAAACATATACATATACATATATATGTATATATATATATATATATACAGTGATTTTATATGTGTGCATGTATTTCTATTACATATGTATACATATATATACATACATATATATGTGTGTGTATGTGTGTATTTCTACCCAATAAGATTGTAAACTTCCTTTCTACAAAGTCTTCATTTAGATTTCATTCTCATGTTGCATTCTCAATAGATGGCCAAATTATTAATATTTGTAAATTGAATTTTTAACTATCCTAACATTAGGAAACAATCTTTAGTCAGTAAACATATTATAGAGAATGGGAAGTTAACAAATATTTGTTAAATATCTCCTATATACCAAACACCATGCTAAGTGCTTTATAAATCTTATCTTGTTTTTCCTCACAACAACCTAGGAAGCAGATACTGTTGTTATCCCTATTTTACATTTGAAGAAACTAGAACAAACAGATGTCAAGTGACTTGGCCAGGGTCACACAGCTTGTCTGAGGCCCGATTTGATCTGAGGTCTTCCTGACTCCGGGCTTAGAACTCTATCCACCTCCCCACCTGCTTGCCTCAGTTTAGGTTCACAGAATCATGGAGTTAGAACTAAAAGGAACTTTTGAGTTTATTTATTCCAACCCCTTCATTTAGTAGCTGAGAAAACTAACACTCAGAGATTCTCCCAAAGTTACCCAAGTAGTAAGTCTCTTCCTGTGACTCTCAAGTTTAAGGTTCTTTTCACAGTCCCACACTCCTCTCCAGAGAAGAATATTTTCCCCTTCCCAGTAATTAACATATCAAGATCAGGTACTTAGTACCACATCCATGATTTTCCCCATTGGAGTTCCCATTATATTGTGGGTCAGCATAAGAAATTAAATGGGAATTTGGGGGGAGTTTTGCAGAAACCACAGACAACATGCAAAAGCCAGCAGATGACAGAGAAAACATTTAAAAACTCAGAAATGCATAGCATATATGTATAGTATTATATAATAAAGCCTCTGGTCAAATATTTAACCCAAACAATATACTAAAAATAGTATAAAATACTTAACCCAAACAATATACTATAAACATACTCCATAAAAGAGAAAGAAAAAAAATTCAGACTTTGTCAAACATTTTTATGTGGATTTTCCAAATCTGGGGGGGTGGGGTGGGGAGGAAGGAGCACCATGCCCCAAACTCCTTCGATGTAACCTTTGATGTAGAAGGGATAATTGTATACCACAGAATGCATAAAGCAAGTCTAAAATGACATCTAATAAACTTCCAAGTACTTCCCAGTGCTTGACTTGCTCCTTGCCTGTCAGTGGCTAGTTTGAACTTCACTAAAATGCTTTTTTTAACTGATAACTTTCTATTTGTGGATTATTCAAGTACACTTCAGGAAGCTTTACTACATGAACTATTTTCATCTTAACAGGGACACTTATTTTAACATCATAAAATGGCTTCATTTTGAAAGGCACTGTTGTACAATGGTAGTAGTGTTAAGGAAGACGTAGGGTTAAATTCTATCTCAGACGCTTACCAGCTACACGACCATTAGTGGAGTGGCTTAACCTTTCAAAAATCTGTTTCCTCCTCTGTAAAATATTTTTAACAACAGCACCCTACTTCACAGTGTTATTCTGAATCTCAAAAGAGATAATGTATCTAAGGCCCTTTGAAACTTTAATGAGCTATACAAATATCAGCTATTACTAATCTTTCAGAAATAACAAGTGTTTCAAATGTTTAAAGGGCTATAAGTTATGAGTGCTGCTGTCAAATAATCAAGCCTTCAGAAAGGCTTTCTTTTAAAAGTATAATTGTTCACATGTCACCACAGAGACAGCATGGAAATGTTGTCACTAGAAATCTAAATTTTGACAAGTGCCTAGAGCATTTTCTGATCTGAAACAATTTGATAACTAGGAAAATTAAATATGTAATATAGGGGTCTTGACAAAATATTAGTCAATAAAGGTGAAAAAGGGCACATCTTTGAATTCTGGGATTACTGTTTAGGCCTCCTCAAAATTCCTCAAACATAACACTCAATCTCCTTCCTTATTGTTTGCGGGTTTTTTGGAAAGCAATCAGGGTTAAGTGACTTGCCCAGGGTCTCTCAGATAGTAAGTGTCTGAGGCTAGATTTGAACTCAGGTCTTCCTGACTCTAGGGCCTGTGCTCTATCCACTGTGCCACCTACCTGCCCCTCTCATTACTTTTGCAGGGGTCTCCCCCCCAGGCCTGGATGTTCTGGTCACTCACCTGGACCTCTTAGCTTCCCCAAAGTCACCTGGCTTGTCCAGGTCCCTTTGGCTGCTAATGTCTTCCCATTTCAGATTCCCTTCCATCTACTTTGCACATATTTTACATGTACCTAGTTATTTATATGTTGTCTCCCCTATTAGAATATAAGCTCCTTGAGGCCAAGGACTATTTTTTGTCTTTCTTTGTATCTTCAGTAATAAGTACAAGGCCTAGCACACAGAAAACCCTTAATAAATGCTTGTTTACTGACTCCTTATACCACTTAAACTGCCCAAGGGTTGAGGCACTTGCTATCAGCACTCACTCAAAGTCACAGCTAATGAGCCCCCCTCTATTTTTATCAGTAAGCCAGAAACCAATTAATTCAAAATAATGACATTTAATAAAATAGCACAAAAAGAAAATTAGTTATAGAAGTTTTCTACCATAAACCTGGGGCACCTTCTACCACAGATATTCATAATATAAGTGGGGAGGAGTGTACCCCAGCAAAAAGAGCAGAATCAGGAACAATTTACAGCACGACAACAGTAATATGAAAAAAACAACTTAGAAAAACCATGGCACTCTGATCAAAGGGGTGAGTAATAGTAACTTCAAAAGACTGACAATAAAGCATACTCCCATCTCTGGACAGAGAGGTAATGGACTTGAGATTAAGAACGAGGCATGTATTCTCAGACATAGCCAATGTTTACTGTAGTATACATATTTGTTATAAGGGAGGGGGAAGGGAAGTAGTGAGTAGGGATAAATGTGCAAAAAAAATGCACAAAAGCACAAATAAACCTTTTAAAATGAATATTAAAGTTTGGAAGGGGGTATAAAAATAGGACAATTTTGCTCCTAAATTGTAAAATTTTAGGTATTCTTTTTGCATATGCATATATTTCTTTTTACAACATATGAAACAGAAATTGTTTCTTATACAAGCTTCTTATTCTTTTTTGTATATTAATTTTTTGTATTTGTTGATTATTATTAAAAGGTCATAATAAAAAGGGAAAATTTTTTTAGAAGAGAGAGTAAATGTTCTAGAAGATTTGTAAAGAAGGCACAGACATGGTGGGACATATATAATTAGAGTTCATATGTCTTTGGGGCAACACATACTATTTGTGATAATCAATCAACAATTCTACATTAAGAACCTACTAATATAATCAGGCATTGTGCTCGGCTCTGATGATACAAAGACAAAAAGAGAAACTGTGTCTGACCTCTGAGAGGTTACATTCTACAGATAGAGACAGCATCTACACAAATAAGTACATACAAAGGAGGTACAAAGTAGCTACAAGGTAACAGGGGAGGGCCCTAGCAATTGGTAGCTAGGAAAGGCTTCATGTAGTACTAATATGTGGAGCTTCAGCTGATTTTTTTCTTTTTTATATTTATTTGTTTTTAGTTTTCAAAATTCACTTCTACAAGATTTTGAGTTCTAGATTTTCTCTGCCTCCCTCCACTCACCCCTCCCTGAGATAGCATGCAATCTGATATAGACTATACATGTACGATCATATTAGACATATTTGCATGTTAGTTAGTTGTAAAGAATTAGGGGAAAACAGGGAGTGGGGGTGGAAGGGACTATAGTATACTTTAAAAAAGATTTTTTTAATTGCTTAATTAATTTACTTTTAGTTTGCAACATTCAGTTCCACAAGCTTTTGAGTTCCAAATTTTCTCCCCCCTCCCTCTCCTCTCCCCTACTCCCCTATGGCGGCATGCAATCCGATATAGGTTCTACAAGTACCTTCACAATAGACATTAGTCAGGTTGTAAAGAAAGACTGTAACCAATGAAATGAACAAGAAAGAAGAAACAAAAAACAAAAGAGAGAGAGAGCAAGTAGTTTGCTTCAATCTGCATTCAGACTCTATAGTTCTTTCTCTGGATGTGGCCATCTCTTTTCATCATGAGTCTTTTGGAGTCGTCTTGTAACCTTGCATTGGTGAGAGGAGCCCAGTCCATCAAAGTTAGTCATCATACATACATAAGTGTGTACAGTGTTCTCTTGGTTCTGTTCCCCTCACTCAGTATCAGTTTATATAAATCTCTCCAGGTTATTATGAAGTCCGTCTGCTCCTCGTTTCTTATGGCACAATAGTATTCCATTACTTTCATATACCACAATAGTATACTTTGATATGCATTCAGACTCCAGTGTGGCTAGCATTTTCTGGATGTGGCTAGCATTTTCCATCATGAGCCTTTTGGAATTGTCTTAGACCCTTGTATTGCTGAAAAGAGTTAAGTCTATCAAAGTTGGTCATCACACAATGTTGCTGTTATTGTGTACAATGTTCTCCTGGTTCTGCTCACTTTGCTGAGCAACAGTTCATGTAAATCTTTCCAGGTTTTTCCTTCAGCTGTGTATTGTTTTTTTTTGTTTGTTTGTTTGTTTTTTAAAGCAATTGGGGTTAAGTAACTTGCTCAAGGTTACACGGCTAGTCATTATTTATTCGTGGGTGCTCATTTTCTGAGGCCGGATTTGATCTCGGGTCATCCCAACTCCGAGGCCGGTGCTCTTACTCACTGCGCCACCTAGCCGCCCCCTTCAGCTGTGTTTTGAAGAAAGAAAGGGATTCCAAGAGAAGCAAGTGAAGAGGGAATACGTTCTAGGTTTGGGGTGCAGCCAGTGCAAATGCATGGAGGTACAAGATTCAGTTTTGTGTGTGAGGAACAAGAAGGTGAATGTTATTGAACCATAGAGTGCAGAAAGGGGCTATTGTATACTATAGCTTGTACTATAAGTTGTGTCCAGGTTGGGAAGGACTTCAAAAGTGAAACAGAAGAGTTCATATTTGATTCTAGAAGCCAATGGGGAGCCAATAGGAAATATAATGAGTAGAGGAGTGACAAGTCAGACCTGTGCTTTAGGAAAATCATGTTCATACCTGCATGGAGAATAGAATGGCATAGGGAGAGAATTGAGCCAATTAGGTTTCCACAAAATTCCAGCTGAGAAGTGATAAGAAGAATTAGGTAATTAGGTTGGCAACCTTATGGAATGAGAGAAGCAGAGTATGTAAGAGATGCTTCGGAAGTACAAATTTAGAAAAGATTTGACAACCAATGGAGTCTGTGTGACGAGGAAAGGTGAAGAATCAAGATAAAACTATCTTTGTGAACCTGGGTGAATGGAAACATACTGGTACCCTCAATAGAAATAGGAAAGTTTAGGAGATGATCTTCAATGTTAGAAATCTATTGCTTTTTTTCTGGTGAAGTCATCAAACTGCTTTCTGATGGGTATCATGTTTTTATAAGGCATATTGGTTGTCGTTGGGAGGAGAGGGACTAACACTATCTACTATGTGTGAGGTACTGTGTTAAGCACTTTTATAAATATTATCTCATTTAATCCTTACAACCTAGCTAGGATGCAGATAATGTTATTATCTCCATTTTGTATTGAGGACAGAAAAGGACTAAGTGACTTGCCCAGAGTCACACAAGCTAGGAAAGTGTCTAAGACCAGATTTGAATTCAGGTCTTCCTGAGAAATCCAGATATTTTAAACCACCCTAAATACTAATAAGCAATATATAGACTTCCTTTAACCAAACTTTCAGCTGAAGAATATACTAGTCACAAGTGTCTCTATCTTCTCCATCACCAAAGACACACAGATCAATATGTAAGCATGACTCCTACCTAAACATCAATGTTTTGGGGTTCTCACATAAAAACCTCATGTTGTGACTCTTGATAGAATTGTAAACATGCATTGGAAATGTCACATGTTGGCTCCATAGAGCCGACTCCTTAGGCCTCAGAGTCTCTAGCTTGTTCAGTGGTGACTGGTTATAAATCTCAGCTACAGAAAGCACCTAGAATTGTTGAGTTGTTAAAAGAGAAATATTCTTTGTATATGGTTTCATTGACACAGTTCACTCTAACCAACGGTGAGACATTGAGGTCAAACTGCTCTAGGAGAAGGTGGTTTGGGAGAGTGTCAAGAAGTCTCAGGTTATATCTTACTACCCCCAGGTTCAATCACAGATTGAGTTCTTTTACCATACATACCATAGAACCTGAAAACTGAGCAGAAGATTCGATGAAGTTGACAGGAAATCTTTGGCTACATTAAGAGAGGTGTAGCTCCCTCTCCAAAATGAGGAGATAGTCATGGTCAAAACATATTTATTCTGTTCCTGGCAGTACTGATAGATCATAAATAAAAACATATATGAGAACATTGCATATATAAGACACAAAACATATTTCGTTAAATACATAGCACTCTAGAGCAGGACTCATGCAGTGATTAAATGGATAACTCATACATAATGTGTGCACAAATATACATAGATAGAATTAGCATGTTGACACATAGCAGAACAGGAAAAGTATAATGCATAGAGAATACATATGTACTAAATAAAAACTTACATTTTAGTTACATACAAAACACACACACGATAAGCTTTCCAGCCACTAATGGTGGCATCTGGCTACATAAGTGATAACTTTTTTCATTGCTCCCAAAGCAACATAAGTGTATCTTGTCCACCAACTAATCACATTAGCTTTTTTAGCTTCCATAGCTTGTGTTGATTCATACTGACCTTGCAGTCCACCCAAAACCCCTTTGCCCAAAGAATAGATATTATACACTATGAGGGTAGAATATCTCAGCTGTCTTACTGAACAGTATTCGAACAATATGGCTCACAAAAATTCCCTTCACAACACACAAATCAGATGTCTCAAGGGAAATGTACTATTCAGTCGTTAACATACTGCAGGGAACTGTGTATAATATTCTATTCCCACTTGAAACATTTGCTTTCTGCAGATTCTAAGTTAGTTCTGGCTGAATTAGATAGAGAAGAATTCACTGATTTTTTGCTTTGGTTCCTTGACTAAAATTATGTATCCTTGGATATCTCAAACCTTTTCCTCTTTCCTCAAAATGTTTATGTCACATTTGGGTTTTTTTGTTTGTTTGTTTTTGGAAGTGTGTCTTGTCTTTACCAATAAACTTTAGTTTAACATAGAAGACAAAAATAAATATAAAAATCATGCTCCCTGAAAATAATTAAGCAAAATAAAACTAACAAGTAACTATAACTGATGATCCATAAAATTGTTTGTTGAAAGAAAGGATGATTGGGCTTTAACCTTAACAGCTTAGTACCATTGTGTTTTCTATTATATTTCATTTGAATTTTGTTCCTGTTTAATGTGATCTTTTTTAATTTAAGGGTTTTTTTTAATTAACAAATATATTTTCTCTTTTTTTTTACTCTCTACCAAATTGAGGGGGGAAAACAGAAAAAGGAAAAAACAAATTCCCTGCAGCAAATAGTTAAGTGAAATAAATTCCTCATTACCCATGCTGTTTATTCTTTTCCTCTTTTCTTGGATCTCTTTTGGATAAAGATCTGGACATGGAATAGCTGAGTCTAAAGGGCATGTGACATTCAATATATTTTTGTGTATAATTCCAAATTACTTCCCAGAATGGTTGTACAGATCTACCAAGATTGTGCATCAATGTTCCTATGTTCCCACAGCTCTTTTAACATTTGTCATTTTCCTTTTATGTCATCTTTATGGTACATCTCTAACTATTTCCCAAAAGTTACTAAATTGTACATACCTTTTGTCCCAGTGATACCACTATTTGGCTTATGCCGCAAAGAAACCCAGGAGGAAAGGGACCTATATTTATAGCAACTCCTTTTCAGGTGCCAAAGAACAAGAAACTAAAGGACTACCCATCAATTGAGGAATGTCTGAAAAATTGTTAGATATGAGTGGTATATATATAATGAAATACTATTATACTACAAAGAAGGACAAAAAGGAACTGTTTCAGAGAAACCTGGGAAGACTCCTATGAATTGATTCAGAGTGAAGTGAGCAAAACCAGGACAACAGTTTATACTATAACAACAGTATTGTTAAAAAAAAAATCTTTTTCAAAGTCTTAAGAGCTCTGTAGCAAGCCAGTGATGAAGAATACTTCCCACCTCCTAACAGAGAGGTGATAAATTACACATTCAGAATGAGGCATATATTTTTAAACATAGCCAATATAGGATTTTTTTTCTTGAATATGCATGTTTGTTAGAAGGGTTGTGTTTTTCTTCTTTTTTTTTTTCCAGTGGAGGGGAGAGGGTAAGAGGAAGAGAAAACAAAATGCTTGTTAACTGAAAAAAAAAAAACTTTTTTTTTTTTTTTACAAAGATACTAATGGCCTCTCTAATCTCCTTTTGGCAGGTAACTTCCTCTTCAATTTTTCTAAAAAGGAATAGGATCATCTGTCAGGATCCTCCCTCACCTCACTCTTCTATTCCATACCTCTTCACATCTTCAGAATTGTAAAATCATAGCGTTGGAAGGGACAGCCAAGACCATAACTCTTCTCATCTCCATCACTTTCAGTGTTAACAGGATTTCCTTTTGGGTATGGGATTTGTACAGTGATTCATTTTAACTTTGGAGGTCTGGTAAAAAGAAAGCAAAATGTATACATATTCACATATTCAGTTCCTATTGCTAGTGATTTCTGACCTATTAGGATTGGTAACACACTGTTTTCTCTTTTAAATCATTTTTTAAATTTTGAACTCAAACCAAGAGAAAGAACATCTCCATGTACACAGCAGAACACAAAAAAAGGATTGTATATAAAAGCATGAATATCCATATCATACCTCTTGCTTTTTAAAAAGAAAAAGAACATAATGTGAAAATATGTTTAATATAATTATACATGTATAACCTATATCAGATTGTACACCATCTTGGGGAAGGGAGAGCAGAAGGAAGGGGAGAAAATTTAGAACTCATAATCTTACAGAAGTGAACCTTGTAGAAATTGAAAACTAAAAAATAAATAAATAAAATTTAAAAGTATGTAATAAATTTCACATATTATTATTAAACTATTTTGCTTTTCTATGCTTCTTTTTGAACTTCTATTTTCTTCTGTGCTTTTTTAAATGTTTTAATGACCCTCTTTTATTGGCATCAATATTGCTAACTCTTCCTTCCTCCCATCCCCAATTCTTCTCCTTAATAAAAACTGAAAAATAAAACTGTTAGAATAAGCAGTCAAGCAAAGTGAATCTGCATAGTGTCTATATCCAAAAATGTATGTTCCTTTCTGTGCTTTGAATCCAT
Source organism: Gymnobelideus leadbeateri (assembly GCA_011680675.1). Classification (NCBI taxonomy): domain Eukaryota; kingdom Metazoa; phylum Chordata; class Mammalia; order Diprotodontia; family Petauridae; genus Gymnobelideus; species Gymnobelideus leadbeateri. The sequence continues at coordinate 398,096 of WOXC01007639.1, forward strand.
CATCTCTTTATTCAGAGCTTAGCACATAGCAGGTGCTTAATGTTTAATTAATTGGTCGACATGCTTCAACATAGGTCTTCTGGAGACATTGTTGGTCATTGCATTGATCAAAGATCTTTCAAAGTCCTTCAAAATTCAGAATTCTGTATAATGCTACTGACCTTTCATAAGTTGATCTCCTAGTTCTGCACACTTTATCCTACATCTATTTATACTATCCATAATTCTCTGAAATCATCTCATGTCATCTCTTACAGTCTAATAATATTCCATTACATTTATGTATCAATATTTGTCAGTCCCCAACTGATGCATACCCTTTTAGATACTTTTTCACCCCACAATGTATTATCCTCTTTTCAATTTCCTTATTATCTCTCTTTCTTCATCTTGCTTCCAACTTCCCCATAATTACCTCCCAATCCACCAAGTGACTTCCAGTCCAGGTTTCCAGTTTCCCCACTCCCACACAACTTTCTGCCTTCCATCCTCCCATCTATGATGCTATTCTTTGAATTGGTATTCACCTCATTTTCAGAAATATAATAACTATGTGTATGTATGTATATGTGTATACACTCAAGTTTTCCATTATTTTCTCTTCATTCTTTGGGAAATCTTCAGCCAAGGTACTCATTCAATTAGTGAATGATATCTTGGATGTTAGGTAGCTGCCATTTTGCAACAATCCTTGAGATAATTGGTAACACCCTATGGTGTCACAAATGTAAGGCTTGGCAACCACTAAGCCATAGAATGAAATGAGGTTATTCCTGTAGTGTTATAATTCCCACAGAATGGAGGAAAAAAATCCCTCAGGAGTCAGATTTAAAACTGGTTTTTGTTTAGGACAATGTTGAGGTTTGAGAGATCCGATATGAATCAGGGTTTTATTGAAGAAACTGCAGTCATTATATTGGCCTTGCTTGAAGAAGTAATTTAAAATATTATGGTAGAAGTAAGAATCCAAGAATGCCCACAGATCAATCACAAGACAATTTTGAAGAATTGTAGCGTTTGTTGTTAGATATAATCTCCCTCAATTTCTTTTTTGTGTTTGGTAGATGCTTGTTTGGGCACATCGACTATTTGAAAGAAAGGTTTTGTGGTTTCCTTGGCTGTACATTATCTCTCATTTCTCTTTCTGAGAATATGTCAGGGCATGTTGGCCCATTTGTATAATTTTCCTAAATTTATCCAGTCAAGGCTTTCAGGGGCCTCTAGGCAGGGATGTTGATAAACTAAAGCAACACCTAGCAATATAAACATAGCAATGACAATAGGTTCTCTCCCTGTTATTGACAGATGCCATGTAAATGGGAACAATTACAAAACTCAAACATGACTGCTTGTTACCACAGAAGCACCTGTGGTTTGGTGCCTCAGATGAGGCTAAAGTAAATCTTTTATGAAACCACTGTACTGGTATTGTTATATAAGTAAATACTGTAGTAATTCTGAAACGCTAGATCTTAAATGCTAAGAATTTCAAGAAGAAATTGTTATTAGGGTTTGCAATAACGGGCTTAGATCTCAGAAACCTCAGCAATCAGACCTTTGGTCATACCATCCCCTCAGGCTACTATCTCATCTCTCTTCTTGCTTTCACAGCTACACTCCTAGAAAAAGTTTCCTGACCCTGATAGCTCAATTTTCTCACCTCAACCTCCCTTCTCAACCCCTGACCTCACCACTCATTTAAAACTGCTCTCTCCAAGATTGCCAATGACATTTTAATTTTCATCCCTGCTAGTCTTTTCTCAGTCCTTACTCTCAGCAACATTGGACACTGTTGACCACCCATCCTTCTAGACACCTTCTCTTCTCTGGGTTTTCAGGATACTGATCTCTTCTATTTCTCCTCTTGACTGTCTGACCCCTTTTTTTTCCAGTCTCCTTTTCAGGAGCATCATCTTTGTACAACACACTACAAATTGCTGTACCCCAGGACTCTGTCTTGGTCCCTTTTCTCATCTCTCTCTGGGTCCCCTGAATTCAATTATCTCTATGCAGATGATTTCCAAATCTATATGTCACGTGAAGAATGAACTTAGGTCTCTCCTAAACTCCACTCCCCTATCACCAGCTACCCATTGGATATTTCCAGCTGGATGGCCTGAGTCAAATTCAAATTCTTTCCTCCCCTTTAGCTTCTCCAAAGTATTTCTTCTTTCTAATTTCTCTATTTCTGTCAAAGAATCCTTCTAGTCATCCAGATTTGCAACCTCAGAGTCATCCTAACTTTATGCTCTCCTTCATTTCTACCCAATTAGTCATTAACCCTTTTAGAATCTACCTCCACAATCTACCTGACAATTTTAAAAAATAAGACAGCCAGGAAGTTTGCCTCATTGATTGACTCTATCTTTCACTTGAACACTTATAGGCCATTATAAAGTTATTAATTGGCCTAATATCAATATTGTTGTGTCTCTGGGAATAGGGATGCCCAAGGAGAGGGAGAGAGACAGGGCTAAGGCAAGTCAGTGGACAGTCAGAACACATAGAACATTTATTGATTAAGTTTGCCTTCTTATATGGGCAAAGTTTGTGGTACTTCAAAACAATTACAAAAGTAACATCAAAGATCACAGATCACCATAACAGATGTAATAATAATGAAAAAGTTTGAAATAGAGAGAGAATTACCAAAATGTGACACAAAGACATGATGTGAGCCCATTCTATTGGGAAAATAGACTTGCTCGACACAGGGTTGCCACAAACCTTCAATTTGTAAAACCACAGTATTGTGCAAAGCACAATAAAATAAGGCATGCCTATATTGTGTTTCTGAAAAGGAAAATTAGAGTTGTTATAGAGCAAGGTTCTTAATGGTTTTTGTGTCATTGACCCCTTTGGCAGTCTAGTGAAGCCTATGGACCCTTCCTCACAATGTTTTAGTTTCTTTGGGTTTTTTTTTTTTTTTGGAGGGCAATTGGGGTTAAGTAACTTGCCCAAGGTCACATGGCTAGGTTTTTGTTTTGAGTGGGTTAAGTGTCTGAGGCTGGGATCCGAACTCAGGTCCTTCTGACTCCAGGGCCAGTGAGCCACCTAGCCACCCCCTCACAATGTTTTTGAATGAATAAAACAAAATTCACATCTTTACAAAGGAAACTAATTATATTGAAATGTGGTTATAGACTTTAAAAAAAAAAGTTAAAAAAATAAATTCAGACTTCAAGAATCCCTACTATAAAAGGAGAGAAAAGGTTCAATATCATGGTATTATTGTTGTTGCTCATATGTATCTGACATTTTGTGACCCTGTGGATCATTGCACACCAATACCATCCATGGAGTTTTCTTGGAAAAGATACTAGAATGAGCTACCATTTCCTTTGCCAGTAGATTTAGGCAAACAGAGATTAAGAGACTTGCCCAGGATAATACAGCTAGTACACATCTGAGACTGGATTTGGATTCAGGTCTATCCTGACTCCAAGGTCCAACACTATCCACTGTCTCCTCAAGATTACATCAGCTGCTTCTCATTTAATACGGCTTGTATGAGGTTACCAAAATAAAAAAAAAAATAAGGCATAAAACAAAACAGATGAAGATCATAAATAGAGAATGAAAGAGCCAATGTTTTGATGTCCTATCTTAAAGAATGAGTTTGTTTTTGTTGTTTATTTTAACAACAGGTATTTAGAAAGCCAGTACGTACAACCTAGAATGTCAAAAGGCATGAATAACAAAGAAGCAATGCCCATAGTCATGTTTGATTACAATCTCTTGCAACCAAATCAAATTGCAAGGGCAAGACTCAAATCTAGCCAGAAGTAAAGGTGTAGATTTGTCTCCTTTTTGATGAGCAAAGAGCCCAAGAACCTCGAAGAGCTAATAACTGCCTGCCCAACAGGCTTCCCCAGTGGAAGAGGCACAATGCCAATCTGATCATGCTCTGCTTTGTCTGGTTTGGGGAAACCTAGTGAGTGAGTTCAAGAGAGAGCTCTTCTGTCTCCCTACCTGCAGTCAAGTGGTAAGTAGAAGTACACCAGCACAGCTGGGAAGCCACCATCAGGAGTTTGAGCCTGTTTCTTGTTATCAGAGCCCAGCCAAGCCCCAACCTGGATGGCTGATAGACCACAGAGCTGCTAGCTGGCCTCTTTTGAGCACTCTTGCCTCCATGCACTGTAGGTAAAGAGAAGAATGCAGATCATTTCCAGGCAGGGATTTTCATTGCAGGAAGCATCATCTCATATATTTCTGCAATAACTGAGCAATCCCAAACTGGGGCAGGAATGAGTCCAGACAGCAGGAAAGAAGCACTCACCACTTCCACTTTGTCTCCACCTGGGAACTCCAGCTAATTGAGTGATATCTGCAACCACTGGAGTTGGGCTGCTGCTTCTCATGATCTGTGCTCCCGGCATCAAGCTGTTCTTTGCTGCTGAGTTACTATTCCACCATAGGGATTTTTCATAGGTCAATGGAGTTTTTATCAATGCTCATGCCCCTCTAAATGTCAGCACTTATTTTCAGAAATGAAATGGCAGTTTGACTGCTAAAAGAGTAGAAAAGCCTTAACAAATGATTAACTTGCCTAGGGCTAACTACCTCATTTCATGTCCCCCATATAAACACTTAAGCATGCTATAGGAATAAAAGAGACATAGAAAGGTGCTAGGGGACAATACGGTCAATTGGTCAGTATGCAAGTATTTATTAAGTACTATTATGTTCCAGGTACTATGCTAAACTCTGGGGTAGCTATGTACTACAAAGGGTGGAGTATAGGGTTTGAAGTCAGAAAGACTCATCTTCCTGTATTCAAATCCAGCCTCAGACACTTATTAGCTGGATGATGCTGGGCAAGTCACTTAACCCCGTGGACTTCAGTTTACTCATTGGTAAAATGAGTTGGAGATGGAAATGGTAAAACATTCCTGTATCATTGCCAATAAAACCCCAAATGGGGTCATGAAGAGTTGGATATGACTGAACAACAACTATCGTAAGCTCTTAGAAAGAAGGGGAGGGAAAGGATAAGAATACATTCTAATGGAAAGAACAACATATAGATAACTAGGTACATATAAAGTAATATAGAGTAAATGAAGATTACCCAAAAAATATAAAACTCATCACTCACATTTTACTTTCTTACTTCAATTTAGCTTGACTGAATATAAATGTAGAAATACTCTCTTAGAATAAAATTAAAGTAGTCTATGGAAACTCTGAGGTATCTTCCTCAGAACTTTCACTCTCATAGATGAGATAGATTCCTAGATCTTGACTATCTACATCTCATCTTCAGGGTTCCAGGGCATCCTTGAGTGATCAGGGGTAATTTGCTAATTCTGCTTTCTCAGGTCCCCTCTTATGTGTCCTCCTCCCCATCAGATTATCAACTGAGAGTCATTTGGTCATCCAAGCTTAAATAGCTTTTACCTGTGTAGAAGATGTAGTGGAAGAAGCTTAGGGGTTTGGATTCAATTGCCTCTATGCTCACTTCCAGCTTTAAATCTATGACCCATTGTTTCTATGATCTATGACAAGATTTGTCAATATCTTGGTCATATGAGGAATTGAGGATAAGTGTCTCTATACCTACAGAGAAATCCAAAATATAGAAGTGAGAGTCATCTTCACTAACTAATCCAGGGAGGACAAGAATTCATGGAGTCCTAAGTAGGTCATGGCATTAGAAATAGATTTGAGAGGCACCTCACAAAATGTCTCTCTTGCTCCTCTGAACTAATAAGGACAGACAGCTAATTGGGGATATTTCACAATCAAATTCTGCCAAAGTCAACTCTCCTCCCCAGCTTATACCACCCACCAAATAAACATAGAAACAGAGAAGACACTTCAAGAAGAATCCTCTAAATCTTAAAGACTTTGAGAGAATGTTGATATTTGAAGCAGTCCTACCAAACTCTAGAGTGTCCTAGTGATGAGGTATGGGCTCCCCTGAGAGCCCCCTAGAGCTCTCCTTGAGTCCTTGAGGTACAGGCTCTGGGAACCTCCCTTGGACTCGATTAAATTGTCTCATTTGATGAGACATTTGCATGAGGCAATAAGCCTAACATTGTGGCTGGGCCCAGACCTCTAGCCTAGTTACTAACTGCTAACTACTAGCCTAGTTACTAGCTAGCCCTCCGCTGTTCATCTACTTCCCACCCCTGAGCCTATCAAAATACACTCTTGAACTGGCCTAGCCCACCATTGTCTGTAGCCTCCAGCTACTTCCCACCCTTAATCACTCATTGACCTCATTAATTCCTTCTGAAGACCCTCCCCAAACTCCTCCTCTAGACTACCCCTAGATTTCTCCCACAACCTGTATTTAAGACCCCATCTCACACCATATGGTGTGAGAGCACCATAGAGTGTCATAGAATAGTGAGAGTACCGTAGAATTTTCTAGCACAGACTTATTCTGTGTCTAATGCAAGTGAACTTTTAATAAACTTTACTTTTCATTGGCTGAGAAGACTTGAGTCGAATTAATTTGGCAGGACCCAACATGTTGGTGTTTTGGGGTCTCCAGAGCAACCCTAACCCTCTTAGTGGGTAACCTCTTCACTAGCCCTGCTAATACATAAGAATGGATAACTTGAGTCAGATCTTAATCACATCAATTCAGTTCAACATTCATTAGGCAACAAGGTACAAAGATAGATATGTCCTAGATCTTGTTCTCAAAGCATCTTGCATGAAGACTAGGTATGAAGAAAAGTGAGGCTAGAAAGGTATTTATGGGCTGGAAGGATAGGGAGGAGATAAGAAATCAAAGGTCATGAAGAGAGTGAAGAATAGCCATGAGAGGACTAAAGGAGTAAAGGTGGCAGGAGAGAAGATTGAAGTCAAAGAGGAGAATTTCAGAGGTCAGGGTTTTGGCAGTAAAATAATTTCAAGTGATAGGGTGGCTTAGCGTGTTAATGACCTAGTAGGTAGATTATTAACTGTTTTAACAATCATGTCAAAAGTGTTGATTAATGAGCTGATTTCATAATATTTAAAACTGGAAAGTACCTTAGAGATTATGTGGTCCAGCCTCTTCATTTTACATATGAGGCTACTGAGGCCCACAAAGGTAATATGACTTACCTTCTATGTATCACACAGGTAGGAGGGGGGTTTCTGACCATTACAGAAAGAGGGAGTATCAAGAAACTATCTGTAAAGGTACATAGAAATATATTAAACTTGAGGAAGAAAAAACATTTGTATGAAGGATTAAAAAATAGAGTAACAGAAAATTCTCTAGGTGAATGGCAAGGGCCCACTTGATAACTTCTATGAAGAATTTGAATCCCCAAAAAAGCTGTCTTGGTCAGCAAGGTCCATGATGTAAGACATCATCCTTCACTACATATGAAAGGAAAAGTGACCAAGTTGAAATAATGTCATATGAGAAAAAGTTGAGGAGACTAAGCTTGTTTAGCCTTAAGAGAAGATTTGAGGATGACATGACTGTCTTTAAATATTTGGAGGACTTTGATGTGGAAGAGTGATTCAACTTATTTTATGTAGTTCCAGAGGACCAAATCATGACCACCAGGTAGAAGTAGTAGATTTTGATTAAATACAAAGACAAATTTTATTTTAAAATATTCCCATTATGGGAAATATTCAAGCAGAGGCAGAGTATCATTCATGCAGTTAAGGTGATTCATGGATTAAGTAACTTCTACCTAAGGGCCCTTCAACTATAAGATTCTCAGTGAATCTTCATCTGAAGTTAAACCAAACAATGTGGGACCCTCACTTCACTTCTTGGACCTAAGTGGCACCCAAAGTATCATCTGGTAAATAAAAACTTTTGTTTCCCTGTGTCTGTATTTAATATTTATAAGGCAACTGAAGTTTCCCCCCCTCCCTTGAAGAATTATATCAAAACTCAGCTTCTCCAAAAAGCTTAGTTGTAATTGATTAAACACTTTCCCCAATCTAAACTGTTCTATCCTATTTACTGTCTTTGCTTTTGTATTTAATCCCCAGCTCTTAGTACAGTGTTTGGCACAAAGTGACCAAAAAATGCTTCCTTCCTTTGTTCCTTCTTTCCTTCCTTCCTTCCTTCCTTTCCTTCCTTCCTTCCTTCCTTTCCTTTCCTTCCTTCCTTCCTTCCTTCCTTCCTTCCTTCCTTCCTTCCTTCCTTCCTTCCTTCCTTTCTTCCTTCCTTCCTTCCTTCTTTCCTTCCTCCTTTTCTTCCTTCATTCCTTCCTCCCTTCCTTGTTTCTTTCCTTCCTTTCTTGGTCCCTCCCTCCCTCCTTCTCTTTCTTTCTCTCCCCTGCCCTCCCCTTACTTCCATCCTCATCTGCCTCTCCATTGTAAATCTTCTTAGCATTTACATATGTAATTTGTCTTATCAGTCTGTTTTTTGATAGGCTGCTTTGTAATTCATCTCTTGTTGCATTATATATATTTATTTTCCCAAACATAAACTTTTTTCAGTATTGGGACCACCTCTCAGCCTTTTAAATTCTTATCTCTTTTTCCCTCTTCCTCTCCAGCTGAAGCAGACATTCAATAAATGCTAGTTAACTACCTATATCAGTAAGGCGTGTCTTAAATTCCAGGCAAGTTGCCAGGATAAAGTTCCTTGAAGAGTTAAGGCAGGCCCTAAGTAGATCACTGAAATGTCTATAAACATTTACTAAGGAGTGATCCAAGATTATAAGGTCAAGACAGAGAAAAGACAAGTGAAGTATATAAAAATAAATCAACTCATATTTTTCTTGCTATTGAGGAAACATTGAAAATTTTTCTTAATAATAGTGGCCACAAGAAGAGGGGTAAAGTGGACAGACTTTAGAGATTGGTCTTGGAATTAGGAGGATGTACTTGTGGCACAAATTAGCTGATTGACCAATGAACAAATCACTTGAATTTCTTCTAAGGAGGACTCTGAGATCATGTTTTATAAAAGTTGCTGATCTTCAACTGGAAAGAGTTTTTTCACACCAGGAGTTCCTCCTCAAAATTAAGGAATTGGATTAACAATGATCAAAGCTCTGTTTGTAGCAGTTATTTCTGCTAGTCACTGTAATGGGGTGTTAGAATTACATAAAAACCTTCACTGTACACCATTTGGTCCCCCACAAAGAACAATTTGTCACTCAAAAAAACTGGCATAGGATATTTCAAGCTTTGGAAGAAGGTGTATTGAAATAAAGGATTACTGCCAATTACAAGTTGGAAAAGAAACCACTAACAAGCATCAGACTGTGGAGAGCTGCTGCACAGAACTATTTCTTTAAACATTCTTTGGGATAAGTGAAACCACACAAGTAATTGGAGACTTGGAAGATTTCACATGAGGTGAAAATGGTGTATTTTACCCCTGAAATTGTACCCTTTAAAAAGACACAGTTTTGCCTTTGGACATAATATGCTGGAGGTTTTGAAGGCCACGTATCAAAAAGATTTCGAGGAGTCCCACATTGTATTTCCTTTGTGTTTTAATTCTTTCTCATTTTGGGGTGTTTTTTGCTTTTTGGAGGGAGGAAAGTAGGGCAATTGGTGTTAAGTGACTTGCCCAAGGTCACATGGCTAGTTTTGTGTTAAGTGTCTGAGGCTGGATTTGAACTCAGGTCCTCCTGACTCCAGGGCCAGTGCTCTATTCACTGAGCCACCTAGCCACCTCCCTGTTCTTTCTCATTTTTAAATCTCAAATCTTCTACTTTTCTAATACAATGACAGATCTTCCAAAAACTAGATGGTTCAAAAAACAAAAGAAAAAAAGAAACAGTTATTTGTTTCTTTCTTTCATTTCCTCTGCTAGCTAATAAATTCAGAGGGTAGCTAACTCTGAAGCAAAGTGTTATTTGGTTAGAGAGTTGACCTCAGAGCCAAAAAGGTCATGCATTAAGTACTTCCTTTGACATGTCTGAGCTGTATGACTCTAGGCAAGTCACTCTATTTCTCAGGGAAGAAGGGCAGTGGTGTCAAACTCAAATAGAATTGGTCGGGGCAGTGGGGGGGGGGAGGGAGGAGCTAAACCATACATAAGAATCCTTGTGGCCTCTATATTGACTTAGTTCAAAACATAATATTATCTGTATTTTATTATATTTTTATTTATTTTTAAAAAATATTTCCAAATTACATTTTCTGCTATTTTGTGGGCCCCATGTGGTCCATGGACTGTGTGTTTGATACATTTATTCTAGGTCTAAGATAATAAATTGCAGAGAAAGTTCTAATCTGAATTGGTACAGGGAGTTTTCCTTATCCAGGAATTCCCTATTGGAATGGAATGCCAGGTCTAGTTCCTGTCCCATAATTACTTGACACGAAGTATTTAGAGTCCCCAGTTATCAGAGTGGTCCTCATGGAAGTCTGACAGTAGAACTAAAAGAAATTGAATAAATTCTTTTTAGTCTATTCCCCTTCTGATTGTTTTTGTCACTTCATTAATAATGGAACTCTTGGGGCTATGTCTACACTATGCTAAGACATGTGGTCCATCTGGTTATTTCAGTTTTTTAGAAGGTACTTAGGTTGGTCTTTTGGCACTATTTAGACCACAGTTGTTTTTATTGAATTCCACTGCTTATTTGTGTTTAGTATGGGTAGCTGAATTCCAACTTGTCTCTATGTGTAAAGAAATTAAAAGTTTCCATGCTTGCATTAATGCAACCGAGTGATAAAGATGGCTAAGGAAGAGGGAAAAAATAGGTAGAAGATGAGACTTGTGGTTTTAGTAAAGAAATGGAGCCAAATTTCTGGAGTCAGATGCAATGTTCATGGTTCTAAAGACTTTTTGAAATTATTTTCAAGGCTTACATTTGACATCAAAGAGGAGCAAAGTGCAAATAATATAATAATGAAAGCAACATATATGTAGGATTTTTAAGTGGATTAATTTAGGTCTGTTTGCAACTGGGGTATGGTTCTTTAATACTCACCCTCCACTCATGCAAATCAGCATAAGTGTAAATTTGTTTATGAGAATAATGACTGAAATTAATGAGATTTTTTTTCATCTTTGGAACACATCATTATCTAGTGCATGAGTCCTGGTTTATGTCCTGGTGACTCAAAGTCATAACCATCACCCTCGTTTATTTAAAACTTCCTTTTTTGTGAAGTGCATGAAGATTTTTCAACTGGGCCCAAGAACCAGAGAAACCTGCCTCAGACATGTAATGATAGTTCTCCTCAGATAATTACATAGCCATCATATACTTATAGAGCATCTTTCTCTGAGTGGGCCACAAAGCACATTCCTGACCTCATCTAATTCAACCTTTCAACAACCCAGTGAAATAGGAAGAGCTACGTTTTAAATAAGCATCTAGTTGTAAAGGCCTTAAACCAGTAGATTGGAAATTTATCAATAGATCTCAAAGCCTTACCTGATAGATCTAAGCTGGTTGCTCCTGACATGTCCCCTTATTTAGTTTACTGAGATTCCCAAGAAGGAAAGAAAAAATCTTCAATAATGCCCTACTGTCTTACTCTATTTAGGGACTTCAATGTTATCTTCACACAAGTCTCTCTGTTCCCTCCTGTCATACATGCCTTGTACCAAATGTATGCATTTACAATTTTAAAAACTGAGAAGGGAAGTGACTTAGTTAAGGTCACACATGAAGTGACACGACTAAAACTGGACCAATTTTCCTGACTTTGAAAATCTACCAAATCAATTAATTTTTATTTCTACCTGTTAACTTATCAATACCATTTACTATACCTATCTGAAGAGATAAGAAGAAAATAAGAGGAAAAGGACTCATGTAAAAATAAATATTTATAGAGCTTTTCTTTTAATAGTGGCAGAAAACTGGAAACTAAGGTGGCACCCATCAATTGAGTAATGATTGAACAAATAATGATTTATGGTTGTAATGATATCTATGGATATAATAGTAATATATTGTTTTATAAAAAATTATGAAAGGGATGGATTTAGAGAAAACTGAGAAGACTTATATGAACTGATACAGAGTGAATTAAATAGAACCAAGAGAACAATATATAATAACAATAGTATAAAGACAAACAATTTTGAAAGACTTAACAACTCTGATCAATAAAATGACTAAATACAATTCCAGTAGACCTATGATACACAATGCTACTCACCACTGAAAGAGACACTGATAGACTTAAGATGCAGAACAAGATAGACATTTTTGGACATGGCCACAGTGGCGATTTATTTTGCTTGATTCTGTATTTATTACTAGGGTTTTGTTTTTCTTTTTTCCTTATTGGGATAGAGGAAGTGGGAAGGAGAGAAAATAAATGCTTGTTAATGTTTTAAGTGATTTAGAAAAGAAAAACAAATTTAATCTCATAAGAATTTACCAAATACCTACTATTTGCCTAATTCTACATTAAATATTAAATAAGAAATAGAGGACTATATTGTAGATAAATTACAAAAGAAAAAGAGAGAATCTAAGACAATAATAGAATTATGTAGGAAATGATATATTGCAAATCATTTTTTTACACAAAATCAGAGAAGATAAAATTATGGTATATGTAGTAAGAGCAATATCCCAATTCTGGACCCTCATGCAAGGTAGGCTAGTTTCTCCTAGGTATTGAAACTGTCCTTGAGATTTGCTTGACACAAAGGACTAAAGTCTCAGGCTACTGGCATCACTATAAAAACAAAATTATAGCTGTATTTCAGTGTAATTTATTTGCTTTGTAAATGTATGTATTTCATCCTATGCACTTAAAAACATATTTATAGTGAAGGCTATGCACTTCAATAGATTACCAAAATGTTTCATGACACACAAAAATGGTAAGAACCCCAGTTTTAAAATCTATTAGTGATACTTCTATATCAGGGCCAAGGAAGTGATACAATGTCAGTCAAACCCTTGATTTAGAAGAAGTCATCATCTTACAAATGAGGAAACTAGACACAGAGATTAAGTGACCAGAGTTCTACTCAGGATCACAGAACTACTGAGCTCCTGAGGCACTATTTAAACAAAAGACTTCATAAAACCTCGTGACTCCACATATTATACCACACTTCTTCTCTATTTAAAAATGTCCTGGAAGCATATCTATTGTCCTAATTGTATCATCTTCACACACACACACACACACACACACACCCTTTAGCTTGAGTTTATAGGCTTCTTTTGTGAAACCCTCTTAAGTCCCCAAGTGTTATAAAGGCCTGGGAAGCCAGTAGTCCACTCAGAAATATTACAAGGCAAACCAAAGCCAAATGAGGATGATTTACACAATCATGCCATTTATTAGTGATAAAAATCAATGAGATTTAAAGTTTTTTGAGTTTATATGAAAATCTGATTATTTTTTTAAGGTTCAGTGAAGCCTCATCCAATTAACATTGTCAGGGAATGACATATGTCAAGTGAATATATTTTATTTCTTTTTTCATGCTGGAAAACTTTTTATTGTAGGTGGAGTGGGATGGTTGGACTCAGTTTAGATGATTCCAGTTTTGTTGGCAACATCTAAAGCATCATGGTCTGGAGCAAGTCGAATATAGGCCTTCTTCTCTCAATCAGACTGGATCGGTCTGTTGACCTCGGCCACATTGATGTCATACAGCTTCTTTAAAACCTGCTTGATCTGATGCTTGTTGACCTTGTTGTCCTCAATCTTCTTTGTAGCAGACTCAATGGTCAATGGAAACTTAATGATGGCATCGTGATCAAGCTTGTTTTTCTGAGGTGCATTTTTCCATGGGTATTTGGGCTCCCTTCAAACTCTTAGTATCTTGGGTCACCAGAAGATGGGGAATGTTCAGATCTTCTTCTTTTTGTGACTATGGGCACCCTTCAACATTGCCTTCTTGGTCTTCAAGGCCTTGGATGTGGCTTCTATCTGGGGAGGAGGGGACAATGGCTTCCTTCTTTCCCTTCAGTGCCATCTTGGGGAAAAGGCAAATGAATATATTTTCCAAATACCTGAATGCCTTCTAAATACCGAAATCTCACTTTAGCTAAACCATTTTTAGATAGGAATCCTTTTCAAAAGTATAAATACCTTCATGTCTTGTTAAATAGTATACACTAAATAGAAATGATTTATTTTTTATGATTCCAGGTCATTAATTATTTGAAAATCAAAGGCTATTGAGATACATACAGGAATACTTACCTGTAAATTCAATGACTTCAGATTTCTATGTATTTTAAGTTGATATCTGCTATCTATAAATTTATGTTTGTTCTTTACAGCCCTTAAATTCTTCAAACCAAAAATTTTAGAAATGACCCCAAAGCAATGGTAAATATGCTGCAAATGACAGCCTGAGTTGCCCTTTCCTTCCCCACCCTTCTGCATTCCCTGGGAATAAAGGATATGAGCTCTATTTTTTAGTTTCACTATAGTATCACTAATTTTCTGTTCTCTTATTGTCTTATTTAAGGGTTGTTGTGAAGATCAAATAAGATAATATTGTAAAGCAATTAAACTTTAAAGCACTATATAAATATGAACTATGATTATTACTCTTATATTCTTATCTTATATTCAATGGAATTCCAATAGAAATGTGTAGCAGCAAGCACCCCAGCATCCCCAGAGTGGCTGCCAACACAGGTTCTTAGATCTGCTTTTCAAAAGGAAAGCAATTCAAAATCGGTTAGCAAGCTTACTTTAATCAAACAAACATATATTACCTAGTTCAGGGTAAAAAGCTCAGCACCCCGAACTTCAGAGTATACAGACAGATCAAGCAGACAGGCTTCCAAACTGTCCAACCATTATATCAATACCAAATCACAGTTACCAGAGAGGGAAGCATCAACATCTGGGTTTTCAAAGCTGGGGGGCTCTCAACAACGGCATCCCAGAGTCTCATCTGGTCAAATCACACAACACTACTCAAAGTGAGCCCCAAAACAAAGCCTCAAATCAGGGATTATATAGTCTTCTCCTGGCTCAGAGAATGTAACCACCCTCTTGACCCACTGCCCAATCACACAGCATCAAGGTGTGGTCATTCCTGTAAACCAAGCCTCCTACCACTGGCTCCATGTGACCACATTCAGCCTATTAGGAGGCAGAATATACTTTCAAATTAAAGAAGGTTCTCAGAGTCACTTAAGTCAATCAAAGTCTCTTAAGCCAATCAAAGGGCCTAGGGGCAGGGAAGATCTTCAAATCTGCATTTCCATTACAAAATGGTACTTGGACAAATCACTATCCTACTATTCTTCTTTTATTGACTTTTTTTGTAATTGAGGGGTGGAGCCAAGATGCCCGAGTAGAAACAGCACTTCCAAGGTGCTCTCTCCCACACCACTTCCAAACAATGTAAAAGTAATTAAGTAAACCAGAATATAAACTCATGTATTACAGGAGTACTGAAAGCATCTTCAGACAACTCATGCAATATATGGGATAATAAGTATGATATATACTTAAACCTTTTCCCACATTTTATTCCTTCCACTAGGTCTATGTATTTTGAAAGATTTTTATCCTATGAAGCTTGAAGATTTTGAGTATTTAATATAGTGACATTATATTTTAAAAATATTTAAGTTTTTAGGAATCAATATGATGCCCAAGCAATGTTAGGCAATTCTTTTGTCTATCATAATGTTCTAATTCATATACAGTTTATCTGTTGAATTCCAAAGGAATTTAAAGTCTATATTTGTAGTACAAGGATTTGCAGACTGTTCACTTATGAAAAATAAGCTTATGATGTATATAATTCTAGCCACTAAAAGTTGTTTTTCTAGGAAATTTTATAGCTGGCAATAATTTGTAGTAGAGTTTATACCATTTCCTTCCATATCTTCTTGATCAATAAGTCTGGACTTCTTAAGAATAATAATTTTCATATAATTGCTGGTGGTGGTAACCTGATCTTAAATTACTATCATAAATGCCTATGTTTCTAAAAACAGTACTCATCACTCAGGAATTTATCTGATGCTTCTTTGTTGACTATATTTGATTAAGTTCATATAGATACTGCCCATAGAAAACCTTACAATTCACTTCTTGGATCAGAGTTGCTTCTTCCACTCTATTCAGAAATAAAACACTTTCTGTTAAAACTTAACAGAAGTGGCATATAACCTAGTAGCACGTACCTATGGTCAATTTTTACTATTGCTGGGTGAAATAATGTCTATATGTTCCAAAAGCATTTCTATTAGTTTTTAAGCTATTTATTGTTTGGTTTAAAAATATCGTTCAGTCCTCTTCCTTATTTTTGGACAATGGGTCTTGTGTTTCACTAATAGTAAATGTGGTTTTATTAGGTTCTTCCTAAATCTTTTATTGTTAATTTTTAGTCACCTTCTCCTGTTTGCCTCAGTTTCCTCATTTGTAAAATGAGCTGGAGAAGGAAAGGGCAAACCATTCCAGTATCTTTGCCAAGAAAAATCCAATGGAATCAAGAAGAATTGAATACAACTGAAACAACTCAACAACAATTGTATATGTTAAGACTGGCATTACACAGGTGTTAATTTATTCAAACTTTTTTTTCATTGAACTTTTATTTCAGGATGACCATAACTTTCTTGACATACACAGTCAATAGCTTTTTTCTTGATATTATTGTACTAGATATATCTTGCCTGGAGAAATCAAAGGGATTAATATCACTTTAATCTATTAGTTCAATTTGACTTTCAGATTCAAGCTCAGCACTTTCAATTTTCATTCTTTCTTGATATACATGAATAATTTTATGCTTTTCGAGTCCAGATGACATTTGAATATAAAGAAAGATTCCATGGTATTAAGATGCTATTTAATGTTTAGGTTTTTGTTTGTTTGTTTGCTTTATTTATTTATTTATTTATATTGTGTGGAGCCATATAGCTTGATGCCATCTATGTATAATCAAGTGATTAATAGGGTGTTTTGCAATGACTCCCTCTTTAACCTGAAAGACAAATTCAGTTCTGAGGAGAAAAGTAGATGCCCTAGACATCAAGTATTCCAACATTCTCATTATATTTGGGTATGTTTTTATACTTTTTGCAGCCCACAGATAAGCCATGAGCAAGATCTTTATTCACTAGAGGCTTTGTGATAAATCAACAAGGATTTTACAAATAGCATGGAGCTTAGAGGCAGCTTGTTCAATAATCATTAGATAAATAATAAAGTTCTCTTCACTGCTTAGGACCTCTTGCCACAAACTTTTTGCTTCTAAGTTAATACATTATGTTTCTGTAAGTATTTACAGATTGTTGTTGTTGTTGTTGTTATTGTAATCTTGACCATAATAATAGGTAAGAGTGAATGAATATCTTGTGAATTTTGCTTTATGAGTATTAGGAAACTCCCTGCAATGGTTGTCCTCATTTTCCTCCCTAACATTTTTCCTAAACACTTATTCAGACTGCCTGGTTTCACCAATAACTTTGATGGATTTTCAGGTATTAGTCAATCAACAAGCAATTAAGAAAAGTTTTTTATGTGCCAGGTAAGCACTGGATACATAACAAAAGACAAAACCACAAAAACAGCCCCTGACCTCAAGGAGCTTATACTCTAATAGACAACATATAAATAAATAGGTACATAAAAGATACAGAATAGAAGTAAGCTAACCTTAAAGCAGGGGAAAAGGAAAGCCATTCTACAGAAGGTGGCATTAGAGATGAAACTTAAAGAAAGCCAGGATGTTAAGAAGTAGGGGTGAGGAGGAAGAGCATTCCAAGTATGGAGGATGGCCAGTGCCAAGACACAGAAACTATTGATATAGTACAGATAGAGGAGCAGTAGGTAGGCCAGTACCTCTAGATCTTAGAATGAGTGGAGAGAAGTAAATAGAGCTGAGAAGAGGGCTTAGAAGGAGTTAGCCTGGAAAGAGCTTTAAATTCTGCCAAAAGGAGAAAGGTATAACTACTTAAGGCATTATCAGCTAATACTTTAGCAAAGAGAAAGTCACCGGAAAAAGCAAGGCTGTAGGGGAGGGAACAAGGTATTTATCTGATTTCAATCTCAAAGACAAATATTGGCCTGTGTAGTAGGGTAAGCCTATGGGGGTTCGTAAAGGGCTAAAAGGGTTTGAGGAGGTGGAAGACTGGCATCAAAATAGGGAAAGTGACAATGCCAAACTTCACCTACTTCACAATTTTGCTTGGAATTGGTCCTGGTTATGCTTCATATTTAATTAAATAAATAATTAAATTGGTACTATGTATAAAAAGCACTATGCAAGGTTCTGGAAATAAAAAGACAAAAAACTGGGGCGGCTAGGTGGCGCAGTGAGTAGAGCGTCGGCCCTGGAGTCAGAAGGACCTGAGTTTGGATCTGTCCTGCAACACTTAATGCACACAACCCCAAAATGCCCTCCAAAAAGCAAAAAAAAAAAAGACAAAAAACCATCACAGTACCTGCCTTCATGGTGCCTACATTCTCTTGAGGGCTAATACTTTTTATAGTCCTAATAAAAGTTCTTCCTGTTGACTGTGGAACTCTTAAGAGCATTGTCCTTGCTTTTTGTTCCTTGCTGGTAAAAGTCGGGGAAAGGTGCCTGTTTACAAAACACAAAGTAAATACAAAATCCTGGAGGAGGAAGGAATATGAACAACTGGAGGCAACAGGAAAGGTCTCTCATGGGAGCTGCACTTGATCTGACTCTTAAAAGGAGCTAAGGATTTCAAGAGATGAGGATAAGCTTTTCAGATATGGAGGACAGCTTATGCAAACACATGGGAAAGGGACAGCTAGATGACCTAGTGAATAAAGAACCAGCCTGGGGGTCTGGAAGACTGGAGTTCAGATCCAGCCTCAGGCACTCAATAGCTGAGTGACCTAGGCAAATCACTTAATCCCAATTGCCTTCCCCCCAAACAATAAATAAGTAAAAGCAAAAGAGCTGGAGGTGGGAGATGGAAACGTTGTGTAAGGGAAATAGCATCACTGGACTAGCTCTTAGTGATGATAATTTCAGTGATTATCTGAATTTAGGTGGCTCACAAACTGATTCTGCATTTAGTTCACAAGAGATCCTGAATTAAATGTAATATTGTCAGATCTATCCTGACCAAGACAAAGTTACTTATCTTCCCTCCTATAATTCTCACCTCTGCCCAAAAATCTACATCAAGTAGAAAATAACTCCAATTCACTCAGCTTCCAAGAAAGAAAAAAATGGAGTTATCATTGTGTCTTGTTTGCCTATGACTCCATAAATTTAATGTCATTAAATTTTGACATTTTTTTTATCCCACTTCAATTTCCTTATTAGCTACTCTCTTCATTTAAGGTCAAGAATTTTTAACCCATATTTGTGTCATGGACCCCTTTGATAGCTATGGACCCCTTCAAAGAATGATGGTTTTAAAGACATAAAATTTATAAAATTACAGAGAAAATCAGTTATATTGAAATATGATTACATATTTATCTATATTTTATATTTAAATTCAAGAATCATAGATTAAGAACCCTTGACTAGGCCCTGGTACTTTCCTGCATGAACTATTATAGCAAGAACTGAGTTTTATAGTCTCTGTTAGATGTGGTAATGAAGAACTGGTCTCTGACCAGTCTATGGCACAAATATATACATCCTAGCAGGGCATTGTAACTGTTTCATTACACACACACACACACACACACACACACACACACACACACACGTGTATATCATATATGTATATAAAGTATACACATATATTATCATATATGTATGTATCACACATGTATAGAAATATATGTATGTGTCATATATAATATATGTATGTATACACACATATACTACAATATACATATGCCATGTACATATATACATATTATGTTAATATATGTATGAATATATGTATGCATATATTCAAGAGGTTCTCTTTAGTATCTAACTTATCTATTGCTCAGATAAATAAGAACCTGAGATTGAAGATAAAGGAGTGCTGATAAGCAAATGTAAATTAGGCTTTAGCTTCAGACTTGCCTTTTTCCATTCCTTTCATATTTGAAACACAGAACTCTCACTGGAGTACTCCTCTTAGGCCTCTTTTCCAACTGTCACCAACAAGATCTGGATGTTGATTGGAGTCTTATTCCTTCTTCTGATCCCTCCAGTCCCTCAACTTATCCCATTAGGGTCAGGCTCTCCCAGTCTTCCAAGGTAACAATCTGTTAATCTGATAAACTCATCATGCTAATTTTCTAAGGACAGAAAATTATAGGACCTCAAGGGTTTCTAAGGTCCCACATAAGATCCTTCTGGAGACAATAAATAAATATTTGGTGCATTTGATGTAATGGAAAGAATGCTACACCTGGAGTCAGGAAGTTGTTCAGTCATTCAGTCATGTCCAACTCTATATGACCCCATGGACTTTGTCTATAATGTTTTCTTGGCAAAGATACTGGAGTGGTTTGCCATTTCCTTCTCCAGTGTCTCCATTTTATAGATGAGCAACTGAGGCAAATAGTCTGAGGGCTAGACTTGAACTCAGGTCTTTCTGACTGCAGACCCAGTGCTCTATCCACTATTGTACTACCTATTTTGAGTTGGCTGTGACATTGAGGAGTTAAGTGACTTACCCAGAGTCACATAGTAGAGTATGTGTTAGATGCAGAACTTGAACCTAGGCCTTCCTGACTCTTAGGCCAGTTAGGAAGACCTGAGTTCAAATTTGACCTCAGACACTTGCTAACTATGTGGTCTCTCTTTGCCGTAACCCATTGGAGAAAAACAGCAGAACCCACGGCAGAAAAGTCAGAAACCCAAGTAGTGAGAAATGATAATTATATCTCTTGGATAATTGTATTATATTAACTATATATAAAGAAAATAAGAATTCCAATGCCCTGGATAGAGAGTTGTCCTAAGAGTCAGAAAGGCCTGGGTTCAAGTTCTGACTATAACACATATTCCATTGTGTGACCCTGGGCAAGTCTCTTAACTCCTCAATGTCACAGCCAACTCTCTAAGGCAATAAGTTGCAGAGATAGTGTAGCTCTCCAGCAGTAGAAGAAGCTCATCCCTAGTAGCTCCTTAAACTGATGAAATAAGATTATTGTATACACACACATATACATATATGTATATGATATCAAAATATAACATATTTTGGGTGACAATATTGTCATTATATGACTTTTTGAAGAACCACATCATATAACATAATATTTACATTATAACAATGTGATATGGTTGTCAATAAATTGTATTATAAATATCATTTCTCCAAATTGCTCTTCTCCCTTAAATGGTTGTCTATCTCTGCCTTAGCTGTTATTTCTGGAGAGAAGGGAGTTTGCCAGAGAACCTTTGCCAATCTCTGTTTTTCTTAGAATTCTCTTTTATTTTCTATCCCTGTCCTTCACCTGCCAACCCTATCTTCTGGGTTAGCATTCAGCATACAAACAGCAGGGGTGGAACATAAATAAGTATAACTTTTAAAAAATTATATGCTTGTCTGCACCTGATAAATATGAAGCATCTCTGAGAACCAGATAGGGACAGATATGAAAACTGAACCACTCAGAAAATAAGTGACTTGTATACAAGGTCACAGAGCAAATAAGGGCCAGAATACTTAACTTAGTGCTCTCTCTACCAAAAGGACACACTACCACATTGTGTATAAATGTCATTCAGACAGCTAAAAATAGGGAAACTATATTATTAAGTAACTTGTAGATAACTCATGCGTCATTTCCCCCCTCATTTTAGTCCTTGATTTGTTGAATTCTATCACTTATTTCTAAAATTTTTCCCCATCAGAATTAGAAATGGAACAAATAGGAGTGACTCTGAAAAAGACCAGAAGAAAAAAAAATGTTTTTTGTTCTCTAATAAGCTAGAGATTATGTATAGGAACATATACTTCTTAGACTTACTTGAAAGAGCTTTTAAAATTGAATCAAGCAATCAATAGACATTTGTTAAATATCTATTATGTGCCAGGCACTATGAGAAGTATTGAGGATACAAAAAGAGGCAAAAGAGACCGGTTCTACCATCAAAGGGTTTATGATTTCACAAATCATCAGGTTTAGAGCTAGGAGGAAGTCTTGAGATTACCAAATCCAGCAGAAACTGATGAAAAAGAAATATCATTTCACATTAGATGTTTCTCATGGATTCATGCTTTCTCCTAGAGGAAGACCTCTTTGTGATGCTATTTTGTATGTGGTACAGTAAATACAGACAGAGGAATGTAAGGGAATGTTAAAATTAAGGGAACTCTATCCCTTCTGCAAACAGTGATTAGACATAACAGGAAATGCTTAATAAGTATGAAACATTATAAACAAAAGGCACTACTTTCAAAAGTATCTATGAGTGGGCCTAGTTCTATCAGATCTCAAACTATATTACAAGGCAATAATTATCAAAATTATGGTTACTGGTAAAAAAAATTGGAAAAGTTGATCAATAGAATGGATTTTGATACATGAGACCCAGAAACAATCAAACAGTGACATAGTATTTGATGAACTCAAGGACTCCAACAACTGGGATGAGAATTTTTATCCTCTAACAAAAATTTCGCAGAAAATTAGAAAGCATTTGGGAAGAAATTCAATTTAGACCAAAGGAACATGTATACTCTGACCTTTTGTCTAAAGGCCAGATGGGTTATAGCTTTCTTTAGGGTTTCAGGGTACCCTGAGGAGAATGGGGAAGCTTTTCCTCTACTGCCATTCATTTATGTATCCTCCATCTGTGTTCTCTTCATTAATGGGAGGCCTGTGGCTAGCACCTCATTTTCCTTTAAACAGCTCCATTTAACCATTTAGCATAGATTATCTTTTACATTTTGGACTTTGACTCCTGGATTCTGGTGGTTTGGTCTCCTGATCTCCCCCCACCCCAATTTCTTTTTAATTAATTTTTTTAAGAGATGTTATTTTGTAATTAATGTGTCCCTCCTACTAACCCCCGCCACATTGAGCAAATGAAAAAATAAATTCTCCCAAACAAATTCTTTAATACCTTCAATATGTAACTATGTAGTTGAACAAAGTAAGTTCTCACAGTGACCATCTTAAAATATGTTTCTTTTTTCATTCCAAGCTTATCACCTCTCTGTTATAAAATGAGTGCCAAGCTTCATCTTCATTCTTTTGGACTCGTTGCCCATTTTGCTAATCAGAGCTCTAAAGGTTTTCAAAGTTATTTTACTTTATAATGTCACTATGGTATGAATTGTTCTCCTACTTCTCATTTTGCTCTGCATCAGTTCATAAAGATCTTCCCAATTATTTTATCTGAAATTGTTACTTTTAACATTTTCCTTTAATTTCTTTGGGATATAGGTCTAGTAGTGATATAGCTGAGTCAAAGGATATGCATGATAACTCTCTGAACATAGTTCTAATTTTCTAGAATGGCTGGACCAATTCACTGTTCTACCAAAGGGGCATTAGTGTATCTGTTTTCTCACAACTCCTGCAATATTTATCATTCCCCTTTATTGTCTTTTTTGCCAGTCTGATAGATATGAGATAGAACCTCTAAATTCAGTGGTATGCTGGAGCTAGCTCAAACCAGCTCGTGAAAACCAAATGTTAAATTTTTAGTGTGAGCATTTATACTGCAGAAATCAACAAAAGCTGCAAATCAGGATCTGGTTTACTGTTTTGTTGATAGTCGAGACTTAAGAAAGTAATAGAGAAAATGTTTCTATTCTGATTAAAGTTTAAAGTTCTTTTTTTTAGAGAGCCAGATGTAAACATTTACCAGCCCACTGGTGTCTAAGTTGTTTGTTTTGATTTGCATTACTCTAATTATTATTGAGTTAGGGCATTTTTTTCATATGATTGTTAATAACTTGGATTTCTTCCTTTAGAAACTTTCTGATCATATCCTTTGACCAATTATCTGACTCTTAACCTTTCAAAACTTCCAAATTTGAAGACTTTTCTCCCTTCACTGGATACCATGAGTAAAGGAGTGACCAAGATTCCCCCAAGATCAAATGAGGCAAAAAAATAGTAACTGGATTTGGGCTTCTAGAATGCCTCTAAAGATAAGCAAAGAGCTTCTTCTTCAATATTGGACCAGCCAACAAATTATAGAGTGTCTATGAATACTCCATAGTCAGATTCTCCAAGGTATTTCCCTTACAAGTCATGATTCTCCCAGAAGCAGTTCCCTAACACCCCCATGTAGAAATGTTATCAGAGGCACTCTGTACATGTTCTAAATCCCTTTTATTCCTGTTAGTAAAATCTAATGGCATTATACAATGAACTCCAAAGAGATATGCAGCATAAATATGAAGTCATAATATAAACAGTTAGAGGAGTAGGGAAGGAAACAGCTTTCAAAACTATGGATAGGGGAATAGTTCTTGACCAAACAAGGAACAGAGAGTATCACAGGAGATCGATGACATAAACTCAGAAAATCTTTGCACAAACAAAAATCAATGCAGTTAGAATTGGGAAGGAAATCGTTATTTGGGGAAAATGTAGTAAATCTCTCTGACAAAGGTCTGATATCCAATACATATAAGGAACTGATACAGAATATAAGAACTAGAGTCATTTCTTAATAGATAAATTATCAGAGAGAATAAGCAGTTCTCAAAGACAAAACCCAAGTTATCCGCAACATGAAAACATGCTCTAAATAACTAATAATGAGAAAAGTGAAAAATTAAAACCATTCTGGGACTCTACTTCATATCTATCAGATTGACAAAGATCACAAAAAGTAAAATGACAATCATTCCTTTAGAAGAATTAACTCATTATTGGTAGAGCTATACGTTGATGCAACCATTCTATAAAGCATTTTTTAACTAGACCCCAAAAGTCATTGTAAATTGTACAGATTCTTTGACCAAACAATATCATATTAGGTATGTATCCCAGAGAGATAAATAAAAAAGGGAGAGACTCATATACATAAAAATATGTATAGCCTCGCTTTTATTTGAACCTGTTCTATGAGGGGTCAGAGTCCCTTTGTTCTGTATCAATTCACAAAAATTTTCCCAATTTTATTTTAAATTGTTTCTTTTAATATTTCTTTTCTTTTCTGTTTTGCTTTTTGGGGGGCAACTGGGGTTAAGTGACTTGCCCAAAGTCACACGGCTAGTAAGTGTGTCAAGTGTCTGAGGTCGGATTTGAATCAGGTCCTCCTGATTCCAGGGCCAGTGTTCTATTCACTGTGCCACCTAGCCACCTCCTTTAATATTTTTTATGGAACTTGGGGGGCAGAGTCAAGATGGTGGAGTAGAAACAGGTCTTCCGCAGGGCTCTGGCTTCCACCTCCCCCAATTCATGTAAAACGTTACTCTTAACAAACTTTGGAGCTACAGAACCCACAAAATGACATAGAGAAGCTAACCTCCTGCTGAGGACAGCCCAGCAGGCTGGACGGAAGCATCCAGTGCAGTGCTCTGAGAGCTGAGCCCAGCTCCACATGAGCCCAAGGTTTTAGCCTCAGGGAAGGCCTGACCAGCCATCAGCTGGAGGTGGTAGCAGCTGTGGCGGTTTCCAGACTTATCAACCCATACATGCTAAGGACAAAGTGAGAGATCAGTGCAGTGTGAACTTTGAGATCTGGTAGTTTGGGAATGTGGTCTGGCTTTTATTCCCTGGAAGGAGAAGCCACTGAGGCACCATGGCTGTGCAGCTGCCAGCATGGGGCAGCTTCAGCTCCTAGCCTGCAGATTGTAGGGGGATTAAGCAATAAGTCTGAAGGGTAATTGCTCTTGCTTTAACCTGCTTGGATTTGGATTGTGGTCTAGGGTGGAGGTCCTGGAGTGTGTGGAGGCTTCAGAGAGGGCATCCAACTAATTCCTTTGGCAATGGAGGAAACCCCAGAGTTTGGAATAAAGCTCCCCTGTCTGGTAGCAGAGTCCTACTGTGGCAAAAAGTTCAAAAGTCAAATAATCAAGTGGCAACATGAGCAGGCAAAGGAAGCAAACCAAACAGAGCAATCCAACTTCACACTCCCATTTTGGGGACAAAAAGGATCAAAGCATGGATCAGGAGGAAGACAGTAAAGTCAGAACTCCTGCACCAAAAGGTTCCAAGAAAATTACGAGCTAGTTACAGACCACAGAGGACCTTAAGAAGGATTTTGAAAACCAAATAAGAGAAGTGGAGGAAAAATTGGGAAGAGAAATGAGAATGATGCAAGAAAATTATGAAATGAGAGTTAACAACATGACTGAAGAAAATAAAACCTTAAAAAATAGAATAACTCAGATGGCAAAAGAGGCTCAAAAATGCAATGAGGAGAAGAATGACTTAAAAAGCCAAATTTTCCAGATGGAAGAAGAACCTCAAAAACTCACTGAATAGAATCATTCCTTCACAATTAGATTGGACCAAATGGAAGCTAGTGACTTTATGAGAAATCAAAATACTATTAAAGAGATCCAAACAAATGAAAAAATAGAAGGTAATGTGAAATATTTCATTGGGAAAACCACTGACCTGGAAAATAGATCCAGGAGAGATAATTTAAAAATTATTAGACTACCTGAAAGCCATGATCAAAAAAAGAACCTAGGGGAGCGACTAGGTGGCGCAGTGAGTAGAGCACCAGCCCTGGAGTAAGAAGGACCTGAGTGCGGATCTGGCCTCAGACACTTAACCCACACAAACAAAAAAAAAACCTAGCCGTGTGACCTTGGGCAAGTTACTTAACCCCAATTGCCCTCCAAAAAAAAAAAAAAAAAAGGAACGTAGAAATCATCCTTCAAGAAATTCTCAAGGAAAATTGCCCTGATGTTTTAGAACCAGAGGACAAAATAGAGGTTGAAAGAATCTACCAATCACCTCCTGAAAAAGATCCCAAAAAGAAAATTCCTAGGAATATTATAGCCAGGTTCCAGAGTTTCCAGATAAAGAAGAAAATATTACAAGCAGCCAGGAAGAAAAAATTTGAATATTGTGGAAACACAATCAGGATAACACAGGATCTGGCAGCTTCTTCACTGAGAGATCTAAAGGCCTGGCATATGATATTTCAGAGGTCAAAGCAGCTGGTATTAAAACCAAGAATCACCTACCCAGCAAAACTGAGTATCATGTTTCAGGGGAAAATATGGTCATTCAGTGGAATAGAGGGCTTTCAAGCATTTTTGAGGAAAAAACCAGAGTTGAATAGAAAATTTGACTTTCAAATACAAGAAGCAAGAGAAGCATGAGAAGGTAAACAGAGAAAAAAATCATAAGGAACTTATCAAAGTTGAACTATTTACATTCCTACATGGAAAAAATGATAATTATAAATTATGAAACTTTTCTCAATATGAGAATAGTTGAAGGGAATAGAAATACACACACACACACACACAAACACACACATATGTCTATATAGGAGCGTATATAGGCATATGAGTACATATGTGAATGTGTGTATATATGTGCACAGGTTTACATAGATAGAGGGCACAGGACTAATTTAATAGGAAGGGATGATACTTACAAGATGAAATTAAGAGGTGAAAGAGGAATATAATGAGAGGAGATGGGGAAAGACAGAATGGGGTAAACTATCTCATATAGAAGAGGTAAGGGAAAATGGTTACAATGGAGGGGAAGAACAGGAAGGCAAAAAGAAATGGATCAACCTTATTCTCACTGAATATGGCTTAAGGAGGGAATGACATACACACTAAATAGAGTATCTCACCCTACAGGAGAGTAGGGGAGAAAGAGATGAGAGGCCCACTTTTGAAAAGGGCCAGGATCAAAGTAGAGAATAGAACAAGTGGGAGGTGGGATAGGAAGGAGGGAAATATAGTCAGTCTTTTACAATATATCGACTATGGAAATGTTTTGCATAGCTACACATGTACAACCTATATTGAATTGCTTATCTTCCCAGTAAGGGTGGGTGACAAGGGAGGAAGGGATTGAATCTGGAATTCAAAGTTTTAAAATCAAATGTTTAATATATATATATATATGTATATATATATATATGTATATATATATATGTATATATATATACACACACACATACACACACACATACACACATACACACATACACACACACACACACACACACACACACATATATATATATATATATATATATATATATATATACTATTATCAATATTATTTTACATGTAAATGGGCATTGAGATCCACTGTGCCCTACTGGAAAGTTGGAGGGGTTATGGAAGAATATATGGGAGAGAGCAGATTGGAGGAGGGGATATCCAGTGGGATCGCTATTTTGGGGTGGTGGGTAGGGGAAAAACGGGGAGAAAATTTGTAACTCAAAATCTTGTGGAAATGGATGATGTAAACTAGAAGTGAATAAAGCATTTGAAAAAAATATTTCTTATGGCACAATACTATTCCATTACATTCATGCACTACAATTTTATTATATATTTATTTATTTTTTTTAAGCAATTGGGGTTAAGTAACTTGCTCTAGGTTACACGGCTAGTCATTATTTGTGTGGGGGTGCTCATTTTCTGAGGCTGGGTTCGATCTTGGGTCATCCCAACTCTGAGGCCGGTGCTCTTACTCACTGTGCCACCTAGCCGCCCCATTTATTATATATTTCTAATGTTCTTTAAAAAAATTTTTTTAAAGCAGTTGGGGTTAGGTAACTTGCTCAAGGTTACACGGCTAGTTATTTATGTGTGAGTGCTAAGTACTGAGGCCAGAACCGATCCTAGGTCATCCTGACTCCAGGGACGGCACTCTTACTCACTGCACCACCTAGCTGCCCCCCAAAATTTTGATTTCCCAATTCCCATACCCACGAAGAAAGTAAGAATATCATTAGATATTTTAAGTAAGAATACATAAAAGAAAAATCAGAGTATGTGACACCCAAATATCCAGATGAAATGGGAAAATTAATCACCTGAACTTTTCCAAATATCTGAGTTACTTCTCATATGGATAATTGGGTGTCATGTAGCTAGAATCAGAATGTAAAAATTAATTAAAATATTTGTCAATGTTGTTTCAAACCTGTAATAGAGTTCTTTTAAGATTATTTATATTTTTCTCTCTCTTGGTTTCAGCCTCTTCCAATTGGGTTGGAGCCCCAAACTGAGTTATACTTGGTCAATATAAGAAGGCACCATCACTCACTAACTCCTAAGTGTGCTATCACTTCTATATTCATTGTTTAGAACTT
Source organism: Gymnobelideus leadbeateri (assembly GCA_011680675.1). Lineage (NCBI taxonomy): Eukaryota > Metazoa > Chordata > Mammalia > Diprotodontia > Petauridae > Gymnobelideus > Gymnobelideus leadbeateri. Next base: position 427,080 of record WOXC01007639.1, read on the forward strand.
TATAATTCCAGAGATGTTAAAAGAATAATATTATAATGCCTCACATTGCAGCTTTATTATCTTCCCTTTTTAGCTGATGTAGAAAATGAGATACCAAAGGTTATAGTAGTAAGTCAATATCATAGAGTGAAATCTGGCAAAATAAGGATTTCAGCTCCTGTGCCCATGCCTTACATTTTCAGCCTTTAGAACCTTTCAGCCTTTAGAAACAAGTAGTAAATCAATCAATTTATTCCTTCACATCCTCCTCAACTGAGTCATCATTACTACAGGGCTAATAGTCTACTTTTATATAACTATGGTTTGCAAAAACTTTAAATACTTTATCTCATTTGATAGTAATCAGAACCTCTTCAAATTAGTCTTTAGTCCTAGGGTAACTGAGTGATGTTTAATTTGAACAATTTACAAATTCAGACTCTCTAGTTGAAAATGAATGAATGGATTTGGGAAATCTGTGTCATCAGTAGGTATGTCTGCAGATATCTTTGACAGAATAAATCAATGTTTTAAAATTGTGTTAACTTTTTGGAACTTAAAAAATATAACAAATAGTTTCTCTATAAAGAGAGATTCTGCATAATAAATGAACATTTATTATTTAATTTGTATTTCTTCTGAATTGTCTTTAAAATATTACTGTATTATAAACACACACACACACATCAAAAGGTACAGCACAATTGCTAGGGTTAGGTTTCTAAAAAGAATAAAAAAAAAAAAAAGAAAAATAACCAGATTTTTACATAACTCTTACCACCTACAGAAGTAGGAAACCACAACAGGAAACCACAGTGACCAGATGCACGCCATTTCCTGTACCGAGTGGTTAGGTTTGCAGATGGGCAGAATCTTGATAACTAGTTACAATAACTCTAAGACATTTTTTTTAAGTCTTCAAATTAAAGTTTCTGTGACTTGGTTGTGAAGTTTTATATTTTTGATGGTATAGAAATGCTAGATAACTTACACTACAGTTTCTTTTACGAGGCATTAAGGACACACAAGATTATAAATTTTATACTGGTAACATTTTAAAAAATATATTGCCACATTTTAATAAAATTTAATTTTATAATTATTTCTCAATTTAACAAATATTTATTGACTACTTACTGTGTAGCTCCACCCCCCCCCATTCTGGATACTGGGGAGGATACAAGGATGTATAAGACAGAGTAATCTCATAGATTAATAATGCTTTAGAAATATTAACTAAATTGTCATGAAAGGCAGTGTGGAGACTGGATAGAAGGTTGTCCTTGGGAGCAGGAAGACCTGGGTTCATCTTATGCATCTAACCCATACTAGTGGAATAACTGTGGTCAAATCACTTAACCTCTAACATTGTTAAGTTACAGATGAGCTGTTCATCTGCAAAGGTTAAGGGGTTCCACCCCAGGGGTTTCCCATACCTGTAAAATCACTGGTCACATACGGTTAACAGCTGTTGCACTAAATCTTCAGCCTAAATTACTAGTTTACCACTCCTAAATGAGTAAGTCTCTATCTATGGACATATAAATATATACTTGCATTTGTATATGTATATACATATGGTTAGTTGTAAGATCTGAACCTGTGATTTCATGGTAGAGGGATGTGTGTGTGTGCATGCATGTGTGTGTGTGTGTGTGTGTGTGTGTGTGTGTGTGCTTTTCTCTATGTGTATTGTCAAAAAGTAGAAGTTAAATCCAATCTGGACTAAAGAATACCTTTTGGCTAAATGAAGTTCATTACTATCCATTACTGTTCTCTAAGTACAGTAATTCAGAAAGGCTGTGGAAACTTACATACATATTGGTTTAATCAAAGAAGCATACAGCTAAATTTAAACTTAACTGCTAAAAATTGGACTCCTGGTTACTTTATTACTTTTATAATTTAAAATCCATTCATAAAATGATTGCTTACATCTGGGATTAAAAATTAATATATTGGTCTCAGTGTTTGCAGGAAACTTTATTAATTTTATAATATTTGCACATACAGCAATTATTCAAAGCAAAGTTGTATACACAAACAACTGCATCAATATCTGGTTAGTTACCTAATGGCACATATATTGTTAAGTCAATTCCCCTTTAAAACTCTTTGCTGCCATGTGATTTATTTATAAACTGAAATTCAAGTTGTCATCTTACTCTAGCTTTCTTTAATGTGGGAACTAGAGTTTAAAATAGCTCTCAGGAAATATACACCTATTAACAAGAGACCAAAAGTTTCCCGGTATCACAATGCATTCCAAAGTGAGCTGTGGAATTATATCAAATTCTTTCATACCTAGTTGCTAAAATTATATTTTAAAAGATACTAATGAATTCTTAAGTTTCTCTTAGAAGCCACAACCATAAAATTATTGGAACCACATAATAGTGAATTTCTAATGCTTTATTTCCAACTACTAGTCTAGTTTGCTGATAGCCTAATGGAAATTAGTCATGGTGCTATGAAATAATGGATAGGGTGCTGAAAGTAGATTAAGAAAGACCTGGTTTTGAATCCTAACTCAAACACTTACCAGCTGTGTAACCCTGGACAAGTGATTTAACCTCTCTTAGTCTCAATTTGCTCATTTGTGAAATGGGGGTGATTAATGGCTACTCCCTAAAAAGGTTGTAAGGATCATATTATATAAAATTTGGAAAGTGTTTTGCAAACTTTACTATAGAAATAATTATTTTATTGAATTTAGTATAATATATTAAGCCACCCTTTTCCAGACTAGAAGATAGATTATTTGTATCATTTGAATGTCTGTTCTTTGAGTCAAATAAGAGGAGTGGGCCATAGTTAACTCTGACCTCTGCTTCTCCCAACTGACTTAAGAATTAAGAATGGTTTGGGCAGCTCTCACACAATCTTTCTCGTGCCCCCATTTAGCAAAACCCCAGAAATTTCAGTATCTGGCTTTATTTGCTTCTCTAAAAGGGCCCTGAGCTCCCTAAAAACATTCATGCTAACAAGAATGTTTCAAAATGGAAAAAGGTTTTATTTATATAAGAACAAACAGACTATTACCAGAAAAGATTGTCAGTCAAGAAAATCCTTTTTCCTTACCTCTCCCTTCCTTTAGGGATCTGTATCTTGGAGGCATTAAGGAGTCAATCTCTCCCTGAACTTATGAAATCCATATGACTTACAGTGCCAGCAAGGGGCAAGGTCCAAGTTCACTCCTTCATTTGTGGCTCTGTGCCTCATAATTCCTTAGTTCTGGTCACTCCTCTAGTCCCATATTCCTTAGTTCCCTATCCTGCCCATCTGACCTTTCTCTTTTCCTCAGGTATCACTGGTTACATAGCTTTGGCAGGCTTGAACGTGGTTTCAATGACCTTCAGTGCAGGACTGTTTCCAGGTTCAGGTGTTTTTTAGCATCTCTCTCTTTCTCATGACAATTCCTACTGGCTACTTGATGCCGCTATTTCTCAGTAATGTCTCTCTCTGTCTATACCTGCAACACACTTGTTTCCCTCCTTTACAAAGCATTCTAATCTTGTTTGTCCCAGAACCCCAGTCTATTTCACACAAGGGAAAAGGAATTTACCTGACTCCTACCTGATTCCTGCATTAAAAAAAAAAAAGTTTTTAACAAACGTTTGACAAAACTCGACTAAGGGTTAATACTCTAAATAAGACATTTACCCAACTCTTTAAAATCAACTCAGAATATTTCCTTCCATTATTTTGAGCCTTTCTAATCATTTAATGTACTCATATTAGACTATAGTTTGTGAAAAGGAAGAAGTTTGGTCAATCTAACAAAATTAAAGAGGAGATCTTTGTCAGGACTTAAAGATATGGTTAGTGTGTACCCATCCTCACTGGTACAAAGTAGAGATGACTGATAAAATTACATTGGTGGAGGTGAAAAGTATGTTAACCTGGATATTGTTGACTCTGTCGTACCTTACTGAAGATTGCTATTGTAAGTGGTCTAGGCAATAGCCAAACTGCTATAACAGAATGAATTATCAGAGCCCCAAGCTGGGGATGAGGATATTACCACCTATCCAGAAGGTCAAAGTTCCAAACAACGTTCTTATTCTTTAAGCTGGTTAAATTGTCTTCCTTTCTCCTGGTCTTATCCTTAGCATTGTGTACAAAGCACCTACCTTCTCTCACCCTGTGAGGGAGGTGGCATAAGTAATATTATCCCCATTTGGAGAGAAGATAATGAGGCTCAGAAGGGTGAGTTACCTATGGTCAGAGACTATAAGTGATAGAACAAAAACTAGAATCCAGACCTTCTTACCCCATATTCCTTTCCAATATAATGCCAAGTCAACTTGGATAAACTAAATTTTAAAAACAGATTAGACTACTATGTTATAAATGTCTGTTGAATGAATGAATAGATGAAATAATGAATGCGTGAAAAGCATTTTCTAAGAGCTTTATTTGTGTCAAGCAGTGTGCTAAGCTCAAGGAATACAAATATAAAAGCAAGGTAGTCCTTGCCCAGTACTTTACAGTCTAATGTGGGGAGACTATGCATATATGGGAGTGGTGGCCAGATAAGAAAGTTATTATGGCCTGAAAAGTTACAAAGATAACAAGTAGAATCATATAGCATAACCTTTGAGTTTAAGAGAAAGGTGAAAAGCAGGATGGGAGATAGGATAGAAAAGGAGCAGAAGGACAGAAAATAGTAGGAGAGAAAATGAGGTCCCAGGAGAGCAGAGCCAGAAGGCTTGGTTCCTTCCAGGCTTGGCCTCTGGGGGTAGGCTAGAAGGTGCAACAATAGGAGCTAGAGCAGTGGGGGGAAGGTATTTGAGGTGAAGAGGAGGTTTCAGGGAGAGAGAAGGAAAATGACTTAGCTCTTACTTCCTGACATGGGCTGGTTGATTGCTTTTAATGTCATTTTCTGCTAAAAAACAGTCCTTGGTTTCCTTTAAATGGATAATAATTTGATGAAGGTCTTGAGAAAGGCATTTTTTTCCCTTTCTGCAGCCTTTTAATTGTCCTGTGAAAAAAAAATCTTAAGTAGAATTATTAAAACTTTATTTTCTTGAAACAATTTTCAAAATTGGTTTATTTCCTACATACTGCCAAGGGAATAGAGATCTTAATATAGAAGATCTTACTGGTATTTATCAAGGAAACAAATGAATATCTAAGATAGCCTTGTATTCATAGAAATTATATCAACATTCATGTCTCATTTATGTCATTTTAAAATGAAATATAAGGGAGCCTTCCATCTACAAAACATGCAGGTTATTTCACAAAATAACTTTTATAAAAATCATCATTAGTATCAAATGTATTATTCATATTTTTACAATACCACATAGCATCATGTGCAATTCCTTTTTAAAAAGTCATAAAATACCATTTATTGCTCAACTTGGGATATTATGTTTGCTATAACTTGGATTTTGACCTTTATCTCTAACCTGAAGTTGATTGCATCTCATAGAGACAAAACAAATGAATATGCAATAGAAAATGCACTCTTCCTTGCATAAAATGATAATGCTATTAAGCTATTATCCATGAAACATTAACTTTTCCCCCTAGAATGGTAATGGGTTTGTATAAGAAATTTTTTAAAAATTATTTATTGAGGGCGGCTAGGTGGCGCAGTGAGTAGAGCTTCAGCCCTGGAGTCAGAAGGACCTGAGTTCGGATCCGGCCTCCTACACTTAACGCACACACAAACAAAAACCTAACTGTGTGACCTTGGGCAAGTTACTTAACCCCAATTGCCCTGCAAGGCAAAAAAATATGAAATGCATGAAGAGAATATGAAATTATAGAACTCATAATTCCTGCCCTGTAGTTCACAATCTCATAAGAAAAGTTTAAATACGCTCAACTAAAATAAAAAGCACAAGGGATTGGACTACATGATCTAGACATTCTCCCTCACTCTTACTGGTCTATGAACAAAGTAATTTGGGAATTCAGAAGAGGGAAGGAGTACGTACTTTCAGTTACAACAATAAGGGAACACTTTATGAGAAAGATGGCATTTGATCCTGTTCCTTGAAGGATAGCTATGATTTACAGTGTAGAGATCAGAAAGAAGGGCGCTGTAGATGAAAGAATGACATAAGAAAACCTCAGTGATGCGTGTGGTACATGGTGAGTAGACTAGTTTGGTTTACATAGAGGAAAAGTAGGGCAGTGTGGCTACCATCCACCAGCCTATAGGTGATTCTTTGCCTTACTGAAAGATTTCTGTACTTGGATTACAGCTTTCTTTCCATCTCTACCCCTTAACTTATATGGGAAGGCTTCACCATAAATACTGATACTGTCTAGAACACCCTAGCCTCCCAGCTTATCAACTTCTCAACTCTGTATCTTCACTCTACCTCAACCATCCGCAGAGGTAGATATACCTTAGATTTGACCAATACTGAAGACCTTGGGAATATAGAAGGCATTTTCATCACTGCTGCTAAATAAAGGAAGTGAAAGGCTTAGAAGAGAAATGCAGATTTGGGAAATGAACAGTTGATGGCAACTGAAAATGAGTTTTGGATTCATGGAGCTAGAAATACCAGATTTTAAGTCCTGCTCCTAACAATGCTGGTTGTATGACCCTAGGCAAGAGTCTCCATATCCCCAGGCAACTCTTTAAGATTATAACTTTTTAAGAAGGTAATGATGCCAGAAAGGTAATGCTTTTTTAGAGGGAATTTCCCCATTCTGGGAGTTCCCTACACCCATAAAATCACAGATCTCAGTTTCTATCCCTATAATAAAATGTAGGAATGATGAACTTGGGCAACATCTTATAAAATAGGCATGTAATATATGTAACAAGAGCCAACAAGAGAGCATTTTCTTGTAGTTTTACAAAATCAACTAGAAAGACCTAAAACTGAAAAGGAAGGGAAAGGGAGAATATATGTATCCATCAAGAAAGAAAAAAATGTTAGAAGAATAAAAATGGAGATTCCCACAAATTCTCAGTATACAGAATTCAAAAAATAAAATTCATGGCCTCAAATGTCTATAAACAAATGTACAAAATATGGGTAACAGTCAAGGTGAACTAGAGTTCTTAATGCCAGGGAAGCAAGGGTACCAAAGATACCACAGAGAGGTAATTAAGAGGTAGGAGAGTGTCCATGAATAGAATATAGCTCTGTTAGGGTACAGTTATTCCTTTCACGTTGTGACTTTCCTCATTGCATTTTTCATATGATGCAGGTTGGCATAAGAAATTAAATGGGAATTTGGGGGGAGTCTTACGGAAGCCACAGCCTACACACAAAGACTAGAATATGACAGAAAAAGGTTAGAAACTCAGAAATGCATAAAAGATATGTATAGTATTGTATATTATCAACCGAGATTTTACAATAAGGGATTGTAAACACCCCATAAAAGAAAAAAAAATTTACACTTCTCTGTTACAAAAGGAGGGTCAAAATTTTTACAAGGATTTTCCAAATTAGGGGTGAGTGGAGATTTCATGTCTTTAACCACTGCTGTGGAAGGGACAGCTATATTCTTATTCAAAAGAAATAGAATAGGTAAATGGGAGTGGGGCTGATGGGGTTTGAGAGCAAGGAGAGACATTGTATATTCAAAAGACAGACTCAGTGAGGAAATCCAAGAACCAAAGAGGGGAAGTAAGGTGGATAGTATTTGAGTGAAGATGAATGGAGGGAGAAACAGAAGTGATATTGTCAACAGAATGTACTACACATGACTTGACCTGGACAGAATGAGGAAATAGATGGAAAGTTTGGGAAACAGATAACAAACCTGGCACAGAGGTAAAGGAGGATTCCGATTATCTCCCTAAATCCTGGAATCCACTCTTTGATAAAAAATTTGTTAATCAAAATTCCCTTAGTGATATTTTCACTCTTTAAAAGATGGAGAAACCCACAAAGGAGAAATCCTATTCTGGACCTGATTCTCATCAGCGTGGAGTCAGGAGTTCTGGTTCTTCCATTTGTATGGTCCTGGGCGAGCTACTGATCTTCTCTGGGCTTCATCTTCCTCATCTATTAAGTGAGAGGGTAGTATAAGATTACCTTTGAGGTCACTTTCTGTTTTAAATCTATGATCCTACTTGGTTGCTGGTGTGAGGGAACTTTGGGGAAAATTACCATTTCATCTATATATTATCGAAGGAGGAAAAAAAAAAACTAAGCCTGTTGCAAAGAATTTTACAAGTATCTCATTTGATTTTTATAAGCTTGTGAGTCAGTTATTATTGTCTTTATTTTATAGATGAGGAAACTGAGGCTCAGAGAAATTAAGTGACTTGTCCAAGGTCATGTAATTGTTAAGTATTTGAGGCGGGATTTGAACTCATATCTTTTCTCTAATTATAGCATTCTTATCTACTCTATCACTTAGATAGAATTATGATTGTCTTAGGAATCAAGTGTTAGCACTACTGTGACAATATGCTCCCATGCTTCAGTCACCACATTTTTATTGCACATTTTTTCCATTTAGCTATTTGTTTATTATCATTATTAAAATTGTGACAGTTAAAAAAAAAAGAAAAGTTAAGCCTAGTTTGACATGAACCCTAAATTTTGGGAGAGTGGATTTCAAAGGATTCAGAAGAAAGGATAAGATCCCTGTACTAAAATTCTACATAGCAGGGTGGCTAGGTGGATCAGTGAGTAGAGCACTGGTCCTGGAGTCAGGAGGACCTGAGTTCAAATCTGGCCTCAGACACTTAATACTTATTAGCCGTGTGACCTTGGGCAAGTGATTTAACCCCAATTATCCTTCCAAAAAGCAAAAAATAAAAAAATGAAATAAAATTCTACATAGGAAGTCAATTAAAAAGAAATGGGAAACTCTCAGAAATGAAATTTGAAGACAGAAAGAGAAAAAACCTTAATGAGAAAGAAAATAAGTAGTGGTCCAAAGCATTGAAATTGATTGTACAGAAAATGTGTGGATAGAATTGGAATTTTAAAAGATATATGCAGAAGATGGAAATAATAAAAATATTATCTAGACAGGTACAGAAGCATAGTATTTCTTTTAAGAAGTTTTTTAATTGTCAAAGATCACAGTGAACTAAGGTTATAGAGGAAAGCTAAGAACCACAAGAAGGGTATTTTAGCTATGTTGCAGAAGAGAATTAAAGAGAAAAAGAAATGCCACCTCAGTGGATGAGATGATCATTGCAGATGATAAAGAGAAGGCAGAGCTGCTGACCTTTCAGACCATCTTCATTGATAGAGAAAATAGAAGCAAAATGAAAGTAGTTTGGAAAATACAGAACAAATATGATTAGTATTAGCTTGATACCTAAGATAAGTAAGGTGATAGTAATTTAGCATGTAACTACTCTTGATTCACTAAGTTCAAGTTACCAAGACCTGGAGAACTATACATATATATCCCATGGTACTCAAAGAATAGACAGATGTGATCACTGAGCCAGTGGCAATGACCTTTGCAAAATCTTAGAGACTAGAAGAGGTAAGACTAGAAGTCTAGAGAAAGGGAGATGTTATCCCAGTTTTCAAAAGGAGAAAGTGAGTGAGGTTTGTTTACTATAGGCCAATGAATTTTACTTTTATTTCTGGCAAAATTCTAGAATGAATTATCAGAAAGCATCTAGAAAAAGCAATGATCCTCATGAGTCAGGCATGCCCTCATCAAGAATGGGTTATGCTAGGTGAACTAACCTAATTTTCTCTTTGGCAGGGTTATTAGACTAATAGATCAGGGGAATCCTCTGAATATCATTTATCTAGAGCTCAATAAAATGTTTGACAAACTCATACTAATGGGGAGATGATAGTTAGATAGATTCAAAATTTGTTGAATGTCTAGATTCAAAGAGTAATGGTTCATGGTTCAATGTCAACTTGGAAGGAAATTTCTAGGGGAGTATCCCAAGGATCTGTGCTTGGTCCTGAACAGGTTTATCAGTAACTTAGATAAAAGGGTGTCTAGGAAGACATGCACAAAAGATAGTGTCTATGGAAATGACAATGACAATCAAAACTAATAACTAACACACTGCATAGTAAAGTCAGGATGCCAAAAAATGTTGACAGGCTAGAACTTTGAGGTGAATAATAAGATGGAATTTAATAGGAATGAATGGAAGTAGTTGAAAAAAAAAATCAGCTTCACAAGTACAAGATTGGTGAGAAATGATTAGATAGCAGTTTATCTGAAAAGAATCTGGAGATTTTAGTGGATTGTAAGCTTTATTTTAGCAACATTGTGAAATAGCAGCCAAAAAGAAACCCACATTAAGAGAGCCATAGAGGGGCGGCTAGGTGGCGCAGTGAGTAAGAGCGTCGGCCTCGGAGTTGGGATGACCCGAGATCAAATCCGGCCTCAGAAAATGAGCACCCACACATAAATAATGACTAGCCGTGTAACCTTGGGCAAGTTACTTAACCCCAATTGCTTAAAAAAAAAAAAGAGAGAGCCATAGAGTTTAAGTAATACAGAGATGGGTCATGTTCAGTTCTGGGTATCATGTCCAACATTAAGCGCACAGTCTGGCACATGGAAAGTACTTCATAAACTGACTGGTGTTTTGTTTTTTTTTAACGTGTAGAATAGATTGACCAGAGTAGAGAATGACTTTGAAATAATTCCATATGATGATCAGGAATATTTACCTGGGAGAAGATTTAAAGGAATATGATAGTCCTTAAGCTATTGGTAGGATTGGTAGCGTGAAAGAGGTATTAAAATTATTCTGCTTGGCCCTAGAGGATAGAACTAGAAATAATGGGTATAAGTTTGAAGGGATAAACTTAGGCTTGAGGCAAGGAAAAATGTCCTAACAATTAGGACTATTTCAAAGTGGAATGGGTTACCTTGGAAAGAAATGGAAGTTTACTGACAAATGTTTAACAACCAGCTCCTTAAAAAAAGTATGCATAACATACTTTAAAGTTTACTCTGCATTACTAACATCTTCACTGTTCCTTTCCAAGTCCAGACAACCAACAAAATAAGAAATCAAGCACTGATTTGTAGCATTTTCCAATTTCTGAGGTATAAATGTTCACATTGAAAATTTAACAATCAGCTCTTATACTTCTGGCTCTATCTCACTAGCAACCTTTAAGTCTGATAATCCCTTGTTGGGGCTGTTGTATAAAGAGTGTTCTTGTTTTGGTACAAGCTAAACTAAGTGGCCTCCAAGAATTCTTCCAACTTTGAGACTCTGTGATTCTGTGAATCACATTCTGGAGAAGGAGAATATAAATAGAGGAATGTGTTGCAGTGACTCTCTAGTGTCCTTGTCATCAAGAAGGACTCTCAGAGGCCACTGAATCCAGCTTGTATCTAAACAAGAACATACATATGGGAATTGAAACTAGAATCCTGGTCTTATTAGTACTATACTCTGACCAACTAAGTCAGTTGGCCTAGGTTAAAAATAATACCCATTAATATATTTAAGTGACAGGGTTGATGTGATACATATGAAAAAATATGTTAATGGTGATATACGAAATAAATTAGAAGGGAGAGAGGCTGGTACCTAGAATGCAAAAAAAGAATCAACAATAGTTCTTACATAGAGTAAGAGGGATCTGATTGAAGGCTTTTGAGAGTGGAAACTGAACATTATGTATGAACATAAGTGGTTTGAGTGTGGGAAAGGAAGCATCTTGTTTTGTTGATTACCTGTGCTGAGTAAGGGATAGAGATCGATTGATCCTTGATCCTCAGCAAAAGACATCTTCAAAGTTATAAAAGAGTGTTCCCACAGCACCAAACAACAACAAAAACTCTAATTTTTACAAAAGATTTAATCTTTTCTCTCCTTTTTTTTTTAGAAAAAAAATTATCTTATGCCAACACTAACTGGCAAAATAGAAACTAGTCTCTTCCACCACTGCCTATCTTACAGGAGTAATAGGGTCAGCTCTTGGGATGCTTTGGTTTGGGCAGAGCTCCAACATGGGCTGAGCTGGTATTCATTCCAAAGCACTCTGGAACATGAGACTCCCAGAGTAATTAATACCTGGTTATAAGAATTTCATCAGGTTGGGGTATGTGGATTTGGAAAAAGGATGGCAACTCTCTCTCTGTAGATCATCATGGAATCATTCTTGGAAGGTATCTGCAGGTAACAGCCCTGTGCATCCAGTGGCAGGGAGAAGAGGTGTAGACCTGCCTCTTGAAAATTTTTCCTCTGGTTGTCCAAAGTGTCATGTTGAGAAGGCTAGCATTTCCTGGGTTTCATTGCCTTGCCAAGAAAGCAAGTGTTGTAAGAATTACGGTGCATTTCCCTAGCAGCTTTCCATCACTGACTGATGCATCCCCTATATAAACACACTGTTTATGGTAGGGGTGGGGCAATGTGGTTAGTTGAGGACCTAGATTAGCATTCCCTGAGAGAAACATGGGGGAGAGCAACCATTTGGCAGTGTATACTGAAAATATTTGCTAATGATGCAATTCTCTGTGATTAGCTTGTTGTGATTTTATTTCATTAAAAGCTTTTGTTTTAAATTCATAGCCATCTTCCTTGAACTGGTAAAAAGAAGTATGGGTAGGGTAACAATCTGAGGATCCATACCTGGATTAGTGCATTCTCATCCCATTTTTGTACAGAGTATTCAAGAAAACAGCCTCTCCAGGACTCATTCCTCTGAGTGAATATGTGAGCTGAGAATGGATAGATAGCTACATCAATAGTACCATGGACTTTAGTATATCTGAGAGCTGGCTTAATTGAGGGGGCCCTGGATGCCATATTAATATGTTGTGAAAAAACTGGAAAGTCAGTGTAAATGAGAGTTATAATTATTCCTCTCCATTATTTGTGTCTATATTATCTCTTCTAGGACTTTTTTTTAAAAATGAGAATGTGGCTAAACATTGATCTACCATCTCCAAATTTCTTATATACCTCTTATTGCTGACGAATAAGTGCTCAGTTCAGCATTCTTTCTCACCCTCTTTCCTCCTCTGCTCAGGTGAAGTCAGTCAGTCAATCATACAAATAAGCATTTATTAAGCACTTACTATGTGTCAGGCACTATGTTAAGTGCTGAGAATACAGATGCAAGCAAAAAAAAAAAGACAGCGCCTCAAGGAGCTTACATTCTAGTGGGGGAAGATAACATATAAAAAGGAATCTGAAAAGCGTGGGAGAAAATAACTCAGTAGGGGAACTGTAGAGGAAGAAATCTGGAGAGTCAGAAGTGGTGCTCAGAGAGGAACAAAGGAACAAATATGGCTGAGCTGGGCAGTAACCAATCAGTCAGAAGAAGGGCTCATAGGTTCAGAAAGAAGTCCCAGGGGGGCAGAAAGCTGCTGTGGCATGGTGAATAAAGACATTTAGAAGTAGAACCTATCAAAGAATGAAGGACTGAGTGAATGAAGGAGAAGTATTCATCAACATACTCTCAGTTCACCTATGGCCAAGGACCATGCTTTATTTCCATATACCTAATTCAATTTTTATTACCATTTATGTTTAAAACACTTCTGAATACAAATGGTTGATGTATTTCTTCCAGACTCTTTAAGTGGCATATTTCATAGTCTTTGTAGAACAGATTTATACTCATTGTTCACCTGGAACTGGATACCTACAGCAGCTTGTGAGAATTGGGGCAAGAGTCATGTTTGTTGTATTTGGACTTGGGGCTGGCTGCCAATATTTTTGCAGCCAATAATTGTGAGACTTTTGCAACATTTGCAGTCCTAACTGTTATGGCTACATGAGAGCATCAGTGATAGCAGATCATGAAGCTTAATGAATTCTCCTCTTTATGGAAAGAATGAAATTTTAGGATACTAGTACATATATTTTTTTAACAAAATATGATAATTATGGAACTTAAGGCCTTTGCTGCACTCCTAAATGATATGATTTGATATACATTGAAAGGACTCTTCACTCAAAATGTCTCACCCTACATCATTCCACAGGGACTTGCCAAGGATGGAGATAGAGAGCAGACCTGTGATTGCATTGATTCCCTCTACCAGTCTAGACTGACATCTTATCTATAATGGATAGCCTTAATAGTTGCCTAGATAGCTCTTTTTACAGTAGGCCCAAATTGGAAACAAGAGATCTCCTCCTATTGGGAAATGGCTGAACAATTTATGGTATAAAAATATAATGGAATACTATTATGTCATAAAAATGACAAAATGGGGCAGAGCCAAGATGACAGAGAAAAGGCAAAGACTAGCCTGAACTCTCCCTAAAACCCCTCCGAACACCTTTAAATAATGCTATAAAATAATTCCTGGAGCAGCAGAACCCACAAAAGGACTGGGTGAAATAACTTCACAGCCAAAGACAGCTTGGAAAATCAGCAGGAAGGGTCTGTCACATCTGGGTAAAAGTAGAACATAGTTCAGCACAGGCCACAACAGCACAGACCTAGCCCCAGCAAATCAGGAGCAGGCCTTGGGAGCTGATGGATCAGTAGCAACGGCAGCTGCATTTAGAGCTCTCTGCTCACAGAAGATAAGGGGATTGAACAACTGGTCAGAAGGAGTTTTCAAGGGTCTCTTTGCTAGTGATGAGGCAGGATTCTGTTGCTTTGCCCATAGTCAGGTCAGAGTCACAATCCTGGGTGGCAGTCCCAGGGCAGAGAGAAGCACTTGCATACCAGAACTTGCAGTCACAGTGGAGGAGGGTCCTCCTCACAGTTCCAGTGCAGAAAAAGGTGTTTGTGGTCACTCACAGACCAGAGCACAGACCAGGAGAGGAATAAACATCTCTTCTTAGATCATACCACCTTGGAAGAACTGAAAACTTACAAATCCCTAGAAATATCTCTAAAAACAGCTACACAAAATCCCTGAAGCTTGGGACAGTGCTCCCTCCACCCTGGAAGCAGAGCCCTACTTTAACAAAGAGTTAAAAATCAAGAAATAGGCTGGGAAAATGAACAAACAATAGGAAAAAAAATTCTGACCTTAGAAAGTTACTATGGTGGTAAAGAGGATCAAAACACACTCAGAAGACTATAACAAAGTCAATGCTCCTATATCCACAGCCTCCTAGGAAAACATTAATTGGTCTCAGCCTATGAAAGGGCTCAAAAAGGATTACAAAAACTGAGTAAGAGAGGTAGAGGAAAAATTGGGAAGAGAAATGAGAATAACAAGAGAAAATTATGAAAAACAAGCTAACAGTCTGGTAAAGGAGGCACAAAAAAATACTGAAGAAAAAAGCTTCTTAAAAAAATAGACTAGGCCAAATTGAAAAGGGGGCATAAAAATTCACTGAAGAAAAAAAATACTCCTTAAAAAGTAGAATTGGGCAAATGGAAAAGGAGATACAGAAGCTCATTGAAGAACGTAATTCCTTAAAAATTAGAATGGAGCAAATGGAAGCTAACAACTTCATGAGAAAACAAGAAACAATAAAACAAAAACAAAAGAATGAAAAAAATGGAAGACAATGTGAAATATCTCACCAGAAAAACAACTAACCTGGAAAATAGATCCAGGAGAGATAATTTTAAAATTATTGAACTACCTGGAAGCCATGGTTAAAAAAAAAAAAAGCCCAGACATCATTTCTGAAGAAATTATCAAGGAAAATGGCCCTGATATTCTGGAATAGGGTTGAGAACCTGTGGCCTTAAGGCCACATATGGTCATCTAGTTCCTCAGGTATGACCCTTTGATTGAATCCAAACTTCACAGAACAAATCCCCTTAATAAAAAGATTTGTACTGTAAAAATTACCATTCTGAACATTAAGGAATGTTCTGTAAATTACCATTTCATCTAAATACTAGTGAAAGAGGAAAGAAAAACTAAGCCTATTGCAAATAATTTTACAAATATTTCGTTTGATTTTTATAACCTTGTTAGTCACTTATTATTGTCTTTATTTTATAGATGAGGAAACTGAGGCTCAGAGAAATTAAGTGACTTGTCCAAGGTCATGCAATTGTTAAGTATTTGAGGCAGGATTTGAACTCAGATCTTTTCTGACCACCTCCTGAAAGAGATCCCAAAATGAAAACTCCTAGGAATATTACAGCCAAATTCCAGACCTCCCAGGTCAAGGAGAAAATATTGCAAGAGTCCAAAAAGGAATGATTCAAGTATCTTGGAGCCACAGTCAGGATGACACAAAATTTAGCAGCTTCTACATTAAAGGATCTAAGGGCTTCGAAAGGGAAAGGCAGAATTGGGTAGATTATCTCACATAAAAGAGGCAAGAGAAAGCTTTTACAATGGAGGAGAATAGTAGGGATTTGAGGGGGAGTAAGTGAAACTTACTCTCATCAGAACTGGCTCAAAGAGGGAAAAACATACACACTCAATTAAGTATAAAAATCTTATCCTACAGGAAAGTAGGGAAGAAGGGGATAAGAGGAGGAGGAATGATAGAAGGGAGGGCAGATTGGGAGAAGGAGTAATCAGAAAGAAAACACATTTGAGGAGGGACAGGGTGAAAGGAGAAAGAAAATAGAATAAAGAGGGGGGAAATAGAATGGAGGGAAAGACAATTAGCAGTCAGAACTATGAAAAAAAAATTTGAAGTAAGTTTCTCTGATAAAGGCCTCATTTCTCAAACCTATAGAGAACTGAGTCAAATTTATAAAAATAAGAACCATTCCACAATTGATAAATGATCAAAAGATATGAACAATTTTCAGATGAAATAATCAAAACTATCTATAGCCATATGAGGAAATGCTCTAACTCATTATTGATTGGAGAAATGCAAATTAAAACAATTCTAAAGTACTACCTCATACTTATTAGATTGGCTGATAGGACAGGAAAGGAAAGTGACAAATGGTGGAGGGTATGTGGGGAAAACGAGACATTAATCACTGTTGGTGGAGTTGTGAACTGATTCAACCATTCTGTAGAGCAATTTGGAACTATGTCCAAATGGTTATAAAACCATGTATACCCTTTGACCTAGCAATATCCCAAAAGAGATAAAAACCAAAAAGGAAAACAACTCATATGTGAAGAGGTTACCCATAAAGAGGGTTAGGGTTATCTGGAGACCCCAAAATGCCAACACACCGAGTCCTGCTGAATGAATTTGACTCAAGTCTTCTCTCAGCCAAAGAAAAGCAAAGTTTATTAAAAGTTCGCTTGTATTGGACACAGAGTAAGTCTGTTGCTAGGTCATTCCATGGCGCCCTCACTATTCTATGGTGCTCTCCCTATTCTATGGCGCTCTCACAAACATGAAGACAGGATGGGGTCTTATATACAGAAGGTTGTGGGAGGAATCTAAGGGTGGTCTAGGGGAGGAGTTTGGGGAGGGATTCAGGAGGAGTTAATGAGGTCAATGAGAGATTAAGGGTTCAAAGAAGTCTATGGAGGCCACCTGGAGGCCACAAACATTGGTGGGCTAGGTCAGTTCAAGGGTAGATGGATATCTTGATAGGCTCAAGGGTGGAAAGTCTAGTAACAGAGATCTGGACTCAGCCACAATGTAAGGCTTATGGTCTCATGCAAATGCCTTATCAAATGAGATGATTTTATCAGAGTCCAAGGAGGGTTCCCTGGTTCCCAGATCCTGTACCTTAAGGACTCAAGGAGAGCTCAAGGGGGCTCCCAGAGCCCATACCCCATCAATATGTACAAAAATATTTATTTATAGCAGTTCTGTTTCTGGTGTCAAAGACCTGAAAATTGAGGGGATGCCCATCAATTAGGGAATGGCTAAACAAATTGTGGTATATGACTATGATGAAATACTATTGTGCTATAAGAAAGGATCAGCAGGATATTCTCAGAAAAACCTGGAAGGACTTACATGAACTGAAACAAAGTGAAATGTACTATGTACAAAGTAACAGCAATATTTTAAGATGATCATCTGTGAATGATTTAGCTATTCTCAGCAATATACTGATCCAAGACAATTCTGAAAGACTTAGGATGAAAAATGCTACCCATCCCCAAAGGAAGAAATGATGGTATCTGAATACAGATTGAAGCAAATTTTTTTACTTTATTTTTTTTCTTGTCTATGTTTTCTTTCAAAACATGACTATTATGGAAATGTTTTGCATGACTACACATGTATAACCTATATTGAATTGCTTGCTTTCTCAATGAGGAAGGGTAGGTAGAGAGAATCTGGAAGTCAAAGTTTTAAAAACAAATGTTAAAAATTGTTTTTACATGTAACTGAGGAAAAATAAAATCCTAAATAATCTTTTTTAATGATAAAATGGACAGTTTCAGAGGAAAGGGGAAGACTACTATGAGTCAATAGAGTTCCATGCAAGGCAATGAGAGCAATTTATATAGTGACATTATAGAGATAACTTTGAAAGGCTTTAGAATTCTGATCAATATGATGATAAACCATGATTCCAAAGCACTGGAGATGAAACACACTATTCATCTCCTATCAGAAAGGTCATGGACTTAAAATAAGAATGAGACACACATTTCTGGACATGACCAGTGTGGGAATTTGTTTTGCTAGACTATGCATATTTATTATAAGGTTGGGTCCTCTTCCCACTACTCCCCGCCATAGGGGGTAGGGGAAGTAGGAGGGAAAGATAATAAATGCTTGTTTAGAAAAAAAAGTTACCTAGAGCACTGAGATTAAATGACATGCTCAGGATAATACAGTGAGTGTGAATAAGATGAGGTTCTGTGGCTGTGAGGCCATATCTTCAGTCACTAGGTCATAACTGTCTCTATAGCATACAAATCTCATCTTCTAGCAAATCATCAACATACTTTACATCAATTTGTTTTTCAGTTCTCTATCAGAAAGGGAAGGGGGAACCTAAGGGATTGGGACAAAGAATAATCAAATTTTCTGACAGATGAATTTGAGTGAGTAGGGAAAAGATTCAGAAAACCTTAGAAGTCTCAGATAAACTTTATTTACTCATGATTTTGCCTAAGGCCAGTCTTATACTCTATAATAATTTTACAGAGATGTATCTTTTTTTTGTAAGAGACTTAAAATGATTTTGAATACTTATCAGGTAATGTATTTCCCAATTAATAGAAAAAAGATAGCAATTTTCTGCAACTTGAAGCTCCTATTTCACTGACCCCTCCCACAAAATGTATTTATGTCACTGTTTATACTACTCACTTGCAGCTATGTGCCTGTTGGTATGGCTAGTCCTTCCCACTGATACATATTACAGTCCCTATAAGGAAGAGTACAGAATGCTACATTGGTACACCTTGCTTAGCCATAATGTAAATATTTTCCTTTTGTAATGTGGGACTGAAATGCCTGTCCTTTATGATAGCTATCCAGTGTAACTTTAGGCTTTCAGTGATTAGGGAGAGTGTTTGTTGGAGAAGCCTCAAACTTGGGCCTGGACATACCAGTTACATTAGAGGGGCTTGCTAAAAGGAAGAGAGAGAAGTCATATGGACAGTAAGAACCATAAGGAAATAGAAGAAACATTAAGAAAAGCAACATGTAAAAGTGACTTAGTTCATACTCCAATGACTCTAGGTATAATCCTGAGCTACCATGAAAGGAGGGGAATGGGGGACAAGTTGTGGTTGGAGATGGAAAGGTGAGGGCAAATCCATTGAATATTACAATCACTAAATCCCCAAACCCAAGGATCCTGATGACTCTAGAACTCAGTGGAGAGGTTAACAGATCTCCACGTCAATCACTGAGAACATGTGGAGCAGAGACAGGAATTGATTAACAATTCCATCGTCTCCTCATTAGTTTTCCCTAGGAGGTTTCTTTCCTCATTGGAGAAAAGTTGGAGAAGAAGACAATGACTAAACAATTCAAATCACTTTCTCTTCAGTGTTATTTGTACTATACTTAACATCTTAATTAAATGCTTTAGCTATTAGATTTATGGCATTTGTATGGTCTGGTAATAGAGAATTTTGTACTGGCTGGGGCTTGTTCTGCAAAACTAGTTGTTCAAAACAGTCACATAAAATTAGGGTATATAGCAAGAGCTCCAGAATCAGAATTCTCAGAGATTTCAATGTTACCCTTGTTTGTTTAAAGTTCATTTAGTAGTCTGAAGACTTCTATACTTTTCTTCTTACACGAATATTATGTTGAGTTTCTAGTAGGAAGATTTCCATGACTTAATTGACTTTATACAGAAGAGTTTGGAAAATCGAAGTTAATAATAAGTATCTAGTATATTGTAATATGCTATATATTGTAAATATAAGACAGTACTACACAAAACTGATCATCTTATACTGACTCTCCTCAGTCATGCTTTGATGTAAGATTTAGTCATTCTGAAGTTCCTTGCTTTGGGAAAGAACTGATATGTTACAAGTATTCATATATATTTTCATATTTGGTCCTAAACTATCCAAATCATAAGTTACAAGTCTAATTAGAATTAGATTGAAAACAGGAAAATCTCATTAGTCACCACCTGCTGTCTTTATGCAACTACAAGACAGAGCTGTCATTCAAACACAATTCCTTGTAGCCATAATTATCCATGCAGGACACAACATTGTACATATCATCATTTTTGGAGGTGAAAAATGATAACACACTTTGAATCCATACTGGTTATGAAGGAACCATTATAGATCATATAGATGAAGAAGCACTTATAGAATATGGGGAGATACAGGTCTGTGTCTAAAAAACTAACCATAAAAAGGGCTTTAAAATTGTTTCATTATTATTATTGCTTTTTATTATTATGAATGCAACAAGTGTAAAAAATAGTACCATTTTCCTATACAAAGAACAGAAAATGAGGTATATGATTGTGATGGAATACTACTGTGCTCTAAGAAATGATGAGCTGCTTGATTTTAGAAAATCATGAAAAGACTTGCATGAAATAATGAAGGTTGAAATGAGCAGAAGCAAGAGAACACTGTATATGTGTGTGTGTGTGTGTGTGTGTGTGTGTGTGTGTGTGTGTGTGTGTATGTGAGACAGAGAAAGGCTTTAGGAAAGGGTGTGTTAATTGACAGAACTATAAGTCAATTAATCAACTCAGCGGCAATCCTGATTCCCATATAAAGCCTCTTTTTTTTTTAAAGCACAATCTCTTACATGATATTTATATGACAATACTCAATTAGTAATTAAGATCTGTTAATGAAATGTTATTTATTTAAATATTACTTAAATGAGAATTTTAATATCTAGTGATTTCTGGGGCGGCTAGGTGGCACAGTGAGTAGAGTGTTGGCCCTGGAGTCAGAAGGACCTGAGTTTGGATCCGGCCTCAGACACTTAACTCACACACAAACAAAAACCTAGCCGTGTGACCTTGGGTGAGTTACTTAACCCCAATTGCCCTCCAAAAGGCAAAAAAAAAAAAAAAATCTAGTGATTTCTAAAACATATTAAATGACATTTTAAATTTTGTTCTTTTTCTCTACTCATATCAGTAGACATATTTTTGAGATAGTCTTCTAGTATCTAAGATAAGAGTATTATTCAATTTGGAATTTTGCACAATAAATATAGTTTTATACCAATAGGTGAGTAATGTTTATAAATATTTGAAAGTGTTTGCTGATGTGAGATTTCATAAGTTGTATGTGTGTGTTTTTTTTAAACTGAGAGTAATCAAGCCATTCATATGAGTATTTTTTCTGGTAGTCAAGAACTAGAAACAAAAAAATTATCATCAATGAGGAATGGCTAAACAAATGTGGTAAATAAATGAAAGAGTACTTTGTCATAAAAACATGACAAGTATTAAGAATTCAGAGAAGCACAGGAAGATATGAATTGATACAGAGCTAAGTAGAAGGAAGGAAATAATACATACAATTACTACAACAATGTAAATGAAAAGAGAAAAAAAAACAAAAGGGAGTTCCATGTAATTAACTGACTATACTGGTAATGGTAATTTGAAGATCTTCCCTGCCATTTAATAAGCCAAATGTAATCACATGGAGCCTGTGATGAGAGGAGTTTGCTGAATGGGTGGAGTAGGAAGCTAGGAGTCAGAGCAGTTAGAGCTAGATGTAAGAAAGGATGCAAGCCAAGAGACAGGTTTGTGAGTGTGAGAAGGCTTTGGGATGGTGTTGCTCTGTGCAATGTTATTGTGTATATATTTCTTTGTTGCTATGATGGATTCAGTTTTCTGGTGTTAGGATCTGACTTTCTGGTGTCTGAATAAATGTTTTGCTTCTGTCTTATATATGGAGAGTCTGTTATATTTTGCAATTCAGAATTACACCAACAGCTTCATAGTCACCAAAGGTGCTATGAATATTGCCTTGGTGATACACCGACCAAGAAACTTGGAACTAGAGAAGAGTTCAGAAAATGTACTCCTTTGTTTGTAGTTGTAGGGGACTATGGGTGTGGAATATTGCATAGATTAACAGGCACAGCCTGATTGATTTTACTGAACTACTTTTTTTCCCCTCTCTTTTTAATACTTTGTTATAAGGAATGATTCACTTAGTAGAGGAAAGAGAAGGAAATGGAAATGAAGATAATATAAAAATAATAGATAATTTTATTTTAAGGACTAAAAAAATTGTGGGTGGTGAAACTAAGAAATGAATAAAAATCATAAATTATTACTAACAAACATGAAAACTGAAAATGGAAGAAGTAAATTTATTAGATGAAAAAAAATTTGGTTTCTACACAATGGAAACATGGTTTTCATTACTGATTTAACCAAGGACTTTTTACCTATCTTTGGTGATGTCATCACCTCTATCACTGGGCATGTAGGATGCTCAGGGAGGACTAGCTTCTCTGGTGTGAGGGCTTTCCAAGCCTTGTTCAGGGCTGCTTATCCACTTTTGGTGTCCACCTCTTGACTCGAAGAAGATGTAGCATGCTCCACAGCCACACCCAGTAAAACTGTCTTGACAAACAGGCTACACTGAGTTGAAGGTAACCAACATGTCTCAAACCCATAGGTGAATTAGGCAAATGTCTATCCCAAGCATGGGAAAACTTCCCCTGGAGGAATGGGAAGAACAATTTGTTTTAACATCCATGAAGGTAGCTGAAGCAGGCATTGTGGAGAGCTTAGAGCTTGGTCAGATATTGAAGATACCAAGGTCATCTCCTGCATTCTGGGCCACTGCCAATTATCTTGATTTTTGTCCTGCTACTGGACTTCAATGACTCTGGAAGAGAGAGTGAGGCTTATGACTTTGGGTAACTCTGCCTCATTTAAATCCAATTCATGAGCAAGATAAGACATCATAAGCCAACATTATGTCATTGGTCCTCTTAAAAAAAAATACAGAACAACAACACTTCTGTCTCAGTTTCCCCCTCAACAAAATAGGATTAAGTTCAATACATACTTATTAAGCACATACTTATGTTCCAGGAATTGTGCTAAGGGCAAGGAATGCAAAGATAAAGGGGGAGAAAAGATAGTACTTATCAAAGATAAACAAGAAATTGTCTCTGCCCACAAGTAGCTTACATTTTATGGGAGGCTGTAATAGATACATAGATCAATGACTGTAAGATATTTTGAGAAGGAAGAGAATACTTATAATTAAAATCGTCTGGAAAAACTTATTCAGGAGTAGGCACTTTGAAGAAAATGAATTCTTTTTGTAAAAATAATTTGTATTTTTTATTATTCTGACCTTGACAAACACCAATGAAAATGAACATATAAAACAATTTACATATTTACATATTATAATTACTTTTATATATGTAAACAAGAACAGAAAAAAGATTATATATGAAACCATGGATCTACTAGTATTTACAGCTTTTCTGGTTTTGTTTTTTGTTTGTACGTATGAGTGTAATAGGGGGCTGTTGCTTAGTTGATGCAATCCCCTAAGTGGAAGAGGATGGGAAACATGCTTCCTATAAGGTATGATGATATAGAATAGAAATGCATTGAAGAGATTTGGAGTATGTGTGGATACTCTATCTAAAACTGATTCAGATCTATTAACCATGTGATAATGAGAAGCCTTTTGAATTGTCTGTATATCTGGAACTGGAGTGTATTAAAAGGCATTCTTGTTCTTTTGGCCTGAGTTCTTTCTGGGTTGCATGACAGTGCTGTAAGGGGAGAGGCCATTTCCATCTCAGACCGACATGTGGCCTGTGAAAATAAACATTGGTTCTTGTTCTCTAAGTTTGCTTTTCTAGTTTTAGTGAAGAGGACTGGAGACAGCTATCACCTTGTGACCTTTGAGAGGTCAGAAGAGTGAGCCATATGAGGTCTGAGGTTGGAATCCAGGCTGGGTTTTGCAGATATCCAGTCCAGCATTAGCAGAATATATTGATATCTGCTATTCAGATCCCTACCTCCCACCCCATTGAACTCAATAAATTCTGTATTTAGTTGCAAAGTCATCCTATTTGTCTGTATTTTCATCTGAACTTCTTGTTCTCTTCTGTGTTGTTGGTTTTTGGTTTTTTTTTTTTTTTGCATCACTAACAATAGCACTCTGTCAGTTTCCTATAATCCCATCTATCTTTTGTCTGGTCAAGAATTCTACTGTTGTAAAAGGTGTTTCTTATCCCACCCCTCTAATTTGTTTAAGATGTAACCTTTTAATTATAGGCCTTGAATCCATTTGTAGTTTTTTATGGTTTATAATATGAGATACTGGTCTAAACCTAATTTCTGCCAGTCTGGCTTCCAGTTTTCCCAACATTTTTTTGTCTGATATCTGCCAACCAGTTTCTAGTTTTCCATGTAAATAAATAATTATATTTATAAATTTATATATGCATATGCATATGTGTAAGTGTATATATATGTATGTGTGTATATGTGTGTAAACATACATGCACATATGCTTAGGTGTGTGTGTGTGTGTGTGTGTGTGTGTGTGTGTGTGTACACATACACATACACACACATACACAAACAGAATCTTTGCCTTAGAAGTTGGTGTATTTGGTTTTATTGAACGCTATGCTACTGCATTTATTTCCTTCTGTGGGCTATGTACCTAATCTGTTTCACTGATTGAGTTTTCTATTTTTAAACTAGTACAAATCAGTTTTATTGATTACAATTTTGTAGTACAATTTGAGATCTAGTAGGCTTACTTCCTTCTCATGTTTTGATTATTTCCCGAAAGATTCTGACTTTTTGTTCCTCCAGATTAATTTTGCTATTATTTTTCCTTAGTTCTATAATGTAATCTTTCAGTAGTTTATTTGGTATGGTATTAAATAATTAATTCAGGTAGCACTGTTATTATATTTGTATGTATCAGCTATGAATAATTAATACTCTATTATTTAGGAGTCTTTGTTCTTGTAAAGAGTATCTTTGTATTTATACAGTTCCTATGATGTGTGTTTTGACAAACTTTTATACATTCTGATGTTATTTTTATCTTTTCTATTCTATCAATTCTCTCTCTTCCTACTGACTTTTTTTTTATTAGTAATTTACAGAAAAGTTGATAATTTATGTGGATTTATATCTTGCTTCTTTTGCTGATTATTGTTTCAATTAATTTTAGGTGAATCTTTCATGTTCTTTAAGTAGAATATTTTATCAAAAAATAATAATTTAGTTTCTTCATTGTCTACACTTATTCTTTCAATTCACATTTCTCATCTCATTGGCATTCATTAATAATGACCATTTTTGCTTTAATTATGACCATATTGAAAAGTCTTCTACTATTTCCCTATTACATATATTGTTGGATCTTGGTTTGAGATAGATATTATTTGCCATGTAAAGGAAAAATTCATTTATTTCAATTATTTTTATTGGTTTTTTAAAAATAAAAATAGGAATTTTGTCAGAAGCTTATTCAGCATCTCTTTATGTAATCATGATTTTTATTATTTTAATTATTATTATTATTATTTTGCTTTTTGGAGGGCAATTGGGGTTAAGTAACTTGCCCAAGGTCACACAGCTAGTTTTTGTGTTAAGTGTCTGAGGCCGGATTTGAACTCAGGTACTCCTGACTCCAGGGCCGGTTCTCTATTCACTGTGCCACCTAGCTGCCCCATTTTAATTATTAATATAACCTTTTATGCTTATAAGTTTCCTAATTGGACCAATCCTATGTTCCTATATAAATACAAACTGGTCATAAGGTATAATATTTTAAACATATTGATGTGGTCTATTTGCTAATTAAAAATTTTTTTTCATTAATATTCATTATGGATATTGGTCTATAGTTTTTCTCTCTCTACTTTTTTACTCCTGGGTTAAGTACCAAGATTATATTTGTATAAGAAAATGACTTCACCCCTTAAGAATCATCCCTTCCCATCAAATTCAACCTGTGCCCTCTATCCATGTATACCTGTAAACATATGCCCATATACCCTTCTTCAATTATTTTCATAATGAGAAAGGTTTCATCAGACACAGTTATTGTTTATCCATGTAGGAATGTCAGTAGTTCAACTTTGATAAGTTCCTTTTGATTTCTTTTCCTTGATTACCTTCTCAAGCATCTCTTGCTTCTTGTGTCTGAATGTCAAATTTTCTATTCAATTCTGTTTTTTTCCTCAAGAATGTTTGAAAGTCCTCTATTCCACTGAATGACCATATTTTCCCCTGAAACAAGATACTCAGTTTTGCTGGGTAGGTGACTCTTGGCTTCAATCCCAGCTCTTTTGCCCTCTGGAATATCATATTCCATGCCCTTCTATCCCTCAGTGTAGAAGCTGCCAGGTCCTGTGCTATTCTGATTGTGTTTCCACAATATTGAAATTGTTTCCTCCTGGCTGCTTGGAGTATTTTCTCCTTGATCTGGGAGTTTTGGAACCTGGCTATAATATTCCTAGGAGTTTTCTTTTTGGGATCCTTTTCAGGAGGTGATTGGTGGATTCTTTCAACCTCTATTTTGCCCTCTGGGTCTAAAACATCAGGGCAATTTTCCTTGAGAATTTCTTGAAGGGTGATTTCTAGGTTCTTTCTTTGATCATGGCTTTCGGGTAGTCCAATAATTTTTAAATTATCTCCCCTGGATCTATTTTCCAGGTCAGTGGTTTTTCCCATGAGATATTTCACATTGCCTTCCATTCTTTAATTTGTTTGGATCTGTTTAACAGCATCTTGATTTCTCATAAAGTCACTAGCTTCCATTTGCTCCAGTCTAACTCTGAAGGAATGAATCTCCTCAGTGAGCTTTTGAGATTCTTTTTCCATCTGGCAAATTTGGCTTTTTGTTTTCTCTCTTTTTAATCTATTTAAACTATCTAATGGTTTATTTTATTGTTTTTTTTTTTTAATAAAAGCTCCTAGTTTTATTTATTAGCTTAGTAGATTTTTTGGGTTCTAACTTTGTCAGTCTTTTCTTTGCTTTTGAGAATTTCTTTCTTGTTGCTCTGTAGTTAGAGTTTTCGATTTGTTTCTTTTTTAATACTTTTAATTGTACACCTAATTTATTAATTTATTTTTTTGTCTCTTGTTTATGAAGTGTCATATATTTTCAGGAGTGCTTTAGTTACACACCCAAAGTCTTAGTATGTTGACTCATTGCTGTCATATTCTTTGATGAAGTTGTTTATTGTTTCCATGATTTTTTCCCATTTGACCCACCAATTGTTTAATATTAAATTACTTTATTTCCATTTAAATCTGAATCCTTTCTTCAAAAGTTTTTTGTTAATTATTATTGTTATTGCATTATGGTCAGCAAATAAAGGAAATCTTTAGTCTTATTGATTTTCTCCATTTGTTTAGAAAGTTTTATGCCCTAGTACAGGTGCAGTTTTTGAAAATGTGCAATGCTTAGCTGAAGATATATATATATATATTCTTTTTGGTAACTGCCAGAGACCTACATAATCTAATTTTTCTAAAATTCTATTCAGGTCTTTAACTTCTTTCATATTTATCTTTTGGTTAAATTTGTCTAGATCTGATAAGGGACATGTTGAGGACTCCAAATATTATAGTTTTGCTAGTTGTTTCTCTCCATAATTTTTTCCTTTAAGTAATTAAATGCTATGTGTTGTGTGTGCATTATATGTAATAATATATGTGCAATATTATGTATTGTATAATAATAAAATAATATAATACTCATATGAGACATAACATTTAATTACTTGAAAGAAAAATTTATGATATGTATATTTGTATACTATTGCATTGTTTGTGATGTCTCTGAGGATAATGTAGTTCCCTTATTTATCTCCTTTAATCATGTCTATTTTTACTATTGCCTTGTCTCAGATGATTGCTCATCTTACTTCTTTGAGTTTACTTGAGCAATAATAAATTCTGCCTTAGCTTCTCAATTTTAGTATATTTCCTGTAAATAACATGGTCAGATTATGCTTCCTAATCCACTCTATTAATCACTTTCTTATTGAAAGATTGAATTCATCCCATGTACATTTTCAGTTATGATTATTAGTGTTTCCTGCCATGGTGTCTTCATATATATTTTCCTCTTTGCCATCTGTCCTCACTTGGCAAAGAAGATGGTGATGGAATGTGATCAACATTAGGGATCTATTTGATCTGCTTTCATTTGATTTCAGACCTTAATAATTGATATTCAGACCTTAATAATTGGTTCTTACAATTTCTTTTAATTTCCACTATGATCCACTCTTAAAAGTTTATTTAATTTGTAATTCCTCTTCAATTCTATCCTCTGTCTTTCTAATGCATAGTCTCTCTCTACTCAATAAACTCTAGTGGTTCCCAATCTTTTCCAGGATCAAATATAAATTCCTCTGTTTGGCTTTTAAAGTTCTTTATAACCTGGAGGCTCCTTTCTACCTTTCCAGTCTTCTTATGCTTTACTCCTCTCCATATACTCTGTGATCCAGCAACACTGACCTTCTTGCTCTTAGACTTGACATTCCACCTCCTTTCTTTGTGTCTTTGTATTGGCTGTCCTTCATGTCTGGAATTCCCTCTCTCTTCATATCCACCTTTAGGTTTTCCAAGTTTCCTTTCACAGTCCCCCTCAGCACAAGTGCTTTCTCTTTGGTATGAACACAGTTATCTGCATACTGTCTCCCTCTAATATTCGGAATGTGAGTTTGGGGGCAGGGACTATTTTTTGCCTTTGTTTGTATCCCTAATGCTTAGCATAGTACTCAGAACACATTTAATTAATGCTGGTCAATTGATAGCTTAAATTCTCCCTTCCCTTCCCTTTCTATTTCCTGGATGAGTTTATTTCTACACCAAACTCTTTGTGTATGTGTTAAGTGTGTGTTCAATCTTCTTTATTCAGTTCAGCTCAGAGAAAAGTTCAAGATTCCTTTCCCTCCCTACTCCTTCTTCCATGTTTGTATACTATTTTTCTTATGCTTCCCAGTTTATTAATTTCTTTAAGACATGGTATTAATTTATGATCCAGAAATAGATTTCAAAGGTCTATGAACTTGAATGCGGGAAAAAAAATTTATTTTTTTATTTATATTAACCTCTAACTGAAAATTTAACATTTTCTTCAATTACAAGTTTTCAAAAAAATTATCAATCAATTAATAAACATTTATTAAGAGCCTAGTATGTAGCAGGTATTATGCTAAGCCCTGAGTCCATAGACTGCCAGATTTCCATGACATAAAAAGTTAAGAATTCCTGTTTTAGACAATCAAAACATAGCAAAACCAATATTAGTTATAGTTTTTTAAGGAATCCAATAATTTTTAAATTACTTCTTTATTTTTATAATAATAATAATAATGAGGATAGCTAACACTCTCATAGCACTTACTACATGTCAGGCACTCTGCTAAGCACTTTATAATCATGTGATTTGATCCTCACAACAATCCTAGGAGATAGGTTCTATTTTTTATCCCCATTCCCAGATGAGGAAACTGAGGCAAATAGAGGTTAAAAGACTTGTTCAGGATCACACAGCTAGCAAGATAATTATCTGAGACTGGATTTGAAATCAGGTCTTCCTGACTCCACATCCAGTGCTTTCTATTCTGTCTTTAAAATTACCTTTTCTATATCAGCTGTCTTTGATACCAGGTACTTCGAATTTTCTTGCATTTCCCCCCACTCCATATTTTGATTTTTGTTCTAGTATTTCTTGTTATGTCATGGAGTCAATGAGCTTTGTTTGGTCCATTCTAATTTTCAGAGAGTTGGACACACAGGTAGGGTTTTCCATTGTTCATTCTAAACTATTGATTCTCTTTCCAAGTCATTCCTCTAGAATTATTTAATTTATAATTTCCTTTATCTCCTGTTTCATTTCTTTTAGGTTCTCTTTTAGAATGCTTATTTTTCTCCCCAAGGCTCTACTTGGAATTGTAAAGTTAATCTCTTCTACTGGGTTGCTGCTTGGGCATCTTTGGATCCATATTATTTCTTCATATTGTTTGCTATCTTCTTCTGCTTATTCTTATAGTCAGCCTCAGTTTCTGATTTAGGACTTTGTCCCAGGGGAAGACCCCATACCCTCTTGCTCTCTTAGAAGGGTTTTCAGGCCTTGTTTGTTCCTGAGCTTGATTTTCTGGGTTCCTGCTGTTCATTTGCACTTGCCCTGATATATCTGGCTTCAGAGTGTTTCCAAATTTCAAGCTTCCCTGGATCATCCGGGTTAGCACTAAGCATACTAGTATTCAAGGCCCTCCAGGGCATCTCAGATCAGAGTATTGCAAGTTTCTGGTGTTTCTGGGGCACCTGGTCTGAGTGCTGCTGGCTCTCTACCCTAGAGTTTCACCATATGGGGAACAGCATACTTCAGGCTTCAATTACTCCTGTATTATCTCTAAGTCTGCAGTGATAGACTCTTTGTTAACCAGTGCTTAGGATGGCTTTTCTGGTGAGATTCCTTTCCTGGTACGTGCAAATTTCTGGATATCATTTTTTTGTTTTTGTTTTTGTTTTTGGAGGGCAGTTGGGGTTAAGTAACTTGCCCAAGGTCACACAGCTAGGTTTTTTTTTTTTTGTTTTTGTGTGTGCATTAAGTGTCTGAGGTCAGATCCGAACTCAGGTCCTTCTGACTCCAGGGCTGACACTCTACTCTCTGCGCCACCTAGCTGCCCCTGGATATCATTTTTAAGCATTTTGGGGTTGGATGACAGTGCTTAATGTAGGTTCTCTTTGGATTTCTAGGTTATTTTTGGTTTGGTGCTCTTTAAAAAAATTTTTTTTCAGGAATACATGTGTGAGATCTGGCTTCTCTGTGACTGTTCATCTTAATTAGGATACAAAAGTTAGGAATTCTGAAAGATGGAAGTGAGGAAGGAGAATATTCCAGGCAGGAAGAAGTTGTGTATAGTCACCATGATGGGAGATGGAATGAATGTCAGCACTAGTATGTTAGTTTAGTTAGACCATATAATAATAAATGGCAAAGTACTTTACAAGTATTATCTCATTTTATCCTCCCAACAACCCTGGAAGGTAGATACTATTATATATAATAAATTATTTATATTATTTACAATAATATTTATAATAAATTAGTATCATTCTCCTTATTGCATATAATGTGAAACAAGTTTGGATTAGTGTCAGATTTTAGAGTCTTTAAACATAAGAGTGATAAGTTCAAAGGCAATAGAGAGTCATTGAAGGCTTTTGAGGAGGATGGATTTGTTAAAGATTCTATTTAAAGCAGAGAGACCAATTAGAAAGCTGTTGCAATAGGATTGGTAGGCAAGAGGTGATTTCTTAAGCGTTTATGTTTTAAGAAGTATAATGAAAAACCAGAGATGGAACAGCCTCTATATTTCACCTTGTATTTGGTATCATTATTAGTATGTAACTTATATTATCATGTAAGAAATATTAATCATTGGTGGAAAATTATTAAACACTGAAAAGTTACAAGGCCTATAGGTGAAAGATGTCCTTGTTTCTGTTTCTGGTTTCTGGTTTTGGAGTTATAGCTATATCATAAGTTATAAGTAGTTAAAAAAACCTGATGATAAACTAATGTTGTTTTGGTATTGAACATCTCATATTTTCCTGTTTGCAATTTATTTGCATACATATACATTTCAACATATACATACACACATATATACAGTTTGTATACATATATCAACTCTAATCACTCATTAGAAAAATATACTGTGGAGTTGCATATTTATCTTGTATCAAAGATTTTTATGCTAAATTTTCTGATTTTCTAAATAATCTGATAGTTAAGCAAATTTTGTCTTGAATTAGAGAAACAAACCATTTTTTCCCTCCACTTCTACTGATACTATGCTTAGTAATGCAACTTTAGTAGACAGAATTCAGCTGATGGGTGCTGTTGACAGGGCAAGGATAGAATGCAGTTTGATTGTCCAGAGCTGCATTTGGGACTGTAACACTTACCATAATAAAAACCTAGGTTCTAAAGAACCTTAGAGTACTTAAAGCCACATAATGCTAGAACATGAAGGTGCCAGTTATACCCAGATGCTTTTCTGCAAGTCACCACATTTTAATTTTGAGAAAGGAGACTAGAGATCTATTGAAGAATTCATTCCCCATGGCACCCGTTCAACACCTCAGGCTTCTCTGTTGAAAAGCTCCCTTATATAGCTGTACAGTACTAATGCAGTTGAAAAGAAAACCTAGGACAAAAAACAGCAGGGATGATAAAATGCTCTCCCTGCCCCCTCTCCCCACCCTCACTCCCCCATCAAAAAGATGAAATCCTATTAGTTTAGAGGCGTAAACTATTTTTAGGCTATAGAATAAGTAATAGTGAAAATAAGGAGGGTTTGTAAAAAAAATCTTTCACCATTATTACTACTCATGATATGCTAAAGCTAAGTGTTTTCTGTTCAAACAAATAGATTTAATCTCGAATTGGAGACCCAAACAAATAGATTTAATCTCAAACTGGAGACTCAATCATAGTGTTGGCAGCCTACTGGAATGAGCTTTGTTGCAAAACTTTTCTTCCATTAAAAGGAAAAAAAAAACATAAAAAAGGACAAAAGTATTCCTGAAATGAATTATAGGTCTTTAAGCCCACTAAAAAAACTCAAGATGTTTTCCAAATTGTGCTCACACTGCATTTAGATCGCCAAGAGAGACACATCTCTATTATTTTAACTTTGTAGCTCCATTTTCTGCCCGTGAAGTATTCGCAGATAGGAATTGCCTTCTGAGTAGGTAGGCACAGAGGTATGTGAACATCTCCTCTCTCCCACCCTGAGCATGGGACAAGGGGGAGACTGAAAAAACACCGGGAAGCCTCGAGGAGGGTGGAATCTAAACACAATGCAAGGGAGGCGTTTTGTGTGTGTGTGTGTGTGTGTGTGTGTGTGTGTGTGTGTGTGTGTGTTTTCCTTCTTCTTCTAAACATTATTATAGTATTATAGAGATACACTGACCGAGCACACTAATTCCTCTTCCCTGGAGGAAAGAACTTGGAAAAGGTCACCCTTGCTAGGACTCCAACAGCAAGGCGGCCTTTTGCAATGAATTTAAAAAATAAACAAATGACTCCGGAGAGGGACGGGAGGGTGAGCGAATAAGGGTCAAATCCCTGCTTTTCTCCTGTTCATCTCCTTTCATTCTTTCTGCATTCATTCATTCATTCCCTTCCCCAATTCCTGCAGCTGACTCCGGCATCCCGCCGCCCGAACCCTCCGCTCCCGCCCGAGCGCCAACGTTAGGGAGTGGTGGAAGGAGGGCAAAGCCCACCCGGGCCGGGGCGAGGGGCGAGCTCGTGACCAAGGGGGATGGAGGAGGAGGCACCGCCCGCCCGCCCGTCTGTCCGCCAGCCAGCTCGCTGCCAGCAGCACCTAGTGGACAGAGCGCGTAGGTACCGGGCGCGCGCCGCAAGGCGGGGAGGTGACTGGAGGGCGGCGCGCGCCGGACGGACGGGTGCGCGCGCGCACGGTGAGGGCCGGGAGAGCGCGAGCAAGAGCGCGTGTGCGGCTGTGTGTATGTGTATGCGTGAGAGACACACCGGAGGAGGGAGACACACACACACATACACAGAGGCGCACGCACCGGGGCAAAAAGGAGTGGGGAGGGAGGGGGAAAAGGAAAAGGAAGGGGGAGAAAGAGAGAAGGCAGGCGCTCGATGCACCCGGGCGGGTGAAAGAAGAAAGCCGGCGGCGGCGAAGGCGAAGGAAGGAGGCGGCGGCACCAGCTCCGGCGAGAGCGGCGCGCGGACGTCGGACCCGCAGCCCAGCCCCGAGCTCGGTACGCCTCAGAGCCCTTCCCCAATTCTTGAAGCTGCGCCCTCCCCGCCGGCTCTCGCTCTTTTATTCGATTTTTTTTTCTCCTTCCCCCGCCCCTCGCAGACGGCGGGACGCGAGCTTTCCCCGCGGGACGGACCCCCCACCCCCCGGCGGCGGATCGGCCCCGCGGGAGGCGCTAGTTAAGGGGGGGTGGCCCCGAGACCCCGGCAGGGGCGGGGGGCTACGGGGAAGGCAGGCCCGGCCCGGCCCCCCGGGGAGGAGGCGACAGCTCGCAGTCCTTAGTGGTGGCGGCGGCGGCGGTGTTGGTGTTGTTGGCTGGAGCGGCTCGGGGCTACAGAGAGCCAGGCGAGGGAGGATGTCGTCGGCCGGCAGTCGGGAGGAGGAGCGGCGGAAACTGGCCGATATCATCAACCACTGGAACGCGAACCGGCTGGACCTGTTCGAGATCAGCCAACCCACCGAGGTGAGTGACCCTGAGCAGGAGCCCCCCGACCCCGGGCTCCCCGCAGGCCGCGCCGCCACCGGAGCCCGGCCCCCTGCGCCCGCGCGGCTCGGCTCTCGCCGCCTCCTTCCCTCGCTCGCTCACGCCTCTCGCCCCCGCCGTCTCCCGGCGCTGGGAAGCCCCGGCCGCCCTCCCGGGCCGAGGGGGGAGGAGGGGGGCGGGGACTCGGACCCCCTCCCTCAGGAAACTGCCTCTCCGCGCACCTCCCTGGGAGCGGACCCGCGTCCCCCCTCCCCCAGCCCGCCACCCGAGTTTCACCTTTTCCTTACCCCCCCCCCCCTTGCTGCTCGAAACCTACCCGTCCCCCCATTTCTAGACCTCAATAACCTGACGTTGTCCCCTTCTCTCCCGAGAATCGGACCTGGGTGTCACCTTGTACCTGCCCCCACCCCTGAAAGTGACCCACGTTTCTTCTCCTTTTATCCCTTTGTCAAAAGATCTATAGAATTCACCTGCTTCCCCCTCCCCCTCCCCTTTCCCTCTCAACCCTAGCTGTTTTCCCTTTTCTGCCCCACCCCTGGAAAAGGCTAGTCTGTTCCCTGCCCCTCCCCGCCCCCACCCCCCACATCCCCCTTTTCGGTTTTTTTCTCTGAACCTGACGGGTGGGATGGTCCTTCTCTACTCCATCTCCGGCTAGCTGCTAGCTACCGTCTGTTTCCGTGTAGGCACCTCTAGAAACATTTTTCTTCACTTTTCCTAATTTTCTTCCCTCCCCTCCCCTCTTTATGCCTGTATCTTACTGGCGCCGGAAAGGGCACCCAGCGTTATCTGGTTTTCGAGAAACTCCTACCCCCCCATCTTTCTCTTTGCCCTCCCCCCATCTCCCAGTGTGGGCACTAGAGGAGCTTACAAGTTAACGGGAATCACGTCCATAGACTAGGAAGGTGGGTCCTCAGGTCTAGGGTTCAAGGATTGGGATTTTTGACTAGTCCGGGGTTGTGGACACCTGAGTTTAGGAAGCGAAAGATAAACCAGATCCCTTTTCTTCCATCTCATAAAAAACCAGGGAATTGCCGACCTGCCAACCAAATATTTCAATCAGAAACACTATTCTGGTTGAGGCAACAAAACAGGTCGTACAGATGTGTTAAAAAAAAAAAAAGGTAAAATTAAGAGTTTGTAAAAGACTAACCCAGGGAAAGGATTTTTAACTTTCCGCCCCACCAAGTGCAAAGTTTTTTTGGACTCTTAAGCTACAGCCTGCTAGCAGTTTTGGTGTGCTTAACTGCAATTCCTTTTCCTTGTCACTGATGGTACAGGGTGTTTTGCCTCAATAGGTTTGAAAACTTCGAGGCTGCCAACGGTTAGTGTAAAGTAAATACCATGATTTTTAGTTATGTGAGTTTAGAGATAGCAGTAAAAGAGAGCCTGTTAACTTTTTTTTTTGATGGAAAAGGTGTGGTTTTCTTTGTTCTCAATTGTATGCTTTTTGGTTGCCTGAGAAATGCGTAACACTGACTCCGCCTCCCCCCTGCCCCCATCTTTTGGCAGGTCAAAGTGTATAGTTTGGTAGAAAGTATGGGGGGAGGGTTTGGTAGGTAGAAGTTATGTTCCTGTTGTCCATGACTGCATAGTTCTTGCTCATAGGGTGGAGGCCGATCATGTGCATGTTCCCAGAGAAAAGAAGGAAATTAACACTTGTTTTTGGCCTAGCCCTGAATGTAGTTGTTTATTAATAAAGACCATTGGGAAAGACT
This sequence comes from Gymnobelideus leadbeateri, assembly GCA_011680675.1. Lineage (NCBI taxonomy): Eukaryota > Metazoa > Chordata > Mammalia > Diprotodontia > Petauridae > Gymnobelideus > Gymnobelideus leadbeateri. The sequence goes on from WOXC01007639.1 coordinate 463,198, forward strand.
CTGGTACAGCAGTTTTAATCACAAAATCATATTAAAATTGAGGTTAAGTTTTGGATATGATTAGAAAAAGGTAACAGGACCTGCAAAACAGGTTACATTTGTAAATTAGACTTAATGACACACTCAGGTGAACTCGAATAGTTAATTTGAAAATATAGTATGTTTGGTCTGTTGGGAGATTTTAACAGGTTGTTCTTGAATTTAGAATTGCAGGATCTTAGACATATTGGGAACCTAGTTGTCACAATTTTACCTCTTTTCATTAGTCTTTTAAAATTTATTTTATGATATTTATTTTTAGCTTTTACATATCTTTTGGATATGATTCTTTTGCTTCAGCGTAGCCTTACACTACAAAATGTTTACGTGAGAATGTTGTTTTATTTATGCATATGAAAACTTGGCAGTTTTCTTTACCAGATTGACACCAAAGTGAATTTCTCTGGATTTGTCAGCACTGGAGTCCCAAAGTCTTAGCCATCATTGGATGACTGCAGCATAGGGATTAGCAATTAGTACTTTCCAGACCCATCTTTTTACTGAGTCCTTGAACTGAGTATTTCAGAGAATAGTACATTTCAGCCTGTCTATGGAAAGGCTGCTTTTTAGTTCATGTTACTTTAACTTAATGTAAGTGCACAGTCGAATGATCTTAATTGTGCAAGTTAAGTTTCTAAATAAAACTAGTGCCTGATTATAAACTAACATTTATGAGTGTCTTTTAGAAGAAGAGAGTGTAAAATCATTTCCTGTATTAAATTAAGACATTTAATTAAGACATGAAGTGACCTTTTGAAGATCACAAAGGTAGAATAGTTTTGAACTCAAGCCCCCTGACTCCAATTTGATACTTTCTTAACCGTACAGGATTTGTCATTAGTAAAATTAATATAACTCAAGTTTCATTTCTTGTTGAGAAAATGAGTTTTTCAATTTAAAAAATAATATGTAGTTTAGGTGATTACTAATCTGTATTGAGAATTTACTTTATTATAGGTATTAGGTGTGCATTTATTTTTCCTTTAGCAGTTTTATGACATCAAAAATGAGAATGAAATTTCATAACCCATACTGTTTTAAAGGTAATGAATTTGAATGCAATTATTGTTTTAAAAACAAAATTCATTCAGCAAACTTAAATTGCTAGCCAACAAGCATTCATTAGGATATATGGTACTTTAAAAAATAAAAGTTTTATGCTTTCTGGTGGTCTATCTTTGCTTAGGGATAAACCTTAAAGGAAATTTACTATTTAGGTAATTGGAGCAAGGCATACAATTAAAGGATTAGTCTATTAGCTACAGAAAGATGGGGTTCTTTTTCTAGGCTAAAACTGCTGTCTCCATTGCCTCCCATTTTCCCTTGTGTCTTGAAATTTTGGCTTTATTTTATAGAATCTAAATCACATAATTAAAAATTGGAATTAGGAATTTATATAAATGATCATTTGCTAAACTTAAATTTTTAATTAATTTAACTAAACAAAAGTTCAGTTTTGTCATTACAATGCTACTAGATATTTTTGCCCCAACATCTTAAATCTATTAGTAGGATTAAGGAAGGCTTTATATTATACTTAAATTTGTTGAGAACTAAAGTGTCATATTATAAGAAGTTGATCAGTCTTAAAATATATACTTTTTATATGGGTAGTTTTAATAGTCTACATGGGCAAAGTAGTAGGTTATATTACTCATTTTCTGAAACATTTTCTTTAAGGTCAGAAGTTCAGATCCAGTTCATCTGGAGTAGGTGAAAATTAACTTTCAGTGGCTATTTAATAGTACTGTGTTGGTGATGTCAGTTCGGTCTCAAATAGTTATTGTTGTTTAATCTTTTTTAATTTGTGTCCAACTCTTCATGACCCCATTTGGGATTTTCTTGGCAAAGATGCTGGAATGGTTTGCCATTTCCTTCTCCATCTCATTTTACTAATGAGGAAACTGAGTCGAACAGGTTTAAGTGACTTGCCCAGGGTCACACAGTAAGTGTCTAGTAGACAGTTCTGTGAAAAATGAACTACCTTAATGGTATCTCAAGATTTACTGAGAAGGCGATATCAAAAAGGAAGCATTGGTTATTCCTGTGTGACCCAGTGCCATTCATACGTTAACTTGCTACTTCTTCAAGCACAATGGCTAGTGTATTTGCTGGCAAAAATCTTATAATAGTATTGGTTATTTATAGTTAGGCCTTCAGTGAATTAGGTAGACAGAAGGGTTAGAGATGCTGGGGATGCTTCTTACAGATTCTGCAATCTTTGGGAAAATGGTGTACTTAGCTTTTAGTATTGCATTCACTTTTTAGTCTGAAGGAGTTAGATTTCTGTTCTCTTCTGTGTTTGTAAAGTCAGTCTTGGAAAGATTTTAGTAATAAGTAAATTGGCTTGTACTTTTATTATATCGTTTTACTTTTTACTTGACTTTGGATCCTATATTATTCTAGACTTTAAATGGTGGTCTTCCTAATTTAAATTGTTTTTAATAAGGATGATAATAGTTAAAATGAATTAATATCATGACTGCTGTATAAAAGCTAGAGCCCAGCAAAAACCATTGATTTTCCAAATATTTTTCTTGTTGACCTTTTCTTATGTGTAATTAGTTATGTAAATTTGAGACATTTCTCTTTTGAATTCTTTTTTTTTTGCTTTTTTGGAGGGCAGTTGTGGTTAAGTAACTTGCCGAAGGTCACACTGCTAGGTTTTTGTTCGTGTGTGAGTGTCTGAGGCTGGATCCGAACTTAGGTCCTTCTGACTCCAGGGCTGATGCTCTACTCACTTCACCACCTAGCCGCCCCACTCTTTTGAATTCTTACCACACAGGTGAATTTATTGTGGAAGGTTCATATAGTCATTCTTGCTGATGAATATGGGGCCTTAGAGAAGTTTATATATACATGTATTATGGAATATTCCCTGGGAGGAAGCCACAGTGTATTCCTTTAAAATTTTAATTGAAATTAAAAAATCAGTGCCTAGCCAAGTGTTTGGTTTGGTGTTGTTTTTTATTTGATTTAAAAAATAATTACACTTTAAAAATTCATTCTAATCAAATATTACTCTTGGTGGTTGACTACTAGAGGTCTTTTAAAGCTTAAATGTAATTTTACCATAATTACATAAACTTGTCCCATTTTACACATTAAATTTGGAAAACTAACCTAGTCAAAATGAGCACCTGGTTCAATACTGATATATTTTTACAGCTGAATATTTTGTATTGCAATGCTGATTATGCATTAAAGGAAGTAATGTGGTGAGTCACATAACCCATAGAGGAGGTGTGTGAAAAATAACTTAGGGTTTTGTCAGCTGAGGTGGAGTAGGAAGCCCTGAAGTGAGGTAATTTGAGTGACTTTACAAAACTGAATTTAGCTCTTAGACCTATCCTAAGACAGTGAATGTTTTATAACATTATATAGATCCCCTGAGTTTGAAACGGTTTGAAAAATTGAAGTACTGTATTTTAAAACTGTTATTTGTGAAGAGTCATTTTATTTATTTATTTATTTGTCTTTGGGGCTATTTCCAGCTTTTCTTTGCTCATTGGAACCTCATGTGGTTATAAATCCTTCATATTCATTTTTCCTCTTGAAATGTTTTACTTTGTTTACAAGTTATTTGTATACAGTTGGGATGTATGGGGTGTTCCGGGTGCACTAGCATTTCAGATATGGTGTCCTTTGGTGTCTGCCTCTTACCCAACTCTCACCTGTGACTCTGGGAAGCTATGGCGTGCGTAGCAGCCACACCCTGGTAAAACTCCCTCAGCAGAGGAACTAAATCAAGTTGAGGATAACTGATGGTTCTCAAATGTGTCAGTGACTAAGGGGATGTTTGGATTTTTTTTTGCTTTTTGGAGGGGGGGGAAGGCAGGGCAGTTGGGTAACCCCAAGTGACTTGCCCAAGGTCGCATGGCTAGTAAGTGTTAAGTTTCTGAGGCCAGATTTGAACTCTGGTCATCCTCACTCCAGGGCTAGTGCTCTATTCACTCCACCACCTGGTCAGACATTGAAGATGCCAAGGTCATCTACTGTTTACTGAATATCTTGACTTTTATCTTGCTACTGGACTTTTGATGATTCTGGAAAAGAGTGTGAGCCTGACTTAAGGCAACTCTGCCTCACTTAAATCCAATTCAGGCTAAGGAAAAAGTTAGTTACCTTTACTGTAATAAAAGTCATGGACTTTAATGGAACTAACTTTTTTTTAGTGTTAAGCAGACTAACAGTAGTAATGAAGGAAAATTTGCTCATTCTCACTCTTGAAATATGGAGAAAGTATAGAACTCCTGGAGATTAGTCTATCACTAAGTATTTTTTAAGTAACTACTAAGTTTCAGGCAATGAGCTGTTGTTTAACCTTCACTCTTGAAGAGGACCAGGACTCTGGGAAGTTGATAGTTTGACTTGCAAGGGAATTGGATTTAAGTCTAGCAGGGCTGTGCAAAGTTACCAGCTTTACTCTCTCCTCCTGAGCCATCATCGAGATATAGATCAGAACAACTGCAGGTGATCCTGGATTAGTGCTTACCTTTAAAGAAAAGATAGAGCAGAGTCCTTGCCTTCAAGAAACTTACAATCTAATGGGGGAGACAACGTGGAAACAACTATAAATACATCAAACTATATATAGGATAAATAGGAAATCAACCGAAAGAAGGCAATAGATTTAAAAGATCTGGAAAGACTTTCTTTTTAGAAGGTGGGATTTTAGCCTGGGTCTTAAGGAAGCCAGAGAAGTCAGGAAGGTGGAAATGAGGAGGTAAGAGCATTCCAGGCTCAGGTGTCAGCCATTGAGAATGCTGGGAGCTGAGAAATGGAGTGTCTTATGAGAGGAATATCGTGGAGGCCAGTGTCACTGGATCGTGGAGTATAAGAAAGGGTGTAAGAAGACTTCAGAATAGGTTATGAAAGTCTTAACTCCAGAGGATTTTATATTTGATCCTGGAGGTGATAAGAAGCCACTAGCATTTACTGAGTAGGGCTAATAGCCCTACCTGTACTTTAAGAAAATAATGTTAGTGGCTGAATGAAGGGAGGATGGACTGGAGTTGGGAGAGACTTGTGGCAGGGAGACCAATCATCAGGCTATTGCAGTAGACCAGGTGTGAGAAGAGGGCCAGCAAATGGGTGGTGGAGAGAAGGGGACAATCAAGAGATGTTGTAATAATGAAATCAATATGTCTTGGCAATGGATATGTATGTGGAGGGTGAGAAATAGTGAGGAATTGAGGGTGACTCCTAGGTTGTAAGCCTGGGGGACTGCAAGGATTATGATACCCTCCACAATCAAAGAGAAATTTAAAGGAGAAAGGATTTGGCTGAAAAGATAATGAAGGAAATGGTTAAGTAGTTAGAGGGATAAAGAAGGAACAACTAACTTTTTTTTTTTTTTAAAGCAATTGGGGTTAAGTAACTTGCTCAAGGTTACACGGCTAGTCATTATTTATGTGTGGGTGCTCATTTTCTGAGGCCAGATTTGATCTCGGGTCATCCCAACTCCGAGGCTGGCGCTCTTACTCACTGCGCCACCTAGCCGCCCCAACAACTAACTCTTAATATTATTTATTGAGCACTTTTTTAATCTACAGAATATATTGCTGCTTGATACATTGAAGTGAAATTATAAAATCAATTTGTATGACTTTAGATGAAGTAATATTTGAAATAATGGATAACATGTTTGTTAAAAATTTGACAAATAATGAGGGTGATGTAAAAAGTTTTAAGTCAGCTTAACATCTATAATAGATAATTTTTCTTTAAGGACATATCATTAACTTTGTGTGATTTTGTCATTGAAAATTTTTAAGGTTGGGCCAAGCTAGTTTTTGTTTTGATAATTTGCTGTTTCAGTTTCTGGGATAACACTTAATAAGTTTGAAATGAACAGAAATTGGGGTGGGGGTATTATAAATTAATGGGGTAATGATTAAAATGTAGTATATGTTAGCATTTTTCCCCCAGACATTAAGCACCAGTAATTGCCTAAAAGTGTTGTGTTGGGAATACAAACTTTGATGGACTTTCAGGGAGCTTAAATTCTAATGAGATGCAAACATTATCCACAAGTAATTGGTAAAAGGAAGAGTTAAAGAAATATTATGAGAAGTTTGAGGAGAGGAAGATGTCTTAAACTGGGTTTAGGGAGAGAGAATGTCTGGGAAGGCTTCATGCATGGATGAGGCATCTGAATTAGAGGGTAATGAGAAGGACTTCAAAGGGTAGACCTGGGGAGAGAAATCTTGCAGTGTGAGCATGGCAATGAATTATAGACCCATTATAGTTTAGCATATATGACCTTTGTACATTGGACATTTGAACTCAATTTTTTTACTCCCGAGGTCTGAATGTGTTATACTAACAGTGACATAGTAGTCTCGAGAACCGGTGATGTAGACTTAGACAAAATCTGCATACATGCTCATTGACAGGCAGGTGTGAGCATTCTGCCAAAGCAGCAGGATTTCTGCTCATGTGCAGAAGCTTTCCCTTAAGATTTGTTGTGTTATGCAGCTGAACTGAAGCAAACAGATGTTTGACAGCCAGCTGGGTGTCTGGTTGCCTAAACCAAATCACCTGGCTGAGCCTTTATTTTATTTAAAAAAAAACAACAAAACAAAACTGTAGAAGCTTGATCTGACCTCAGAAAATTTCAAACTCATTCTGAAGGACTTATTTTAATTTTGCCTGAGTTAATTCAGTGAGGTGAAACATTGTTTAGAAGTTTATGGACATGAAAAGTATTTCCTTAACTATAAACAACTTACATGAAAATTTCAGGGATTATTTGGGGTTACATATTTAATTTGCAACTATTAGTCATGAATGAAAATTGTTTTGAGTTGAAATTTGGTATTTTACGTATGGTAGGCAAGTATCCCAATTTACTTATATGGAAGAAACCTCTATTACTTATAGAAAAAGGGGTTCCCTACATCTTTCACTATAAAAATTACTCCAAGTTAGCAAGCACTTAATATGTGCCAGGCACCGTGATTAGTGCCACTGATACAAAGAAAGGCAAAACCTGCCCCTGCCCTCAGGTAACCCACAGTATGATGGAGGAACAGTCTACACAAAACTTATGTATAAATTATATATATATATATATATATATATATATATATAGTAACTTGTAGATAATCTCAAAGGGAAGGTAGGTATCTGAAGGGTTTCTTGCAGATGGTGGGATTTTAACTGTGACTTGAAGGAAGCCAGGGAATTTAGGAGGAGGAAATGTCTAGGACAATGAACTTTGCAGATTTGGCATGGAGGAACAATCATGTAAAGACATGGTCAGGTCTTAGGGAATAGTGAGGGACAATAGACCAATGTCTCTAGATTATTATGTATGTGGAGGGAAGTAAGGTGTAAGTAGACCTGAAAGGTGGGATAGGAGAAGGTTTTTGCAATTGGGAGCCACTGAAGATACTAAATAAGAACAGTGACACAGTTAGACATGGACTTCATAGGATTACTTTAGGAGCTGGTTTCTACTGTTTACATGTGCTGTTACTGAACATTTTGTGAGACATCTGTCCAGCATGAAAGTTGTATTAATAGTTATAAAGTGGAATTAAAAAAAGTCTCTTGGTACTTTTCTGTCCTGTGCAGACAATGGACTCACAAGTTTGACCTCTGGTTTTCACTTGATAAATTACAGGACCTTAGCTTTAGAGCTGAAAGGGAACTCAGAGGCCCTTTATTTGATAGATGGTGAACCAGGCCTAGGGAGGTTAAGCAGTTTACACTTAGCCAAAAAAATAGGCAGAAAGTTTTTGAGGATGGATTTGAACCCAAGTCTAACTCTAGAGTCAGTGTTTTTTCCATTCTACCACTCTACCTTCGTCCCCAGCTTCTTGGGCTTTTTGCAATTCTTGAAGGTTTTTCATTCCTGTACATCCTACAATTAAAGAACTCTTAAACTGGGCAACCTTAGAGATTATAGGTAGCCCAACCTTCTCATTAACATAGGAGGAAACTGGGACCTAGAAAGATTGAGTAACTTGCCCAAGATCATTAAGATACATAGCATGTTAAAGGTGGTAGGGACCTTAACCACTGAGCTAGGATTATTTAACTCAGATGTTTTTTACCCTATTAAGCAAGCCTCTTTTCAGTATATGTAACTGGATTTTTGAAGGCTGAGTAGAATTTATAATAAGTGGAGATGAGGAGGATAGTCTAGGATAGTCTAGACTATCTAAGCAAAGGCAGAGATCAGGGAATGATGTGGAACCTGTACAGATAGCATGTATTTGAGTTTTGACCATAAAATACATGTAGGAAATGTTCAGTAGGAATTTTGACATTCATTATAGGTAGTGGAGAGCTATTGAAAAATTCTGGGTAGTTGATTAATGTGATCATCAGTCTTGTGTATTAGAAAGATTGGTCTAATAGAGGTGCATAGATTGCAGGGGGTTCTAGAAAGAACTTGTGGAGCTCAATTAGATAGCTGCTATAATAATACCTAACATTATATTGTGCTTTAATTGCATAGCATTTTACTTAAATCTCATTTGATCCTCACAACAACCCTGTGAAGTAGGTGCTATTACTATCCTTGTTTTACAGATGAGGAAACTGACCCCAAGAGTTAAGTGACTTGCCATAGCTAGTGAGTGTTTGAGTCAGGATTTGAAATCAGGTGTTCATAACACTTCAAAAAGATGTAATCATAAAGATGTAAAAAAAAAAAAAAAAGTCCTTTGAGTGGCCCAGGGCATGGAATGGAAAGATATTAAAGAGAGAAAAATCTATACCACTTAGTACCTAATTTCATGCAGTGGAGAGAGGAAAGGGAAAAGTTAAAGATGACTCTGAGGTTGTAAGTTTGGATAAGTAATATGCTTATAGTGCTTTTGATAAAAATAGTGAAGTCAGAGAAACGCTATATAAGATGAAAGGTAATTGATTTTTAAACAGGTTGAAACACAATGTAACATGCATGTAGAGATGCCTATTTTTTCAGTAGACACTTGAAAATTCCCCATCCTTGTGCAAAGAACTGGGGAGAGATTTAGTCCTATCCAACAAATGCTTTTTGAGTTCTTGGTATGTGAAAGAAGATACAAAAGCAAAATAAAAAATAGTACCTGCCCCTGACATGCTTACATTTTACTAGGTTAGAGATAATAGATTTGGGAACTAATCCCTGTGGAAATAAGATCACCAAAGGAGGACAGACTTCTTAAGAAAATACTTACATCAAAGAACTTGAGAAAAGGAAGCTGAAATAGCAAAATAAATAATGGTGGTCATAAGAGAATTGTCTCTATCCAAGAAGTTTCAATGGCTCATTATTGCCTATAGGATAAAAAAAGAGAACTTTTTTGTTAGGTGTTGAAAACCCTTCACAAGCACATCTCTGGCCTCGTTGTACATAATTTTTTTTTGCACTATTGTACAGTTTAACCAAATTGACTTGCCTGTTGTTCTCTGTATTTGGGACTCCTCTCCTTTCCTGTATGCCTTTCCCCAGGATGTTAGCCACGCCTGGAATTCACTCTCTTTGCACCTCAGCCTCTTAGACAACTTAGCTTCCTTCCAGGATTATCATTTGTGCCATTTCCGGCAGAAAGTTTTTTTTTTTTATGCCCTTTGTTTTTATTGTTGTCTTTTTTTATATGTGTTGATGTGCAGGGTTTTTTTTTTTTTACATAGTTAAAAAAATCTCTAATAACTCTTATTTGTTGAATAGAAAAAAATCTTTTTTTTTAAATGGGTGTGGATTTTCTACATATAGCATTATCTCACTTGAAAATAATTAACCCTTTTCATTTGCAGTATTAATTCTTCTAATATTTCTTTTCTATATTATTGCAATTAGTTAACAAGTATTAAAACACTTAATGTTGCAGAGACAGTGCTTGGTGCTGGGGATACAGGCAAGAATAAAATAGATACAGCCTTCAAGGAATTTACCTTCTACAGAGGGGAGAAAACATGTACACATAATATGTATGAGATACATAATTTTGGGTGGAGGAGGCATTAGTAGTTAGGAGAGAGAAAATCAGGGAAGGCCTCATAGCAGAGACAATGTAAATTAGTATATAGAGTGTTGGACTTGGGGTCAAGAAGACCTGGATTTAGATCCTGCTTCAGCCAGTTATTTATTATCTGTGTTAATCGGAAATCACCTAACCCTTCCTGAATATGTTTCCTTAACTATAAAATAAGATATTGGAGGGACGACTAGGTGGCAGAGTGAGTAAGAATGTCAGCCAGGATTCGGGAGGACCTGGGGATAGGTTTCCGGCCTCAAAAAATTAGCACCCACACATAAAAATAACTAGCAGTGTAACCTTGAGCAAGTTACTTAACCCCAATTGCTTTTAAAAAAAAAATTAATAAATAAGGTAAAAAATTAATAAATAAGACTTGATGACTTCTAAGATACCTTTGAGCTCTAAATCTCTATTTAGATCCTAGGTTCCTGTATAAGAGATGGCATTTGCATTAAACTTAGAAACTAAGAATTCTAAGAGGAAGTTAATTGCTAATATTTGCCATGCTATGTCAAATGAAAGTGAGTACAAAACAAATTCTTGTTTTGTACCTGTTAGTGGAAATGCATCTAATAATTTTTTCCATTGCATATTATGTTCACTTTTGGCCTATTATATATATGTGTGTGTGTGTGTGTGTGTGTGTGTGTGTGTGTGTATAGATAGATAGTTTTGTTTTTTTCCCTTTAAGGAAGCACTTCATATATACACACACATACGCTTTTTGGAGGGCAATTGGGCTTAAGTGACTTGCCCAGGGTCACAGGGTCTAGTAAGTGTTAAGTGTCTGAGGCTGTATTTGAACTCAGGTCCTTCTGACTCTGGGCCAATGCTCTCTTTACTGTGTCACTTAGCTACCCCTAAATGTACTCCTAAAATGAATTGTGAACTGATCCAATAATTTTGGAGAGCAATCTGGAATTATGCCCAAAGAGTTGTAAACCATATATATCCTTTGACCCAGCAATACCACTATTAGTTCTATTTCCCAAGCTGATCAGGGAAAAAGGAAAAACAACTCTTTGTGGTGGCAAAGAACTGGAAATTGAGGGAATTCCCATCTTTTGGGGAATGGCTAAGCAAGTTGTGGTATATGGTTGTGATGAAATACTATGGTGCTATAAGAAATGATGAGCTCGAAGATCTTCGAGAAACATGGATAGACTTGCATGAAATAAGAGTGAAATGAGCAGAACCAAGAGAACAGTAACAGCTATTTTGTTGGAAGAGTAAATGTGAATGACTAAGCTATTTTGAGTCAGATGAATATTCAAATCAGCTACAAAGGACCTATGAAGGGAGATGCTATATACCTCCAGAGAAAGAACTAATATATGAAACTATATATTTTACAGTTTTACATATGTGTGTGTGTGTGTGTGTGTGTGTGTATATATATATGTATATATATATATATATCTGTCAGAATTGACTTTTTTTAGTGCAGGGTTGGAAAGGAGGGAGGGAAACAGCTTGGAACTGAAATGTATGTAACCCATAACAAAATAAATATAGCAAAATAACAAAAATAACAAAATAAATATTAAAAAATACTCTTAAAATAAGTGGAAAGAGTCATATTATCTTGGGCTCAGAAAACCTGTGATTGAATACTTTGTTCTGTCATTGCCTTCAGTGTGACCTTTTGGCAAGTCACTTAACCTCTTGGGGGGGCCTCAGTTCCCTCATTTGCAAAATAAGTGGCTTGGACAATTTGATTTAGTGTCTCTTGAAGCTTTAACATTTTATGATTTTGTAGGTGCATGAACTATGACAAAGTATTTCTATTCCTGATAGGGATAGGGACTGGAGCTGTTATTTCATTGGTGGAGGGAACTCCAGGTGAAGAACTTCCTTTTCCTATGTGGAGATGGGCTTTTCTGCAATCTTAGGGAACCTGTTTAGAATTATATTGACTTGCTGGGAATAGGGAGTATTGGGTTGTAGGGGGGAAAGTGGGGGCTTGAACCCAGATATTACTGGTTCCAAGGCCAGTTCTCTATCCATTATGTCATGCTACCTCTCTTAATTTGAAATATAAATGGAACCTCAATCTGATTTTTATCAGGATGAATATTGCCTTAAAACTTTTTTTTTTTAAGTAATTGAGGTTAAGTAACTTGCTCAAGGTTACACGGATCCCGGGTCCTCCTGACTGTGGGGCCAGCACTCTTACTGCGTCACCTAGCCCCTCGGGGCCTTAAAACATTTGTAGACAGTATCATAAATTGTAGTCCATCTCCTATTCTTCACCCAGCCATCACCTGGTGGACATCCTGGTGAATCTGTTATAGACTTCTTAAGGCTAGGACTCAGATAAACCTTTTTTTTGGCTGGATCCATACTGGAAATCTTTCCAGTTTGGCAGGATCTGTTACAGCTTACATTCAGATGTCATAATCTTCAAGGACCCAGGGTTAGTGGTCAGTCCTTGGACCAGGTATTAATGAAGGTTGGATTTCATTGTATTTTAGTTATGAGTGATCAAAGAGATCTTAGAGATTAATCCAAACCAAAAATTTACAAATAAGGAAATGAGTCTAACACTAGTTAGTGGAAGAACTAGGACTAGAGGCTAACTTCAACTGATTTCCAGTCATTTGTTCTTTACATCATACCAGGAAGCCTCTTGTTTTTAATCAGCTCAGAATGTTTACATAGAATTCTCTTATAATTAAGTATGAGAACACTGTACAGTTAGAAACACATAAGACCTTAGAAATAGTTTAGTTCATCAACCTTATTATTTTATAACAGAAGAAATTGATACATGGAGAGGTTAAGTGATAGTTCATCTTGGCTTCATCTCATAGCCTGAATATCTTTGGGCAAATGACTTCTGAGCTCTTTCTTCTAGAGATCTCTGCTTTGTCAGCTTCACTGGATTAATACAAAAGATTTGTTGCCAGGCTCAAATGAGATTGATGTACAAAGTGCTTTATAAACTTTTATAAAAAAGTATTATATGAAAAATAAGGTATTGATTGTAATGATTTTTCAATTCTAAAACCACTTAAGGACCTACTATGTACAAGGCTTTGTAAATAGGAAGATAAAAATAAGTCTCTACTCTCAAGGAACTTGTATTCTACTGTTTAAAAAGGAAAAAAAAGTCTCTTTTCAGTCTCTTTCTCTCTTAGTTTCATAGTGTCTGTTTTTAAGGGCAAATGATAATATAGTTCTGTGTATATAAAGATGTGTGGATCCTAGTACAGAATCAGCCTATGTAAGAGCTCATTTTAGAATTTAGAGTTCTCTCAACCTTGTTGAGTGGCCATTTTTGCTTTAAAAAATGAAGACATCACACTAGAAATATTTGCTATGCTTAGGTTACGGTTTTTTAAACCTTGGCTTGATTTCTATCTCCCTTGCTAGAATACCTTTTAAAATTTACATCCACATACTTGTCAATTAAAATGATAAGAATTTACAAATGTAAATCTGAGTTCTAAGTTGGGAATGACACACCAAAAATTTTATAATGAAGGATAAATTTCATGATATTTCTTGAAATTGACTCAATTTATATTTTAAATATTTTAAAACACTGGTGTGGTATTTTTGCTTTTCATTTGTAAGATGCAGTTTTCTAAAGTTGAAGGACTAGATAGGAGGTACAGTTTAGCTGAAATGGAAGGAATCATTCTCTTTCAGGACCCTGACCTGGACCACTAGAACTAGTATTTCTTTCTAATGCAAAGAACAGTGATGTCCGATGTTTAGTAGATTGTGTTTGTGTTGTTTAAATGTGGGCTAATGGCTTTTAGGCACTTGCTTGACTGCTCCCTTAGGGTCCCCTACACTAGCTTTGACCTATGCCAAAACATTGTATCCTTATGGCTTGTGTGAGTAGCCTTTTTGTTTGTTTTTCTTCCCTCCTAGCTTCAGGACTCTTCGACTACCAGATGTTATCCATCTTCCTGAAACATACTTTAACTTGGCAAAGAAATTAGAACTCAGTTGATTTGGGAAATCTTCAGATGAAAGAAGCCATTGATAATGATGAGAATTTTTTCACCAGAGCACAAAAGGATTTAAAATGCAAAATACTGAAAATAATGAACTTATATTACTTACGCACTTATTTAAGACTATTGACATCAATGATTCATGATTGACTAAATGTAGACAGTATGGAGTTAACTAGTTTTTTTTTCAGCTAGTTTCAGTTATTTTGAAGTTTTAAGTAAATTTTAGCCTTGTTAATTATCCTGGGTATAAGTTATTTTGATTTTTCAGTTGTTTAATTATTACTCAACTATTTTGATGATTTGTGAAGATGTAGAAACTTTTCCTGGCATAATGAAGAAAAATACTGATATTTTGTTAGAATTACTATTGGTGTTTGAATTTTTGAATGATTTCCCTTATTCATCAGGCAAGCACTTTTTTATTCAAGATGAGCCTGGTAGGAGTACCATGGACAGTGTTACCATGTTAAATGCTAGGCATCTCTTTAATGCATTTTTGTTAAAGTCTCGAAGTGACCTTTTGTTTAGTCTACTATGCTCAGTGTGTTCCTACTGCCAAGTCTTAGCTTACTGATTAACTTTTTAAATTTTCCACATTTTTCAATGTTATTTTAAAAAAATGATACTTGGATATTACCAAGAAAAGCTTAATGGGGAATTTCAAATCTTCTCATTCATACTGTTTCAGGATCTCTCCTTTAAAATAGCATTTTTAAAAAGTCTAACTTGAGGTTAAACTTTAGAGTTAAATTTTTTTTATGTCTTTTAGTGCATTGAGCGATCATATGAATTAATTTGCATTAATTCCACAAGCAAATGATTATCTTTTACTATATGTTATGTGTTCTACAAAAGGGAAATGTTTTGTATTGGTATATTTAGCTTTTAGATAGAAAAAGAATATACCTTTATATGTTTTATTCATGTTTTTCACTTATGAGGGCTAATATTCCATCCACATGAATTTATGAATTAAGAATTTGAACATTTTTTTTGGAAAATAATCTGTGATAGGAAAGCATGAGAAATTGGAGAGTATCTTTTAAAAAAGCAAAAATAATTGAAATTGGTGGCATAATGTAGTGGAGTGGTTTGAAGCTTAATCTTCAAGTCAATAAGACCTGGGTTCAGGTACCTCCTCTGACAAATACTAGCTTTGTTGTGATCTTGAGCAAATCATTTAGACTCAGTGCTGCCAGGCAAATCTTTTAATATGATTAGTTACTGCTTGCTGCAGTACATGTGTGGTTGCAGTTTGCATATTGATGAAATCAAAGGTTACCAGCCTTAAAAACAATCAAAATAGTTTACATTTTTCAAAGATAAACAACTATTGTGTAACATACTATCACTCAAGAGATACAAATGGCCTGTATTACCAGAGTTTTATTAAGTTTTTATTATTAAAAATATTATTGCTTATATATGTATATAGATATTCAACAGATATACATGATTTTCACTTACATAGTATTTTAAGATTTGCAAAGTGTTTTCCTTAAAATAAACGTATGTGAGATATTAACCCCATTTTATAGAAATCTCAGGGTTTGAGAAAGTGACTTGCTCACACAACTGGTAGATACCTGAGCCAGGATTTGAACCTGAGTCTCCCCACTCCAAGCTCATTATTTTTTCAACTGTGAATCAGTGACTTAAACATAGTATTTATTAAATGCTTAAACTATGTAGAAAACATTATACTAAGCAAATAGAAAAGTAGTCTCTGTTCTTAAGCATTTCACATTCTGATAGAGGAACCAGCATTCATAAGAAGTTTCAGCCACAAGTGCATTTGAAAAGGTTCTTTGGTCAGTAGAACACAACAGCAAAAAGATGGTAATTCATATTCTCCAATATAATTTTTATGGATAAAATTATACCCATTTTTGATTTTGAACAATATAATTTTCTTTTCCTGGTGTAATGGATCCTGAGGAGGTTAAGGGCTACAGCCCCAGAAGCAGTTGTCAAGGCTCATCTCCACAGGTGGTGCTTCCTAAAATGATGACTTTGGGGATTGAGCTGGTAGCATTCTTCTTGGTTTTGTGGGGGCACTGTCAGTCCTGGGGTTCTTGGGCATAACCTTCTGTAGGTGTCAACTTGGTATTCTTGATGGAAGAAGAAGGAAGGTGAAAAGGTCTCTTATTTACAGTGATTACTCCCCTCAATGACAGATTTAGAGCTTGGATTCAAAGTAAGATTTCATGATCTGGTGGGGGCACTGCTATTCCTAGAGCTTTTGTGTTTAAGGGGGGAGATAGTAGTGGCAGGGTTTTGACTTGGTTTGTTAGATGCTACCTCCTGTTTCTCCCTCAGGGTGCCTTGCTGCTTTAGCATGGTGGGGAAGTCTTTTCCATAGTGTTGTTACCCTGGATGATGGATTGGGGGGAGGGGAGGCTGGGGTAGAAATGGGTGTAGTGGTCTGGGAGATAAATTCTGAGGGAAGGTGGTATTTCTGTGTGTGTCTCTGTGAAATCATGGATTATTCCCTTGTGGATTAAACTCAGAGACTGGTATTTCCTACTATATATCAATCATAGGACCATATTTAATTTTCTGACATTGTATTTATTGCCTACATCTGAGGCTTGGAGCACTTAATAGAAGAGAATGGACATTTGAATGGAGTTTGTTACAGCTATGAACCTTTTAATGTTTTTAGAAATTAACTGGATCTTTGCTTAGTTCAGTGTAGAGTAGGGTGGCACATTTATCCAGGATGTCTAAAGGTGAAGACTAACTGTAGCTTCATTAAAGAGTCATTATGGGATGACCAGTGAAGTAACACTTTATTTATTTTTTTTTGGAGGGCAATTGGGGTTAAGTGACTTGCCCAAAGGCACACGCCTAGTAACTGTGTCAAGTGTCTGAGGCTGAATTTGAACTCAGATCCTCTTGACTCCAGGGCAGTTGCTCTATTCACTGCGCCACCTAGCCCTCCCCCCCCAAAGTAACACTTTAAAAGCAGAATAAATTCTAAAAAGTTTATTAAAAAAAAAAGATTTCCTAGCCCTGATAATATTAACAGCTAGTATTTACATTAAGCTTTGAAGTTTGCAAAATAGTTTACATGTTTTATCCCATTTGTTCCTCACAATAGCCCTGTGAGGTAGGTGCTGTTATTGTCTTTTTACAGATGAGGAAATTGAGTTTGAGTTAGAGTTAGTGACTTGCCAGGGATTACAGAGATGGAATGGTGCTACTGAATTTTTATTTTGGTAATTAACTTGTATTCTTTCTCCTGTATTAGTATCAGGTAAAAATGTAGTGATTATGTATTTTTAGGATTCTTTGAGGATTTTTTCATTGAAATTATTTAATTTTTGCTTTTTCTCCAGTTCCCTTGTAAATTCACACACCCACTCCCCCCAATCTCACACACATACACCCCTCTTTCGATTACTAATGGGAATACTAATTTACAAGTAAGGTATGTTGCTTTGGCAGCTTGCCTCATGTTATATCATTTTTTCCCACTTAACTCCTCTCTCTCCTTTATTGAAAACAGACTTTGAAAGTAAGAAATGTTTAGCATGTAGGATGTGTCCTTTTGCTTCCCCCATAGTATATAAGCTCCTTGAAAGATTGTCTCTATTTTTTGGTGTCTGTATCCCTAGAGGTAGGATGGAGTTCCTGTAGACCAACTCTGATCGACTGCTTTGACCTATAAGAATGTGTAGGGGAAGAAAGAGGTAAAAAAATTCCTTTAGGTTGTGGAATTCTATTAAACCTTTTTGAAACAAAGATATTGGAGGCATATATGAAGACTATAACAGGAACCATTGCCAAACTCCAGTCTGAGAATCAACTGGGAATAAACTCTAGAGAGATTTAATAGCTCTTTAGACTATATTTTGATTTTTATTGAAAAAAAAGTGAACTTGCACAAGAAAATTTTTTTCAAAGTTGAGAAGTGATTTTCCTCTTACTTGATCTAAGATCTGCCTCAGCCTCTGGGATTGATAAGTTGTTTAGCAGACCTGAATTTTTTTCCTCTGCCACTGTTCTTTAGGTTTAGCATCTTTGAAATCATTAATAAAACAGGCTAGTTTTAAAAACAGAATATGTAGAAAAATTGATCCTGTTACTTATGTCTTCCCCCATTTATACTTAATTTCTTGCAGAATGTCTTTTTACATGACTTTAATTACTGTATCTCACATTCATATCTCTAGTGTAATGTTTCACTTTTTCTCCAGTTCCTTATCTGCAGTTGTTTGAGATAGTTTCATTTAAATATTCCACTGTCACCTCAAAACTTGATGTGTTTAGAAACTAAGCTGTCATCTTTTCTCTTCAAGCCAGCATCAAGTCAATTTCCCATTACCATGAGTAACACTACTGTCCTCCATGTTAGTAAGACTCACAAGTGTGTGAGTCCTTTCCATCAACTGCATCTGATCATTTATCAAAGTACTGACTAAGCCTACTTAGCTCAATTTACTCAGCTTCCATTTGGCTACTTAAAAAAAAAAATTAAATATCTTCAATGAATAGAAACCCCTCTTCTCTCCCTCCCCCATTGAAAGATAAAGAAAAACAAAACTTATGTCATAAATATGCCTAAGCCAAGGGAAACTGTCAAGCAATGGCCTCCCTACCCCTCAAAATGGATCAGTCTTCATTATAAATCTATTATCTCTTTGTCAAGGAGGTGGGTGTCATGTTTCTCTTAGAATCATGGGTGGGTACATTGCCCACCTATAATATAATTTGTTCATCCATTCCCCAATTGATGGGCCCTCTCTTAGTTTCTAGTTTTTGTTACCACAAAAAGAGCTCCTGTAAATATTTTTGTACATATGGGTTCTTTTTCTCTTTCTTTGATCATTTAGGCCTGCTAGTGATATTGTTAAGTCAGAGGTTATGTATAATTTAGTAACTTTTTCTGGGTGTAGTTCCAAATTTCTTTCTAGAATGACTTGGATGAGTTTACAGGTCCACCAATAAATAAAATACCTTAATGTATGTGTATTCCCACAGCATTTGTCATTTCCTTTGTTGTTGACTTTGCCAGTCTTATGGGTGTGAAGTGGGCCCTCAGACTTGCTTTAATGTGCATTTCTTTAATTATTAGTGATTTGTAGCATTCTTATGTGACCATTGGTAGCCTAGGTTTCTTTCTCTAAAAACTTCTTTTGTTTACTTTGTTGGGAACATGGTAAATAAATGAGGGGCTCTGCCCACATTGAATTTTCCAGATAACTGATGAAACATTAGTTTTAGTTCTCTTATCCTGAGTGATTTAGTCAGTTTTTCAAAATGTTAATAGTATGCATTTCTATTGAAAACTTCCTGTTGATATTTCAGTATTAGTGTTGGCAGGACTGGAGTTCAGGAGAGACTAGGCCTGGATATAGAGAACTAGAGTTTGTAGAAATAGTGATTGAACCCATGAGAGCTAATGAGGTAATTAGGAGTGAATACAAAGATAAAAAGAGGACTCAGGACAACAGAACCTTAGGGTACATATATATAGTTGTGGGGCCTCCATTGAAATGGGATTAATATGGTGCTTAAACTTTTAGGAGCTAGAGTTCTTTGCAACATCTTTCTTTTCTCTTTATGGAGAATCCCTGTGAGGTAGAGATAGGGATACTGTATTACCCACAGATAAAATTTAGGTTCAATGAGATTCTTTACTTTCTTCCAGTTCTTTAGTGAAGCCACCACTAAAATGAGTCTCCTGAGTCCTAGCCCAGCATTTATATATTAGGCTTCATAATCTCTTGTTCACATTCTTTGATTCCTTTTAAATTATGTTTCCTTCCAAAAGGGTTATGTAGGTAGGCTAATAGCAAAACCCCAAACCAAACATTTTTGGTAACTGTTCAAAAGCGTTAATGTTAATGAAAAGCATTAAGTACATCTCTTGGTTGGCTTTCTATCTATGCCTTCCATGACCTGTGGGTTTTTCCTGCTGCAGATGAGCAATGGCAGTACCATGTTGTGAAATCCCTTCTTTTGGCTCCTTTGTAGTTGTAGGGCTGCCCCCAGTCACCTAGTACAAAGCTGTGCACATACCACATTCACAGTAATTGGTAGGATGAATGAGTAGTCTAGGTTTGTAGAGCCCTATTGACACTCATAGTTCTATAAAAGGTGCTTGATTCTAGATTGGCTTGGGGAAAGCTGACACTCCTCCAAGCAGTTCTGGGAAGGCCTTGACATATGTCTGTCCCGGTGGAGCTCTTAGAGCATCACTTCCATATTCAACTTGACAAGTTGCTATGAGTGTTTGATTTGGAGTTAGGGAAACTTGGATTTGAAACCTGCTGGCTAACATTTAGTACCCATGTGACTTCTCTGAGCATTGATGATGATAATGTGGATGGCTAACATTTGTAGTATATCACTTTAAGATTTGCAAAGTGCTTTATAGGTATTATCTCATTTTATCCTCACAGCAGGCCTGGGAGGTAGGTCCTGTTAAATCCTCATTTTACAGATGAGGGAACTGAGGCAAACAGAAGTGACTTGCCTAGGGTCCCAGGAGCTAGTGAGTGTCTGAGACTGGATTTGAATTTGGTTCTTCCCAGTTCCAGGTCCACAGTTATAGCAGAGTGTCTGTGTGTGTGTGTGTGTGTGTGTGTGTGTGTGTGTGTGTGTGTGTGTGTGTGTATGCATGCATGCGTTCGAGTGCTGGAGCATGAATATACATGAAGCCCTTTGACTGAATCCAAACCTCACAGAACAAATTTGTTCTGTAAAGCTTGGACTCAGTTAAAAGGCTGTACCCAAGGACTTAGAAGGCCATATGGGGCCTCAAGGCTGAAGATTCCTGACTCCTTATTTACATATATTCCTTCTAACTATCCTAATAATGAGAAAGGTCTTATGAGTTACAAATATCTTCCCATATAGGAAAGTAAACAGTTTAAACTTACTAAGTCCTTTAGGATTTCCCTTTCCTTTTTTTTTGTCTTCTTTTTGGAGGGCAATTGGGGTTAAGTGACTTAACTAAAGTCACAGGACTAGTAAGTGTGTCAAGTGTCTGAGACCGGATTTGAACCTGAGTGCTCTATTCACTGTGCCACCTAGCTGCCCCCCAGGATTTTGCTTTCCTGTTTACCTTTTTAAGCTTCTCTTGAGTCTTGTATTTGAAAGCCAAATTTTCTATTAGGCCGTGGGTTGTTTTTTTTTTTTTTAGGGCAGTTGGGGTTAAGTAACTTGCCCAAGGCCACACAGCTAGGTTTTTATTTGTGTGTGTTAAGTGTCTGAGGCTGGATCCAAACTCAGATCCTTCTAACTCCAGGGCTGGCGCTCTAATCACTGCGCCACCTAGCTGCAGTTTTTTCAATTCTTACAAGTTTTCAATTCTTACAAGGTGGTGTGATCTAAGGAGAGGTGTTTACTATTCTCCTGCCTGTGCTCTGGTCTGTGAGTGATCACATTTCTGCCCTGGAACTGTGAGGAAGGGTCGCCTCTCTACTGTGGCTGCAAACTCTGCTGTGCTACTGCTACCTCCTTGCCCTGGTGCTGCTACATGGGACTATGATCTAGATCCAAATATGGGCAGCAAAACAGAATCCTACCTCATTGCTAGCAAAAGGACCCTTGTAATCACTTTCTGACCAGTTGTTCGACCCACTTACCATCTGTGGGGTGGGAACTCCAGAAGTATCAGCTGCTACCCCCGGCCTGCTCCTGGCTTGCTGTAGTGGAGCTATACTGACCCAGCCTGTGTTGGACGCTTACCCAGGTGCAACAGATCTTTCCTGCTGACCTTCTAAATTGTCTTTCGAGTCTGTGGGCTAACAGGTCTGGAATCTGCTGCTGTTGCTAGTGATTCAGTGACCTGGAGGTCTGCTTATCTTTCTCCCTTGGTGCAGTAGACCTTTCCTGTCAGCCTTCCATGTTGTCTAGTGCTGGAAACTTGTTTTACTCCTGGCACAGGCAGTTCAGAGTTTTGCTGCACTGGTGCTTCCTGGTTGCAGCCTATCACAGTTTTTTTCCTCCTGAAGAACTGTAGCCAAACAAGCTGCCAAGACCCTGGTAAACTTCTGTAAAGTGTAGCTGTGGGGTCTCTGGGACACTGGAAAGAAGGGAGAGGCAACAGGTTTCAGGGGTGGATTTTGATGTAAGCTTGTATCATGTCCTTGGTTCTGCTAGTGGAACTTCTGGGGTAGTGTGGGAGATGGGAGAGGGAAAGAGGCTTAGTGAATTCAGGGCTTTTTTGGTGGGGCTGGGGGAGGGTTCTTTCTACCTTCTCTGGATTCTTAGTGGCCTAGATGGTGGAGATAGCTGAAGTTGCTTTATCTTCGGTGCATTAATTTCTGTTTGGAGAGACTTGAGATGGGAGAAAATGTCTAGTCTGCCATTCTGTTGCTCATGTGACCCAAAAGTTACCAGTATGTGGGCAAAGAAATTTAGTACTTTTTTGTTAAGGAAAAAGGGTTCCAGTATCATCTCTGCTTCTGATTGATTTAGACAAGTTATTGAACCTCATTTCACAATTTTCTCAACTGTAAAATATGACAATATTTGTCATCTGTTTTCACTGAAAGGTTGTCATTGTCAAGTGACAGGAAATATTTGAAATTTTAACATGCTTTTATAATTAATTTTTTTTTAAAGCAATTGGGGTTAAGTAACTTGCTCAAGGTTACACGGCTAGTCATTTTTATGCGTGGGTGCTCATTTTCTGAGGCCGGATCTGATCTCGGTCATCCAACTCCGAGGCCGGCCTCTTCTCACTGCGCCACCTAGCCGCCCCTTTAGGGCAATTGGGGTTAAGTAACTTGCCCAAGGTTACACGGCTAGGTTTTTGTTTGTGCGGATTAAGTGTCGGAGGCTCCGAACTCAGGTCCTGACTCCAGGGCCGGCGCTCTATTCACTGCGCCACCTAGCCGCCCCTGTATTAATTTTTAATGTGTTGGAATTTTGATTGTAATAAATAAAGCATTTACTGTATACAAAACATATACTACAAGTATTGATTTTGATGGTTTTTATTTTGTTTGTTCCATACTACATTCTTGGTTGCTGTGTCTGGTCTTTGGAGAGAATCTTGTTTGTGAGTGGAAAGTTGGTTCGTTCCCCTTACCCCACCCCAAAGTTTTATTGTTATGATTTATCAGAAGGTTGGGCTTGTAAAATTGCTATGTTTGACTTAGTGGAAATTGCTGTCTGTTTAAGGTTCATACCTTAAAATGAAGTAGGTTTATGTCAATTAGTAAGCATTTATTAAGTACCTTCTAGTTGCTGGAGATACATACTGACAAGTTCCTTGGTACCCCACAAGACCTTATAGTCTAGTTTGGGTAGACATACATGTGTGTATTTATATTATATGTGCACAAAATGGACATAAAGCATTTTTGGAGAAAAAACACTAGCAACTGAGGCAAGGCCTTATGTGATAGGAGGAACCTGAGTTCTTTGAAGGAAACTAAGGAGAAACAAGAGGCAGAGATGAAGAGGGAGATTGCCAGACACAAAGGACAGAAAGTGCAAAGCCAGAGACTGAGATGGTTTTATGTAGGGAAAAAAGTAAGGAAGCCATTTTGACCTGTAAGACTGTATTGAGCTGGAGGATTAGTAATATCTAATAAGCCTGGAAAGGTATATTTGTGAGAAGGGCTTTAAATTCGAAGCATTCATGTTTGATTCTAGAAGTAATAGGGAGCACTGGAGTTTATTGAGTTAGGGGATAGACATGATTAGACCTGTGCTATAGGAAAATCACTATGGCTATGTGGAGGATTGATTAGAAAGAAAAGAGAGTTGAAGCAAGGAGAATAACTTGGAAACTTTTGTAATAATCTGGCATCAGGAGAGGGGGGTCTCAGCCTTGAGTGGTAGCTGTGTGAGTGAAGAGAGGGCACAAATTTAGTCCCAGTTTCTTATAGTCTGTCACTTTAATCTCGTATTTTCTGGGGGCGAAATTTCTAATGGTCCTAAACAAACAAGACAGACTTACTTATGCATAAAACCACTTCTTCCTCTAATGCAAAGAGTGAAGCAGTTTTGCAAGAAGAGAACAGGCTGAAGATGTGATTTAATATGTGTTAGGGGGACTCTGATTTTTGTCAGGACTGCTACACATGTTGAGGGAAGAATTTGTGGGTAAGCCTTGAACTAGAGTTCATTCTTATGTAAAAAGTGCTAGCAGATTGAAAAATATCACTGCCATTGCTTTATTGAAGCCACTTAACCTGTCTTGATTTGATTTGGTTTATTGAAAAATGACTGTTAGGGTATGTTGATAGGATTTTCTGTTATCTTTTTCAGATATTTTAACCTGAAAACAGGTGATGCTTTAAGGGAGGGAAAGGAAATAGGGAGGAAAAGGAAATAGGAAATCTGTTTATCCACATGCTGAAAATATTCATATTAATATTGTGACTTTTAACTTTATAAATTTTAGATATTGCTGTGATTTGTATTAGTTTTGTGTTCTTTTAAGGTGTAAATTGCTGTATATCTCAGCACATGCTAAAAATCTTTCAGTTTTTGTGTGATTCGTAGGGCACGTTGGCCTTGAAACTGATTTTAAAAAAATTTCAGGCACATTGAAGTGGGCATAGTTATTTTATGCATTACCTTTTTTGTAGGTAAGGTCCTATATATACATGCTGTCCTGACTTACTTTGATAAAACTAGTATAGCAACAGTAATGTGAGTATATAAAAAAAATGAGCAAATAGGATTGTAATCAGATATGCAGGATCTACCCACTTTTTCTACCGGCTCTTTCCTATTTGAAACAAATCTGGGATATTTTCTTAGTAGATGGGAACTCTGTAAAACCAATAGCCACATCATATTTTGAACCTTGGAAGTATATTTACAAACTTCTATTTTAGTACTTTTCCCCCTGACCATAGGATCCCCCAGATCCTAATGGTTCAGGGGTGGGGAAGTTGTTCGCCGGACAAGTGAAGTTTGGATTCAAAGGGCTGCACTTGAGGATCTAGAGGGCCACATATGGTCTTCAGGCTTCAAGTTTCCCACTCCTGTAATCTCTCATTCCTGTAATCCTCAATTTTTCATAATTACTGCCCACAAGCCCAAATTTCTTTTTCTTTCTACCTCTCTCCATATACTTTGATCACTACCTTGTTTGACTCTATCCCCTCCCCCACCCTCTTCCAGGGATTCAAGGGATTATTAAATTATCTCTCCTTGACCTGTTTTCCTGTTGTTGTTTTTTATATTAGAAATCTTTTTTTCCCAATCTTTTGATAGTGACCTGATATTTCTTGTTGTCATAAAATTTCTGTTGTCCCTTCTAGTTTTTAGGGATTTCATTTTTTGTTGGAAGAAACATACACTTTGAGTTACTTTACTGCTTTTATTTAGGTGTCAGGCAACAAATATGTATTAAATGCTTACTATATGCCAATCACTGTGCTAAGCATTGAGAATAACAAGACTAGCAAAAAGAAAGGCAGCCCCCTGTGCTCAAGGAGCTTACAGTCTAATGTTTGTTCAAAGACCACACACAAGGGAGCTGAAAAATTCAGAGGGTAGAGAGAAGGAAAATAAAGAGGAGAATGACTGTGAAGTTCAGGAAGTTAGAAGCAGAGCTGAGTTATGAAGATTAGCAATAGTTGATGAACAAGAAAGGGTCCATTGAAACATTTCTAAAAATGCACAGAACGAAAAAAAAAGTCAGAAGGAAACACAAGACAAGCAGTACAGTTTTGAAGTAACATGTGCAATTTGTTTTATATTGAAGCAGCAGTTGGTGGCACAGTGGATAGAGCACTGGACCTGGAGTTAGGAAGCCTTTGAGCTTAAGCTCAAATGTGGGCCTCTGGACCCTAGGTCAGTGATGCTAGGCAAGTCATTTTAACCTCTGCTTCAGTTTCCTCATTCAAAATGAGGGTAATAGCATCTACCTCTCAGGGTTGATGTAAGGTTCAAGTGAGATAATATTTGTAAAATGCTTATAGCACAGTGCCTGGCACATAGTTGACATTTAATAAGAACCCATTTCTTTTCCTTTTGTACTTAAAAAAAAAAACAAAAACAAAAAACCAAGTGGTATATGGCAACTCAGTGGTTCATATACAATCTTCTTTTTGTACTTTGCTGAGAAAATGGAAATGCCCTCTTTTGGTATTTAAATTTGGGGTAAAATTTTAAAACTAAAAGAAAATGAGTTAAATTTATATAAAGGAAATCAGTGGTGAAGGTGACATAATTTTGTGAGCATTGAGGATAGATGATCAGATAACTTGGGGTGCTTTGTACCTCCATAGAAATAAAAGCTAGTCTGTTTAGGTGTTGATTGAGAGATTTTTTCCATATTAAATTTTCATAATCTCACAGAATTATTAAGATTAGTGAATTATTCCTACTTCTCTATGTGTTTTTCCATCTCTTCATAGAAATGTAGGCCCCTTGAGAGGAGGGGTTATTTCGTTCTTTGTATTGGAATCCTCAGTGCTTGGCAACACAGTAGAGCTTAAAAATGTATATTGATTGATTGGTATCTTTCTCTCCTTCTGTGGGAAGGGTGAGGTGTGTTGTCAAACATATGTTAAAAATATTATACTGCTTCTTAGTTCAATATAATTGAAAGTTACTGAGGTGAACCTTACCATTTGCCTCCCTGCTGCGCCCTAAGAACCTCTAGATGTTACCTATGTACCATAAAGACTATTTAAAGGTCCTTGTGTCCCTGGAATTGGAACCTTCCTTTATGTGTTGCCTTCTCCAGTGATGATTATGAGCTCTGGAAGAGCAGGGACTGTTTTATATTTCTTTCTGTTTTTTTTTTTTCCTCCAGCACTAAGTATATGTGTACTTGACATATTCTTCAGCAGACTGCTTTTTCTGTCATTCCCATTCTCACATATCTTCAGTCTCTACTAGTCACTAACATCTCTGCCTGCAAACCCCTCTGCCTCTTTTATCTTAAAAAAACAAAACAAAACAAAAAACCAACCAAACAAAAGAAATCCCTTTCAGTTGATGCTTACATGCCAAATAAATTTTTTTCATTCCTTCATTTGTTGTTGTTTAGTCATTTTTCAGTTGTGTCCTACTATTTGTGACCCCATTCTAGGTTTTCCTTGGAAAAGATAATTGAAGTGGTTTGCCATTTCCTTTTCCAGCTCATTTTACAAATCAGGATCTGTGTCAGAGTTAAATGACTTGCCCAGGATCACAGAGCTAGTAAGTATTTGAGACCAAAATGAGTCTTCCTGACTCCAGGCCTGGCCCTCTATCCACTTTATCACCTAGGTGCCCACCTTCATTCTTTTGCCACATATTTAATACAGTTAGAACCCTGGAGACTTCTGAACATGAAGGTTGGAGGTCAATGCCTAGGCAACTTGCTAGTAATAGCAACTTAGCTGAGTGGGGGGAGAGTGTGGGGATGGAAACTAGGAGTTGTAGAAGTTGAGGGGCCAAGTTTTCTCAGTCATACTACAAAGAAAATTTCCAAGTGCACTTGTGGATGGTTGGCTCCTAGCTAACATTCATCTCTCATTATTCCTGCCCCCCCCCCCCGCCCAATCATATCCAAAACCCAAAAAACTGAGTAGACAGGAAAATAGATTGAGGGGTTGAGTTGTTTTTTAGTTGTGTCCAATTCTTTGTGACCCCCATTTGGGGTTCTCTTGGCAAAGATACTGTGGTGGTCTGCTATTTCCTTCTCTAGTTCACTTTACAGATGAGGAAACTGAGGCAAACAGGCTTAAGTGACTTGCCCAGAGTCACACATCTAGTAATTATCAAAGGCTGGTTTTGAACTCAGGTCTTAACTGACTCCAGGCCACTTCAACAAATAACTGCCCCAGGTTGAGGAGGATAAATGAGGACTACTGTTTAAAAAAATTACTTGCAACCTCCTTTTTATATTATTAAAATTTGTACTTGTATGAAGGTGGAAAATCATAAAATTTTACATTATGAAATACACATTAAATAATACATGTAAAATATGAGTTATAGCAGACATGAAAATAGTCTAGCCTCTCCTGCCATGGGTTACTATCTGTGTTTGACCTTATACTTAGATAAAGTGCTAGACCAGGATGCTGACAGAGGACTGAAAAAGAACAAGTTTACAGTAGAAGGAAAAACCAGAGGTGACCATTAGGTTTCTACCTTGGAAGACTGAAAGCATGTTGGTGCCACTGATGGACAAGTGCCAAAGTGATATTATCAAAGCTTAGGTCTTCGAAAATTACCCAGTAAATTACAGTAGTTCCCTGTTGTCTCCAGGATCAAATAGAGATTTGTCACTTAGCATTTATATCCCTTTACAGTTTGACTTCAACTTACCTTTTCTGACTTATTACACTATTCCCATTCATACATTCCAGAGTCTGGCCCAAATTACTCATTTGACACTTCACCTCCTGTCCCTATTCCTTTGGAGAGGCCCTCTCTCCCATGTGTGGATTTTATTGTCTCTTTACTTTTCTTGTTTCCTTCCAGGTTCAACTACATGCCTGAGGCTTTCCCTGAGCTCTCTTAACTATTCTTGCCATTTTCTTTGTGTATATGTTGTTTACTTCGGTAGAAAAGCTTCGTAAGGGCAGGAACTATTTCATTTTTGTCTTTGTATTTCCATCAACTATAGAATCATTCCTGAAATCTAGTAGGCACTTTTGCATATTGATTGAGCACATATTTGCCTTCCTTTACTCCTCTCACGTGAAGAAATGTGGCCCTTCTTGCAAAGGCTAATCCCCATTCTCAGCACAAGTGAGTCCATTCTACCTCATCTTCTCCAGCAGATTGCCTCTTCTATCACACTCGCCCTCTCACAAATCTTTGTTCTTTCCCTATCTAGTAGCTTCTTGAGCTCCAGTAAACATTAAGCATCTATTACGTGCCAGTACCGGGGATAAAATTAATAAGAAAGAAAAGTCCCTGCCCTTCAGGAGTCAACAGTCTAGCAAGAGAGACAAAAGGAGAAAAGCCAGGGGTTACAGCAGGGCAGTTACTAGAGCAGCAGAGTGGTTTCTGCCCTTTCTTAAGGAAGGCTTTGGGAGAGTTTGGTCCTTCCCTCTCCAGGTGGAGTTGGGGGCTGAGGGAGGGAGGTGTTGTCCTTGGAGTCTTAAGTAGCAGCCTGGTGATGAGATTAAAAGTGATAAGCTTAACCTGGGAGGGGCATGTTCTTGCAGAGTTGAAACCTGGCAGAGCAGCAGATACAAGGTGGATTGAACCTAAAAGTCCAGTTTCTGCCCTCTAAAAAGGAGGGTTCCTACAAACACTTCTATTTTATCCTCAAAAAACTTCACGTGATCCTTCCATCCCTGCTGACTGTGGTCCTTTATCTCTCCCTTTCATGTTTTAAGTCCTAGAAGAGGTTGACTACAATCTGTCTTCACTTCTTTTCTTCTCTAACTCACTTCAGTCTGGTTTATGACCTCACCATTCAACTGAAACTTTTCTCCAAAGTTACCAATGATCATTTAATTGCCAAGTCTAATGCTTTTTGCTTAGTCCTTATCTTTCTTAAAAGACTTAGCAGCCTTTGACATTGTTGATCATTCTCTTCTTAATACTGTCTTTGCTAGGGTTCTTTTTTCCCCCCACTGCTCTTTCTTGGTTCTCTGCTTATTTGTCTTGACTATTCCTTATCAGTTTTTTTTGATACTGGAGATGATAGGGAGCTACTGCAGTTTACTGGTGACGTGATCAGATCTGTGCTTTAAGAGTATCACTTTGGCTGTTATTTGTCAGTAGCAGCAACATTCTTTTCAGTCTTCCAGGTAGAAACCTGGTGGCCACCTTTGGTTTTTTTCCTTCCAGTTTTTTCCTTCTACTGTATTTGTCCTCTAATCCTCTATGGACTCTTCTATTTTGTGCCTATTAAACGAAGTGTGTCCTTAAAGGGCCCTTTTCTTCTCCCTCTCACCCCTCATATCCATTTGCGCCACCCTATATGTGCAGGGCACTGGGAATAAGGAGTTCAAAACTGTCTTAAGAGGCACATAATTTAATTTTGTAACAGTGTAAGACAGTACATGCTAAGTAGAGCTATCCTGTAGCCCATTAAGAAACATGGTACAGCAATACAGAGGAAAAAAAGTTATAGTTGGACATCACTTTAAAGGTGATCATTGAAGTTATGAGAGGGGATGACTTTAAAACTTGTATAAACTGGGGCAGCTAGGTGGCACAGTGAGTAGAGCGTTGGCCCTGGAGTCAGAAGGACCTGAGTTCGCATCCGGCCTCAGACACTTAACGCACACAGAAACAAAAACCTAGCCTTGTGACCTTGGCCAAGTTACTTAACCCCAATTGCCCTCCAAAAGGCAAAAAAAAACCCCCAAAAACAAAACAAAAACTTGTATAAACTATAGATAGCACAGTGAATAGAGCACCAGCCCCCTAGTGACCTTAGGCAAGTCACTTAACTTCAATTGCCCTGCATTCCCCCTCCAAAAAGCAATAAAAACAAAACAAAAACAAAAATCCAAAACATTGTATAAACTAGAAATTTTTTTCTTGGAGGAACAGGTAAATGACAAACATGAGGGTATTTTTAAAAACCCTCCCCCCAAATTAAATTGCATAAATTTTCTGGGTATATCTGTTACATAGATTCAGCCATCTTTTTTACTCTTTACTTTTGAAGTGATCTTCAGAGTCATTCATTACAATATTCTGAATCATAAAAAAGATTAGTGTTCAAAATATCATACTTACTACAGCATGAAAATATTCTAATACTTTGTAAAAAATATTTTAAACAGGGTAGAAAATCTCATTTTCTACTCAACCCTCAGCTAATAAAATGTTAAGTTAAACAGAATACTTTGTTCTTAAGCATTTTGATAAATAAAAGTTTGATTTACTGATTTCATAATATGCAATTGCATGAAACATTTTTGATGTTTTTGAAAATTGTTTCACTATGATTTAATAGTGAATAATTTAATTTAACAATTTAACATCTAGTTGAATCTATACAGATGTTCCCTACAAATATCTATTCAATGATCCTTAAGTCTTTGTTTAAAGACCTAGTGATTCTGTAATGATTCAATTACCTTCTGAGACAGCTCATTACATTTTTGGATAGTACTTAATTATAGTAAGTCTTTCCGTACTTCAAACTTAAATGTATATGTTTGATAAATGCAAAGGGGTGAAATAGTGATGACTTTTATTCTGTATTCCTTCAGTAGTAAAAAAACACAATTCATGAATAATAGGATAGTTTGTTGGGGAAAAAAATTCTTAACTCTGTCATGAAATTAACCAAGGTGTTGGTTTTCAAATGAATAAAGGAATTAAGTGACTATTTGTCTGGTTTGTACAGTACCTATTTAGTGTATAAATTTGTTTCTAAAACCAATTTTTAAGATGTGTAGCTCATGCAATTTTTCATTTAGGTCTTGGAACAAATGAAAGATTAAGCCAATGTGCTTTTTATTCTATTATACTTCTGAGAAAAGTAACTTAAATATGTATCTAATATATATAGTTAAGTTTTAATATTTTAAATTTTGAATAAGAGAAGGATTTTGGTTTGAGAAATACCTATTAAACATTCTTGGAAGTTTCTTCACTGCATTTTAGTACTTAAATATCTTGTTTCATAAACAAATTTCAAGTAACCAACCCAAAGGAAGACTTTTTGTGATATATACACCTATACACATATACATATGTGTATATATACACATATACATATGTGTATATATATATACACATATACATATGTGTATATAAATATACACATATGTATTTTTTTCCTCAAAAAGAAGGCTGTGACAGCATTGCTTTTGAAGTACAAAGTCTCTATTTAAAAAAAATTTTTTTTAATTCCAAGAATCCTGGGGTGGCTAGGTGGTACAGTGAATAGAGCACTGGCCCTAGAATCAGGAGGACCTGAGTTCAAATCGAGCCTCAGACACTTAACACATACTGGTTGTGTGACCTTGGACAAGTCACTTACCCCAATTGCTCTGCCTTCCTCCCTCCAAAAAGAAAAAAATCCCAAGAATCCATACCTGTAGCATCTTAACTTCCAATATGTGTTCACTGCCCAAACACTGAAAGGAAATATTTGTGCTTTTTTGTGTTCAGTAAAATCAGACTAAAAGGCAACTAAGGGAATTTGATCTCTTAGTTGTCTTGTGTGTTGGAAATTGCTTGGATGTGTGCAAATGACAGGTTCTCTTCTCTCCACCTTTTACTACCACCTACCCCCCCCCATCCCCCAACTATCCCCTATTTCAAATTTGAACAAATTATAGAAAGAACACCTCAGGAAATTAAGGGTTTCCTGTGTGTTATCAGATGGTCAACTGCTGTTTCCTTCACAGGGAACTGAAGTGGCTGTTACCTGCTTGAAGTAACTGAGCTTTGCCAGACAGGGAAAAATGTTTTAAACAGGAGTGATGAGGTAAAAAGACAAGTGAGCTGATCATAGGTTGTGGGTGAACAATTAAAACTCTATAGACACCTCTTAGATTGCCCTGCTGAGTTTATAATAATTTTCACAAAGTGATAAATTAATTCATTAATGAGCTAATTTGTTTTTAAAACATTTGTCTATATATATGTGTGTGTGTGTGTATATATATTCTATACACATTTTTTAAATTATCTTTTTGGAGGCAGGGCTCTTGAGTTTCTGTTTATCTCTCATTCCTCATCCTCTCTGGGGACCCCACTCCACCCCCCCCCCATTTGAACTCTAGTCCAGCCTCAGCACTTTATCCATTGTACCACCTAGCTGCCCCTATTTGCACCAAAATTTCTATTAATTTAAAGGACCAAACGAGGGAATACTTTATCTTGATAATAACTGACATATTATTTCTGAAGAAAATTTAAGAACAAACATATAACTTTAGAGGGGAACAAAGACCCCATCCTCGTAAAAAAGAAAAATTTACTTTTATAAAGTATTTTTCACATTTTATCTTCCATTTTTACATTTTGAGTTATTAAAGTTTTTATCGTGTTGTATTGCTGATAATGAGTATATAAAGTTGTTAACCTCTCTACACCAAAATCCTAGTAGGGAAATCTCTTTTCATCTAGAGGAAATTAAAAATGGGACTATAATCAGTAGCCATTTGGACAAGTAGAGATGAGTAAATGCCCTTCAATTTCAAAAGGCACCTTATTATATTGGTCTGAGGATACACCGTATTCTCTCCCTAAATTAGATCTTTTTGAAATAAGAGAGTATGGTTATATACTGAAAAATGTATATAATCTCCAAAAAAACCACTCAAAACTGTAATGTAAGATAAATCTACTTCAGAGAAAGCTTTCCCCCCAATGAAAGTAAATTGCCACACAAAAGTATAAGGCATCATAGGAAGTTAGGAGAGCCTGGAAATTGGGGAAATTAAGAGTGCAGCTTTTTGTGGCTAAAAAGAAATTAGCCATAGAATGGTTTCTTTTCAGTTTCCATACCCCCTCGATCCCTCCCTCCCCCATTCTATTATGAATCTATCCATGACTTCCCCCAGAGTTTCAGGTTTTTTTGTACTTACACTTTACTAGATTGTGGACAATTTCATTAGTATAGTATTCAAAAAACAATGCTAAATCCTAATTGGATATTAATTCAGCACAATGTTAAAAAATTGTGTTGTTCTCAGATGATACTAATTTTAATTTTAATTCTGTCAGGCTGAGCATAGTGTAGGCACATGCCTGTAATCCTTGTTACTGGGGCAAGTTGAGGCTGGAGGATCTATTGAGCTTAGGAGTTCTGAGCTACAGAAGTGGTAAAGCTGAACAAGTGTCTGCATTAATGGAAGGTTATGGTCTGGTGCATCAATATGGTACAGTGAACCTTTTGTAGGAGAGGGCCACCAGGCTTCTTTGAACTAAGGGGGTCAGAAAAGGGGAGCAAGTTGAATCACTATTGAGATTCATGTATGACCACTGAACTTCTAGCATGGGTGAGATAAGGAGATCCAGTTTCCTGAACTCTTCAACTACCCACTCCGCTCAAAAGAACACACCTCTTAAGAAGAAACTTAACTTTTACTTTTTAAATGGTAGTTATAAAAACCATTGTGACATTGTGCTCCACAGAGCTACCTCTCCCTCTGTGAGCAAATCTCATTCCACCCCATCCATCTGTAACTGGTTTTATCTAATTTTATTGAATGTTTTCAAAGTATAGTACCTTTTGAAAAGGGACTACTAGTGATTATCACCCAGAATGGCAAGTATTTTGGTGCAGAGAAGAGATCTTTGTCAGGCTTTCCATGAGTTCCTGTATATAAGGGTCTAAGTAAGACTGGAGATTTCTAATACAGTTCTCCCCACCAATAAAAAAAATCATAAAGTAAGGTTTATATTCTTTGTTAATTGTACTAGTAGGCACAGAGAGATTGTGATTTCAAGGAGGTATGATTTTGTATAACCTTAGTGCCCCAGTCTAATCAATAAACATGTAAGTTGCTGCTATGTACCAGCCTCTATGCTAAGGGATGAGGATACAAAAAAGAAGTAAAAGACAGTCCATGTCCTTAAGGAGCTCATAATCTAATAGCTCCTCTAAGGGTATTAAGTGGTATAGGAGGTGCCAACTTGCATTGGAAGAGAGAATTTCCATATTTGGAGTTGCCACTATCAGTGAATCCTAGGGCATCACCTCAAAAAACCTCACCAAAACAAAAAGACTACACACCAAGTAGTATTCTAAATATTTCATAGTGGCTTTATTCTATTTCACATTAGACTTTATTCTATTTAGCAACCCATCACTGTCAGATTTAATCAAGAGTTTCTAAATATGAAGTTTTCCTCTAACACATAGGCTTACTTTAGTAAAATATCTCATGTCCTGTTTAAAAAAACAACAAAATAAACTACCCAATAAGTAATGTAAAAGAATAATTAACTAAAAGGGAGTTGAACTTAAGAGTAATTGAAAAGACAAGGAAGACTCTAGAAAATAGATAATACATAATAGGAGAGTCTAGGGACAGACAACTTACGTACATGGTAAGATATCACTACATTAGATTTTTAAACTTACTTTTCTTTGACAGAAGGGAGGCTCTGATGGTAGTAGTAAGAAGTAAAATGATTGTGATATCAAGACAAAAATCAATACAACTTTTTTTAAAAACAAAAAACTGGACCATAGACTGTTAGGAGTACTTATCTACATTATTATTATTATTATTATTATTATTATTATTTGCTTTTTGGAAGGGGAAAGGTAGGGCAATTGGGGTTAAGTGATCCCTGCCCAAGGTCACACGGCTGGTAAGTGTGTCAAGTGTCTGAGGCCAGACCTGACTCCAGGGCCGCTGCTCCACTCACTGTGTCACCTAGCCTCCTCACTTATCTACATTATTAAGGTAATTGGCCCAGTGTTTCACAAGTATTTCTGTGCTCTTTCAAATCAAATTCAACAAGCCTTTATTAATGCCCACTGTGTGTAGGAGAATATGATGGGTTGGAAATAGATATGATACATAGGACAATAAGTATACTACAAAATCGAATGTAAGAAAGGTAAAGGAGAGGTCCCAAGTGTTCTCAGAAAATGTGGGGGCAGTGACTTTTATCTTGGGTGCTAGGGTAAGGTACAGGAATGTTTTAGGCAAAGAACGGTACCAGATCTGAACCCTACTGGAGGGATCAGGCACACTCCCATCAGGTGAGGAGTGTGAATAGATAGGGGAGAGGTTGTGTTGAGAACAGGGAACAATTAGTAAGTAGATCAGTTTATCTGGAAGAGTGCAAGAAACTGAGTAATATGGATTAAGGCCAGAAAGTTAGGTTGAGACCAGATTATGGAGGGCTTTAAATTCCAAGCTATGCTAAGGAATATTTTATGTTATAGCCTAGTAGGGAGGGAGCTACATCTATGCTAAAGGCTTTTCATCTTCACTAGGTAAATGAGCTAATGTGTGGTACACAGATTATCTTGGCCTCAGTGTGAAGGAGGTGCTGGAGATGGGAAAGTAGAGGCAGGGACACCAATCAGGATGTTAATAAAGCAGTCCAGTTGAGGTGATGTTGGTCTAGAATCAGGAATTTTTAACCTGTGGTCCATAAAGCTTGCTTTTAAAGAACATTTTGAAAACTGTATTTCATTATAATTGTTTTCTTTTGTTAGCTTATATATTTTGAAGAATTATTTTGCTAAAAGGATCTATATGATCCAAAATTAACTAACAACCTCTGTTTTGGGTGATGATTGGTTGAATCAAGGTAGTTTCGGTGTGAGTGCAGAGGAAGGCACAAGATGGAACTGATAGGATGTCAATTGGTTGGATGTGCAATTGTGAAAAAAAGGATTGTTCTAGGTCTTTTAATTTGGGTGATTTAAGAGAATTTACATACCAACAACAGAATTAGAGAAATTCTAGGAGACTGGCCAGGATTATATTATGGATAGGAATGAAGAAAGAATTTGATGAATTCATTTTGGGAAATATTTAATTTGAGATCCTGATAGGACATCTTAATTGGTCTTACTTCCCTCGACATCTCCACTCTCTTCCCATCCATCTTTTCACACAGTGCCCATACTGATATTCCTAAAGCACGAGTTTGACCATCTCACTCACTACACTTCAAAAAAAAAAAAAAATCAGTGGTTCCCCTACTTCTAGGATAAAATACAAACTTTTCTCTTAGACTTTTTGAACCTTTCACAATATGAGATGATCTTAGCCTACTTTTCCCCAGTATTTGCTTTTCTTTATATGTGTTGTTTTTGCCCAAAAGAATCTAAGTTCCTTGAGGGAAGGAACTATTTAACATTTTGTCTTTGTCCCTCCAGATCCTAGCACAGTGCCTGGCACAGTGAAGGCACTTAAATACTTGATGAATGAATGAATGAATAAGATGACTAGCTGGAAATTGGAAATTAGGTAGTAGAATTCAGGACAAAGAATGAGAGTAGAGATAGATTTTTTAAATCATCTATGTAGAATTGATGATTGAAGACATTGGAATGAATGTGTAGACACAGAAAAGAGGGCCAGACAGAAATCTGGGAGGTATCCATGTTTAGGCATCAGAAGGAGCTTGATAAACCAGCAAAAGGCACTAAGGAATAGTCAGACGGGTAGAATGAGAGCCAGGAGAGGGTTTTGGAAGCCAGGTGAGTCGAGAGTATCCAGACTAGTAGACACTAGTGAATACACTACCACCTGACCCCATTTAATTGCATCCCTTGTAACTGACCACTTTGGTCTTAAGTGAAAAATATGTAGTCTTACTCCGTATGCCATAGGGTGCAAAAATTTTCAGTCTTCTAAGTGTGTATTTGTTTTACAATATTTTAAAAATATTCCTCATGCTCCCTCCTCCTCATCCCTCCTTTGATACCTATATATTGCCTACCCCTTTATAGTCCCTACTTTGAAATACCCTTTCCTTTAGTGTTATCATTGAAATACTCTTACCTGTTGCTGTTGCTTGCTTTGCCCCAGTTTTAAAAGTGAGAACCAGTGCCTCTTTTTTTTTCTTTCTAGAAGATTGGAACTTTACGGACATCTTTAGAGATTTTCTTTCCATCAAAAGATTTCAAACATCAGTTGTAATAAATGGAAGAGTTGTTGGTCATTAGACAATTTTTAGATTTTTTATCTGTCAAAGGACCCTGTCTCCCTAAAAGGTGTTTGCTTCTCTTTCCCATGAGGGGAAATATCCGTATGTATCATGCTCTACCTTTATTTGTGTTGTTTCTTTCAAGGCATATCTTTATTGTTATTGTTATTATTTTAGTATATTTAGTTGTGAAGTTGTGTTGTTTGGTGTTTGGATAGCCAGAGGTTGTTCTAGGTATGGGAATATTGGGAGAGTAGAGTAGAATAAGTCAATAAAACTTTAGATGAAAGTTATTACACAAACATAAGATCCATGTAATAATAGTACCTTAAATTTCTATTTTATAGTTTTTGAGTCTTTTCACATGGGTCTTATTGTTTATAAGAACTCTTTGTAAGGTAGGTGGTATTATACCAAATTATAATATTTTGTGCCAGACCCAAGTGTGTTACTGGGTGAACTGAGATTAGCTCAAGCTTATTATTGTCCAGCACTTGTTAGTGTGCTGTTGGTACATTTTAATAATTGTTTTTTTTTAACTTATGGAGCTTAATAAGGAATTTTATAAATGTGATCCATATTCTAAAGAAGCATTATGACATTTGGTGAGGAAAATTTTATTAATACCATTATCCAAATGTGATTACAGCCACATTCTGCCTTTATCTTCTCATTCTTCTCTCCTTTTCCTTGTCTCTGAAAGCATGCTTCAATTAATGTGTCATCATACCCCAGTTAATTGTGACAGAATTAATAGCTTTATAGCTACTCTTTTCAAAGTAAAAACAAATAAGTTTTTGTATGGGAATTTTAAAGTTGAGAAGTTCACTTGAGGTTATTTTGAAATCTAGTTTTCTCTTACAAAGTTATGTCATTAGGTCATACATTTTGAATACTAAAATAATGGAACCATGTACATTTGGACAAATTTATACAGAACAATGGGAAAAGATTGTTTTGTAAGTTGAATTCGTCTTTTAAGATAAGAAAGTAACCAGTTGTCTACATCAGACCTTTTAGGTTTTTCATTTTCTTTTCTTGAATTGAATATATTGGAATTATAAGATCACAGTTTTATTCTTCTGATTAGTACAGCTTCATGTGTTTATATAATTGTGAGAGCCACGGTTAAAATGGATTTTGTTTTTTTAAAAGAATCTAGCAAATTAAAAAAGAAATAGTAGAAAATGTATAAAACCCAGTTCTGTGTCTTAATTATAGTTTCTTCTTTAGTAGTTAAAGACTTTGTTAGCATTCAGTGCAAATAGTTGATAATTTACTGATTTAAGCTCATCCAAGAACAGTGAATGTACATGATAAAATTGCTGTCGAGAACATCATCATTATTAGTTGGAATGATGTGGCTATTTGTTACAGATAATAGGTATTAAATGGATCTCAGATATAAGTGAATGTGACAATTTTGTATTAAATAAATAAGCTGTGCTGTTGATTGCTGTATTGTCTAGGACATAAATCACATTCTCAGGAAAAAAATACCATTTAAGAAAGAATATTACTGGATTTCAACCATAAATCATCTTCTAAACTTATTGACCATGCTAACATTTGCTACCTAAAATGGTTTTGTTCGGTTTTCATTTTATTTTCTTTAAAAAAAATGTGGCTCAACAGCAGTTGGAATATTTTGAATTTAGGTGGATTTTAGGACACAAATCTAGAATCTTAGAGCAAGAGTTTAACCTGGCATCCATTAACCTAGCATCTTGGTTTTTTTGCTTATTTGCTTGTTTTTTTGGTGAGACTTGATGTTAGGGGGCAGTTTTGTGCTACTTTACTTATTTGTTTTATTTTCCTCTTCCCTCTTGCCCTGCTTTCCCCCCTAGTTGAGAGTGGGGAAAAAAAAAACCACACCACCACACCTGTTATAAACATACATATCAAGCAAAACCAATTTCCTCATATAACTTGTTCACCTGCTTCTATTTGTTTCGTTCTACTTCCTTTCTTCTTAGTCTTCCCAGGTTTCTCTGAAACCATTTCATTCATCAGTTCTTAGCTAAAATATCTTTTTTTTTCTTTTTCTTTCTTTCTTTTTTTTTTTTTTTGGAGGGCAATTGGGATTAAGTAACTTGCCCAAGGTCCCACGGCTAGGTTTTTATTTGTGTGTGTGTTAAGTGTCTGAGGTCGGATCTGAACTCAGGTCCTTCTGACTCCAAGGCCGAAGCTCTACTCACTGCGCCACCTAGCCGCCCTTTAACTAAAATATCTTAAGCCATTCCCCAGTGTTATGGACATCTCAGATTGCTAGCTCAAAAACTAAATATTTTTTTACATCCTTAAGGGTTTTTTTTGCTTAGTACTAACTTCTTCCTTAATCTATCCTCCCTCTAATATCCTCTTTCTCTTATCTCTTCCCCCGATTTCCCTGATGCATGAAAATATGTTTATGCACAATTCAGTGTGTGTGTGTGTCTGTGTTTCCTACTTTGTCTAGTTCAGGTGACAATGAAGTTCAGATGTTAGACATTTCTCCTCCCCCCTTCATTTTTTTTTTAATAGATGTCTGCTTACCCACCCTGATGATAATTTCTCCTAACCTCCATCCCCTCTTTTTCTATTCATCTGTTAACTTCATCAAAATGTAATAGAACCACTACTAGACCTTGTATCTCAGACTCCTTGTATGATCCTTGATAAGAATGAAATTCAAAGGGGACTTATGTGTGTCATCTCACCTTGTAAGTAACACAGTTTATCCTTGTTTGGTACTTAATGATTGTTCTTTCATGGTTGCCTTTTTATGTTTTTAACTCTTGTGTTTGAAATTCAGAGTTCCTATGCAGCTCTTGTCTTTTCATCAGAAAAACTTGGAGGCCCTTTATTTAAAGATCCATTTTTCTTTTTTGCCTCGGTAGGATTATCTTCAATTTTTGCTGGGGAAATTAGTCTTGGTTTTAAGTCTATAGCCTTTGTCTTCTAGACTATTGTATTCCAAGCTCTCCACTTCTTCATAGTGGCGGCAGCTAAATCATATGTGGTCCTGACTGTGATTCCTCAGCACTTGACTTTTTTCTTTCTGGCTGCTTTGACTTGGGAGCTCTGGGTTTTGGCAGTAATGTTGGCCTGGGAATTTATATTTTGAGATTTCTTTCAGGATGTGACTGGTAGGCTCTTTCTGTTTCTACTTTTCTGTTTTCTAGTTCTTTTGTCTTCCTCGTATCTAATTATTTCTAGGTTAAGGTTGTATGTATATTTTTTCACATTCTAATGGCACATGCAAATATATGTACACGGGTAAAGACAGATAATGTCAGCAGGGAAAGAGCACTAACAAAGTAGGTTGACCATTGAAGACTTTGCATCTGAGCTGAGCTGAGCTTTCAAAAAAAATACCTTTTTTTTT
Organism: Gymnobelideus leadbeateri; assembly: GCA_011680675.1. NCBI lineage: Eukaryota > Metazoa > Chordata > Mammalia > Diprotodontia > Petauridae > Gymnobelideus > Gymnobelideus leadbeateri. The sequence continues at coordinate 504,027 of WOXC01007639.1, forward strand.
TTTTAGCAGAAAAAGGGTTGCATATGAAACCATAAATTTTTATTATATTCAACTTGTTTTTTTAATCTTTTAAAATTTTAGACTTAAATACTAACACTTAAATACACAATAAGAAAAGAAAAAAGATATTATCAACTTAAATACGAAAATAAGAAAAGAACAAAAAAGTTACATGCAGAGCAGAAGAAGATTCAAAATATAGCCATAAATCTCCATTTCAAGAAAGACTCTGTAATATAAGTTTTCTTTTGTTCTCTGCTGTGTACTAAAAAAGTATAAAATGAACAAAATAGTAATAATACTGCTTTGCTGATCAGTCTATCTCCTCCTCAACTTCTGTTCTCTTCTCCAGTCAAAACAGAAACAAATACGATTCTCCCTTGTAACAAGTAAGTATAATCAATCAAAATAAATTCACACAGTGTCCATGTCTGAAAATTTGTGTGTTTTTTGTACACCTCTAGTCAATCACCAGGTTGGTGGCTCAGTAGATAGAGTGCCAGGCCTGGATCGAGGAAGAGGGAGACTAGTCTGAGTTCAAATTTGGCCTCAGATACTTCCTAGGAATGTGATGCTGGGCAAGTCACTTGACCCTCTTTGCCTCAGTTTCCTCATCTATAAATGAGCTGGAGAAGGAATTGATGAACCATTCTAGTATCTTTGCCAAGAAAACCCCAGATAGAGTTGTAGAAAGTGGGACAAGACTAAAAATAACTGAACAACAACAATAGCAAGTCATTCACCCCTGCCAAGAAGTGGGAATTGTGATTCATCATCAGTCTTCTAGGTTCATGGTCACTGAATTGAATATACTTTTTAAATCTTATACATTGTTTAAATTATATTCTCAGGTTTCTCTGAATTTGTCCCTATTTCTTTTTCTTACAATGCAATGATTGATATTCTGCTAAATTCCAGTACCGTAATTCATTCACCACTCCAGAACTGATGTGCACCCACTTTGCTTCCAGTTCTTTTTTTTAAATAGTATTTTATTTTTTTCCACTTACATATAAAGAAAGTTTTCAACATTCACTTGCATAAGATTTTGAGTTCCAAAGACTTTTTTCTCCCTCTCTTCCCCCCTCCCTAAGACAACAAGCAATCTGATATAGGTTATATATGTACAATCATATTAAAAATATTTCCACATTAGACCTGTTGTAAAAGAAGAATCAGAACAAATGGGAAAAATCAAGAGAAAGAAAAACAAATAAAAAGGTAAAAAGAGTATGCTTCAATCTACATTCAGACTCCATAGTTCTTTCTCTGGATGTGAATAGTATTTTCCATCGTGAGCATTTTGGAATTGTCTTAAATCATTGTATTGCTGAGAAGAGCCAACTCTTTATCAAAGTTAATCATCACACAATGTTGCTGTAATTGTGTGTACAATGTTCTGGTTCTGTTCACTTCACTCAGCATCAGTTCATGTAAGTTCAGTTTTTCTGAAACCTTCCTGTTCATCATTTCTTATAGCAGGGCTTCTTAAACTTTGTACACTTGTGACCTCTTCAGCATATCTTAAACTATTGTTTTAAAGAATTTGTTTTTATTTAATTTAAAGAATTGTTTTAAGACACACTGTTTTATAACATGTTAGTATCCTATTACATTCATATGCCACAACTTGTTCAGCCATTCCCCAATTGATGGGCATCCTCTCAATTTCCAATCGTTTGCCACCACAAAAAAGAGCTGCTATAAATAATTTTGTACACGTGGGTCCTTTTCCCTTTTTTTATGTTCTGTGTGGGATATAGTCCTAGTACTCTTAGTGCTAGATCAAAGGGTATACGCAGTTTTATAGCTCTTAGGTCATGGTTCCAATTTGCTTTCCAGAATGGCTGTAACAATTCACAATTCCACCATTAGTGTTCCAGTTTTCCCATTTTCTCCAATCGTTTTTCTTTTTTGTCACATTAGCCAATCCGATAGGTGTGAAATGGTACCTCAGAATTGTTCTAATTTGCATTTCTGTAATCAGTAGTGATTTAGAGCTTTTTTTTTTCCTTGCTTGTTTTGGAGGGGAGAGGGCAGGGCAATTGGGTTTAAGTGACTTGCTCAAGGTCACAGGACTAGTAAGTGTTAAGTGTATGAGTCTGGATTTGAAATGAGGTCCTCCTCACTCCAGGTCTGGTGCTCTATTCGCTGCACCACCTAGCCATCCCAGAGCACTTTTTTATATGACTATAGCTAGCTTTATTTCTTCATCTAGAAACTTGCTGTTCATATCCTTTGAGCACTTATCTATTGGGGAACAACTTGTGTCCTTATAAATTTGACTCCGTTTTCTATATATTTTAGAAATGAGGCCTTTATTAGAAATATTGGCAATAAAAGTTGTTTCTCAGCTTTCTGCTTTCCTTTTAGTCTTGGTTACATTGGCTTTGTGCAAGAGCTTTTTAGTTTAATGTAATCAGAGCTATCCACTTTGCATTTTATAATGTTTTCTGTCTCTTGGTCATAAATTCTTTCCTTCTCCATAGATCTGATAGGTAATCTATTCCTTGCTCTCCTAATTTGCTTATGGTATGTTTAAATTGTGTATCCACTTTGACCTTGTCTTGGTATATGGTTTAAGATGTTGGTCCATGCCTAGTTTGTATCATACTATTTTTCAGTTTTTTTCCAGCTACTTTTATCAGATAGTGAATTTTTATCCCCCAAAACTAGAGTTTTCAGATTTATCAAACAGTAGGTTACTATAGTCATTGATTACTGTGTCTGGTGTACCTAATCTATTCTGCTGATCCACCACTCTTTCTTAGCCAGTACCAAATGGTTTGATGATGGCTGCTTTATAATATAGTTTTAGATCTGATAAGACTACTTTCCTTTGTATTTTTTCATTAATTCCCTTGATATTCTTGACCTTTTGTTCTTCCAGATAAATTTTACTATAATTTTTTTCTAGCTCTCTAATTTTTGGGGTAATTTGATTAGTATGGTACTGAATAAATAAATTGATAGAAAATGCTATCCACATCCAGAGAAAGAACTATGGAGTCTGGATGCAGATAAAAGTGTACTATTTTTACTTTTTTTTTTTTTTTTTGCTTTTTCATGGTTTTGCTCCTTTGTTTCTAATTCTTCTTTACAACATGACTAATATGGAAATATGTTTAACATGATTGTAAAAAAAAAGTAAATTAATTTAGGTAGAAATGTCATTTTTATTATATTAGCTCAGTCTACCCCTAAGGAATCAATATTTTTCTAATTATTTAGATCTGACTTAATTTGTGTGAAAAGTGTTTTGTAATTGTGTTCATATAGTTCCTAGATTTGTTTTGTCAGGTAGACTCCCAGATGTTTTATTTACAGTTATTTAAATGGAATTTCTTTTTCTATCTTTTGCTGCTGGGCTTTGTTGGTAGTATATAGAAATGCTGATGATTTGTGTCAGTTTATTTTATATCTTGCAGCTTTGCTCATGTTGTTAATTATTTCACATAGTTTTTAGTTGATTCTCTAGGATTCTATAAGTTTACCCTTGTACCATCTGCAAAGAGGGATAGTTTTGTTTCCTCATTGCTTATTCTAATTCCTTTAATTTCTTTTTCTTCTCTTATTGCTAAAGCTGATGTTTCTAGTACAATATTATCTAGTATAATATTAAATAATAGAGGTGATAATGGGCATCCTTGCTTCACCCCTGATCTTATTGGGAAAGCTTCTAGCTTATCCCCATTACTTATAATGCTTGCTGATGGTTTTAGATAGATGCTAGTTTTCATTTTAAGGAAAACTCCATTTATTTCCACGCTTCCATACCTAAGTCATCTAGTTAACTCATTCACCTCTAGGTCTTTTCTTCACATAGACTGTGCTTTTAGTTGTGTCTCTGTCCTTGAGCAGCTAATTTTTTGAACTTAGTATAGGACTCTACTTTATCTCTAATGTTTTCTTGTTTGGGTTAGTTCATTGTTCTAGGCAACTGAGATATTTTTTTTTATCCCAATTCTATTATTGAATTAATTGCCCTTCCCAGATTTCCTGTAAATAGATTCAGTAGGAATTTGCTGTTCCTGCTACCCCCTTTCCGCAGTCTCCCACTTTTTTGGTCAAGTCATTATTAAAAATATATGTACCATTGTAGGACCAAGGACAAAACTCTTTGGCTATATATGTCCTTCTAGCTTTTCACTGACCTTTATGAATCAACTCAACTTTACTGTCATTCTTCTAACAACTTCATCTTGGCCCCAAGGATATCAATAGAAACTTTACAATTGACCCTATTTGTAAAGGAGGCAGGAAGACCTATGTATTTGCATTCAAGTTCTGACAAAAGTTGCCTGTGTGACAACAGTGCTGTTAGCCAACTTTTCAGGATACCAATCTGTATTGTTGTTCTAGGACCTCTTCTGTTTTCCAGAATCATAGTGCTCTGATTCCTTTTAACATATAAGTAGAAACAAGTAAAATACATAACATTAGCACATCTGAAAATGTATGCTTCATTTGTTATCCATAATCCATCACTTTTCTTCTAAAAGCTGCAAGGCATGTTTCAGCACATTTCTTTAGAAGGTCATAACTGGCCATTTCATTCATTAGGGGTCTAAAGATTTCAGTATTGTTATATCTTCAGTTTTTTAAATTTTAAGTTCCAGATTCTCTCTCCACACCCTTTCACCCACTCATTGAGAAGACAAGAGAAAACCCAATGCAAATAGGAAACAAATTTCCACATTAACCATGGACACTCCCTCTAATATTCTCCCCCTCCCCCCCCAAAAAAAAGACAAGGAAAAAATATACTTCGGTTTGTCTTCTGAATCCAGGAGTTCTCTGTCTGGAGATGGGGTAGTATTTTTCATCATGAGGCCTTTGGAATTGTGGTATGTCATTGTGTTTGATCAAATTTACTTATTTATTATCTTAACAATATTGCTGTTACTTTGTGAATTATGGTTATATATTAATTTCACTCATATAAGTCTTCCCAGGTTTTTTGAAATCACCACCGTCATCATTTCTTAAGGCATGGTATAACTTTTTCATTCATTCCAGAAAGTTAAAAAAAAAAGTATGTCTCAATATGCATTTCAACTCTATCATTTCTTTCTGTGTTAGCATTTTTCATAATGATTCCTTCTGAATTGTCTTGAATCGTATTTTTGAGAATAGCTAAGTCATTCACAGTTGATCATTGTACAAAGTAACAGCAATTTTGTACAGTGTTCTTTAGTTCTGCTCACTTTATTTTGCAGGTAAGTCTTCCCAGGTTTTTCTGAAAGTATCCATCCGCCTTATCATTTCTTATAGTACAGTTGTATTTAATTTTGGTCATATACTACACCTTGATGAGCATCCACTTTGTTTCCAGTTTTTTGTCACCACAGAAACTTTTTGTCCTTTTCCTCTTTCCTTCATGTCTTTAGAATGTATAACTAATAATGGTTTGTTGGGTTAAAAGAGTATGCAGTTTTATAGCTTTTGGGCATAGTTCCAAACCAAGCTCTAGAGAATGATTGGACTAGTTCATAGCTCCACCAACCAAGTGCATTAATGTTCCTGTTTTCCCACTTCCCTTCCAGCATTTGTCATTTTCCTTTTCTGTCATCTTAGCAATGCTGTTTTTTTAAAGAGGGATTTTCACATTAAAAAAATGTTGATGGAGTTTTTCTTCTATTTCGTTGAAAAAGAAAAGATAAAAACAGAACTCTGCTGACAAATACGACTACTTGTGTCCAAAATTCTATACTGTCTTAGCACTTTATTGTAGTTGTTTCTTTTAAATTATAGTAGTCTCTAAATTGTTTTGCCCTGCTTATTTGACTGTCAGTTCATAAGAAAGTTCTTTACCTAAATTCATCACATTTCTGAAATTATAGATTAGAGACACGTCTTACATGGCAGTCTGTTTTTATATATCAATTGAAAATGGTTTTTACATCTTTAAATACAATAAAACTTAATTTTAAAATGCAAAAACCTTTCTTAGGCTCCTGAGCAATACAAAAATAGCTCAGTGGTCTTCTGGATCTGTCCTGGGCCAGAGTTTGCTGACTCCTAGACTAGGCAAAATAGTTCATTAGAAGGCACAAAAGTCAACATGGTACAGGAGTCAGGAGGAAAAGCTTTGTTGTAAATATCCTTTATTAAAGTCTTAATTTGATAGACAGACTTTATTTAAAAATACTAATAAGAGGTTAGAAACCTTAAAAGATAATTTCAGACGACAAACTGCCATATTGAGAATATTATATGTTCCAGATCATTAATAGTAAGAGAAATACAAATTAGAACAGCTTTCATATAATGTACTGCAAATAGTAGAGATGATTTGAAAAAATGAAAACAGGCAACATTAAAGTGGCTATAGGTTAATAAGAAATTAATGCACTGTTAGTGGAGCTAAGAACTAGTCCAGCCATTGTGGAGAACTATTTGGAATTACACACATCTTTCTTTATTAACAAACATTTACTAGGGCCTACTTCATGTGAGGTGGAAGGCAGGTAATATGAGAGCTGGCCTTGTAGTCAGGATGACCTACATTCAGTGATAATAATTATAACATTTATATAGCATTTCAGTATGTGCTAGGCATTGGGTTATGTGCTTTACCAATATTATCTCATTTGGTCTTCTTAATAACCCTGTGCACACATACTATTATTATACTTACCAGTTGAGGAAACTGAGCATACTGGGTAAGAGACCCAGGGTCTCACAGCTGAGGTCTTCCTGATTCCAGGTCCATACCTTGTGCTTCTATCTAGTGTTTCTACTGCTTACTGGCTGTGTGACCCAGGGCAAGTTGCTTAAACTGTTAGTGCCCCCAGGAAACTCTAAATAAGATTATTAAGTTTCTGGGAAAAGTGCCAGTCTGCATTGGTAGAGGAAACTCAAACCTCCCTAAACTGATAAAATCAAAGTACAGATCCTTTGCCTCAACTCCCTCCATGCCACTCCCCCTATTCCCAATAACTAACCTAAATAACAAGGTACTGTGCTGGGTGTGGGGGATATAAAGACAAACATTAAAAAGCCTTTGCTTTTGGGGGATTTATCTTTCTTCTACCTTGGAAAATGAATACATGTGCAGATAAGTAAATATAAACTATTTAGACATTTCCGGAGAGTGGGTTGCAGGAGGGGTATAGTTCAGGAAAGGCCTACTGAAGTTCCAGCTAGCCCTGAAGGAGCTTGAGATTCTAAGAGATGGAAAGTGATCCCTGAGAGCGTTCCATTCATGAAGGGACAGGTTTTGGTTGTGGTATATAGGGAATTACAAGCAGGCCAGATTGACTTTGAGCATCAAGTGGGCAAATTGGAGAATAATATGAAATCTGGCAATAGAAGTTAGATACAGATTGAGAAGGACTTCAAAATGCCAATATGAATTTGTATTTTATCCTAGAAGCAAAAGGGAGTCACCAAAACATCATAAATAGGGAAAGTAAAGAAGCATCTGTTCTAGGAATATCAATTTGCCAGCTATATTGAGGAGATAAAAGACTAAATTTGGGGAATGAGAAGTGGTAAAAGCCCGATTGGCTATGAGGACATACGAGAGTTAGAATTTGCAGATGAATGCAGTTGTGTACTGGAGAAGTTTGTTGGAAAATAGAATGGGTTTGTTTTTTGGTTTTGTTTGGGAGTGTAGGGAGATAGATAATGTCTTTGTTCTGGACATAAGTGTTTGGGATGTGTGTGGGACATCTATGTGAAGATGTCTAGCAGTCAGTTGGTGGAGCAGGATTTAGAGGCAGAATCATCAAGAGTTGACTTATTGGGGGGTGGAGCCAAGATGGCAGAGTAGAAACAGCACTTCCACTGTGCTCCAGCCCACACCACTTCAAAATCATGTAAAAGGGGACTCTGAACAACCTCTGGAGCTCTAGCACCCACAGAACGACACAGAGAAGCTAACCTCCCACTGAGGACAGCCCAGCATCGAATGGCCAGCGCAGCACTCTGGGAGCCGAGCCCAGGACCTCATGAGCCACGGTTTTAGCCCCAGGGCAGCCGGCTGGAAGGACCCCAGAACACTAGCTGCTGTGGCTTTTCCAGAATTATCAACACATATATGCCTAGGACAAAGTGAGAGGTTGGTGCCCTACGGACTTTGGAACCAGTATTTGGGAGCGTGTCAGCTTTTTTCCCTGGGGGCAAGAAGCTGCTGAGCAGCCGGGGCACAGCCACCATTTTGCAGCTTCAGCTCCTGGCCTGTGAACTGTAGGGGGATCCATCAATCAGTCTGGGGGATAATCGCTCTTGCTTTTAACCTTCTTGGATCTGAATTGCAGTCTGTGGTGGAGGTCTTGGGGTGTGTGACCAGCCTGCCAGAGTGTGTGGGGGCTTCAGAGATGGCACCCAACTAATACCTCCGGAAGTTGAGAAGACCCCAATGTTTGGGATGGAAGCTCCCCTCTCTAGTGGCAGAGTCCTACTGTGGCAACAAGCCCCAAAGTCAAGTAATTAAGTGGCAACATGTCTAGGCAAAGGAAACAAAATAAAGAGAAAAAATCAACATTAGACTCCTATTTGGGGGGCAAAGAGGATCGAAGCATGGAAGGAGGAGGACTGGGAGGTCAGAACTTCTGCACCAAAAGCCCCAAATGAAAATATGAGTGGGTTACAGGCCATAGAGGACCTTAAGAAGGATTTTAAAAACCAAATAAGAGAAGCGGAGGAAAAATTGGGAAGAGAAATGAGAAGGATGCAGGAAAAGTATGAAATGAGAGTCAACAGCCTGACTGAGGAAAATAACACCTTAAAAAATAGACTAACTCAAGTGGCAAAAGAGGCTCAAAAGCTCACTGAGGAGATTTATTCCTTCAGAATTAGACTGGAGCAAAAGGAAGTTAGAGACTTTGTGAGAAGTCAAGATGCTGTTAAACAGATCCAAACAATTGAAGGAATAGAAGGCAATGTGAAATATCTCATGGGAAAAACCACTGACCTGGAAAATAGATCCAGGAGAGATAATTTTAAAAATTATTGGACTACCCAAAAGCCATGATCAAAGAAAACCTAGAAATCACCCTTCAAGAAATTCTCAAGGAAAATTGCCCTGATGTTTTAGACCCAGAGGGCGAAATAGAAATTGAAAGAATCTAGAGATCACCTCCTGAAAAAGATCCCAAAAAGAAAACTCCTAGGAATATTATAGCCAGGTTCCAGAATTACCAGATCAAGGAGAAAATACTGCAAGCAGCCAGGAAAAAGCAATTTCAGTATTGTGGAAACACAATCAGAATAGCACAGGATCTGGCAGCTTCTATACTGAGAGACTGAAGGGCATGGAATATGATATTCCAGAGGTCAAAGAAGCTGGGATTAAAACCAAGAATAACCTACCCAGCAAAACTGAGTATCTTGTTTCAGGGGAAAATATGGTCATTCAGTGGAATAGAAGACTTTCAAGCATTCTTGAGGAAAAAACCGGAGTTGAATAGAAAATTTGACATTTAGACACAAGAAGCAGGAGATGCTTGAGAAGGTAAACAGGGAAAAGAAATTAAAAGGAACTTATCAAAGTTGAACTATTTACATTCCTACATGGAAAAACAATAGCAGTAACTGATGAAACCTTTCTCAGTATGAAAATAGTTAAAGAAGGGTATATGGGCATATGAATACATATATGAATGTGTATATATATGTTTACAGGTATACATGGATAGAAGGCACAGGTTGACTTTGTTGGGAAGGGATGATATTTAAGGGGTGAAGTTAAGAGGTGAGAGAGGAATGTGGCAAGAGTAGATGGGGAGAGATGGGTGGGGTGTAAACTATCTCATGTAGAAGAGGGGAGGGGAAGAACAAGAAGGCAAAAAGGAAAAAACATTTTCTCATTGAATTTGGCTCAGGGAGAGAATGACATACATACTAAATGGGATATCTCCCTCTGCAGGAGAGTAGGGGGAGGGGAATGGGAGGGGGGGATGATGGAGGGGAGGTTGGAGGCACCCATTTTTGAAGAGGGACAGGATCAAAGTAGGGAATGGACCAGGTGACGGGTGGGATGGGTAGGAGGGAAAGAGAGCCAGTCTTTTACAATATATCTACTATGGTAATGTTTTGCATAGCTAGACATGTACAACATATACTGAATTGCTTATCTTCCCAGCGGGAGTGGGTGACAAGGGATGAAGGGAATGAATCTAGAATTCGAAGTTTTAAAATTAAATCTTTCAAATATACATAAATACTATTATTAATCCTATTTTGCATGTAATCGGGAGATAAGATGTTCAGGCATTGGTGCATAGAGAGTCACCTTGCCCTAATGGAAAAGTTGAAGGGGGTATGGGAGAAGATATGGGAGAGCGCAGTTTGGATGAGGGGATATCCCGTGGGACTGCTATTCTGGAGTGGAGGGTAGGGGAAAAATGGGGAAAAAATTGTAACTCAAAATCTGGTGGAAATGAATGATGTAAACCAGAAGTTAAAGCATTTGGGGGGAAAAAAGAAGAGTTGACTTACTGATTGTATAACTAAGATTAGGGAGAGTTCAAGATGATTTTGAGGTTGTAAATGTGGGTGTAGAGGATGGTATTGGTATAGACATAAATGGGAAAACTAGGTAGAGGCCTGAGTTTAGTGGAAAGCTAATGACTTTCATTTTGTGTGTGACTTCTTTATGGCTCTCTGTAATATCTGGTTACAGTTTTTATCTAGACAGGGATTTAGACTCAGGTTTTCTATCTTCAAGTCTAGCATTTTATCCAGTGAACCACCTAAATGTCCCTTTGTATTAATGTTTTTGGTTACTGTCATATTTCTTGATATGGGGGGGGGGCTTGCCCCTTTTTTTTTTATTTTTGGCAATTGGGGTTAAGTGACTTGCCTAAGGTCACATGGCTAATCTTTGTGTTAAGTGTCTGAGGCTGGATTTGAACTCGGGTCCTCCTGACTCCAGGGCTGGTGCTCTATTCACTGCACCACCTAGCCACCCCCACTTGATTGATATATTGATTAAACCCTTTTCTCTGAACCCTGTGAAATCTACTTTTCCTAAAACCTGAGGAGCATTTCAGATTTTGCTCAGCTTTCCTCTCCTTCATTATATCACAATTCTATTATGATAGGGTCCTTCTTTTCCATCTTTGTCATCTTTGAAACCATTACCCTCTTGTTTGTAGGTATCAGGTCCAGAATGGAAATTCCTTCATTGTTCAAACATCTTTTGAGGGATGAAAATTGTCATTAAGTCATGGCAGGAAATTATTGGCTTCACTTATTTTGGGTGAAGAGAACTCTGGCAGATGTTCAGATAACTGAAGTCTCCCATTGATACTATGTTGTGCCTCTCTCTGCTAGAGTTGTGATTATTTCTCAAACTTTTTTTAATCACTTCCCATTTATCTTATCTTTATTGTTTGTAGTCTTTTGTCTGTTCCCTTGAAAATATTGTTTCTGTTTTCTAGTGCCATGAGTCTAAACTCAGTTGCTCTCTGCTACCTTGTTTTCTTTTGGGGTTATTCTATTTTCTCACATGAATATATTATCTTAATGTACATTGCTACTCAGTTCCAGTTTTACCTTTCTCATTCTGGTTATGTTGCTTTTGAAAATCATACCCTTCTTGAGCCATATACTATTCATGAGTCTTAATGCTACCAAGCCACAGTGACTTAACCTTTTTCTCACTTTTATATTTAGAATCTGTCTAATTCTGTCTTCTGTATATACACATAAGACTGAAGTACAAGTCAGTCTTTGAGAAGATTTTAGTTTTTCAAATATGCATACCTACCAAAATAGTTTCTCTGGAAGACAGACTTTACCTTTTACTATAAAAACTGAAATAATTTGTCTATCCATATCAGTAGCGACAATGCAATATTTATAGCACCTGAGTAGTGCTGAATTGCAAATATACTTGTGTAGTGCTGAATTGCAAAATATAACAGACTCTCCAAATAGAAGACAGAAGCAAAAATATTTATTCAAACACCAGAAAACCAAATTCCAAAGCCAGTAAGCTGAATCCGTCATAGTAGCAAAGAAGGTAATAATCCAGAATAGTACAGAGATCCACAGCATCCTTTAGCTTTCACACAAACCAACACAAGCCTACCTGTCACGTCAGGTGGCACACACCAACTTTTAATCACAAGCCTAACTTGTCTCCCTCCAATGCATCCTCTCCTCCCAACTATGTCAAACTTCTCTTAATTCCCAGCTTCCTGTGGGCTTTGTTTCACCCTTCAGCAAATTCTTCGCACCACAGGCTCCATGTGATTACATTCAGCCTATTGGGGGCACAGTATATTTTCAAAATGGGGAAGGTCTTCAAATTCCCTTAGGAATTAAGGGGCAGGGAAGATCTTCAAATTACCATTACCATTATAATATCTCAAAATCTTACCATTTGTTGCCAGACCTCAAGGTGTAGAATAAGCTTTGACTATATTTCTTCTAGGCTATTATTGGAAGTTAATTTTCATTACTGCAATCACAGATTGGAAAAGAAAGATGTTATTCTATGGGCGCCCCCCCCCTCCACTTTTTTTTTTTAAAGCAATTGGGGTTAAGTAGCTTGCTCAAGGTTACATGGCCAGTCATTATTTATGTGTGGGTGCTCATTTTCTGAGGCCAGATTCAATCTCGGGTCATCCCAACTCCGAGGCCGGCGCTCTTACTCACTGCGCCACCTAGCTGCCCCTTCCCCCCTCCACTTTTGCAATGATTTCATCATTCAGAATAGATTAGTCTAAAGGTAGAAAGGTTTGTTTACATCTTTTATGTTGGGTTTTTTTTAAACTACATTTTACTAAGTGTTGTCGAATATAAAACATGTCTAAGTTTTTCTTATAGGAAGCATAGTTAGGGAGTGAATTTAGTGAATATAGGTACTTAAAAGAATTTCAGTTTGCTGGTTTGACATGATAGATTTTTTGGAGTGATTCACTTTCAGTTCTTAAATTTAATCTACTTGATTTTATCAAGGTATTCATTATAAAGTGTTAGCTTTGGCTTGGGGGAGATAGAAAAGTATGATACAGTCCTTGCTGTCGAGGATATTATTTCCTCTAATAGGGGAGATCTAATAAAATATTTAGCCAAATTAGAGCCTTAAGTGTACAAACAAGGCCCTTCTGGAATTTAGAGGAATGAAACTTTGCTTCCTTCTGGTACCTTCCTGCTTCTTTGGGCAGGGATGGGTAAAACGGCTAAGAAAGGTGTCAGGGAGGGAGGATTACCAGTCAGGGTAGTAGTTCCCTTAAGAATGGATGGGGTAGGGGCGGCTAGGTGGCACAGTGAGTAGAACGTTGGCCCTGGAGTCAGAAGGACCTGAGTTCGGATCTGGCCTCAGACATTTAACGCACACACAAATAAAAACCTAGCTGTGTGGCCTTGGGCAAGTTACTTAACCCCAATTGCCCTCTTAAAAAAAAAAAAGAATGGGTAGGGTATCTGAATGCAGAGATTTGGGACGTTTGACCATCCAGGCCTAGGAAAAATGCAACGGCACAGAAGTGTATAAATATGGGATTTAATATCACCTAAAACAAATTTCTTGACCTTTCTGACCCTGTTTCCCCACCTGTGTTGAACTAAAATGACCTTGAAGGTCTCTTCTAGCTCTAAATCTGTTATTGTATCTGTGACTAAAATAATTCTGCTTGGTTGGTGCACAGAGTATTTTGAAGTCATATTTTGGAACACCAGGACTGCAGGATTAAGGAATTTTACCTTTGTTCTCATGGTCAATCCTTCATTTTCCTGGAAATTTAATTTTTAGCAAATACTCTTATGAGGAAATTAACATAAAATAATTTGAAACAGTTTCTTTTAAGCACTTAGGTTCTTATTGTGTTTACATTGATTTGAATTCATTGTTATTGAAAAATAGTATAATTGAAAAGCCACTTTTATCCTCTTTACAATGTGGATGTTATTATGAATTAACATATATGTAAGGGAATGTTATATGTATGTTAATTGTGGTTGTAGCGTGAAACGCTGAAAAATGTTTTTAGTTGGGTTTTCTTGTTGATATTGGTGGTTTTGTACCCCTGTAATAATAATCAGACATGATAAAAATGTTTGTAAAGGTATATTAAGAGTTCATTCTAAAACTTACAACATAGATCCAGAGATTATGTGGGCCTTTTATGTCTTGATTAAACTGCTTTGTTAACTTTTTATGCCTTGATTAAACTGCTTTGTTAACTTTTTATGCTTTGTTTGTATGAAATGATATTTAATACCACTATTCTTGTAGTGTCTCAAATTCACAATTTTATAATTATCCTCACTTCCTCACTCTTCTCCCCTTCACTGGCTCCTCACCGATCATCATCCCCTCTTTCCCATCTCTATCAGTTGTTATACCTTGCCATTTCTGCCTTACCAACACTATCTTTCACATCCAGCTTCTTTCCACTCATACAATTGCTGCCTTAGTTTTAGGCCCTCATCACTTCTCACCCACATTGTTACAATATCCTAATTGGTATCTTTTTTTCAATTTTCTCACTATTCCAGTCTGTTGGACACACTACTACCAAAGTAATTTTCCTTAAGCATAGATCTTCTCATGCGACTCCTGTACCCAACAAACTTTTAATAACTTTCTGTTGACTTTGGAATGAAATACAAACTTTTAGGTTTTAAAACCCTAAACAACTTTTCCCTAACTCTTGACAGGGATCCTGCCAAACTGGACATCACCCATGACACTCCATAATTCCCTTTGTATGTTATAAATACTTAACAAATACTTGTTTGTTGATTAATTATCCTATAGATAAGAAACCACTGGAAGTGAGACAACATTGTCAGACTTGGATGTTAGAGAAGGACACTACAGAGCAGTGGAGTTCAAACCGAAAACTAGAGATGAAAAGTTAGAGCTGAGCAGGCTAGAAAGTCCAAGTCCTGCCCTTTATAAAGGAAAGCTTTGAGAGGAATTTAGTGCTTAACACTCCAGCCCTCCAATCAGAGGAGAGATGTTAATCATAAAAGTTGGAATAAAAGCATCAGCAAGGGTTCAGTTTAGGTTAGAAGACATGAATTTATGCTCTACACAATGGCTTCCTCTTGCTGTATTTAGGAAGTTGGTAATCCCCAGAACTGGGGGTTGTTTAGCAAGATAGGACCAGCAGAAAGACAAGGAGGCAAAGGATTTGAGACTTGAAGACAGTGTTTTGTTCAAGAGATTAGCACCAACAATGTGTAGAGACAAAAACTTTTTTTTTTTAAATAGTATATGTAGAAGATGAGGTTTTAGATGGGCCTTAAGGAAGCCCCAGAGATCTAGAGATGGGGAAGGAGGCACATTCCTGCCATGGGGAACTATCAGGGAAAATGTACTCAATAGGGGTGTGGATCTAGGAACAGCTTAGATGGGATGACGGAAGTGTAAGGCAGGTTACCAGGAAAATAAATTTCAAAGTTCAGAATCTTGACTAACATAAATGACAACGAAAAACAATTTTGGACTTCTTGGTTGTTGCTTACATTGATGATCCCCACTGATCCATGTGATCTCAAACCAATCACCTACCCTCTCATGCAAAAACCAGCATTTCCTTCTAGCTCAAAAGTTTTTAATCTTAATATTGTAGATTCCTATATTAGGGATTGT
Organism: Gymnobelideus leadbeateri; assembly: GCA_011680675.1. Lineage (NCBI taxonomy): Eukaryota > Metazoa > Chordata > Mammalia > Diprotodontia > Petauridae > Gymnobelideus > Gymnobelideus leadbeateri. The sequence goes on from WOXC01007639.1 coordinate 519,586, forward strand.
CAGTTCACAGCATGTGAGAAAAATCATGTATGTTTTTTAAGTGGTATACTGGCTGTATCAATCATAGACAGTGGGCTTTAAACTAACCATATGGTGGATAGAGCTTTGGACTTGGAGGCTGTAGTTACTCCTGTATGGTTTCAAGTCTTATTCTAGATCCTAGTGTCCTTGTGCTTACACTAAGTCACTTAATGTCTCAGAGTAACAGATTTCTTCTGAAAAATGGTATGTTCTTCAGTAACTACTTCGCAGAGTTGTTAGGAAGGTATTTTAAGAATGCTTTATAAATAGGAATAGTTGTTGGATTTATATGAAGGGAAATTTTTTTTTCCTATTTGTTAACTTAACTCTTTTGTTTGTATCCTCTTAGTTCCTGTCTCCTCTTCCTTTCCCACAGGAATTTAGTAAAGTCTTTGGCTATAGAAAGTTACCAAACTCACCTAGTGCTACTAGTCCTCTTCTTTCCCTGGGCCCTGTGAAAACTTCATTTTTTCTATGTTGTCTGCCCTATCTGTTATCTTATGTGGGTTTACATTCGGTTGAGGGTGACCAGTGATTTTTTCCCCTCAAAAACATTTTAATTATACTTGTGTAAGTATAATTAAATAAGCTTCAATATATAGTGTAAGTATAATATAAAGTATAAATATAATTAAATAAGCTTTAATAGCTGTATTTTAAAAGGAAATCTTCATTTACCCAATATTTTATTAAGCAACTACTGTGTGCCAGGCATTGGCAAAAAAAGAAGAAAAAAGAAATCTCATCCTAAAAAAGCTTACATGATACTGAGTTGGGATGGGCAGGCTTAGCCAGAACTCATGTGATTCTCTGTAGAATATATCTCTGTAGAATATATATAAATTTGGCCACCAATCATTTTTATGTATAACAGAAGGAAAAATGAATTGTAAACCTGAAGACTTGAATTTCTATGTATGGCTTTGACCTAACAGTCCCAAGTAGTGAGCATATATTCTGAAGAACTCAAAAGATAAAAACAGAGTTCCAGTACATTATCAAAACACTCATACAACACACTTTAGGGTAGCAAAGAAATGAAAACACAAGTTGGTATACATCAACTGAGGACTGGCTGAAAAAACTATGGTATATAAATATAATGTAATACAGTTGTGCAGCAAAAGTTGTGAGCTCTTTGAGAACATGGATTGTTATGTTTTTTTTATTTCTGCTTCAATTCTTTTATCTACTCCATCCCCCACCCTTCAGCCTTCAGCAGCTGCTAATGTGATTTTCCTAAAGTTCAGATCTGACCATGTCAGCCTCTGATTCAATAAATTCCAGTGGTTTCCTATCATCTTAAGGGCGAAATATAAAATCTTCTGGCATTCAAAGCCTTTTATGATTTCCTCTCTTCTTATGCCCCTCTCCCCACCTTTCCAGTCTTCTTATATTTCCCCACATACTCTCATTCTGTGGCATTGGCCTTGGCATTCATTCATTCCTCAAACAAGACAATTCCATCTCCTGGCTCCTTGTATTTTAATTGACAAACCCCCAAGGCAGGAGCCTGCTCTCTAGATCATTTTTGCCTCTTGGTTTCCTTTGTTTCTAGCCCTATCTAAAATCTCACCATCTACAGAAAGCCTTTTAATTCTAGTATCTTCTATTGGTTAGTTCCAGTTCGTCCTGTACATAGCTTGTTTCTTCATAGTTTTTCACATTGTCTCCCCAATTAAACTACAAGCCCTTGGTCTGCCTTTTTGTCTTTTTTTGTATCCTGCCAGTCTTTAGAACAGTGCCTAGAACATAATAGGCTCTTAATACATTTTTATTGACTATATATATATATCCGCATGGCTTTGCATATAAGAGCTAAATAAAAGCTTTATTCAATACCATGTAAATATGTTATCTTAGTCATTTTTTCTTCCTATCCGTGTTTTCTCATTTGTAAAATTAGAATTTATAAGACCCCCTCCTACCTTTAGAAATTCTGTTTTTATGGAGTTTGCTGAAGCAGTTATATTGTACTCCATCCGCAGATAATCCCTCAATAAGTAAATTCTTAGGATGTGCATTTCAAAACTGCATGTGCTTCTCCTAGATTTGTGAGTGTTGTTTTGGCGCCCTCTGTGGGTAGAGAAGGTGAGTTGGCATACTTAAAGGATCTTCTGTACCAATCAATATGTAAATAAATATAAATAAATATTATAAATATATAAATATAAACACACATATATACACACACATATTTACATATACACATATAGTTTATAAACTTGAAAGTGCTATGTAATGTATAAGTGTTGTTATTTAAATATTGTCTTTTCATTTAGGAAAACAGTATGAAAGTAATAAAGGTTCCCACCTTTACATTAGGAAAACCTAGATTTAATTTCTGCCTCAAACACATAATAACTGTGTCACCTTGGATGAGTCTCTCCCTGAGTAATAGCTCAGTTTGCCAATATGGTCAGGAGGATACCCCAGCCCTACCATATCCAGAATGTCTCTTTTAAGGAAAAGCAGAGAATCATAAACGTCAATCCCTGCTCTTTATTTTAGTTTATTTTTTTGCTTTTTGGAGGGCAGTTGGGGTTAAGTAACTTGCCCAAGGTCACACGGCTAGGTTTTTGTTTGTGTGTGCGTTAAGTGTCTGAGGTTGGATCCGAACTCAGGTCCTTCTGACTTCAGGGCCGGCGCCCTACTCACTGTGCCACCTAGCCGCCCCAATTCCTGCTCTTTAAAGAGTTTGAAACTGCATAGGGGGAGGGAGAAGTTAATTACACAAGGCTACAATATAAGCTGCATTATGAGAAACTTTATGATTGTCACATTATTAAATCTATAAAGATCATTGTGGGCTTGAGTGGCCCAGGAGGGCATCCCAGGATCATCAGAGGGATGGAGCTTGACCTGGGCCTTGAAAGATCCAAAGAATTTGCATTGGCATTCTACATGAAGGGAAGCAAAAGGACACATTAGGATAGCATAATTTGTTCAGCACACCAGTTTGGTTGGATATGACAAATGATTAATGTAGGAGAATAGTGAAGCATAAGGTTGGACATAAAGGGGTGAGCTTTTTTCAAGACTTTTCCTAGTCAAGGAATTTGGACTTCATCCTGTAGACTTTGTAGGTACTTTTGAGGTGATCTGAGCTGGAGGGGGAATGAATGACTTAAGCAAATGAACATTTCAGGAAAATGAATAGTGTCCAAGATAGAATAAAGTAGGAATTTTTTATAGCACTCTGCTAGTCATTTCCTTATCATCTAAGTAAAAAAGCTTTTTAATCCAGAAAGGCTCTTATTCTAAAAAAGTATCCAGACAAAGTATACAGATCCAGCTTTAACCTTTTTTTTAACCTTTCTTTCTCTCTCTCTCTCTCTCTCTCTCTCTCTCTCTCTCTCTCTTTTTCTTTCATCTATCTATCTATTTACTTTTTTTGGAGGGGGGAAGGCAGGGCAATTGGGGGTAAGTGATTTGCCCAAGGTCACAAGGCTAGTAAGTGTTAAGTGTCTGAGATTAGATTTGAACTCAGGACCTCCTGACTCTAGAGTCGGTATTCTATTCACTGTACCACCTAGATGCCCCTAAAAAAACATTTTAGTAACTGAGGTTTATAATGATAACCCAGAATTACTAGGGTATTCTGAATTATTTTCTGAATCATAAAGAAAAGATTAAATTGTATTTTACAGCTTTTATGCCCATTGAATTTATTAAAACCCACTTTTTTGAAAATGGGTGATCCATATAAGTGACATAACTCAATGTACCGCTAACTAGAATATCTGTACGTTTAATTCAAGAAATATTTATTCAACTTTTGCAGTTTATAAAGCACTATATTAATTAATGATTCTAGATAAACAAGAATTTAGGCAAATTCATAGTTGTGTTAAATTTTACATTGAAATCAAAGTAAAGCCATCTGAACATAAAGCAAGGGGCTCTGTCCCCTACGATTTTTTTTTCTAATAGAAAAAAAGCCATTAAATTTTGTCTCATTCATATTTTTATTCCTAATGTTTAGCATATATCCTTTCATATAATAGGATCTTGTATTGTGAGTAGATAAGGAGCAACTAGATTATGGAGGACAGTGTGTCTCCAATAGAATTCTTTAAGTGTTTATGAAAGAGAATAATCACATCCCTCAGCCAATTAGATTTGCAGTATTCTAAATTTAGCAGATATTTCTAAAAAGTACTATGTTCAAAACATTACTAGTTGATGGAGATTAAAAAACTTTGCCCCCCTGTCAAATCCAACAAAATTAGATTGTTTTTGTTTGGACCCAAAAGTCATTACTAAGACTATCGGTTAAAAGTTGCAGAGAGATTTTTGCTTGATGTAGGGGAAATTTCCTAAGAGCTGTCTAAAAATGTGATGATTTACCTTGAAAAGGGGGGAGTATGTTCTTCATTTGAAGCTCTTCAGGGACAAGTTGAACTAGATGACCCATTAGGTGAGGTACCTTTGAACTCTGATTCTGTGTGATTTGTTGACAGCTTTTGCTTTTTTTGAGATTTAACATGCATTATGTTCTGTAAGACTTTTTGTATTCATCTTTAGTAACCTGCCCTTTTTCTTTATTGATAAGAATTGTGTATGGAATAGTAGATAGCTGCTCCCTCTCCCCCATGTTATCCTCTCACAAAATAAAAATTGCTAATGCAGCAAGAAAATAGAAAATTTGAGCCTTGTATCTCCATTCTTTTCATTAATTAACCAGAGTTTTGTTTGGAACGAAGCAACCTTTTTATAAATTTCTTTTAACTCTTTAAATGTTCGTCTAAACATTTTTTTAGTACAAAGATATTTTTGATTTTAGTGAAACATACATTATCCTATAGAAAGCCCTTTCCTTTACCAACATTCAAATAATGTTTCTCAAGGTTTAATCTCCCCCAATACCCCTCAATAACTGAAATATTTTTATTTTTAGGATCTAGAATTCCATGGAGTAATGAGATTTTACTTTCAAGATAAAGCTGCTGGAAACTTTGCAACAAAATGCATCCGGGTCTCCAGTACTGCTACAACTCAAGATGTCATAGAAACTCTTGCAGAGAAATTTCGACCTGATATGAGAATGCTGTCATCTCCTAAATATTCACTCTATGAAGTGCATGTCAGTGGAGGTTAGTGTATCTTGATTGGGTTGTGTGTGTTAAATACATATCTTGGAATTAGTTGTCTTTCCTTGTGTTAAATTATATCAGCACCTTGGAAAACAGCCCATGTATCCAGGGTAAATAATGGTGTAGGTAATGTGCTGATTTCATTTTACTTTGCATGCATTTAAACATTTATTAATCACCGTTTGGAACTGAGAGCTAAGAGATCATAAATAAAAATGAGGGATTTCTGACTTTAGGTGCTAAAGATATTATAGGACAGCTAAGACATGTAAACACAAAATTTCTTATACAGAATAGACTAGGGTAGGGGTAGGGAACCTGTGAACTAGAGGCCTGCGAGTTCCTCATTCCTAGGCTATGGCAAATACATAAGGTACAGATATATTCTTAACATTGTAAGGAGAGCGATGTTTCTACCCAGAATAGGGGAACATGGGAAGAAAGAGAAAGAAGCACTAAAAAGCCATGGGTGCTAGGTAAATCTTGAAGGTTGAATAGAATTTCAAAAGCTGGAGATTAGAGGGGTTTGAGATTGAGGACAGCAATTCTAGTGTTGGGCAATAGTGATAACAGGATAGCAAAAATAGATGGCAGGAGTCTTACCTAAAACCAAGAAATGTTAGTTCTTGCCAGCAAAATTTTTAGCATGTCAAATAGTTCAATATCAGAAATAGTTTTATGTATTTGCTTTTCTGCTAACCTTTAAGGTTCATTGAGCCTTTCCATTTGACTCACAGTCAAAACCTTCTATATGTATACCCTTTCCCATTTGGATGTGAGCTCCTTGATATCAGGGACTGACTTGCTTTTCTATTACAGTAGCTGTTAAGTAGCTAACATTTTTTATAATACATTGAAGTTTGCACAATACTTCACATATATCATCCCATTTTATCCTCACAAGAACCCTGGGAAGTGAGTGCTATTCTCATTTTTATATTTGAAAAAAATAAGTCTGATTTACCCCTAGTCACACAAGCTAGTAAGTGTCTTATGTCTGGATTTGAATTTAGGTCTTCCCAATCCAAGTCTAATGGTCCCTTGCTTTACACATAGGGAAGCACTTAATAAGTGTGTATTCATTCATTTAATTTTAATTGCTACAAGCAAAGTGATATATGTATACACTAACCATACTACAAAGACAATGAGCAATGCCTAAAATTAAATAGGAGGAACACAAAATCTTTGAGGAGACTGTAGCAGTTATCTAGTCAAACCTGTATGTTTAAAAGAATCCTCATTAAGCATCCAAGACGATGACCAATCTAGGCTTTGCTTGAACCCCTCTTGCCAGTGGCTAATCCACTAACTCCTGAAAGAGAAGCTTTTCCACCTTTTGGGCAGAGGTCTTTTCTTTCTATCATCAGGTCTAAGTCTGACTCTTCACAACTTCCATCCATTGCTCCAAATCTAATCCTGCTTCCACTTGATAGCCTTTCAGATACTTGAAAGATAATTCTCATGTTCCATCTGTGTGTTCTCCCTGCCTAAATAGCTGCAATTCCTTCAGCTGATTGTATGTGACCTAATATTGAGGACCTTTGCTGACTACTTTTACCTCTTCCTGTGGTTTTTGTCAGCTTCCTAAAAATGTGCTTTCCTGAGCAGACCATAATCGTCTAGATGAGATCTAAGCCTTAATTAGCTTCTTTAGGCTGCTTTCCTATACTGTATTGACTCATATTGAATTTGTATTCCATTAGCCTGCATGTCATGAGAACAGGACTGAAAATCCTGATTAAAGAGATAAGTTGTTCAAAACATAAATAAAGTCTTGTGAGCCTATTTAGTAGTAGTAGTAGCATCCTCATCAGCAGTAGTAACTAACATGAAGTGCTCTAAGGCATTTTACATTTATTATAGTTATTTATCCCTTACAACAATTTTGCAATAGAACTGTCATCCTCATCCTCATCCACATTTTATAGGTGTGGAAATTTAGGCTATAAGGTTTTTGACTTGCCCAGGGTCATACAGTTAGTAAGTATGTGAAGCAGGATTCAAGATCAGATCTTCCCGACTCCTAACTGTTAACATTCTATCCACCATTGCTACCTAGTTGGCTCTAATGGGATCTGCCAACAATACACCCAAAATTTTAAAATTTCATCAATTGACAATAAATTAGGAGTTCTTGGTTATTTCAGATCAGTTAGCTCATTACTGAGTGGTTGTTGCTAATTTCTTCCAGCTCAATATTATAAGAGTTTTATATTCAGACTTTGGTTTTGGACTGTAGGAATTTTCCTTTAACCATCTCTCATATTTTTCAGTTGTATTATCATATTCCCTCCTTTTCTTATTATACCTTTGCATTCAGTTCAGTTTTTTTCCTCCTAAAACCACTAATTTTGGAATATTTCAATAGGATAATATAGTTATTTACCAAATATTTCCCATATTCTTTTGACAAAGTTCTTGAAAGCAATCTGGCTACATATACCTAGGTTACACACATACCCTAGGTTGGGAATCCTGGGAATTGGTTCTTACATATCAAGTCAGAAAGGCTTTCAATTTGGTCACAGTTGAAAGGATCAGCCTTGCTACTAAGAATATAGAACCTTATCAACAGAAGGTTGGCTACCAGTTGCTTTTGGTCAAAGCAGTCCCCTACACGGGACATCAGCAAAATCCTAACAGTATCAAAGTAATGGTCATAAATAAACACTTTTTACTCATATTCACAATTACCATGATAATTCAGGTCTTCCTCATTTATTACTCATAAAACATTTCAGGTTGTCTTTTCCCCTGCCCCATTCTCACTCCTTTGTTCCAGAGGCTTGTTGCCTTAGAACAAAAGTTAATTCCTCAGCTTACTGTAAACTAGTCAGCTTCCTCTCTCAGTGCTCTCCATTTAGATCAGTGTCATTACTAGCTTATCTCAAGATTGAGGGAAAAGAAAAGGACAATTGGGTGACTTGCCCAGGGTCACACAACTAGTATCTGAGGCTGGATTTAAACTTGGGTCCTCCTGATTTCAGGGCCAGTACTCTATACACTGTGCCACCTAGTGGTCCTATAGCCTCTTCTTAAATTGTTCATGACCATCTCTGTGCTTCTGTTCATTTTTGTCTTGAAATCTCTACTTGGGCATATCTGTTTATCGTTTCTTTTAAGACTTGGATCATAGCTCTTTCTCTCTGGGAAGCTTTTTACTCCATGATGATGCCTAATTAACTTTTTGCCTCTTTACATTTGTACTGCAATTCATTATCATGTATATGCTTTCATTTTCTAGTTTATCTTATCTCCCCAACTACTAAGGTTTTTTCCTTTATTTTACATAGCCCTGAGTATAGTTGAATTTAACTATGAAATATCTCAGTTATTTTGTAAGCACTGAAGGTAGTAAGTTTTTGTCTTTTTAACATCAGAATATAAGTATCATTATTATCTGTTCACATTAAATAACCATGATCTTTTAAAAAAATCTTTTCATGTGTTGAAGAAGAAAGAAGATTGGATATAGATGAGAAACCTCTAGTTGTACAGTTAAATTGGAACAAAGATGATCGGGAGGGCAGATTTGTGCTCAAGAATGAAAATGATGCCATGCCTCCTAAGGTAGGAATCCTCAACTTCATATAATAATTGTAAGGTCCAGAGCCAGATCTTATTCAGTTAAGATTTCCCAATGGTATGTTAAGTAAAAACTCATGAAGCAAAATCTTTTTCAACAAAATGGTATTTGATAATTTTCTTTTTTGCATTTAAAATTTATTCCTTCATTTTTTCCTCTATTTATTTTTTTTAAACTTCTAGAAGGCATACCAAAGCAGTAGATTGAGTGCTGGATTTGAAGTAAGAGGACCATGGTTCTCAACTCAAGTAGCAAGCTCTACTTCTTCATATGGCCTGTAGAGCTGGTATTTGTACTCATTTTCTCGTTTTAAAGCCATGCCTTCATCCATGTTAAAACTACTAAAACTGGTTTCTAGGTCTCCCAAACTTAAGTCCATCTGTGTTTCCACTATACCCTGCTACTTCCTTAAAGATAACCAGTGGGCAAACGGGTTGATTTTGTTGATTATAGAGAGATGGGATTAGATTTTTTTTCTTATTATTATTCTGTGGTATAAAGATCTTTTTCACGGCAAAGCAAAACAAACCAACAGGTTAGAGCCATTAAAAACAAATGCCTTGGGTAATACATTCCTATCTGTGAAGATAATCAAGAATGTTCAAAGACCATGTTGGGTTGTTTTTGTTAGGAAATTTTTGTATTCCCTGCCTTTTAAATTGAAATAATGATACCTGTACTTCCTATCAAATACGGTGATCAGAATCTTTATTATTTTGTGTATAAGTGTATGTGATCTATGATAATTTTTAACTTAGATGTTTCCATTCTGAAAATCACTTCATATGTTCCCCCTTTCTCTGTTTACTTTCTCTTGTGGAAATATAGTTCAAAAATATAACTTAAGCAGTTTCTGTTTCCAGAAGTTATTATAGTCAGAATTTTTATAACTTTTTTCCCAGAAGGTTCAGAGTAATGGTCCTGAGAAACAAGAAAAAGAAGGTGTGATCCAGAACTTTAAAAGAACTCTTTCAAAGAAAGAAAAAAAGGAAAAAAAGAAGCGAGAGAAAGAGGCATTGCGGCAGGCATCTGATAAAGATGACAAGCCTTTGCATGGAGATGACGTGTAAGTTCATTGTTGAGGCAGCCTAAATCCTTTCACAAACAAGAAGATTTCCCCCTATATAATCCATGATAATGACCAAATGCAGATGTGATGAAAAGACAAATAAGAATATGGAACAGTAGTAGCTACTTGGGAAACAACTTCTTGTTGATATAAAATTAGAATTATTTTAACCATAGATTCTAAAGTAGAAACACTCCATAACAGCAAAAATTTCTATTGTCAAGGATATTCTCTTCACGTGCCCCTTCATTGGTGTACTATATCATTTTTATTTCATCTTTATGAAATGAGGGAGTGTAACTTCTACTTTCTGTAACAGTCATTCCTCATATATTCTCCGATACCTTTATTCATCCAAGCAGACCAGCATGGCTAGAGGAAAAGTAAAGAGGAAATTATTGGTTGCTGCTCAGTCATAGTCAGAAGCTGACTTTTAGAAACCTAATCTGTCTTTCATACCTGTTTAGAGATTACTAATCCTTTTTCTACATTCTTCTCTGTTTTCTGTTTGGAGTTAGTCTTTTCTAGTAATTATAAGTGAAAACATAGTCATTTAAAAACTATGCTTTAAACTATATTAGCTTTTAAAGGATCGTTATCTCCTCTTGTTGACATAGAAGTCTATTATATTTTTAGGTGCTGTGTAGTAGAGAGCAGATATACTATTCAAATAATAAATAGCAGTATCAAGAAAAATCTTTGTGTAGTCTTGGGATATCTTTAATCTAGTATTTTGCTCTGGAAAACAAAGCAATTCAAACTGTCATTGGTGATATTTTTCTTTTCTGACAAGTGAAAATTCCCGCCTGGCAGCAGAGGTGTATAAAGATATGCCTGAAACCAGTTTTACACGCACAATATCAAACCCTGAAGTAGTCATGAAACGGCGGAGACAGCAGAAACTGGAAAAGAGAATGCAAGAGTTCCGAAGCTCAGATGGCCGGCCTGATTCAGGTAAAGTCATTGAAATGAAGATTCCCACGGAGGGGCTGCATGATAACGGGCAGTGTCAATATTTGTTCATTTTAGGTTAATTATGATTTAAACCTACATCAGGGTTGTAATAGTCATGTGGGGTTTCAGGCACCCCCGGAGCTAGTTTCCCCTGTAACTTAGATTAGTGGGCAAATTGATCACTCAGCTATATGTGTTCAGGGAAGAGGTTTTCTCCTCTCCCCCAAAGCAGAGTTGTGAAAGGGCAGCTGCTGAATGCAAAAAGTTGCATCAGTGCAAACATTCTCTAAGTATTGAAACTGTTGGTTTGGAGAACATTGAGTGCTTGGGGAAGCAGGTAGGTCAGCAAGAGAATGTATCAGGAAAAAGGTTCTGCTCAATACAGAAATTATTCTCAACTGTAGAGGCAAGAAAATGCTAATTGCCTCCATTTTCCCCCAAAGGAGAAATGGACTACCCATATTTCAGGAGGAATATAACAAGATAGTTGTAAAAATAGGGACATTGAGTATAAGAACTCCCCCTAAAATGTGGCATGACAAAATTTATATTACAACATAGTATAATTTTTGATGATTTTTCATTAGGGAACTAAAATAAAAAGAATTTAATCAGATTATGATGTGAATCCTCAAAGCATGTGTCTGGGCAGATCCTACCAATCTATATGACTTCTTTGAGCATTGGTTTGCTAATGGACTCAGTCATTTAAGTGTCAACTTTGCTAAATTCAGAGGTTCATCCCCAGCTGGCCAGAAGATGATAAAATTTTGGGTTGTAACAAAAAAAGTCCTGTCTTCTAGATAGTATGTGTATATTTGCGTGTGAATGAAGGGAATGACATGGTATTGGTGGTAGAAAGAATACTTTAAAAAAATTTTCTCCCTCTCTCCTACCTCCTCCCCCCCCCCCGAAGGCCACAATAAAGTTTAGATATGTTTCTCTATAACTTTTTAGATACATACATAGATATATAGACATATACTTTCCCAAGCCTATTCTACACCTGATCTTTGTCTTTATGTACATGCATATCTCTTGTTTCCTATCTCTTCTGCCTCCTTTACTTCTTCTCACTACCTTGCCCTCCTATGACTTGCCTACCTCTCTCCAAGGATCCCTCCCCATCCTCTCATTCCCATGAATCTAAATACCTTCTATACCCCTATTTTGTCTATTCCCTCACCCTCTAAAGATCCCTCCCATATCCTCTCCCCACCCCCTATGCCCCTACCGTTTTATTTCTTCTGAATTTAGAAGACTTTTATACTCTTCTAAAATATATATATATGTATATATATATGTGTGTATATGTATGTATGTATAATATACTGTTCCCTCTTAAACCCATTCCCGATGGAAGTAGGTTACCAGAACTACCAGCCCTCCTCCCCCATCTAATTCCTATGTATCAGTTCTTCCTCTTGTCCCTCATTTGTATAAGATAATTATTCTTTTAAACTGTTCCTAAATAGTTTTACTTTTTAAATTCCTATCTTACTTAGGTTTACCCCAATCTTTCTTATGAGCCACCCAATTATTGATAAGTATCTTAGACATTCATTTTACATATATAAAGAGTAAACAGTCTTGGGGTGGCTAGATGGCTCAGTGAATAGAGCACCGGCCCTGGAGTCAGAAGGACCCGAGTTCAAATGTGACTTCAGACACTTGACACACTTATACCCAGGTGACTTTGGACATGTCACTTAACCCCAATTGCCCTTCAAAAAGCAAAAAAACCCCAACCAAACAAAAAATAAACAGTCTGTTCTTATGGATCCCTTATAATCAGTCTCTATTAAATGCCCATTTTTTTCCATTCAGGATAATACTTAACTTTGCAGGGTAAGATATTTTTGGCTGGAGCCCCTGTTCTTTTACTCTTTGTGTTGTGTTCCAAGACCTGTGGTCCTTTAATGTTTCTGCTGCTACATCTTGTATAATTCTAATTGTGGCACCATCATATTGAAATTGTTTTAATCCTGATGCTTTTAATATTTTTTCCTTGAGCTGGGGGTTTTGGAATTTGGCTCTGTTATTTCTATAAGTTTTCCTCATAGGATCTCTTGTAAGTGGTGATTAATGAATTTTTTCTCTTTCTACTCCCCCCTACCCACCCCTCGCCTTTGTTCTGATGCTTCAGGACAGCTTTCTTTAATTATTTCTTGTATTACTGTATCAATATTCTTTTTTTGATCATAACTTTCAGTTAGTCCAATTATTTTTATATTTTCTCTTCTTGATCTATTCTCCAAATTTGTTGTTTTTCTTAGAAGATGTTTCACTTTCTCTTCTATTTTTAAATTATTTATATTTTGTTTAATCATTTCTTGATCTCTTAAAGTTTCACTTTGCCCAATTCTAATTTTCAAGGTGCTATTTTCTTCCTTAAGATTCTGGATCTCAGTCTTTTCTAATTGGTTGACTTTCCTTTCATACACTTCTTGTTTTTCTTGGATTATTATTATTTTTTAAGTTTTTCCTCTATCTCTGTCATTTGAGTTTTAAAGTCTTTTTAAAGATCTTCTATGAATTCTTTTTGGGCTGGTGTCCATATTATGTTACTCTTTGGGGGTTTGTTTACTTCAGTATCCTCTTCTGAAGATGAACCCCATTCATCTCTATTCCCATAATAGCTTTCTATGGCTATATTCTTTCTCCTTTGGCTGGGCATTTTTTTGTTGTAATAGCTTAATTTTTGTAATCACCTCTAGCCTGGAATGTGGGAAATGGTGCCTCTTGCCCCAAATCTTCAGTTTTCTCCTCTAACCTGGAATCAACGCCAAACCTCTAACCTCCTTTAAATGCCCACAGCCAGGGGCTTTCTACTCCACTGCTTCTGCATTCATTGGGCATCTGCTGGTTCCTTCTTGACCCTGCTGTTCTTTGCAGCACAGCTGGGTCTGGAGTTCCTTACCAGCAGAGGTTCCCTCAAGCTCAAAGGTCCAACTCCCTCACTACATGGGGGTAAAAGTTCTGGCGGCTGGGGCTGAGGCAGCCTCTCAAACCAACTAACCCCAGGACTTGCCTCTTGTTGTTAAAATGGTAGCCTAGAGGTTTTTACTCTTCACAGGGACCAAACCTCATCTTGGGATTTTTCTTATTTTCTCAAATTGTTTCAGGGGGTCACTCCCCTGTTATGCCCCTGTTCTTATTTATCTCCACTCACACTTTGCTCACTCTAAGGTGCTGTTTTAACTCTTTAGTGGGGGAATATCTTGAGAGCTTGGAATTTTCTGACCTACTTCTCTATCTTCCCAGAATCCTTTCCCAGAAAGAATACTTTTGAAATTACAGAACTAAGCTGATGATAAAAAATTTTATTTGCTGAGAAAATCTTTTAGATAACTGAGGCCTTACCTAAACTAACCTCAGTTCCACCTTCTGCCCTGCTCATAGAATGCACATGCCTTACTCTCCCCTCTCCCTCCAATTCCATAATTCTTAAGAATCCAGTTTATGGGATATATTATATCATTGATGCCAGCCTACTTCATAGAACAACATCTCATGAGCACCATCTAGTGGCAACACTGATGTTTAGAGGGACCACAGTTAGTTATAGAGCCAGGACAGCTCTTAGGTGTCATCCAGTCTAATACTTTTCATTTTTGTAAAAGGAAATTAAAGGCAGGTGATTTTTTTTTCCCCCAGTCACATCATCAGTCAAAGCACAGTAGTCTTCTTTTTCCTAATCCAGGGCACAATCATAGTTTCTTCAAGTCTTAGCTCCATAGGCCTTGCCATCACAAGCATGTGACTTGGAAAAATGTGTTAATTCAAGTGATAAGTGGTAAGCTCCATTTTAAAATCCTTCTGTAGGTATTCTAATTGTTTATTTTATTTTACCTTTGTAATAATGATGTTTCTAATTCTTGGATTCCTTTTCCATATTGATTTGCTTTGCTGTGTTTGACTAGTTAAGTGCTTTTTTCAGGGTTGTCGTTAAAGAGAAAAAAGAGTAGAATAAAAGTATGTGTGTTAGTTAATTACTATTTAAGGCCAAAAGAAGGAAGCCCTAAATAATTCAATGCTTTCTGTCCAATTACCTTGATATGATTAGTTGAAATCAACCTTATAGAAAAAAAAATGTATTGGTTTAGAACCAATCTTGAATCTACAGTGTTGTGCAGTGCACAGGCAACTTAACTTCATTACATGTAAAATATAGAGGGCCATTTATATTTCTTTTCCCTTATGGTGGCTGGGGGATTAATGAATACTGTTTATGTAATGATACATAATCAGATAAAATTGGGAAATTTGAATAGACAAAGAAGAGCAAATATGTTAATATATGGAACTGATGATTATATACCTAAGCCTTGTTTGAGTACCAGATACTAAAAAAAGGGGGGGGGGATGTTAGCTGAAGGTCTGCTTTGAATTGATTTTGATTTATCCTGATAGGAAATGTATATTTTATAAAATTTAAAGGCATGTTTCTGCAGTTCCATAAACTTATCAAGACATTTCAAAACAAGGCAAACTTAAAGCAACTGTCATGATTCTTTAAAGTGAAAATGTGATTAGTTGAGTCTACCACAATATAAACTCATGTTAAATAAAAGAAAAACAAAGTTGTTAAGCATTCAAGATTCTTCCCAGTCATAAAACATTTGTTGATAATAAATGAATAATTCTTTTCATTATGTAAATTATTATTGTTATGCTTAGAATAAAATCGCTCAGAAAATAACATTCAGAAACTTAGCATTGGCTGTTCTGTGGTACCATTAGTAATCTGCTTTGGCAAAAATCATTATAATAGATCTCACTGCAAAGGTTTGCTGATGTTTTTGGGCATATTAGCATTACAGATATTTGTGGACCTTTGAAATAATGGTTTAAGGATTTTTGGTTTATATTACTTAGTCTTAAATTTTTCTTTACAGGTGGAACACTGAGGATTTATGCAGATAGTTTAAAACCAAACATCCCATACAAGACAATCTTGCTGTCAACCACGGATACTGCAGATTTCGCTGTGGTTGAAGCTTTAGAAAAATATGGTCTGGAAAAAGAAAACCCCAAGGATTATTGCGTTGCCCGTGTAAGTAACCACATTGTGTCAGCACTGGTACTAAAAAAATTGCATTTAAGCTGGAAGATTTTTTAAAAGTTGCTTTAAACCATCAGATAACCATTTCTGGATAGTTGGAATTTGGTAGACTAGAAATGTTTATACATAAAGGATTGCTTTCTCTTGTGACTTTTATTATAGGGATTAAAATATCTAGAGATTTCATTTTGCTTATTCAAATGAATTAGTGGCTTTCAAATATCCAAAGTTTGTTGATACATACTCAATTTATCTGAGTGTCATACTTTATCCTTAATTTCTAGTAGTATATCTTAACCCTCTTAATTGAAGGATCTCATCAGAAGTTTGCACAGCATATTAAGTACTAAGTTGTAGAATGATGATATATAACTTTTCCATGCTGAATAATGAACTACCTGTAAAAAATCTCTTAATAATCATCAATCACAGTGATAGCTGACTTCTCCATTTTCCTGGAGAATCACAAGTATGCAAAGCATTTTCCAAACATCAAGTTCTTGGTGTTACTGTCCTAGAATTTGAAGAGAAAAGGCATTGATAAAATAAGAAAACTTGAGTAAAAGTAAAAATAAGAATACAATGTTAGTGGCAGGATTTTTGTTTTTTTGATTGTCTAAATTTTGAAGAATGTGTCTTGTCAATGGAAAGTGAAGTATCTTTTGGGAAGGCTTAAATGGCCTTTAAAAGGCTTAAACCTTTACTTAGCCAGTTAACTGGTTTTTTAAATTTTGCACCAAGGAAGGCCTTTATAATATTACATAGTTATATTAAAGTCATCAAGCCTGTCCCTGAAATGTAAGTTATAAAACCAACATCCCTTAAATCTGTGTTTAACATTTGCTGGTTGTGGTGGTGTTATGGTCTTTTCCAGTTTTCATTTTGTATAGTGGAATTTTTATGTCCATAAAATGTGAGACAATTCAACAAAGTTTTATTAAGTATCTGCTGTGTTCGGGGTGTTCTGCTAATTTGCTAAGATATTAGTCATTTTTACTATGATCCCTTCAGTTAAGTTTGAAATTTGTTGCATATACTTAAAATTGGCATTTCAGTAGGTTTATTTGGTTTTGAAATAGTTCTTTAATTATGCTAAATTACCTAATATATACAACTAAAATTAAACTTTCACAAGATCATCTATGAAGATTTATTTACTTTACATCTACTACTAGTTCCTGTGGGTCTAAAACCCAAGCAGTCTATAAAATAATGATCTTTTCACATGATGGAGAAGTGATTAAATTGGCACTAATCTTTTGGGGCAAAGACTATTAGGTTGGAGAAATATCATTTACTAATGTTGTAGATAACTTGTAAAATATCTTTACAAAAGGTAATATTTGTTAAGGAGGTGATCCTGGGAACACTTGAGAAGAGAAAAAAGGAATGTGGGCTGTGGGTTTTAAATTTGTGAAGGATCTCCATGTGCTAAGGGAGAAGGTTGGTTCCTAAGGGTAGCAAACTAGCTAAAAAACAATGCATGAGTACTTTTTCTTCTTCACCAAAAAACATAGAGGAAGATTATTTTGTAACTTCATTGTTAATCTTTTTAGTAGTAAATGATATTAACAACTAGCATATATGTAGTGCTTTAAAATTTGCGTAGTGCTACAAAAATGAAGACTAGCTGTGTTTTGGAGATCGATGGAAACAACAAGGATATATTCCTAGAAACAGTTGGATTTTATGGGTGATGATATCAAGACACATGATTTAGTAATTGTAAGGGGCAATTGGGTTTCCCCATTGAAACATTTTCGTGGATAACATTTTGTATCTCTTGTTCTAAGTTAATTCTCTTTCCGTATCTTTCTTCCATAGATCTCATTTCTTCTCTAATTTTTTCCCCTACTGATTTCTTTTTGATTTTTTAAATCATAGTTTAGCAGTTCTTAATACTCTTGGTCATGCTTCCAGGCATTCTGATTAGATTTGTGTCTAAACTGTGTTGTGGTGTCTCTCCCTCCCCACCCCCTTCCGTAGAAACTTGTCTCTGTTCTTGAGATATTCTCTTCTTTTGTGATTATGTCTTGAGTTTGATTCATTTTGCTCATTCTTCCAGGTCATTTGTTGACTTCTTTCTGTATGTTAGGGCTGGCCTTAGCACTTCTGGGGGAAATGTATGGGCTGAGTTTTTTGTCCTTTTGCATCCTTCTCCTGAACTCTGCTAGTTTTAGATCCAGGTTTGGGCCTGAGCAAGACCTATTGCCTTGTCCCTGTTAAATTTGCTTCTTAGCAACTACTATTTAGCCCACACAGAGGTCCTGCATATTTGGAGCAACAGAATCATAGGATACTCTTTGATCGGGTATTCTTATCCTGGTTCTTCCTTTATAGGCATCATTTCTAGGCTGGAGGCTAGAACTGAATCATATTCTTTGATCACTTATTATCTGTTGGGAATAACTTTGGGTTATAAACATAGACCACAGACACAGATATGTTTCATTTCAAACTCTTATGAGAGAGAAATTCCCCTTCTCCCACCACATTCAACCACTTCCCTTATACTAGGGAGCATTAATTTTATATGTGCTGAGATTTTTCAGTTTCATGTAATCAAAGTTCCTATTTTTTCTTTTTAAATTTGCTCTATCCCTTGTTTGTTTAAGAATATATCTTCTACTGATAGCTAAGAATGATGTATATCCACTCTCCCCTCTCCCATGATATGTATTTTAATATAAAGGCCACATATCTATTTAGAACATATTGTGGAATGTGATGTGAAGTATTGGTCAAAGCCTCATCTTCTGCCATATTGCTTTCCAGTTTTCCCAGCAGGTTTTATCAAATAGGGAGTTAAGTAATTTATATTTTCTTGTTTATCCAAGATTAGTTATTGAGTTTCATTATTTCTGTTTTTTCCTTTTTTAGTGTTCCATTGAAATTTCCATGTTGTTTTGATTTGCATATTCCTTATTTTTTTTGTGTTTTAGAGCATTCTTTTCTGTGCTTAATAGTTTGCAATTCTTTTGAAAATTGCATGTTCATATCCTTTATCTACTTACCTATTTGGTGTTATCTATCTAAAACATTTTTTATATATCTTGGATATCAAACTTGTCAGAAATTTGCAAAAATAGTTTCTCTTTTGACTGCCTCTCTTTCTGTCATAGGTGCATTATATAGGTGTATTAATTTGGTCCATGCAAAAAAGTTTCAATTTTTCAAAGAATCAGTTGTCAGTATTATCCTTTGTAATTGCTTGTGGCTGTAATTTACATGTGGCTGAGAAGAATATGAGCTCTTCTCCTTTAAGGTTAAGGTTGTATTATGTATATCTAACCTTTATATAGCAGTCTGTGCTAGGCACTATGCTAAATGCTCTGCAGTTATTTTATCCTTACAGCAACTGTGAGAGGAGGTAGGTGCTATTGTTATACCCCATTTTACAGATGAAGAAACTGAGGCAAAAGTGGTTAAGTGATTCACCCTGGGTCACATAGTATCTGAGTATACATTTGAACTCAGGTCTTCCTAGCCAGGGTAGGAACTTTATCCATTGCATGACCTAACAGTACCCCATGATAGGGCCCTTCCACCACTATATCCTGTCAAGGATGGGGAACCTGTGGCCTTGAGGCTATATGTGACCCTCTAGGTCCTCAAGTGTGACCTGTGACTCAGTTCAAACTGAAGGACTTGTTCTGTAAAGTTTGGATTCAGTTATAGGACCACACTGGAGGACCTAGAGGGCCACATGTCGCCTCAAGGCTGCAGGTTCCATAGCCCACCACTGATTTATACCATCTCTAGTTTACTTTATTTCCTATATTTGCCTGGAAATCTCCTCGTGTCCATGCTTTTCTACCCTGCCAGTTGCCTCCAGGGGTTCCCCATTTGCTCCTCTTTCTCTGATTTTGTAAGCACCAATTCCTTCAAAACTTGTCCCCTGTAAAGTTCTTATCTCTTTTTAGTAATAGGATCATTATTTGGTGGAGCCCCCCTTCCAGCTCCTTTGCACATATTCAATTGTTCAGGGCAGCTAGGTGGCACAATAATAGGGCAACCAGCCCTGGAGTCAGGAGGACCTGAGTTCAAATGTGATCTCAGACACTTAACATTTACTAGACGTGTGACCTTGGGCAAGTCACAACACCAATTGCCCTGCCTTCCCCCCCCCCCCCAAAAAAAAAGCATCTTCAATTTTTCCCTTTGCTCCTCACCCACTAACCTGTAAAGGCTATATTCTTTCTGACATCAGGCCACCTTCCCTTCATTGCTAGACCTTTTTGATGCCATCACATCACTTCTCTTTATCTGTCTACTCTCCCATACTAACAGCCTACTCCCTTGAACTACCTACCTGCTCCCTGCTGCCCCTTTTATGTGTCCTCCCACATTGTGATATAGTCCTACAAAAAGAAGCATTCACCTGGAGGCAGGATGTTACCCACCTTCTCTCCATGATACCTCCTGTCTTTTTTTTTTTTTTTGAAAGGGGGGTAAGGCAGGGCAATTGGGGTTAAATGACTTACCCAAGGTCACACGGCTAGTTTTTTGTGTTAAGTGTCTGAGGCCAGATTTGAACTTAGGTCCTCTTGACTCCAGGGCTGGTGCTCTATTCACTGCGCCACCTAGCCACCCATATGATACCTCATTGTCTGCCTCTTCACTGTTACCTCTATCAGATTTCCATCTTTATCCCTGTCTTTTTGTGTACATTTAGAAAGAAATCTCTGTTGTCACTCTGTTGCTATAACTATTCTTACCTACTGCATTTATTCATTCCTCTCGCATCTCTGTTGTTTGGAGTGTTAGGCAAATAATTTCTTTTGAAACAGACCCTTTTTTTATTATTACCATCCATTTTTCATCTTATATGGTTAAACTCAGATTTGCAGGATGGGTCATCATGGACTGCATGCTGAGCTCCATTGGTCTTTGGAACACATTACTCCAGTCCTTCCTCCTCTTCTATTGGGTCCAGAATAGGCTTGCATTATATCAAATATCCTTTTCTTTGTATTTGAAAGTCTTTCCTAATGGCTTTAGAGGACTTGTTTCTGAATTATTAAATATAACCACTATGTGTCTTTGGAGTTTTCAGCCTTGGTTTTTTTCTGCAGGTAATCTGTGAATGCTTTCACTGGGAATTTCATTTTCTATGTTCAAAAGTCCTGAGGGTTTCCCTCCTATTATTTTCTGCTTTTGTTTCATTTATTCATTTCATTCATTCATTCAGTTAAAGGTGTTTTTGTCCTTTGATGTTCTGGGAGACCTGTGGCCCTTAGGTTAACTCTGCACATCTGATCTTTGAATTCAGTATGTTTTGCTTCTGTAGTGAGCGTATTTTCTTTTTTTTTCCCTAATGCTTTATTAACTTCTGGTTTACATCATTCATTTCCACCAGATTTTAAGTTACATCTTTTCTCCCTGTTTTTCCCCTACCCACCACCCCAAAATAGCTATCCCACTGGATATCCTCTCCTCCAATATGCTCTCCCATATTTTCTTCCATATCCCATTCAACTTTTCCAGTAGGGCATGGTGAATCTCTATGCCCCAGTGCCTGTATACCTTATTTCCCAATTATATGTAAGATAGTATTAATAATTGTGTGTGTGTTTTATATTTATATATATATGCATATATATATATTTAAATATTTGATTTTCAAACTCTGAGTTCCAGATTCATTCCCTTCCTCCCTTGTCACCCACCCTTACTAGGAAGATAAGCAGTTCAGTATAGGTTGTACATGTGTAGCTATGCAAATCATACCATAGTATATATATTGTAAAAGACTGACTATATTTCCTTCCCTCCTATCCTACCTCCCACCTATTCTGTTCTCTACTTTGATCCTGTCCCTTTTCAAAAGTGGGTGCTTCCAACTTCCCTGCCCCCCAGCCTGCCCTCCCTGCTATCATCCTCCCCTCTTATCTCCTTCCCCCCTACTCTCTTGTAGGGTGAGATATCCTATTTAGTGTGTATGTCATTCACTCCCTGAGCCAAATTCAATGTGAATAAGGTTGACCCATTCCCTTTTGCCTTCCTGTTCTTCCCCTCCATTGTAACCATTTTCTTTTGCTTCTTCTATATGAGATAGTTTACCCCATTCTGTCTCTCACCATCTCTTCTCTTATATTCCTCTCTCACCTCTTAATTTCACCTTTTAAATATCATCCCTTCCTATTCAATTGGTACTAAGCCCTCTATCTATGTATACAGGTAAATATTTATACACACACACACATATTCATATGCCCATATACCTTCATATATAGACATACACACACATGCACGCACACACATCTACACACACACACACACACACACACACACACACACACGTATTTCTATTCCGTTCAACTGTTTTCATACTTAGAAAAGTTTCATCAGTTACAATTATCGTTTTTCCATGTAGGAATGTAAATAGTTCCACTTTGATAAGTTCCTTTTGATTTCTTTTCCCTGATTACCTTCTCAGGCATCTCTTGCTTCTTGTGTTTGAATGTTAGATTTTCTATTCAACTCTGTTTTTTTCCTCAAGAATGCTTGAAAATCCTCTATTCCACTGAATGACCATATTTTCCCCTGAAGCATGATACTCAGTTTTGCTGGGTAGGTGATTCTTGGTTTTAATCCCAGCTTCTTTGACCTCTGGAATATCATATTCCATGCCCTTCAGTCCCTCAGTGTAGAAGCAGCCAGATCGTGTGTTATCCTGATTTGTTTCCACAATATTCCAATTGTTTGTTCCTGGCTGCTTCTAATATTCTCTCCTTGATCTGGGAATTCTGGAACCGGGCTATAATATTCCTAGGAGTTTTCCTTTTTTGGGATCTTTTTCAAGAGGTGATTGGTGGATTCTTTCAACCTCTATTTTGCTCTCTGGTTCTAAAACATCAGGGCAGTTTTCCTTGAGAATTTCTTGAAGGATGGTTTCTAGGTTCATTCTTTGATCATGGCTTTCAGGTAGTCCAATAATTTTTAAATTGTCTCTCCTGGATCCATTTTCCGGGTCAGTGGTTTTTCCCATGAGATATTTCACATTGCCTTCTATTCTTACATTTGTTTGGATCTGCTTACCAGCATCTTGATTTCTCATAAAGTCACTAGCTTCCATTTGCTCCAGTCTAATTCTGAAGGAATGATTCTCCTCAGTGAGCTTTTGAGATTCTTTTTCCATCTGGCAAATTCGGCTTTTTAAGGCATTCTTCTCATTGCCTTATTGAGCCTCTTTTACCATTTGAGTTAGTCTATTTTTTAAGGTGTTGTTTTGTTCAGTCAGGCTGTTCTTGCATCCTTCTCATTTCTCTTCCCAATTTTTCCTCCACTTCTCTTATCTTCTTAAGGTCCGCTATGGCTTGTAACCAGCTTGTATTTTTCTGTGAAGCTTTTGTTGCAGGAGTTCTGACTTCACTTTCTTCTTCCTGTTCCATGCTTTGATCCTTTTTCTTGCCAAATAGGAGTGTAAAGTTGGGTTGCTCTGTTTATTTTGCTTCCTTTGCCTGCTCATGTTGCCGCTCTGTCACTTGAACCCTGGGCTTTTTGCCACAGTCGCACTCTGCCACCAGACAGGGGAGCTTTATCCCAAATGCTGGGGTTTTCTAGCTGCTGAAGGTATTAGTTGGGTGCCCTCTCTGAAGCCTCCACACGCTCTGGCAAGCTGGCTGCATACCCCAGGACCTCCACCCTATACAGCAATGCAGATCCAAGCAGGTTAAAGCGAGAGTGATTACCCCCTAGACTGGTCTCTTGGTCCCCCTACACTCTGCAGGCCAGGAGCCGAAGCTGCCATGTGGAGGTGGCTGCACAGCCGGGCCTCAGTGGCTTCTCGCCCCAGCGGGGGGTGAGGTACAAAGGCCGACAGCATTCCCAGCTACTGGATCCCAAAGTCCACACTGCACTCACCTCTTACTTTGTTCTTAGCATTTACGTGTTGATAATTCTGGAAACCGCTACAGCTGTTGGTGATCTGGAGTCCCTACAGCTGGTTTCTGGTCAGGCCCAGCCTGGGGCTAAAGCCTCCTGCTTCTGTGGGCTGAGGTTGGCTCCCAGAGCACTGTGCTGGCCAATTCCTGCTGGCCTGCCGGGCTGTCCTCAGCGGCAGGTTAGGTTCTCTGTCATTCTGTGGGTTCTGTAGCTCCACAGTTTGTTCAGAGTTCCCTTTTACGTGAGTTGGGGGAGGTGAAAGCTGGAGCCCCCTGGAGGTCCTGTTTCTACTCCACGTTTTCTTTTACCGTTACTTATTGCTTCTCTTCTTCTAGGTCATCTTTCTCTTCTGTGTATTTGCATACCCAATCTGTTGTTCTCTCTTTATTTTCTGGGGAGGCTTGGCATTGCTGTTTCAGATTTTTCTATTCTTTTTGTTTTTGCTGTGTAGGACACAGATTCCCTTCACAGAATTTTCATTTTCCTTTTAAACCACTCAGTGATAGCATGTTGTTCTTCCATGTTCTCCTCAAATCCACAGGGTACTCTGTCTCTTCAGTTGTTGAGTCATTTTCCTATATCTTGTGGTATTTATTTATAGGCGCCTGAACTTGTTTAACAGATCTGGAGGCCATATATCCTTCTGTTACTTTTTTTTCTTCTTGATTTTTTTGTATGTGTATTTATTTGTGTAAGTTTTCTTCTTCCTGAAATCTTTAGTACTCTGAGTGTTCTCTGTTTCCCCCCCCCCCCCATATTTTTCTCATCACTTACTTCCTTACTCCTTCCACTCTGATTGTGGCTTCCTCCGAGGCTAGATCTCAAAGTGTCTCAGCTTTCTTCCAAGATGGGCTTTTCACAGTTTACTAACCTAGGTCTCTGCTTCAAGTGACTTTTGGATGGTAAGAACTGGCTGCTGCAGTTGAATTCTATTCTCT
Source organism: Gymnobelideus leadbeateri (assembly GCA_011680675.1). Taxonomy (NCBI): domain Eukaryota; kingdom Metazoa; phylum Chordata; class Mammalia; order Diprotodontia; family Petauridae; genus Gymnobelideus; species Gymnobelideus leadbeateri. Next base: position 544,205 of record WOXC01007639.1, read on the forward strand.
TCTGCAGGCTTGGTGGAGTGCTACAGTTTGCCATAGGCATGGTGTCCTGTCCTGGTGACCTACCTCACTCCCTTTGTTCAGAGCTTTGCTGCACTGGTGCTTCCTGGTTGTATCCTCTAGCAGGGTTTTTTCCCCTGAAGGACTGTGGCCAAACAAGGTGTCAGGGCTCTAGAAAACTTCTACAAAGTGTAGCTGAGGTCACCAGGACACTGGAAAGAAGGGAGAGGTAGGAGGGCAGCTAGGTGGCACAGTGAATAGAGCACCAGCCCTGGAGTCAGGAAGGCCTGAGTTCAAATCCAGCCTCAGACACTTAACACTTATTAGCTGTGTGACCTTAGACAAGTCACTTAACCCCAATTGCCTTACCTTCCCCCCTACAAAAAAGCAAAGGAAGGGAGAGGTACCAGGTTATGGGTGTAGATTTTGATGTGAGCTTGTATCATGTCCTTGGGTCTGCTAGTGTAGCTTCTGTGGGGTATTGTAGGAGGTAGGAGAGGGAGAGAAGCTCCGTGAACTCAGGGCTTATTTGGGAGGTGGGGCGGGACAGAGGGTTCTTTTTACCTTCTTTGGATTCTAGGTGGCCTAGATGGTGGAGACAGCTAAAGTTGCTTTATCTTTGTTGCATAATTTCTGTTTTGGAGAGTCTTGATATGTCACAGGGATGGGAAAAAATGTCTAGGTTGCCATCCTGTTGGTTCACATGAACCAGAAAGTCTGTATCCTTTTTAGGATAGTAATTATTTGCATAGAGGTCAACTGTGAAAGTATGAGAAAGAAACAAGCAACTTTTAAAAAATAATACGTATGATTAGGCTTTAAATTACATTTTAACATGGAGTAGTAATACTGATAACCGTTTGACCTGCTTGCTTTTTGAGGCCATTACTGCTTTTCACTTTTTTATACGTGAGGATCAAATAGTGTACTGTTGGCTTAAGTAAAACTCCTGTTTACCAGAAGATAAGCCATGCTGAATATAAGATTCCATTTCTCCTCTGTTGATAACAGGTAATTTTACTGGTAGATCTTCACAGCTGTTTTTTCTCCTAGGTTATGCTTCCCCCTGGAGGCCAACATTCAGATGAAAAAGGTGCTAAAGAAGTGATCTTGGATGATGATGAATGCCCCCTGCAGATCTTCAGGGAATGGCCAAGTGACAAAGGTATTTCTTTTTGCTGTTAGTAGTTTAGTTTATATTGTAAATAGTTAGTCTTTATTCAGGATTGTGAGGCACTGTTTAGAGTGAATTGCTCAGTTGATCAACAGCCATTTATTACATGTGTCAGATACTGTGCTAGGTGTTGAGGATACAAATTCAAAGAATAAAACAGTTTCTAAAAATGTTTATATTCTACTTAAGGAGAGAACAGATAGTCATATAAGTGTATATAAAATATTTATAAATGTAATAAAACATGTTATAATAAATACAAAGTAGTTATATACAAGCAAGGTCCAGAGTGAGGTCACTAGCAGTTGGGGACAACAGTGAAAGCTTAATGTAGGAAAAATGATGCTGGAGCATCATATCTGTAAAAAAAGAGAGAGGTGGATAAGAAGTGAATTCCAGGTTTGGACAACTGACAACACATAGGCATAAAGACAGATAAAGGATTATGTATAAGGAGCCAAGAAAGCCAGTTTGGCTAGATCATAGTTTGTGAATTGTGTCCTGTAAAGTTGGCAAGATAGATGGGGGCCAGGTTGTGCAAGGCCTTAATTTTGAAATAGAAGAATTTATATGATACGTGAATAATTTGAATTTAAGTGGTTTCTGTCATTTGGTACGATGTGGTCATTGGTTTTTGTAATTTGTTTTGAATATATCATGTTAAATGTGATGATGATAATAGCTAGCAAATATAGAACACCTGCAAGTTTACAAAGTGCTTTACATTTTATCTTATTTGATCCTCACAACAACCTTATGGGATTTATTGTTGTTCAGTTGTGCCTGACTTTTCTTGACCCCATTTGGGGTTTTCTTGGCAAAGATACTGGAGTGGTTTACTCGTTTTACATATGAGGAAACTGAGGCAGGCAGGGTTAAGTGACTTGCCCAGGGTTATACAACTAGTAAGTCTTAGGCCAGATTTGAACTCATGAAGATGAGTCTTCTGGACTTCAGGCATGGCATTCTGTCTACTGAGCCACCTAGCTCCCCTAAAAATTGTTATTGTTACTTTGTAAGGAAGGTGCTATTGTTATCCTTATTTAGTAGATGGAAGCAGCAAAATTGAGGGTGAGGGAGTAAGTAGTGACTGTCCCAGGGTCCCATAGCTGATAAGTATCTGGGTTGGATTTGAACTCAAATCTTCTTAACTCCATGTATGGCATTTTTATCTGCTGTACTACTTAGCTTCTATGTAGTGTCTTATAATCTTCCTGGATACCAGGAATTTGAAAGAAGGGTAGTCAACAAAAGGTATCATGTCCATAAAAGAGAATTTGAGAGTTTCATGAATGGCCCTTGAAGCAAATAGTCAGAAAAAACCTTATGTTACAAATAATTTAATACCATACGAAAAATATTCTTTCACAAATCTTCAGTAATTCTAAGTTATTCAGAATTGATGATACTTGGAAAACCAATCAGATTCTGTAATGAAAAGAACTCAATAATGGGAATACAGAGGCTGGGGTTCAAGAACTAGGGTTCTAGTCATGTTCTGCCATCAATTCATTGTATATAACTTGGGGAGTTCATTTAATTTCTCAAAGCCTTCGTTATTTTGCTAGATCTCTTAATTTCCATATACTTGAAATTCTGTAAAATGATTGAGTGATGTTAAAGTATTAAAACTGATAAAAGAATTCAGATGTCTAATTTTTCTTATTTAATGCCTTTCTAGTATATATTATCAACTAAGATTGATAATTTAATTTTCAGTAATTTAATTATTATTAGAACCTTAAAATTGTTTTAAAAGCTCAGGCCATTATTTTTAAAAATGTTTTATCAGTGAATGTGATATATCAAAGTAAAGAGTTATTCAATGTGAAGTCTTTAGAAAGTTATGCTAGAATTTTTGGAAATCAGCCTCCATAGTATATTGTCAAGAGCGATCTGAGACTTACTGAATTTTATACTTTTTTCCCTAGGAATTTTAGTCTTTCAGTTGAAGAGGAGGCCACCTGATTACATCCCAAAGAAACTGAAGAAGCAAATGGATGGAAAACCACCAAAGGGGAAGGAAAGAGCTGATGGGTCGGGCTATGGCTCTTCACTCCCACCTGAAAAACTGCCATATTTGGTAGAATTAAGCCCAGGTAAGTGCTCTGGCTTACACAGATGTGCTTACTGTAACCTTTTTTTCTGTGCACTGACTCAGTCTCTTGACTGTCAAATTAGTTTTTAATGGGCATTATATAAAAACTTGTGCCTGTGAGGTCAAACTGAAGTTTTTACAACAAAATAGTGATGCCTTCTTATTTCTCAGTATTTGTAGGGATTTTGTTGTACTGCATTGAAATAACGTGTGTGTGCCACAGGGAAACAGAAGACTGTTGCTCATAGGACATGAATTAAGTCATTTTTTTAATAGCAAAAATCTTCTTGAAAAGTGAATAAAATAGGTTTATTTTTTCCAGACAGAAGAAAGAAACATACCCTGTCTAATTTTTATTTATATAAGCAATTCCTAAAAACTGTGTAATATGTTGGGTTGAATATTGTTCTGGTGTGTGCTGGAGCCTAGGTGTACTGGATTGTTAAGTGTGTGAGACCATTTTTCACCTCAAAAATGCACAAACACTAAAAATCAGGGGTTTTGATTTATTCTGTTGATTATCTGGAGTGGGGAACTTGGGACCTGTTGCCCTCTAGGTCCTCAATTGAGCCCTTTGACTGAACCCAAACTAAATAGATGAATTTGCAGAAACTTAAGGAAATGGTGCCGAAAATATTTAAAATTCAGATTAAATTGAAAATATGTCCTATGTTCTATCCCCCTCCTTCAGGCAATTTGTTAAATATTTACTGTTTAGTGTTAAATACTGGCTGTTCCTCATTAATAGACGTCTCTTTTTTTTTTTTTATTCCCATTTTATAGATGAGGAAATTGAGGCAAATGAGTTTAAGTGACTTGTCTAGGGTCACATAGCTAAGTAAGCGTCTGAGTCAAGATTTGAACTCCAGCCTTCCTAATTTTAAGTCTTTAGAAGTGACACTTTTTTTTTTTAAAGCAATTGGGGTTAAGTAACTTGCTCAAGGTTACACGGCTAGTCATTATTTAATTGTGGGTGCTCATTTTCTGAGGCCGGATTTGATCTCGGGTCATCCCAACTCCGAGGCCGGCGTTCTTACTCACTGCGCCACCTAGCCGCCCCAATAGACGTTTCTAAAATTATATCTTTGACAAAGTGTAGGAAGGGAAAGCCTTTTAGATATTTACTGAAAAATTAGCTCTTTTGTAGACCTGATTTTATACTAGTGGTATTTTGTTAAATATGTGCTACATATGTGAGCCAGTTTTCATTTATACTATCTATTGATAGTATCTAACGAAAAAGTGTGCCCATATATTGATTGATATATTAGTTTTATGAAATGTACACATTTAGGCTTAAGAAATTATAATTGAACTTTCTTGACTTTGTTTTTTCTTTTTAATGATCTGCTGTCTATTTTCATACTTGTCTAATGTCTGTAACTTTTTTTTTTTTTTTTAATGTCTGTAACTTTACACTTTGAAAAACTAACACTATGCCACCAGGTTGCTACATGGGTTGAGAATTATATTCTCACTGTTTTATATGCCCTATAATGTAAAATATAAATATAGTGTATATATGTATATAAATATAGTTTGGTATTTTGATACATACACACATATATTTCTTCCATATTTGGTTCTACAAGTTTTATTCTAGAAGCACTATCATATCTGGAATCCTGGTTTTAAATCTGACTAGTAATTATAAATTGTTAGTACGAAATTATTTTTTTTATGTGAAAATTAACTCTGAGGTAAGAACTATGTCTCCTGTTCTGGGCTTCATAGATTTATTTCCAGAGCAGTCTGGATTTGACTGATTTGTTATCTAATGGATTCTGTGTTTGATTTGGAAATCTTCTGATGATAGGTTACTATATATCATATACAGGAGTTCAATTGTTTACCAATAACAATTTTAATACATTAGATCCTAACAGCTTCTGTGATAGGATTCACCTGATTGCTCACCTGTCACACTGTTCCTTTGGTACTAACTTCCCCCAAAACCTCATTTCACCTAATTTCAGTTTTTTGGTTTTTTTTTTTCCAAAAAACTTAAAGGGAAGTGCTTACAGCTTACAATATTTGAAACAATGGTGGTGTGAATCTAGGTAATAACTCTTGTACTACCTAGTTTTTTAGTTATTTAAGAAAAGATTAGGTTTAAAAAAATAGGTCTTTGTATTATATGTGTGTATGTATGTTAATTGGTGATGTTTTCTCCTAAATTTTTTCAGTTAGTAACTTTAATGTAGCATGGTTTTATTTAGATTCTTTGGAACCATATCTGAACACTTCTGATTGGAAAATAAGTTAACTCTTAGTCATTTGAGCTGATAAAGTGGAACATAGATATGAATGATTCCCATACATTTTGTTTGTCTTTTGGAAATAGATAAATTTTTGGAAGCAGACTTAATTTATTTCTTTAAAAAAAAAAAACAAACCTTATTGAAACTGTATATGCCTAGAGCCTAAACCTGCTTAAGTACATGTTCATTGTAGGCAGTTTGCTAATCTAAAATTGATTGTGGATGAGGGGATTTAAGTTTAACCAGTTTTAGGGGCATTCTTAACGGTAAGTTTGGAGAATTTAGTTTACTGTTTACTACCACTTTAAATATGATAAAAATTTGGTGCATCTTAGATTTGTACATCAGTCTACTGATAATGCTTCCAGTTCATCAAGTAATAAGATATATGTAACTTCTAATAATAATTTCATATAATATAATACTCTTTGCTAAAATTGACTTGCTCTACTGGTAGAGGTTTATAACTACATAGAATTTAAGTACATATTTAAAGTTTAGCACGATCTTCTTACTAAATCATAACATAAGTGCAGCAAAAAACAAACATCATAATAAAACACCTTTCTTTCTAATTACTATTTTTAGCCAGGTGATTCCATTCCGGCTAAACAATCCAATATGATGCCAACCTCCATATTGAATAAAGCAACTTCCTTTTTAAGAAAGAAGCTCTTGTTGGGCTGTTAACCTTGATGATGCTCCTTTATGTAGTGTCTATGTTATTTCTTTGTTTTCAGTTAAGCATATGGTCAATCCTGGTAGATTTAAGAGCCTGTGACTAGATAGAAAATTTAGATTTTGTTCAAAGGTTTTATTGCATGGATTATTGTGGGGGGGGGAGGCAGATAAAGAATTATTTCTCTTCTAGTTTTGGATCAAAATGTATTTGTTGGACAGCTAGTGAAGAGTTGAAAATTAGTAAGAGAACTTCTTACATGGTAAACTAACTGTTGCTTTTGTGTATTGCTTGGTGACTGACCAGTTGTCTTAGTGTTTGCTTTAATAGCTTGCCTTTTGGTTTCTACAACACTGTTATAAACAGTTCATCCACTGCATTTTTGGAGTACTGTTGTTCTAGTCTTTGCAATTTTGAAAACTGGTGGGGGCAAAATGCACTTTTTCATCCTAAAAAATTGAATTTAAGTGTTGTCTCACTACAGTTTCACCCTTTCCTGTCTTTTCTTTTTCTTCCCCCTTCTGCATGTACTGCATGGTATCTGTCCTGCTGATGCTGCCTTCACCTGGGTCCTGTGCATGTGTTCTTAACCCCAGGCAGAAGGAATCACTTTGCCTACTACAGCTATCACACTTATGAAGGTAATTCAATGTTTAATACTACTTTTATTAACCATATCACTAACCAGTCATCTTGGATAATGTACTGAAGTGGATGTAAAAGAATGTTCTGTGATCATTTTTTGAAGTTAGTTACATGTTCTATAGGTAATTTTAAAAATAACTTTACATCATGGCTTTTTATTGTTATCTGACTAGGACTTGATAGGGATCTGTGTGTTGTTGGCCAGGTATCTTAACCATTCCAGACCAGTTTTCTAATCCATAGAATGGAGGGTTTGGACTTCATGATCTCTAAGGTTCCTTCTCACTCTGAAGTATGTAACAGGGCCTTATTAGTCAAAAAAGGTGACTTTGCTTCCTGGGGATGATTAGTTAACTGAGAAGCAGAGAGGTAGTGGTGCAGTGGATTGAAGGCAGATCTTGTCATAAGCAAAATCTTTTTGAGTTCAGATCCTATTTCTGGGTTTATTAGCTCTATGGCCCTGGGCAAGTTACAAAGTGACTGTCAGGGTAATAATGTCTGTTTTACTTACTTTATAGGGTTGTGTAACTCATGAGATTTACAATTTGCAAAACTTTAATGTCCTGTGTATGTACAAATGTCATTTGTTTGTTGCAATTACAACTTTGGGAGCTATCTTTGGCTGTCTTTTGTTCCAACTCAGTGTTTGCAGGTATAAAAGTTACTCAGCTTTCAAATTTTAATTGACTGCATTGGTTCATGATGGGGTGGAAAGTGCAGAATCTCTCCTGATTTATTTTGTCTCCCATAACAAATTGATCTAATTCTTTCATCACCTTGGCAAAGCTGAAGAAGAAGAATTTCAGAGATGAATTCTGTTTATTTTCTAACATATACTTTCTTGCCTTTAGATATATTACCATTAGATATGTTCCATGTAGCTTTTAAATTATACTGGAATTTTCAGATGTTTTCTTTAGGCAGCCATACATTGTTTCCATGTGAAAGGACAAAATTTTTTCTTTTTTCATAACCACAATTTTTATATCCTTAGGTTCCTGCATAAATCTGAAAGTGTACCCTTTCAAAGAGCTGTGCAAAACAATGCTCTTGTGAAGTCAGCAGATTAACTTTTACTAAGCGCCTGCCATGTGCCATTGTGCTAGGGGCTAAGAAGGCAAAGAAGAGCAGAAGAGTTCTGCTCACAGTCTAGTTGGGAAGAAAACACACAAACACTTATGCAAATAATACATAACAGCATAAATTGGAGGTGATAAACAGAGGCATAAAATTTCAAGAAATTTTCCCAAACATTACTCGTTGCGCATTTTGGTATTTGTGTATCTAATTTTGTACTTGAACAATTTTACCTTTGTGAATAATGGAAGGAAAAGTATTTCTTTTTATTAGTTACTTACAGAAAATAAGGATGTAATAAAGTGACATGCATTCCACTTTTCCTTAAATTGTTCTGTGCCAGAGTTAATATGAGTTGTATGTGAATTTTTCCAGCTAAATCACCCAGAATGTTTTGGAGGATGGATGTAGGACTTCCTGTTGGCCTACATGTTTATATGTTCTCTCACAACACCTTAAGTTGCTTTTTATCTTCTTTTATCCATGTCTATTTATGGAAAATATTTCTCTTTTCTAAACGAATAGCATTCATGTTTGTTGTTTATAAAGGCTAACAGAAAGGGAGTGCTTTTACTATTCTCACACTTGTGTAATGTAGCAGTTTGGAAAAGTAAATGAAAAAACTAGGGGCAGGGAGTCAGTCAGACACAACTAGAAGTCTAAGCTAACAGGAGCCTTCTTCTCTTGCCACCCTTACTAATTCCCCTCATAGTTTCTGTGTAGGAAATAATAATTTAACATGATTTGGTGATCCTGAATCATTCTCTTTATTTTAAAAATGCCTTAGTCTTATTTCATAGTAGATGGGGAAAAAGCCTTTTTATTTTCTAATTAGTACTTGTGATTTCTCTTAGGGGGAAACAGGTTTACAGTTTTGGTTTCCTAAACAATATTTCAAGCCTCTTTTATAAGTTGTCTCTAGTGTAATAGGATAGGAATTTATTTAGAAAAAGAAAAAATTTATCATTAGTTGGATTTTAGAATCTGAGCTATTATAAATGAACAAAAGTACAGCCCTAGAGCACCCTGTGGGTTTCTGTGTTTGAGATAGTAGGAAAAGGAAAGAGAAATGGAAGAAATATTAGTTGTTTCTCTAACTTTATAACTCTTACCCATGAATGGAATTCTTACTCTCTGAATGGAGAGCTTAGAGATAGATTATCCTACCTAGTACAAGACCCATTTCACGGGTGAAGTTAAATGAGTTTCCCAGGGCTCTTTAGGTGGTAGTATTAGAATGTGGACTGGAATCAAGTTACCTAATTCAAATGAAGAGCTTTTCAAGTATGTATGTATGTATGTACATCTATTTAAAAACTCAACCTTTATAGGGAATTTCAAGTGAATAAGCTCTTTTACATGGCCAAGGCAGTTCCATATTTAATCTTCAACTTCAGTTTTAGATAGTAAAAATTCCAGCCATCTCACAGATCTCAGTAGGCATTTTTATACTTTGTCTTCAAATTGTGTGTTTCCCATGTTTTCAACACTCTGCCTACTTTTTCATCTTTATTTTTAATATGTTTAATTTCCTCTATTTGGGTATTTGTGCTTTTGTGATGGTTATTTTTTCCCCTTGCGGTAATTAGGTTTATTTTTCCAACAGACTTTTTGTATTCAGGAGACCAGGAAAGCTGTTAACAGTCTGACAATTAAATCTTGATGACACTTTCAGTACTTCTACTTCTACCTTCTTGTTCTTGTTCTTGTTCTTGTTCTTGTTCTTGTTCTTGTTCTTGTTCTTGTTCTTCTTCCTCTTCTTGTTCTTCTTCTTCTTCTTGTTCTTCTTCTTGCTCTTCTTCTTGCTCTTCTTCTTCTTCCTCCTCCTCCTCCTCCTCCTCAAGGTTACACAGCTAGTTATTTATGTGTGGGTGCTAATTTTCAGAGGTCGGAATTGATCCTAGGTCCTCCTGACTTCAGGGCCGTCGCTCTTAGTCACTGCACCTAGCTTTCAATACTTTTAAATACTTCTTAGGAAAAAATTTTGGAGTCAGAACTTAAGCCAAAGTTTCCATCTTTTTCCACTGCAACATTATGAGATCTTACTGATGAGTGCATCACTACCAGTGATATCATTTTCAACTCATCTTTACCTCCTCATCTTCTGTGACTCATCTATACTATTTTATAAATTGTTTTCAGTGGGTTTTTGTAGTGTGCTAGAAGTTTTCCTATTGGTTTCTTAATATGCTGTGGTTGCCAGTACAGCACTTATCTGTCTGTTCATCCCTCACTGTTAACTACTTTAATGACATGCATCATCACATACATGTTTTAAGCCATCTGTTACTGGGAATATAGGTGGCACAGTGAACAGAGTGCCAAGTCTGAAGTCAGGAAGACTTATCTTCCTGAGTTCAAATCTGGTCTCAGACACTTACTAGCTGTTTGACCCTAGGCAAGTCACATAACCAACCCTGTTTACCTTAGTTTTCTCATCTATAAAATGAGCTGGAGAAGGAAATGGCAAACCACTCCAGTATCTTTGCCAAGAAAACCCTTAATGTGGTCGTAGAGAGTTGGACTGAAAAAGAACTGAACAACAAATTTATACTTTTGTAAGTCTTCCCATACTCTTTGGGTTACTTCTAATTTTGATTCTTTGGAAACTCGTTTTCATGATTTCTAACTATTTTGAATCATTGGAAAAATATTGGTATTATAAATATAGTATTTTATTTTAAGGAGAAATTTGGGGGTTTGAAGGTACTGTCTTTTCTTAATTGCACTCTAGCTTTCTTTTCTTCTTCCTGTTCAATTCTGACTTCAGCTCATTGTCTATCTCCAGTAACTGTCCAAGGCATATGTATAATAAATTTTTTTCACTTAGGCTTCCCTGGTAGATTTTTAATCACAATAATAGTTATTGATCAAACTTTAGAATTTTAGAAACCTTATTTAGAAATACTGTGTACTAGTACTTAACACATTGTGATCTGTAAGTTCATTGTCTATAAGAGAAAATCATTTTTTTTTCATTTTAAACAAACGCTTTATTAACTTCTGTTTTACATCATTCATTTCCGCCAGATTTTGAGTTACAATTATTTTTCCCCCGTTTTTCCCCTACCCACTCTCCCAGAATGGCAGTCCCACAAGATATCACTTCCTCCAATCTGCTCTCTCCCATATCTTCTCCCATACCCCCTTCGACTTTTCCATTAGAGGAAGGTGAATCTCTGTGTTCCAATGCCTGCACATCTTATCTCCCAATTACAAGCAAAAGAGTATTAATAATAGTATTTATATATATTTGAAACATTTAATTTTAAGACCTCAAATTTCAGATCCATTCCCTTCCTCCCTAGTCACCCATTCCCTCCAGGAAGATAAGTAATTCAGTATACGTTGTACATATCTAGCTATGCAAACCATTACCATAGTAGATATATTGTACAAGGCTGCTTATAATTCCCTCCCACTCATCCCACCTCCCACCTGGTCCATTCCCTACTTGACCCTGTCCCTCTTCTATAGTGGGTACTTCCAACCTCCCCTCCCCCCAAGAATGCCCTCCCATCCATCATCCCTCCTCTCATCCCCCTTCCCCCTATTCTGCTGCAGGTTGAGATATCCCATTTAGTATTTAGTATCCCATTTAGTCATTCTCTCCCTGAACCAAATTCAATGAGAATGTGGTTTTGCCTTTTTGCCTTCCTATTCTTCCCCTCCCTTGCAGCCACTTCCCCTTGCTTCTTCCACATGAGATAGTTTATCCTACCCTGTCTCTCCCCTCATAATTTCACCCCTTGAGTATCCTCCCTTCCCAACAAATTCAACCTATGCCCTCTATCCATATATAACTGTAAACATATGTATATACATTCACATATGTATTCATATGACCATACACCCTTCTTCCATTATTTTCATACTGAGAAAGATTTCATCAGACACAGTTACTGTTTTTCCATATAGGAATGTAAATAGTTCAACTTTGATAAGTTCCTTTTAATTTCTTTTCCCTGATTACCTTCTCAGGCATCTCTTGCTTCTTGCATCTGGATGTCAAATTTTCTATTCAACTCTGGTTTTTTCCTCAAGAATGCTTGAAAGTCTTCTATTCCACTGAATGACCATATTTTGCCCTGAAACGAGATACTCAGTTTTGCTGGGTAGGTGACCCTTGGCTTCAATCCCAGCTCTTTTGCCCTCTGGAATATCTTATTCCATGCCCTTCGATCCCTCAGTGTAGAAGCTGCCAGGTCCGGTGCTAATCTGATTGTATTTCCTCAATATTGAAATTGTTTCTTCCTGGCTGCTTGTAGTATTTTCTCCTTGATCTGGGGATTCTGGAACCTGGCTATAATATTCCTGGGAGTTTTCTTTTTGTGATCTTTTTCAGGAGGTGATTGGTGGATTCTTTCAACCTCTATTTTGCCCTCTGGATCTAAAACATCAGGGCAATTTTCCTTGAGAATTTCTTGAAGGGTCATTTCTAGGTTCTTTCTTTGATCATGGCTTTCAGGGTAGTCCAATAATTTTTCAATTGTCTCTCCTGGATCTATTTTCTAGGTCAGTGGTTTTTCCCATGAGATATTTCACATTGCCTTCTACTCTTTCATTTGTTTGGATCTGTTTAACAGCATCTTGATTTCTCATAACGTCACTAGCTTCCATTTGCTCCAGTCTAACTCTGAGGGAATGAATCTCCTCAGTGAACTTTTGAGATTCTTTTTCCATCTGGCAAATTCGAGGCATTCTCCTCATTGGCTTTTTGGGCCTCCTTTGCCATTTGAGTTAGTCTATTTTTTAAGGAGTTGTTTTCCTCAGTCAGACTGTTGACCCTCATTTCATACTTTTCCTGCATCCTTCTCATTTCTCTTTCCAATTTTTCCTCCACTACTCTTATTTGATTTTTAAAGTCCTTATTAAGGTCCTCTATGGCCTGTAACCCGCTCATATTTTCCTTTGTAGCTTTTGGAGCAGGATTTCTGACCTCACAGTCCTCCTTTTTCTATGCTTTGATCCTCTTTGCCCCCAAAGTAGGAGTCTAAGGTTGCATTTTTCTGTTTAATTTGTTTCCTTTGCCTTGGCATGTTGCCACTTAATTACTTGACTTTTGGGCTTGTTGCCACACTATGGCTCTGCTGCCAGACAGGGGAACTTTCATCCCGAACGTGTGGGGGACAACTTCCGTTTCTTGGCAAGCTGGAAACCCACCCACGACCTCCATCCCAGATGACAGTCCAGATCCAGGGAGGTTAAAGCAAGAGGGATTACCTCCCCAAGACTGATCGCTGGATCTCCCCACAGTTTGCAGGCCAGGAGCGGGAGCTGCCTCTGAAAACTATAAAATGGCATGTCTTCTCAGGGGCTTCTAGCTCCCAGGGGAGGAAGCCGACGCGTTCCCCAAATACTGGTCCCAAAGTCCATGGGGCACTAACCTCTCACTTTGTCCTAGGCATGTCTATGTTGATAATTCTGGAATCGCCACAGCTGCTGGTGTTCTGGGGTTCCTCCAGCCGGCTGCTGGCCTGGCCGCCCTGGAGCTAAAACCACGACTCAGGAGGACCTGTGCTCGGCTCCCCGTGCACTGCGCACTGCGCTGCCAGCTCCCAGAGCCCTGCGCTGGTCCTTCCTGCAGGGCTGCTGGGCTGTCCTCAGCGGGAGGTTAGCTTCTCTGTGTCGTTCTGTGGGTGCTGGGGCTCCAGAAGTTGTTCAGAGTCCCCTTTTACATAGTTTGGAGGTGATCTGGGGGGGAGAGTGGCTTGGATGTGCTGTTTCTACTCCGCCATCTTGGCTCCGCCCCGAGGAAATAATTTTTTGCATTTGGACTCTCTGTCTTGAAACATCATCTGTTTCAGTGGCAAATACCTTTTGTATGTATACGTATCTTGGTTTTGTACCTCACTTGATATAAAATAGAATTATTGAAGATAGTTATTCTCATTCTATATCACAGAATTTTTTATGATCTTAAGAAATATACAGAAAAATTTCCTCACTGAAGTTAGTTCTTTAAGGTTATATTTTCCTCTACTAACTCAAATACTTTTTTTAATAATTGGTTCAATAAATAGAATGCAACCTTTTATTCTCTGCACATTTGAGTCACTTTTGTGATTACGGATGTGGAATGAATATGGTTTGCCAAAGCATATGTATTCCCTTCTCATATTTTCACATCTTCATATGTATTTAGGTTTTTCTGTAGAGATAAAGTCAGGTATTGGGTTAAAAGTGATTAATGACCTTTCCATCATCTTTTTTCAGTAGTAGTGCTCTCCACGATACTCTCATCTTTCCTTTTCGATATTTTAACTTTGATCATTCTATACCTTCAGAAATGTCCGCTCCAACCTGAACTCTTTTTATATTAGTCTTGTCTAGCTTCCTGTCTTACTGATTTCGAGCACTATTTCTATTTCACATAGTACTTCAGGGGCCCCAGTAGTTTCCAGGTTTTAAGATATATTTTGACTTACTTGGAGAATATCTCTTCTTCCTTCCTTATGCTTTGTAATAAACACATGTAAGCAGAAATTAGCTTCAGAGTGTTTTTTCATTTGTTTATACTCATCTTTAGCATTGTGAGATAGATGACCAAATGAGTTATAAAATTTGTGTGTATTTGAGAGCATTGTGTGTGTTTGATCATACCTTCAAATCCCTTCCAACTGAAATTCCTTCCAAATTATTCCTTTTTCCTCCCTCCTTTCCTTTATTTTAATGCAATTACATGTAAACTTTTTTTTTTAATTTTGACCTCCGAATTTCTCTCTATCCCCTTTTCTCCCTATTTCTTGAGAAGGCAAGCAATTTAATATAGCTTATGCATGTCAAGTCAGGCAAAACATTTCCATGTTAGTCATGTTGCAAAAGAGAACAAAGTCCAGGAAAAAAATCAAGAAAAATAAAGTTTTAAAACTTTCTTCTGCATCCAGACTCCCTTAGTCCTTTCTCTGGAGGTGGACAGCATTTATTTTTTCATCATAAATCTTCAAAATTGGCTTGCTCAGAATAGCTGTTGTCATTCACAGTTGATCATCATACAACATTGCTGATATTGTGTACAATGTTCTCGGTTCTTTTTGCTTCATGGAGCATCAGTTCATATAAGTCTTCCCAGGTTTTTCTGAAAGCAGGATCCTGCTCATTATTCTCGTGGCACAATAATACTCTGTCACAATCATATGGCACATATTGTTGAGCATTCCCCAGCTGATGATAATCACCTCAGTTTTCAGTTCTTTGCCACCATAAGAGCTGCTGTATATATTTTTGTACAAAAAAGGTCCCTTTCCTTTTTCTTTGATCTCTTTGGGGTATTGCTGGGTCACAGGGTATCCACAGATTTATAGCACTTTGGGCATTGTTCCAAATTCTTTCCAGAATAGTTAAATTAGTTTGGAATTCCACCAGCAGTACATTATTGTGCCACTTTTCCCATATTCCCTCCAGCACTTGTCATTTTCTGTCATATTAGCCAATCTGATAGGTGGGAGGTTACTAGTGCCTCAGACCAACTCTCTTATTACCATTTCCAAGAATAGGCTATAAACCATCCTATTTACCTGCAACTTCCTTATCTTTTGGATTTTGTTTGTGGTGAGAAGGAACTTGTGGGTTGTTGGAAAAGAAACTCACATTTAGAGTTGTAACAGCTAAATTGATTTTGTTTGTAGGTAGTCCCAAAATCTGGTTGATAAAACCTTCTACTCCCATTTCTGCATTATTCATTACATAGGCATAAAGTTTATTTTGTTATGTATTGCTTCTTCTCATGAGTAAAGAATTAAAAACCTAGTGACAAACTTAGTAATATTCATCCTTTCCATACATAGTCAGACCTATCTTCCAACAGCAGACTGAAGCTGTAACTTTCTGTATCATAGAAACTGCTGAAGCTTCTACTCTGTTGGCATAGCCTTCAATAATTCAGGATCAATATAAGACAATGTAAGCATTTGGAGTGGAGCTTTTGTTGACAATTGTCTGATAGTATAAAGTATATATCATCATAAGCTTTGAGATGAAGGTTTTTTGTTCTTTGTTTTTCATTTTCCTGACACACAGATGGTTCTGACTCCAGAGATAAGCCAAAGCTCTACCGTCTTCAATTAAGTGTCACTGAAGTTGGAACAGAAAAATTTGATGACAACTCTATTCAGGTGAGCAAAGTTATTGATTTGAAATTCTGACATAAAAAAAGATTGTTATGGCCTTCCAGTGTTATTTAAATGTTAATCTTCTTGGTTAGTGCTATGTAGAGTAAAATCTAAAATATACTTTCACTACCAATGGCTTAATTCGTACTATACTGATCTATTTATGACGCAAGTTTTCTTTATCCAGCTACATCTTGATTACTGTCTTGTTTTCATTGTTAGTGGAAGTATGATAATATATAATCGAATTAGAATTAGGGAGTTTTGTCTTTATGGTAATCTGTGTAGAAAGAAGCATTAACATATTACGTATCAGGTAAGATTAATGCATATTGAAAATAAGCTTTAGACAAATTTATTTTCTAGAAAATAATAATAAGAGTGAATAAAAATGAATTAAGTTACTTTGGTAATATATTTCTTGTTGAAAATTCAGAAGCATAAATATCCTCAGTATAATATTTCATATAAAGAAAAATAATTACAGTTTATTAACTTTTTAATACATTTTTCATGTGATTTAAATTTCTTTGATTTATATTTAATTTTAGTTGTTTGGTCCAGGAATTCAGCCTCACCATTGTGACCTAACAAATATGGATGGAGTTGTTACAGTTACTCCTAGAAGTATTGATGCAGAAACCTATGTGGAAGGGCAGCGTATCTCAGAGACAACTATGTTACAAAGTGGCATGAAGGTTCAGTTTGGGACATCCCATGTATTTAAATTTGTAGACCCCAGTCAAGATCATATCATTACCAAAAGATCTGTGGATGGAGGTCTAATGGTTAAAGGTCCAAGGCATAAACCTGGGTAAGTACCTTAAACTTTTAGAATTTTAATACTTCTTGTCCATTTCTGTTAATGACAGAAAATTTTTTCAGTAAGGTGCAATTTGTTTGGGCTTAAAAATTGGGTGTGTGTACATGTATTTGTTTATGGTTTTATTCCATCTGATTCATAAGACCCTGCTATTCTTCATTTCATTGCAAAGATGATTCTACTAATTTACCATCAATCATATATACTTTTACTATATTTTTCTAATAGTGGTAATAGATTTCTCCTGTAGATACTTCCATTTTTCTCTGTCTTATCACTTAATTACATTCTTTTACCAGAAAACTGACCACAGCTAGAGGTACAAGCCATGGAACTTAGTTTTTCACTAAGTGAAGCAAGATAATTTATATTAAACCACCCACTCCTACCACCACTTAAAAGAAAAAGCCAAATAGGCTCAACTGAAATGTCTTGTTTTATGCAAATGTAATTTATAGGCATAGTTAAACTGAAAATCACTGTACCTTTGTACATTTAGAGAATTATTAGGAAAATATATAAGTTTTTTGTTGGTTTTTTTTTTTTTTAGTTTTTATCCTAACTTTTTTTTTTAGAAATTTTTTTAGAAATGCATTTTTAGGAGTAAATATTGTAATGTTGATTATTTAAACTTTTTTCCCCCAAATCTTATTTTACCAACAGAAACACACATGGAGAATAGAGAAAAGAAGCAAAGACATATCATAAACTTAAATACTGGAACTTAAATACAAAGTTAGAAAGAAAAAAAAAAGCATGTCATGTGCATAGCAGAGCATTAAGAGGGGATTCAAAATATATAACAATAAATTTTCATTTCAAGAAAGCGTATATGGTAAATAATACTCATGTTGAGAATTGTCCATCTATATAAAAAGTGTTAACTCCATCTTGTGCTTTTTTCTGGACTTGCTCTTGTTTCATTTCTTATATTCTTAGATTATCAAGAAAGACTTTTCTAAAACTTTAGTTTTAGTGTTTTGTGGTAAAGTTATAGTGATTTGTGGTAAAGGTTCTAGCTATATGCTTCCATAACCTTTGTATTGGTTTTTATATAATCAGAATTATCTATTATACATTTTAGAATGCTCTAACTTCTAAATTCTAAATTCTTCTAAGTTCTAAATTCTTCACTTATCCATAAATCTGACAAACTATTCCATGCTCTTTTAATTTGCCTATGGCATCACCCTTTATGTGTAAATCATGTACCCGTTGTGACCTTATCTTGGTACACAGTGTGAGATATTGGTCTATACTTAGGTGTTTTCCAGTTTTCCTAGCAGTTTTTATCATATGATGAGTTTTTGTTCCAAAAGCTTGGATCTTTAGGTTTATCATAATCTAGATTACTGTGGTCATTTACTCTGATGTAATTT
The DNA here is from genome assembly GCA_011680675.1 of Gymnobelideus leadbeateri. NCBI lineage: Eukaryota > Metazoa > Chordata > Mammalia > Diprotodontia > Petauridae > Gymnobelideus > Gymnobelideus leadbeateri. The sequence goes on from WOXC01007639.1 coordinate 562,449, forward strand.
GTATCTAATCTATTCCATTATCCACCACTGTATTTTTTTTTAATTCTAGAATTTATTACTCTATTTTATTTCTTTCTCCTCCCAATATATTCTCTCTCACCTCTAAATTTTGTTTTTAGATACCATCCCTTCATATTCAACACACCCTATGCCTCTATGTATACATATATGCACATATACATACATACAGACACCCACCTATATATATATACATATATATGTATGTGTGTGTATGCACACAGTCTTATTTCCTTCAGCTATCCTCATACTGAGAAAATCTCATGAGTTACAAATATCATCTTTCCATGTAAGAATGTAAACAGTTCAACTTTAATAAGTCCCTTATGATTTCTCTTTCCTGTTTGCCTTTTAATGCTTTTCTTGATTCTTGTATTTAAAAGTCAGATTTTCTGTTCAGCTGCAGGCTTTTCATCAAGAATGTTTTAAAGTCCTCTGTTTCGTTGAATGATCATATTTTCCCCTGAAGTATTATACTGTTTTGCTGGGCAGGTAACTCTTGATTTTAATCCTAGCTCCTTTGATGTCAGGAATATCATCTCCTAAGTCCTTTGATCCCTTAATGTAGAATCTGCTAAATTTTGTACTATCCAGATTGTGTTTCCACAATACTCAAATTGTTTCTTCCTGACTGCTTTGTAATATTTTCTGCTTGACCTAGGAACTCTGGAATTTGACTCTGATATTCCTAGGAGTTTTCTTTTTGGGATCTTTTCCAAGAGGCAATCAGTAAATTCTCTCAATTTCTATTTTACCCTCTGGTTCTAGGATATCAGGGCAGTTCTCCTTGATAATTTCTTGAAAGATGATGTCTAGGGTTTTTTTGATCATGGCTTTCAAGTAGTCCTATAATGTTTTAATTATCTCTCCTGGACTTATTTTCTAGGTCAGTAGTTTTTCCAGTGAGCTATTTCACATTACCTTCTATTTTTTTTATTATTTTGAATGTTTTATAGTATCTTGATTTCTCATAAAGTCATTAGCTTCCATTTGCTCCAGTCTATTTTCTATTTGCTCAAGTAATTTTGAAGGAATTATTTTCTTCAATGAACTTTTGAAGTTCCTTTTCCATCTGGCCAATTCTTCTCCTCAATGGCTTTTTGGACTTCTATTGCCATTTGAGTTAATCTATTTTTTAAGGTATTATTTTCTCCAGTATTTTGGTGGGGGGGTCTCCTTTAGCAAGCTGTTGACTCATTTTTTCATGAACACTCTCTTGTTATCAAATTCCCAAATTTTCCTCTACTTCTTTTACTTGATTTTCAAAAATCCTTCTTGAGTTCCTCCATGGCCTGTGACCAATTCATATTTTTCTTGGAAGCTTTTGATTCAGCAATTTTGACTTTGTTGTCTTCTTCATATTTCATATTTTGATTCTTTGTCCCCCAAAAAAGATTCTGTAATTTGATTTCACTTCCTCTATTTGCTCATCTTGCCAGCCAATCGCTTGACTTTTTAACCCTTTGCCACAGTAGAACTCTGCTTCCAGAGTGGAGAGTGTTGTCAGATTTCTGGCATGTTGTGCAGCTGTTATCACGCCAGTGCTTCTCATGCCAGGACTGCCACCTAAGACTTCGTCCCAGATCAAAGTAGGGCAAAGCTATAGAATCCTTCCTTAGTGCCAGCAAAGAGATTCCTACAATTGCCCTCTGGTCATTGCTTGGTTCCCCCCATGATCTGTGGGCCTAGAACTTTGGAAGCAGCTACCAGGGCAGCAGCTGCAGAGCAGGGGCCAAGGACACTTTATCTCACTCAGTTCCAACAGAGTTCTCTCACTTACCTTTTACTTTTTTTTTTTTTTTTTTTTTTTTTTGGCATTTATGGGTTGAGAAGTGTGGGAACTGTGACAACTGCTAGTGATTTGAACCCCTGAGATCTGTACAGATTAATTAGTCAGTGCTGCTTGTCTGTGCCATGGTCTATGGGGGATTGCGGTCTGCTCCGAGACTGGTGAGATAGACCCTTCTTTTCAGTTTGCCAGGCTGTCCTCAGCTGGAGACTTACTTTACTCTGTTTTTTTGTGGGTTCTGTAGCTCTAAAATTTGTTTAGAGTCATTTTTCACAGGTATTTGAGGTAATTTACTCTGTTATTGTGGCTCCACCCCACCACCACTCTATTTCTTAGTACCAGATTGTTTTTATAATTACTACTTTATAATACAGTTTGAGATGTGGTAGGCTAAAACCACCTTCTTTTGCATTTTCTTTTTTATTGAATTCCCTTGATATCCTTGAGCTTTTGTTCTTCCAGATGGATTTTATTCTAGCTCTGTAAAATAATTTTTGATAGTTTGATTGGCAGGAATACATTTATAAATTGATCAATTTAGGTAGAATTGTAATTTTTATTATTATTGGCTCAGCCTACCCATGAGCAATTAATATTTTACCACTTGTTTAAATCTGACTTTATTTGTATGAAAAGTGTTTTATAGTTGTGTTCATATAGTTCCTGGGTTTGTTTTGGCAGATAGGCTCCCTAGTATTTTATATTGTCTACAGTTATTTTAAATGGAATTTCTCTATCTTTTGTCCTGGACTTTGTTGATAATATATAGAAATGCTGATGATTTATGTGGATTTATTTTGTGTCTTGCAACTTAGCTAAAGTTGTTAATATTTCCAAATAGTGTTTTGTTCATTCTCTAGGATTTTCTAAGTATAACATCATATCATCTGCAAAGAATGATAGTTTTGTTTCCGCATTGCCTATTCTACTTCCTTTAATATCTTTTTCTTATTGTTGTAGCTACCATTTCTAGTACAATATTAAATAATAGAGGTGATAATGAACATCTTTGTTTCATTCCTAATGAAAGATTCCATATTCATTCCCAGATTGAGAAGGCTTCTAGCTTATCCCCATCATAGATAATGATCCCCAATGGTTTTAGATTAAAAGAGATAAAGAAAACTATATAATTAGATCCATTTTTTGCTTTTGCTTTGTCTGAGATCATGATCGATACCTCTAGATTCTTTGCTTCTGCTCCAGTTGCTTATCTTTACTGTATGTGTATCTCTCTGCTTGAGATATGTTTCTTATAAGCAACATAGTGTAGGATTCTGGTTTTTAATACATTCTATTATATACCCCCCTTTTATGGTTAGTTCATCCCATTCACATTTATAATTAGGATAACTAAATGTGTATTTTCCTCCATGTAATTTTTTGGTTTGTTTATCCCCCTCTCACTTTTACCCCTTCCCTCATCTCAAATGTTTTACTTCTGATTACCCATGTTGTTAATTTTTTTTTATCATGATTCTCTTGAATTACTCTCATTTCCCCCCCACAATTTTTCTTCTACGTCTTTAATTTGCTTTTTAAAAATCCTTTTTAAGTTCTTCCAGGAATTCTTTTTGTGCCTGAGACCAAATTACATTTTTCTTTATGACTTCACATATAGCTCAGAACACTATTGTACTCTTCTAAGTTTATGCCTTGAATCCTCCCTATAGTAGCTTTCTATAGTCAGGCTCTTTTCTTTTTTCATTTTGCTTATTTTTGGTGCCCTTTTTTGTAACTTAGCCTTTTATGTGAGAGTTGGTTTCTGGTCCTTTACTTTCCCAAGCTTTTTGTTCTGGGGCTCTTGGTCTTATTGCTGGCTTTCACTGGGCTTCTGTGCTTAGTTTCTTACTTTCTCTGGAAGTTAGGCTTTGCTTCTGCCTTGTACTGGGGAGTGGAGTTTCCTCATTGTCCTCTTCTGGGGGTCAGATTTAGCTGCTGACCTGCTCCAGGGATGAGGCCTTGCTGCTGGGTTGCTGTGCTATTAGAATCTTTCTGGTATCTGACCCTGGAAGAGAGATGCTGGTCTACCCCAGGGGTGGGACCCTGCTGCTGGGTCATTATGGAAACAGGGTCTCTCTGCTGGTATTCCCAGGGTTAGGCTCTTGCTGTTGGCCAGCCCCAGGGTGGAGCTTCACTAGTGGTCATCAGTGGGGTCAAGTTCTTTCTCGTAGTTTGTTTTGGAGGGTGCAGTTGACAGGGTTGTACCTTGCTGTACTGCGGGGACTGCCTACTTCCCTGCAATTCTGAGGAGGTTTTCTAGTTGTTTGGAGGGGAATTTGGGAGAGCTTTAAAGGGTTCCTTCCTCATTCTGCCATCTTGGCACCAGAAGTATCAGTATATATTCTTTTTTTTTTAAACAAATGCTTTATTAACTTCTGTTTTACATCATTCATTTCCACCAGGTTTTGAGTTACAATTTTTCCCCCATTTTTTCCCTACCCACCACCCTAGAATAGCAGTCCCACTAGATATCCCCTCATCCAAACTGCTCTCTCCCATATCTTCTCCCATACCCCCTTCAACTTTGCCATTAGAGGAAGGTGAATCTCTGAGCCCTAATGCCTGAACATCTCATCTCCCAATTACATGCAAAATAGTATTAATAATAGTATTTATATACATTTGAAACATTTACTTTTAAAACTTTGAATTTCAGATCCATTCACTTCCTCCCTTGTCACCCACTCCCTCTGGGAAGATAAGCAACTCAGTATGTGTTGTACATGTACAGCTATGCAAAACATTACCATAGTAGATATATTGTAAAAGACTTTATAATTCCCTCCCACCCATCCCACCCCCCACCTGGTCCATTCCCTACTCTGGTCCTGTCCCTCTTCAAAAGTGGGTACTTCCAACCTCCCCTCCCCCCAGAATGCCCTCCCCTCCATTGTCCCTGCTCTCATCCCCCTTCCCCCTACTCTTCTGAAAGGTAAGATATCCCATTTAGTATGTATCATCCCTTCCCACTGAATTCAACCTGTGCCCTCTATCCATGTATACCTGTAAACATATATACATACATTCACATATGTATTCATGTGACCATATACCCTTCTTCAATTATTTTCATAACGAGAAAGGTTTCATCAGACACAGTTATTTTTTTTCCATGTAGGAATGTAAATAGTTCAACTTTGATAAGTTCCTTTTAATTTCTTCTCCCTGATTACCTTCTCAGGCATCTCTTGCTTCTTGCATCTGGATGTCACATTTTCTATTCAACTCTGGTTTTTTCCTCAAGAATGCTTGAAAGTCTTCTATTCCACTGAATGACCATATTTTCCCCTGAAACGAGATACTCAGTTTTGCTGGGTAGTGACCCTTGGCTTCAATCCCAGATCTTTTGCCCTCTGGAATATCATATTCCATGCCCTTCAATCCCTCGGTGTAGAAGCTGCCAGGTCCTGGGCTATTCTGATTGTGTTTCCACAATATTGGAATTGTTTCTTCCTGGCTGCTTAGAGTATTTTCTCCTTGATCTGGGAGTTCCGGAAGCTGGCTATAATATTCCTGGGAGTTTTCTTTTTGTGATCTTTTTCAGGAGGTGATTGGTGGATTCTTTCAACCTCTGTTTTGCCCTCTGGGTCTAAGACATCAGGGCAATTTTCCTTGAGAATTTCTTGAAGGATGATTTCTAGGTTCTTTCTTTGATCATGACTTTAAGGTAGTCCAATAATTTTTAAATTGTCTCTCCTGGGTCTATTTTTCAGGTCAGTGGTTTTTCTCATGAGATATTTCACCTTGCCTTCTATTCTTTCATTTGTTTGAATCTGTTTAATAGTATCTTGATTTCTCATAAAGTCACTAGCTTCCATTTGCTCCAGTCTAATTCTGAAGGAATGATTCTCCTCAGTGAGCTTTTGAGATTCTTTTTCCATCTGGCAAATTTGGCTTTTTAAGGCATTCTTCTCCTCATTGCCCTTTTGAGCCTCCTTTGCCATTTGAGTTAGTCTATTTTAAGGTGTTATTTTCCTCAGTCAGGCTGTTGACTGTCATTTCATACTTTTCTTGCATCTTTTTCATTTCTCTTCCCAAATTTTCCCCCACTTCTCTTATCTGCTTCTTAAGGTCCTCTATGGCCTGTAGCCAGCTTGTATTTTCATTTGGGGCTTTTGGTGCAAGAGTTCTGACCTCACAGTCCTCCTTTTCTATGCTTTGATCCTCTTTGTCCCCAAAATAGGAATCTAAAGTTGCATTTTTCTGTTTATTTTATTCCCTTTGCCTAGGCATATTGCCACTTAATTACTTGATTTTTGGGGTTGTTGCCACAGTTGGACTCTGCCACTAGACAGAAGAACTTCCGTCTCAAACAGGGGGTCTTCACAACTTCTGGAGGTTGGGTGGCCTCTGTAAAGCCTCCAGCCACTCTGGCAAATTGGATACCCACCCCAGGCCTACCCCCAAGACCACAATACAGATCCAAGCAGGTTAAAGCAAGAGAGATTAAGCCCCAGACTGATTGCTGGATCTCTCTACAGTTTGCAGACCAGGAGCTGGAGCTGCCACTGACGCTGCAAAAAAGTCTCTGTGCCGCGTTTCCTCAGCAGCTTTTCGACCCCAGGGGAGGAAGCCGATGCATTCCCCAAATACTGGTCCCAAAATCCATAGGGCACAAACCTCTCACTTTGTCCTAGGCATATCTGTGCTGATAATTCTGGAATCACCACAGCTGCTGGTGTTCTGGGGACCCTCCAGCCAGCTGCTGGCCCAGCCGCCCTGGGGCTAAAACCGAGGCTTACGCGGGCCTGGGCTCAGCTTGGCTCCCAGAGTGCACAGTGTGCTGTGCTGCCCACTCTCAGAGCGTTGGGCCGCTCCCTGCAGGGCTGCTGGGCTGTCCTCAGCAGGAGGTTAGCTTCTCTGTGTTGTGCTGTGGGTGCTGGGGCTCCAGAAGTTGTTCAGATTCCCCTTTTACATTGTTTTGCTCAGTATATATTCTTAAGGTAAAACATTACTTCATTCTTTCCTGTTACCTCCATTCTTCTTCCTACGTCTTTCCTCCTTTATATTCTGTCTTAATAATATACCTTTTCAGAACCTTATTGCAATTATGAGCTTCATTATGCCAAGTCTCATATCTCTGTGATCAAATTTACCTTGCATTAAAATTTTCTAGGCCATTTTGCTTGTTATTCATATTATGCATTTGATTATTAGCACTGGAGTCCTCTACTTACTAGTTATCACTCTTGTAAACTTAAGAGTTGACCATACTGCTATTCTTTGTACATGTAGGTATTTTCATTGATGTATAGCTTCAGAATACATACTTTTTCACCCCTCCCATATACTTCTTAATTAGATTCACAAGATTCCAACATACATTCCTACTAACTGTTGTTATATGCATATATCTATATCTATCTGCCTGTCTCTCTCTCTCTACACACACACACACACACACACACACACACACGCACGCACGCACTAAGCCATTGTGCTGAAACCCAAATCCCATTTCTGATATCAACTCTTTATTTGTTCCTTTCCCGAGTCTACTTAGGGAAGCCCTTTCTTTGACTGGATGTCAGTGCTGAAAATACATCTGTGCCACTAAAGTCTTCAATTCCTTGCCCAAGATTTTCTAATTTTTAGAAATGCTAGTATAATCTATGACCATGTGAATTGCCAGAAATGTGTAATAAATGGTCTTACTTGACAAGTCTTGAAGAAAATTTCTGTCAACTCTGGGTGTAAACCTTGAAAGGACAGCATGACCTCATTGCTATCAGATTAATTTTTTTTAAAAACCCTTCATCAGGGAGTCACCAAGTACCATTAATAATCTCTTCTTCCTCTGACCTTTACTGATATTCTCTTACCTGATAGCACCTATGGATCCACATTATTATTCCTTTGAGAATAAGCAGCTTCTTCAGACAGTTCATCTCCTTCCTTTTCTTGGAAAGGGCCATATAAATTGTTAATGAGCTTTCTATCCATTAACATTCTACTTAAAACGTAGCAATTAATTTAGGCTAATTTTCCCTTAGAAATTTCCTTCTAAAATAGTATCAGAATAATAGACTTAGAGCTACAAGGGATGTTAGAAATCATCCAGTGAGGGGGTTCTTAACAGCGAGTCTATTAACTTGGTTTTTAAAGATTTTGATAATCCATTATAATTGGTTTCATTGTAATCCCATGTATCTTATTCTGTGAATTTAAGAACATTATTCGGAAAAAAGTGCAAAAGGGGCACAAAAAAGAGACTGTAATCTTTTATAATTGAAAAGTTTAAACAACTTAGAAAAAAATCACACAGGGAGCAAGTAGACTGAGTATTTGAACCCAGGTCCTCTGACTCCTAAATCTGGGGTTCTTTGCATTGCATTTTCTTAAAATTCAATTTTATTTTATTTTAATTAAATTTTAATTTTATTTTTGCTTTTTGGAGGGAGGAGGGCAGGGAAATTGGGGTTAAGTGACTTGCCCAACATCACATGGCTAGTAATTATTAAGTGTCTGAGTCTGGTTTTGAACTCAGGTCCTCCTGACTCCAGGCTCAGTGCTCCATTCACTGTACCACCTAGCCATTTTGCATTGCATTCTGCCTCAGCCTGCTATCTTTTAATTATAACCGATTTGATTTTAGATAAGGATTATCTTTATTTTTGAGGGACTGGCTATTTATGCTAAAGTTGAAAAAAAAATTATCCATTAGTATCATTTGGTTTTCAGTTGGATTTTATTCCTTTGACCAAGGCTGTGGTAGAAAATTTGTTTTCTTTATTTTCAGTTTTTGTCTGTTGGTATCAATATATTACAAATTATATAATACAGTATATTACATATCATATACATATGATCATGCTTATGATAGATACATGTTTATTTTATGAGTAAATTTTATTCACTAACTTCAGGTCAGAAATTTAGATATTTTGAGATAGTCCACAAATAATTTTAGATGCTACCAGTCTGCTGTTAAAAGAAGAGTTTAGCTGATGAGAGGTCTGAGTTTCTGAATCTTCCATCTTCTCTTTAATGCCGTATTTATTTACTCTAAGTGGTGATTACTTAAGTTGGGCTGAGGTCAGGGTAGTGAGTATTGAGCCCATTTGCTTGACCTGTTGTTAAGTAGGCAGTATATTAATTTTCCTGTAATAGTTTTTCTTTGTAATTAAAGGGTTTTCTTAGGATTTAGAGCTGTAAAAGAACCTCAAAAGATTATCTAATCCAATCCCATCATTTTATAGAAAAAGTAGTATCTGAAGAGGTTAAAATGTCTTAAATATGGTTAGAAAAGTAGCAGAGAACAGATCTTTGCTTTTTTTTTTTGGTACCTAAATGTTACTGATAGTTTCCTTTTCCCATTGTTATTGCTCTAATTGCTGTTTATTTGGTGATTTTGCATTCTTTAAAGAAATAGCCTTTTTTCCTTTTATGCACTCTACAAAGTATCCTAATACAATAAAATTAAGATTTACCAGGTTATTTAGCTTCATATAACCTCAGTTCCTTTACCTTTAAAATGGGTGTGGTACTTGTACATCATCAGCATAGTACTATTGTGAAGAAAATACTAAAAGAGTTTTATAGTGCCATTACTGAATTGCTTTTTTAAGTTGTTGTTTTTTTTTTGATGTCCCTTATTTTGTCACAAGGGACAGTTCACAAGAAATAAAAAGTATATAAACTATAGTAGATATTCTTGATCAATGCCAAAATAGGAACAGAAACATAAAAAAAGTGGGTATTCATGTATTAATATCAGTGCTACTTTTGCATTTGGAAAAGCCATTATGCATTGAATTTTTAATTTTTCTCCCCCAGAATTGTCCAGGAAACAACCTTTGATCTGGAAGGAGATATTCATAGTGGAACAGCAATACCCACAAGCAAGGTAACTGAATATCTACTATGTTGTAGTACAGTGATGTATTTTGTCGTAATTAAGCTGTTGAGATAATTAAAACTTTTTGGGTAAGACTTTGTTGTTAGTTTTTTCCTGGACTTATGTTTTTATTGGTGTAGTTAACTCACTTTAGCAATACATATCTGCAAATATTCTACATCATATACTCTTAGAACATTGCCAGAGGCCCCTAGAGGTTAAGTAACCTCAGTAGTCACATGGCCAGTATGTGAATAAGTGCTGCTCTTCTGATTCTGAAATCCCTACCTACTGTATCTCCCATCTCTTTCTACCTATAACTTACTGGTATTTAAAAGCGAAAATCCCAAGGGGTTCTTGCCTGAAATACCAACAGTTCATGGTATCTGTAAGGTTAAAAAAAAATGATCAGTCTTATCTTTCCTCTGTGGGAGGAACCATCTATCAGTTCCTTATTACTCTATTTTGTGACTTAGCACAGGCGTAAGAGAATAAAATTAGTCTGTAGTGATAAACAGATGGCACCTCTTCCATGCCCAGTACTGTACAGAATTGTAAATGCCATTCATTCAGCCAGGAGAGTCACTCTAATACACCTCAGTGATGTTCTCTGAATCTTCTTTGTCTTCTGTTTTACATTTGTAGAAATTAAAAGGTATGATATGTAATTACATATATGGACATATAACTATAATTATCAGCAAAAATTAAGTTGTGTTTTTTCTCTTTGACAGTTATAGATACATGAGAAATTTGTTTTATAATATTTAATTGCAAACAAGTGGAGTTGGTGATAGTTTGCTTTGTTGATAAAATGTTAAAAGCATTTTGAGTTCATGGGAGGCAAGACAACTTTATTTTCCTGACACTTTCAAATACAGATTTAAATTACAAATCATTTTTACATAAAAATATAACTCCCTTCTGTGTCATTTTGTATTCCCTAAAACAGAACTACATGTACTAAGCTCTTCTCATATTTGTCAAGAGAATTTTATTGTGTTTGTGCAAAATATTACTACTTAAGATTTGAAGTTTTATTGCCATAATATTATTCTTAATAATTTGTATATTGAAATAAATGCACTATAGTTTTCTAGAGAAACGAGTTTGTATGTTTTTGCTTTAAGAGGGATACTCTAATATGATACTATGACAGAATGTTTTGTTTTCTTCACCATGTTTTTAGTGGTATAAGTATCAAGACTACTATGCCATTAAAATCTTTGCCTTCAGTTTTATTCCTAAATTCATTTAGCAATTACTTGTATTCATAGTACATGGAAGAATGGAAATTAGCCCTAGAGCAGAGTAAGTGGTTTAAATGATGTCTGAATACATGGGGTACAATAAACTTTATTATTATAAATTTGGGTAGATCTTAGAAGCTCAGTTATGTCTCCATATCTCATAAATAACTCCTGAATCCCAGCCTCCGTCATATATTCATCCTCTCTTACCTTCCCGTTCAAGTGCCACCCCATACTACTGCTGTTGTGATTTCAGAACGGGGAGAGTCAAACTGAGTGAGTCCCTAATATCCTGGTTGTGTAAGACCGCACCATTAAGATATGGAAGGGCTGCCATTTCCAGTACATTTTATGTCCTATTTAAGTGGTGTGGTGTGATGCCTTTGTATTTGGTTTAAGTTTAAATTTAGAATTTAGGATTTGACACTATACATATAGCTCATACTCAACTGAATAGAAGATACGTAGTAAACTTGGATTGGATGTTTTATGTTTTTGTTTTGTTTTGTTTTTTTATAATGATGCTTGTCTATCAGGGGTTTGTTCATTTTTCTGGCTCTAAAATGTGATACCCTACTAAAGTGATTTCCAACATTTTATTAATAAAACTAATTTTCTTTGATATTTTTGAGTCATTAGAAAAGTGTTTTTTGGTGACACTTAAATGTACTAAATTAGATTGTTAAAATCCTGAGTATTAGGTACACAGTTTTAACAGAAACTGTATTTTCCCTGTATTTATTTAAGGACATAAAATAAGGCTGGGAAGAACCAATTTTAGTACTAAATAGTACTAAATACAGGTTAGTGCCCTGAGCCTTAGTTAGCAGGATTTTTGAAGCCCTCTGAAGAAAACAACAGAGCACCCTATATAATTGCACATATCTGGCAGGATATGCCTTGATTTTTAAAAAAGACATTTATTTCCTTTTTTAAAAAGGATGACTAGAGTCATTTAGTCATTGGGGAAAACCAGTAACCCTGCTTTTTACCTTTTGCATGAAAGAGTAGCTCTTGGGGCTTTAAAATTCCTGGTAGCATTTGGTCAGGAGCTGCAGCAAGTTGTTTTATTATGTTTTGAATGGCTAGTGTGCTCTTAGATATGTCCTGTCACTGTGGTCAGAACACCTGCTGCATTGCTGTATTATTTTTCTGGTCTGCATTCCCTACCTCTGCATTCCCTCCCTTGTCCTTCCCCTTTTGGCAGCCTTGAATCAATTCTTTACTCCTAATGATGAACATAAAGCTTGGTTGGTCTGCGTGGTCTGTTAAACTCACTCTTGTTTTCCTCTTTGACTTAGAGTACCACCAGACTGGACAGCGACAGGATATCATCAGCATCGAGCACAGCAGAACGAGGGATGGTGAAACCAATGATCAGAGTAGAACAACAACAAGACTATAGAAGACAAGACAGCAGGTAAGTAATTTATAGCCCGTTATATTTACTAAAGAAGGAGCCAGTTCATTCTCCAGAAAGGCTTGAGATTTGAGTTTAGAGAGATTTCTTTACCTTTTCTCCCCCTCATTAAATGTTAAGGACAATATTTTTGTGAGAACTCTTTTCATTCTGCTGGAGCCACAGAAATTCCCTGGATTAATAATTCTTTTGCAATTAATAAAGTGAATACAAAAAATCACATTTTAAATTAATGCTGTTCTTAAGGGGTAACTCTGTATGGTTGTCTTATTAACATGATCTCACATGTGAAATCAAAATCCTGCAATGTTTATTCCTAGAAAAAACTGTATATGCAAAATGAATCCATTTAAACTGTAGCAGAAACCCTTTAATTTGTGAAAACATAAAACTAAATAATTTTAAAATATTTTTAAAATTTGGTGACAGTTTCTGATTAAGTCATATTGTCAGTATTATATGCTTTCTAACATGAGCTAGAAAGACATGGAATTGCAGGCTGAATTTTTTTTCTAATCTAGTACTGCAGATGTCTCATTTTGTGATCAAGGACTTAAGCCTTTGTTATTTCTTTCCTCTTAGTTTCTAAAACATTTCTGACAGCCTAGTTAAGAGGGTAAAATACGATTTCGGTGTGACTGATTTATTTATTTATTTTATTTATTGGGAAGATAATACCTTAAACATAACAGTTGGATTAGAGGGTGTGGATTTCGAATACTGATTAGTATAAACTGCAGCATTGCTACTCAAGAGCTTTGGATGCTTTCAGTCAGAATAGCATGTATTCATTCAACCAATACACTGAGCTCCTAATCAGTAATTAATAGGTAATGATAAAGAATGAGGTTAGCCCCTTATCCAAAAGAGACTTACAAATCTATTAGAGTGGATAAGATATGTATATAAATGCAACCTAAATGTTTGTGGTTCCTTTATGCTCTAGTGGAGCAGTCATGATTCTGCTGATGACATCTGACCACATGTTTTCATCATGCCTTTTTGGTATAAGCAGAGGGAATTAGTTGAAATGAGTGACTTGCCCAAGGTCACAAGTCAGTGCCAGAAGATGAAGATACATTTCTATTTCTCGTCTCCCAGTAGAGGGCACTGCAGATTGCAAGATTAAATAAAGAAATAATAAAGTACAAAGGACCTATACTTAAGATCTTATAGGTCCTTTGTACTTTATTATTTCTTTATTTTGGTTGACTTTTATGTGGAATATTTCATAATTATACTATTTAAGTATTTTAGCTGTCTTTCTATCTATAAAATGGGAGGTTTGAACTAGGTGACCTCAAAAGGCCCTTCTAGAACCTTTGAATCTATTTTCCTTTGATTTTCAGTTTTATAAATAATATTTATAAATTTTTATTTATAAATTATTTATTTATAAAATTTATAAATAACAATAAAATGCAATGTCCAGATTGATAAATTCTTAGAAACATTTCTATTGATGAATTCATAACATTACTGAGAGAATGTACTAAGTTAGAGTATTGTTGCATAGAAATGTAAATATAGTATTAGGCTAACATTAATATAAAATAGGCTAACTTTTTGCTTTTGTTTTCATTCATTTCTTTTGCTTTCTATATATGATATATACTTACTGCTCTTTATTCAACATATATACTCATATTTGATATTTATTTTAATGACTAATTCCTTACAAACAACAAAACAAAAATTAAATTTATTTTTGTTCAAGACTTGGAATCATTGGTACTAGACTGTATAATTTCTTTTTTGTCAACTCTTTCATAATACTATCACTTTTCCTTCACAGAGTATTTCAATTTTTTTCCATCCTGCCAGATTTAACATTATGATTCTAAATAAATATGCAATTGCAAGTAACATGCATTTAATTAATTGCATGTTTAATTAAATATTTTAGTCATTACTTGAAATGTAAATTATTTTCCAAATGTGGTGACTTGGCTAAAATGATTTTTAAAAACAGATTATTTACATTTATCTTGGCAATATACTCAGAGGCATGAATTCGCACAAATGAAAGACCAATAATGGCCCATGAAAATTGATAATGAAATATAATTCTGTCATAGCATAGATGTATAGGGAAGACTCCCTGGAGAAAATGTTGTATGTATTGTCATATGAGGTCATTGTATCTGATGTTTTGGCTTAAATGTTTTTCTTAGTTAATAAGAGGCTTCCATGGGGCCAGGGTCAGTATTGAAATAGCACATAATTCTAGAAATGATCAATATTTAAAAATAAAAGTTATTAATAAAACTTATTTAAATATACTTATACACTCTATAAAGGGGCATATTGGATCACATGAAATTAAGAGAAAATCCAAAGATTTGAATTAATTTAATGACATTTAAAACATAGCAAACTTTTTTATTTAGGCAAATTAATTTTAATAATGGTAGCAACATATTTGGGGTATTCTGTTTTTCTTCTTTTTATCTACCCCTACCCCCATTTTTTATTGCTTTTTGTTGTTCTTGTTAAAAGCAATATTAAAATTGGTGGAAGGCCTGTATCTTTGCCCTTTCCAGAAGAAGAATATCAGTTCTTTTGGGGGAGGGAGGGAATGAAAATCCTATTTTTGACTAAACCTTTTTAATAGGGAAAAACCAGGGGACCTAGTTTCAAAGTCTACCTATTGCTGCTTTTGGGATTTTGAACAAATTTCTGGATTTGGTTTCTTCATCTGTAAAAATGAAAGGACTGGGTTAGTTAGGCCTTAAAGTTATTTTTAGTTCTCAGTCTATGAACATAAAGCATAAACCAGAGTAGAAATATTTTAGTGCTGAAAATTCTTTAACTAATCTACTCATTGGTAAATGTAAGAACTATTTTTCTCATAGGTTTTTGCTATTACTAAAAAAATTAACCATTTCTCTAAATAATTGAATTGTGGAAATAATGTTTAACTAAATAACTGAAATTTTGTATATTGAAACTCATGTCATTTTAATATTTCGCTGAATATGAAGATTAGTTATTCCAGAAAGTAAGCATTGGGTTTTTCTTTGTCTGAGGTAATATTTAAATCTCGGAGGTGGGGGATTCTTTTTCTTTTGTTTCTTTTTTAAAAATAATTATTAATTTGTTTACTTTTCGTTTTCAATATTCACTTCCATATGTTTTAATTTTTCTCCCCCTCCTTTACACCCCTCCTTCCACAATACTGCAATGCAATTTGATAGGGTCCTACACATACATTCCTTTTAAACAGATTTTCACATTAATCATGTTGCATAGAAGAATTATAACGAATGGAAGAGACCATGAGAAAGGAAAAAACAAAACAAAAAAGAAAATAATCTGCTCCACTCTGCATTCAGACTCCATAGTTATTTCTCTGGCTGTGTATGGCATTTACCATCATGAGTCCTTTGGAATTTTTAGGTCCTTGCATTGCTGAGAAGGGCTAAGTCTTATCAAAATCAGTCATCACATACTGTGGCTGTTTCTCTGAGCAATGTTCTCCTAGTTCTGCTCATTTCACTCAGCATTAGTTCATATAAGCCTTTCCAGGATTTTCTGAAGTCTGCCTGTTCTTAATTTCTTATAGCACAGCAGTATTCCATTACATTCATATATCACAACTTGTTTAGCCATTCCCCAGTTGATGGGTATCCCCTCAATTTCTAGTTCTTCACCACCACAAAAAGTTGCTATAAATATTTTTGTACAGGTGGATCCTTTTCCCATTTTTATGATCTCTTTGGGATACAGCCCTAGAAGTGATATTGCTGGGTCAAAGGGTGTGCACGTTTTTATGGCCTTTTGGGCATAGTTCCAGATTGCTCTGCAGAATTGCTGGATCAGCTCACTGCTCTACCATCAATGAATTGGTATTCCAACTTTTACCACATCCTCTCTAACATTTATCATTTTCCTGTTTTGTCATGTTAGCCAATCTGATAGGTATCATATGGTACCTCAATTTTTTCTTTGATTTGCATCTCTGTAGTGTAAATCCCTGGTTTTTAAATCCTTGTAGATTTTTTTTATGAGTTTTTTTGGAAGGCAGTGATGGGGGTTGGGAATGAAGATGATGTTATATATTTCTAATAAAATTGGTGATAGGAACTACTGTTGTAAATATTTTTGCCACTGCTGCAATAGAACAATGCCTTTGCAGTTTATAGTCTTAGTTACCTGGTTGCATTGAGAGGTTAAGCCACTTGTGGTCACATATGTTATATGTCAGAGGTAGGACTTGGACCCTGGCCTTCCTGATTACCAGGTTAACTCTTACCCACTCTGCCATTCTTTCATTTTAGTATAAGGTATTGAATTATTTTGTACTATCTTATTTTCATCTAGGCTTTAATTGTCAGTTTGCATTACCTAATAAATCTAGAATTTTAGAAATTCCATTTTAAGATTTTTTTCTTCTGACTTGTTAGCTTCACTAGAATTTTAAAGCTATTAGCTTTTTGAAGTAAAATACATCCAATCAGTGGCATGGTTGAATTTTTTGCAAGAATGTTGGAAATTTGACTTGTACTTTTATTGATACTGAGTTAGTTTAGTCATTATGAATTTGTTCTAATCTTGGTCCAAATGGTAGGAGAGTTGTGGAAAACTATAACAAAATTCAGTTGTGAGAGGATAAAGTGCATATGTAATTTTATGATGTTGTGTTATTTGCAAGACAGTTTAATATGTGAGAATTTCAAAGCAAGAATTTGTTAGAACATCGTTTATATTTTAAGTACTAGTTTTTAAAGTGTTCTATGGAGATCTCTTTCCCTAAAGTATTTTTACTTATTGCTTATTTCTCTAACTGAATCTATATGAGCTATCAAGTATCATAGGGTAGACTTCAATTACAGCTAAATCATAGGAGTTTTCGTGTGTGTGTGTGTGTGTGTGTGTGTGTGTGTGTGTGTGTGTGTGTGTGTGTAAACCTCTTTGGCATCACAGTTACATAATGATAGTTTTTTTGTTTATGAGCTAATGGATTATTGAAAGAGATACCACTTTAAAGAAGGCTTCCTGGAACACATTTAATTCAAGGGAAGAATTCATCTGATTGTCTGTCTGTCTGTCTGTCTGTCTCTCTCTCTCTCTCTCTCTCTCTCTCTCTATCTTTCCCCCACCCCCAGTCCTTCTCTCTCCATTGGAATTTACTTTCAAAGATATAATACATTCCTGTTTCTTTAGGAACAGAGATTCAACAATTTCCTATAGGAAACAAAAAGTATGGGGAAAAGCCTCTTCTCAGTGATTTGACTTTACACATAAACTTTCGATTTTGTGTAAATGTATTTCTCTCAGTCTGTTTCAAAATGTGGTTCGTTTTTCCCCCTTGGTCTTTATTATCAGCAGTGTTAATTGTTACTTGAGCCACAGATGTGGCAGGTGCAAGCCTTCTTCATCCCAGTATGAAATGTTCATTAATAATGCAGAAGCATGTTTCAGGTCTCTCCTGTGACCTTTTGCCATTATGGGACTGTACAATTTAGTTAAAACTTCTGTGAATAAAAGTAAAAAGGTGGCTTTGGACTCCATTACTACAATTTCTGAATAAGTTACAAATGAAGGGAAGATAGTATTCTTTCTCAACTTTGGGCAAATGTTATAGGAATTCAAAAGTCAAACCAGTCAAGAAATCGACCTTATTTAACAATGGTATTGATTTTAATTATGTGAATTGGTTTGTTGAATATCTGCTTTCTTCCTTTAGAAGTCAGGATGCCCCTGGTCCTGAACTGATACTTCCTGCAAGCATAGAATTCAGGGAATGTTGTAAGTATTTTCAAATTTCAGTTTAAGTATTAATTGTTCCATATTCCTCCTTTTGATACTCATTTTTTAATCTTTTCACAGCTGAAGATTCATTTTTATCAGCTATTATAAATTATACGAATAGCTCTACAGTGCATTTTAAACTGTCACCTACATATGTGTTATATATGGCATGTCGGTATGTACTGTCAAGCCAGTACAGACCGGAAATCAGCCCTACAGAGCGTACTCATAAAGTCATTGCAATAGTTAACAAGATGGTGAGCATGATGGAAGGAGTTATTCAGGTGAGTGTCAATCTGCTGTATGTAGGCATTTCTTTTCCCTTTTGAGGGAATCTTTTAAGAAATAATTCTGGAAGAAAAGTGTTAAAGTTATAGTGTGCAAGGTAGTAAACCTATTTTTCTTGGAATTAACTATATAACTTTAAAAGTAAGAGTATTTTTCCTTCTTTTTCTTCCACTCTGTCTCCTACAATTATGGAAAGAACATTTTACAAACTTATTAGGTAGATTCTGAGTTAACAGTGATAGTAAATATAAGATGCTTCTAAAAGTACATTATTTGTCAAAACTATAGGTTCCTGTCTTTCCCCTTACTCCCATGCCTGGAGGAGGAGCTAGGTATAGCAATTTTTCCCCTCTTTTATTCCAAGCTATAATTTATGTACAAATTATTTCATTAGATCATTTTTAACAACTAAGGGAGAAACATGGAAACAAGAAGGCAGCTGCTGTCAGACTACTTAGTTGTTTAAATAGCACATGCACACAGAACAGTGAACACAACTTTATTTTAAAGTTGACATCAATGTTCTTGGCGCTCTCAACATTAGAACTGGCTCACATATCATGTAATACTTCATGAATCATTAAAAGTTAAGTTGTGGCATATTATATTATTCTATGCTTGTTTTTCAGCTGAATAATTTGAATTCCTTACCTGGGTGATTTTAGTACAGCCTCACAAATGTTAATATTTGAATTAGAGAGTAACAACTAAAATTTTTGGAGAATGATCACTGAATTTTTTTTTTATCTCCTAGAGATTTAGATTTGCCTGGGAACTTTGATAATTATTACCCCATTTGTATAGTGTTTTTTTTTTCCATTTTAAGCATGTTTGAATTTTAAAATTAGAGGATAGTTTTTAAAATGTGGACTAGAATTATTGGCTGATAATTTCCTTCCCTGAACCTGGAAATAAGTTCTTTAAAGTAGCAACTTCAATTGATCATCATAGCATTCTCTTAACATTGTTTTTTGTGTATCAAACAAATGTGGTTTTGCTTTTTATTTGTCGTTTGATACCATTGCTCGTCTCTAATTCTTTTCATATTTTCAAAAGTTCACTTCAAAACAAGAAGCTCTACTGACACCAGAATATTTTTGGATGGGCTCTTCCCAGTGTATTTTGAACTAGAATATAAAATTATTGTTGAAAAATAACCTTTTTGGATCTTTAGTTCATATTCCACAAATGGAATTAGCAAAGCAACAACTGAAAAAATAACCCTATCGTACCAAATTATTTGTTCTAAAATGTTTGAGTCTGCCATTTGGAGCTATTTGGAAATTTTGAAAAGTTGCTATAGCATTTATTTCTGGTTTGTATATATTTCAGAATTCATCCTCATTACTTTTGTCTAAATAGTTCATTGATGTCTTTCTCATTTTGTCATTTTCTTTAGTTAGACAATCAACTTGTGTTGAGTGTTAATTGCAGGGCCTACCTCATATGCATTCATCATCAATATGTTATTCAGATTGACCATTTATTTCATTGTTATGGTACTAAGAGCCTAAAATAAATTATTTATAGCATGTACTTGCTCAGCTGCCTCCAAACCACAGATGACATTGTAATTTGGGAATAACTGAGCGTAAAGTGTTTTGTCTTTATGTTACACCTTCATATTAGTGTTTTGATTTTTAAAACTATCATGATTGTTTACAAGTTTCTTTCTCTCGTTCTGCTTGATTTCCCTTCGTCTGTTTTTCTCCAGGAGGTAGACCAGGTTGATCAGGTAGGATATACTGCTGGGAACTGATCCTAGCTATGTTGGCTTAGCTGAGTTTCTCATGCTGCTTCCATATCAAAATACAATACTACAACAGCTGGACTGAACAGTTCATAACACTCATTCAGCAACTGGAACATGCAGTACTAAAATCCTTTTTTGACTGTGCAACTTTTATCAGCATTCCATAATTTCTGCTTAATGCACTTCAGTGTGGATATGAAATGACCAGAGTTCTTTTTCTTACCTTTATTGTTTATCTTTGGTTCCTATTCTTTGGATCTCATCTGAGGTTGCCTGGCCTGGCATATGTGGTCGGGAGATGGGGAGATAGATCAGTACTTGATACTGAGTTGCATGGTGTCAAAACCAGTAACTGGAAGTATCAGGGTGGTGGTGGGTAATGGCAAACATGTGCTGGAGCACAGACAGATCACCAGATAGTGCATACAGCTAAACCTGGCATTGCAGTATACAAAAGAATCATCCTATACTTACAGCAATCCAGAAATTTTATGTGTTAAATACAATTTATGAAATGTTGAAGGAATTACATACTTTTTATTATTATAAATAAATTCAAATTTATCTGCAAGTATCTGGTATCTGAGTTATTGGTGAAATGGGAAAGGTACTGGTCTATCTTAAAAAGCTTTATATATAGCACTTACCCCTTACCCTCCTTTTTTTCTTTTGGTGGGATAGGAAAATTTTTGTTCTCTTTCTACTTATCTTTGTTCTGTCTACAGAAGCAGAAGAATATTGCAGGGGCACTTGCCTTCTGGATGGCAAATGCGTCAGAATTACTCAACTTTATTAAGCAGGACCGTGATCTCAGCCGAATCACTTTGGATGCCCAGGATATTTTAGCACATTTGGTTCAAATGGCATTCAAGTAAGACCAAGAAATATTTTTTCCCCCAAAACATTTGTATATATATTTGTGTGTGTGTGTGTGTGTGTGTGTGTGTGTGTGTGTGTGTGTGTTGTTTATGTACGTATGTATATAGGCACATTCATATTCATAGCCCTGAAACATCTTTAATATAGTATCAAATTTAGTATTTTCTTTCTTTCTTTACACATGTATTACTTATAGGATGTATATTACATACACATATACTCACACATTTTAAGTCAGGACTGGGCAGTATGTTGTACAGGCCTGCTTTATGACAAATATAAGAAAAGAAAAAATTCAAATATTGGGGAAAACAAATTTATTTATGCAAGGCCAAGATTTCATCAGTATAGGGAACTCCTGGTTCGGAAATGCCTCTCTTTCTCCCTACTGCAAACTGGCAACTATTTTTAACTAATACAATTATACCTTCCATGTTGCAACTTCCCCGTCTTTGTTTCAGTATATCATAGGTCAGCATAAAAAATCAAATGGGAATTTAGGGGGAGTTCGTGGAAGCAGCGGATGACATAGAAAAGGTTTAGAAATTCACAAATGCGTAAAATATATGTATGGTATTATATAATTATATAATATCAACATATTTTATCTTTGAATACCATAATAATTCAGACTTCTGGTTCAAAAGGAGGGCCTAAAAATTTTATGCTGATTTTCCAGATTGCAGGGTGCTCCTAACCCTGCAATCTGGAAAGGTTAACTGTAGTCCTATATATTTGTCTGGGGCACTGAGAGGTTAAATATCTTGTTAGTGTCTTGCCATTAATATGTTTGAGGTGGGTTTTTAGCCTAAGACTTTCTGAACCCAAGTTTGGTTTTTCTTTTGACACTAAGATTTTATTTATACATAATAATTTCTGTGGAGGATAGATTGGACAGCAGAAAGAACTGAATCTAGGAAACCAATTAGACTGTTGAGAGTCTAGTGAAATTTGAAAAGGTCCTGAACTAGGACCTTTTGTGAGCAGAGGGAAGGGAACAGATGTAAGAGGTGCAGTAAAGGTAGATATAATGACATTCAGCACTTGATTAGATATTTCACTAAGAGAAAATGAAAAGTCAAGGATAACGACATAGGAGAGAAGTGAAGATGTCTCAGGGAAGATCTTTGGGGGGCCTGAGATAGATAGATAGATGAGGATCAAGCAAAGGAGACTGGTTAGACAGGTCAAAAGAGAATTCATAAAATCACAGAATTGAAGAGTTGGAAGGGACTTCAGTGACCATCTAGGCCCTCCATGAAGTCATTCCCAGTGACTGCTTGAAGATCTCTCAGGAGGTAGAACCAATCACACTTTTGAAGAGTTTTGATTGTTAAGTTTTTTCTCCCATCATGTCAAATCAGTCTTCTGTGAGAGTTTAGACCCATTGCTCATGTTTCTGCCCTCTGTATCCAAATGAAACAGTCCACCACAACCTCCATATTATAGCCCTACAAATACTTGAACCTAGAGGAAAAAAAAGTATGAAGCAGAAAAAAGTGGTCTACACTGTCAAATGCAATAGAAAGTTCAAGAAAGATGAAAGTTTAGGAAATACTATCTGATTCTGGAATTAACAGATTAATAACTTTGAAGAGAGCAGTTTTAGTTGTATTATGAGTGTAGAATTAGGAGGAAGTTGAGAACCTTGGAAACTGAAAAGATGCTGGTTTCTTATGGAAAAAAGAGTAGGTAAGAAGAGGGTTGAGTTTGGGGAAAAGATAATTACAGATTACCTATGCCTTCTCATTCTCTGCATGATTATTTTTTTCCCACCTAAAAAGGAATGGTGTTTTGGAGTAGGAAAGAGAAGAGGGTCTATTATTTACTTATCCATGACCTGAAGCATAATCTGCTGTAGTGTGGTCATCTGGGAGATAGGATGTAGGGCCTCATGGTGGGGTGGGAGACCAGTGAAAGAGTGTTGCCAGTTTGCTTGTACAGCTATTTCAGGTGCCTAGGTTGGATTTGGTTATAACTGCCCTAAGGGGCTGATTATTAATTCAGCCCCTGAAGCTACTTACGGATGGGAGTCAGACCGAGGAAATATTAAGAGTAGTTAACATTGTTCTTAGAGATAGTTCAGGGAAAGGAGAGCATAGGAATTGGAGCCCTTCTCAGCTCCCGATTGGTTGATTACCAGCCCCTTGGATCAAGTCATAACTTGAGTTCTATGACTACTACTTTGGTGACCACTGTTCTAGAATGAAAAATAAGGGAAACTATTTGATGTCCATTTATTTTGATCTTATAGTTTATAAATTCCATTTATCTATGTTTGTATTTTAAGTTCTAGCATGAGTTATCCTTTTATATATAATGTTAATATTTGTTTAATTTTTCAGATATTTGGTTCATTGTCTTCAATCAGAACTAAATAACTACATGCCTGCCTTTCTGGATGATCCTGAAGAAAACAGTCTACAAAGGCCTAAAATAGGTTAGAATACTAATTTTTTTTTTAATATTTTTATCCCATTAAAATTTTGCATGGTTTTCAATGTTTAACACCTATGAGATATTTGTAAATATCTTAGAAATGGGTAAAATGTATAGTATTTAATTGTCTGGATTTGAATTAAATATTAAATGTCAAACTCTGTTTTTCATTTTTAATGTAGCCAGGGCTTTCAGAACTTTTGAACATTTCTTTAAATGCTTACAAGTAATTTTCCTCTTCAGTTACCCACTTCAGTGCCTCATATTTGTGTGGAGATGACCTTGAGTTCCCAGAGACTATTGCAGTAGATCACAAGCTTTAGTAATTCTTACCAAACTGGGAAGTGAAGGATCCATTTTCAGATGTTGTCTGTCACGTGGACTAAAGTTTGACCACCAACTCTAACTCATAAAAGAGTCTCCTAAGGTGTAATGTGATTGCAGTTTTGCATCACTGTTAGGAGTTGCCATATGGATAAAATCACAGATTCTTGAAATAGGGTACAGATCTTAGTTAATATTTTTGGGTGATTGTAGTTTTACAATTCAGGCTAAACATGGGAGTCTAGGGGAATTTACTAGAATCAATCAGTGTTGTAATTGACATTTTCTGAGTTAACTTCTTTATTATTTCTAAATTCTTTGCTTAAAGGATTCATTCATAAAATCTCCTCCTTGTCTTCTTATGTCTATGAACAGATGATGTCTTGCACACACTCACTGGAGCTATGTCGTTGTTGCGAAGATGTAGGGTAAATGCTGCCCTGACGATTCAACTCTTCTCTCAGCTCTTTCATTTTATTAACATGTGGCTGTTTAACAGACTTGTTACTGACCCAGACTCAGGGTTGTGTTCTCATTACTGGGGAGCCATTATCCGTCAGCAGTTGGGGCATATTGAGGCATGGGCAGAGAAACAAGGCCTTGAGCTCGCTGCTGACTGCCATCTTAGCAGAATTGTACAGGTAAATGAGTGCTTTTTGTAGCTCTCAGGGAGGGGGTGACTGAACAGAATTGTGTGCTAAAAGAAATCTACCTTGGGACAGTGAGGCGACACGGTGAATAGAGCACGGGCCCTGGAATCAGGTGGACCTGAGTTCAAATTTGGCCTCAGATACTTGACACTTACTAGGCTATGTGACCTTGGGCAAGTCACTTAACCCCAATTGCCCTGCACTCCACCCTCCAAAAAGACCAAAAAAAAAAAGTCTACCTTAAAAGATTTTCATTTATACCTTTTAAATATTGATGAGTAATAGCAAACAAAAAGTCTGTTGCAGATTTCTTTGTCATTATGTTGAGTGACTTCTAGTAAGATTTTTAACATTAAAAGATTTTATTTAAGGGGCGTCTAGGTGGCGCAGTGAGTAGAGCGCTGGCCCTGGAGTCAGAAGGACCTGAGTTTGGATCCGGCCTCAGACACAACACACACACAAACATAAAACCAGCCTTGTGACCTTGGGCAAGTTACTTAACCCCAATTGCCCTCCAAAAAAAAAAAAGAGAGATTTTAGTTAAGAAAGGAAAAATCTCTTGGAATATCATATCGATTACTAAAGTAAATCATTCTCTTATCTTCAACCTACTGCAAGGAAAGGACTTAAGGATTAGAGAAAAGAGAGTGGCTTATTTTTACAGTTAGTAACTACACAAAAAGGGCATTCTACACTGAGATATAAACTTTTTGATGGCAATGGAAGTATTGTATATTCTGAATTATGTGTGTGTGTGTGTGTGTGTGTGTTTATATATATATATATCTATATAATTTTTTTTTTCTGGATTTCTCAACCCTTCATTTTAAGTGTTAAGGCAAAGAAGTGGTATATAGGGGGAAAATGAAAAAATTTTAAACTAGGCATACTGATGTATATGTCAATATTTCTTGTGATATTTCCTTGACTCAAATTACTGTAGAAAATGTATTACCCTAACACTATTTTTAATTTTACTAATGGAGGATTTGGGGGCATTTTAGAGGCTAGCATAACTTTGTTTTACACTAGAAAGGAGGGAAAAAAGTTTCTAAAAATGTTATAATACTTCATAATCTGTGTGAATTGAGGTTCATTTAAAGGCTCCTTAACACCTCTGTTAATTCAATTTTTTAGACTAGAGGGGTCCTTCTTGTTAGACATAATGAAAATGTAAATCTTTTTCAAAAATCTTAAAATGAAAAATATTTACTTATTCAGACTATTCCCTGCTATTAAAATTAATCTAGGAATTTTTTTTTTAATTTAGAAAGGAGGAGGGTTGGTGTGGCTGAGAACCTTTGATCTCATTGATGTATGGAACTCTTTCTGTTAAGGAAAGTTCCTTAATCACTATAGATGGGCATTGATTCTGCACATTGTAATCTGATAGTTATCCGGATTTTGAGGCCATTTCTTTATGAATTTTATCATTTTATACCTTTACTGTATTACTTTTAATGTATTAACTTACAAGATAATGATTTATACTTTAAATCTTGGTTAACAGTGAAAATCTTTTGCTTTTTAGGCAACTACATTACTTACCATGGATAAATATTCACCTGAGGATATTCCAAATATTAACAGTACCTGCTTTAAGCTGAATTCACTACAACTTCAAGCCTTATTACAAAATTACCACTGTGCACCAGATGAACCTTTTATCCCATCAGTAAGTTAATTTTTGGCATATTTCTTGCAGAATATGAAATATTCTTTTGAAAATGAATTTGCACTATAAAAATAAATTACTATAAAATGCTTAAGTTTATTTGAAAAATAATTTTTATAATGTTTCATCTTTTAGATCCATTGGAATTATATGACATAGAACTTCAGTCTTTCTCTTGAGTTTTTTATAGCCTTGGAATATGCATTCAGAATGATTTACAGGACATATTTTTTTTATGAAAATATAAAATAGCTGTGTGCATATTTGCATGTACACACATGCACAGGTGAAACCAAGGAATTTTATTGAAAGCAATTTATTTGGAAAAGGATAAAAAATGTTAAATTTTAAAAATTAAAAAAAATACCCTTTTGTAGTTTTAATGCCTAGGTCATTTGTGTGTAAGATTTGTTACTAGATTAATAGATCTAAAATTCTTTTCCTTTTTTTTTTTCATCTTGAGTAGCAAATCTTTGGATATTATAAAGCATAAAGGAATTTTAGCATATTAGTAAATCTAATCTGAAGTACTTTAACAGTGTCTATCTTTTCTCTCCTACCTATGTGTAATAGCTTTATAAAAATTATGCTTTCCTAAAATTTTAGTGCTGTTAACAAAAATTTCACATTTTAAACTGTGCTATTAATTTAGTTTCTTTTCTTAATTTTGTTTGCTTTTTTCTATTTAGGATCTCATAGAAAATGTAGTAGCTGTTGCTGAAAATACAGCTGATGAATTAGCACGTAGTGATGGGAGAGAAGTACAATTAGAAGAAGATCCTGATCTTCAGCTACCCTTTCTTCTGCCAGAAGATGGCTATTCTTGTGATGTTGTCCGAAATGTTCCAAATGGGTTACAGGAATTTTTGGATCCACTGTGTCAGAGAGGTGAGTGAACAATCAGTATTGTTTGTCTAGCTAGTATCTTGGTATTAGCTGAAGTATCAACAAACATGAACTTGAGCAGACTTAAAGAGATAGTGGAGGATAGAAAGGCCTGGAGGATAGAAAGGCCTAGAGGATTGAAAGGCCTAGTATGCTAAGGTCCATGGGGTCACAAAGAGTTAAACATGACTAAACAATAAAGTGACTTGATATTGGTAGTACATTGGAAAGACTACAGCCTCTGAAATCAGAAACCCTGTTTTCTAATCTCACTTTTGATGTTTAATAACTTACATGACCACGGGCATGTCACTTAATCGCACCTTGGCTTCAATTTCCTTATCTCTGAAATGTAGGAGTTGAACTTACTGGTTTCTGGGGGCCCTTCCACATCAGGATCTAGAATCCTATAGCTATAATTGTCAGAAAATATTCACTCTGCTTTTTTTGTTAACTTGGAATTATATTAGTTTGGAATGACATGTAGGGCTTCTATTGCTTTTTTTCCCCCTCATATTTTGGTCTTTAATAAAATTACCTCCTGCCTGTTTTATTTTGTATTATAAGTTTTACTTTCCTACATGTGTTTTATGTCCTACTTGTTGGATGAATGGATCTACCTGAATGGATCTTTCTCATCTGTACTATGTAGTAATAGCTGTTTTGTGTTTCTGAGCTTGCTGCTTGGATTCTTAATGAGCACTATATTAATTTCTTTGTAAGTAACTTCTTAGAGCTTTGTTCTTAACTATTTTTGATAGTTAAGTTTACAGTTAGTTGATTAAACATTGGCCAGCTCTGTATTTTTAGCATATTTTATTTTATTTTATCTTTTTTTTTGCGGGGGGGGGGGAACAATTGGGGTTAAGTGACTTGCCCAAGGTCACATAGCTAGTTTGTGTGTTAAGTGTTTGAGACTAGATTTGAACTCAGGTCCTCCTGACTCCAGGGCCAGTGCTCTATTCCCTGTGCCACCTAGTTGCCCCCAAATTTTTAGCATATTTTAGACATTAAGCAATGGTTTTTTTAAATGGTAGTATTCAGAGACTAACAAATATGATTTTATGTAATTAAAGTGAAGCTTATGTTTATTACTATAAAATACATACAGTAATAACCCATATGGATTGTTTCCTTCTATCTAAAACAAGGGTTTTTAGCTTCTTAGCATTTAGTGTATTGACCCCTTTCTCACTGTAGATGCCTATGGACTTCTCAGAATGATATTTTTTGGAGGGCAATTGGGGTCACGTGACTTGCCCAAGGTCACGTGGCTAGTTTTTGTGTTAAGTGTCTGAGGCAGGATTTAAACTCAGGTCCTCCTGACTCTTGGGCCAGTGCTTTATTCACTGCGCCACCTAACCGCCCCTGAGAATGATATTTCTTAATTGAAAGAGAGGTTAAATTTCAGTTAAAGGTTAGTGAAGATTTTAAAAATATATATTAATTTTTTTTCCAATTCAAGTTCATGGATCTCCTAACATTTAACCATTGGTTTAGAACACTGCCACGAATTCAGTACTCCTTGCTTAACTTTCACTTTACATTCAGTTCTAATATTACTGGTCATTTTTTCCAGCCAACAGTAGACTAAAGTCAAAGTGATAATCTTTACAATATAAGCTTTTTAAAAGTATGTGGTAGTCTAATCTTTATTGATACTTATTTTTATATTGTATGCATGCCTAATCTCTTTGACTAAACTATAGGCTGCTTGAGGGTAAGGCAGTTTATTTCATCATTGAATCCTCCAGTGCTTCCCATTTAATTCTGGTACTTTTAAAATGTTTATTGATTTGTATCTTATATGTCAGGGTCCTAGCAGACAGTTTTTTGCATATATGTTTGCGAAATTTGAGTAACATTGCAAACAACACCAAAGTCAAACATTAATTTTCTATATAGCAAAATTATATTTGTTATAGTCCATAGTGATAGATTTCATCTGGCTCTGTTCTGTCATCTTGTACTAGAATACTGTCATTTAAATATAAAATTATATTATTATTAATACATTTGTATGAATACTCCACACCTGAAAATTTTTTTTTTAGAATATATGTGCATCAATTTCAGTCCACATATGAAGCATTGCTCTTTCAGTGTTAACAGTTTTGCAAATTGGATTTCATAGATAGGCAAAATCACACAAGGATAGAATTCAGTTTATGAAGGACTAGATTTTAAGAACTATTAACAATGATGTCACCAAAACAAACTGAAGTAATGAATAGAAAATGTTTTTAAAGGAATTTGAAATCTACTTTTACATTTTAAATCTTTTACTTAGTATACCTAATATAATTTTCCCTCAAAATGATTTTTAAACTCAACTTACTGTTTATATTTTCAATTTTTTTCTTCAAATCTAATCCATTGCAATTAATTTCATCTTAGCCAAAATGAATTATTACATTATTTTCAAAAATTGTGCAGAATAAAATTCTTTTCTTTTAGAGATGGGAATTATTTTCACAACCACCAGAAAACAAGTTCAGCTATTTGTAAATAATTCATCATGCTTTCAGCATAGAGAAAATCACATGGCATTTTCACATTTCTTTTATTTAAACAAGTATCAAATTTGATGCTTGTACCCTATTGAAAATGTAAGTAGTCTCATGATGGTATGGCCAGTGAAAAATATGGAAACACTTGAGTGAATTTTCTTCATAATTTACCTCTCACCTCTCCTGAATGTCTTATGATGAATTTGCTCATACTCTTTTGGCATTACTAGGCTATTACATATGTGAGGAACAATAAGAAACATGTAGTTCATTGTACAGAGACTTAAAAGGCTCATAGATCATTGTATATTTAGTGACATCATTATTTATATGGAGCACCCAGTTCTGCACAAACTGATTAAAGAGATACAACACAGACCCAATTGACATTCCTCTTAACATTTCTCACAATTTTGTGATATGATAGAAGATGAGCACAGGTTCATCACACATATGCTGTCCTTAAACATACAAAATATAACATATATTTGCATGATTGTTTAAGTTCTGTCACCATAATGTTACATTTTATTAAATACCACAGAAATATTTTCAAATTATACAAAAAGACATTTTAAATAACTTGATAATATGGTGACTTTCTTAAAACAAGTGAAAGAAGAACAAGCTTATATTTTATTTCAGGGAAAATCTGAACTGGAGCATCTGTTGTTATTTGCAAAAAACTAAACTCTAAAGACTTCATAGTTATAATTCTTTGAAAATGTAACTAAAAGATTTTGCTATAGTAAGATTTGTTCTCCTTCATTTTAAATGATTGTATTTCTCTTGATAGTCTTCCTTAACTTATTAAGTATCATTTGTTTCTTCTGAGTGTTACTTTCTGAAAAATCACAAAGATTTGTTAGAAAATTACCACTTTGTATTCCAGCAAGGTCCGAAACCTAAAAAATTTTGTCTTATGGTTGCTTTACTGTTTAGAAAAAAATTAGAATTATTATCTTTTGATGTTTTTATTTTCTAGAGAATACAGAATTACTAAAAATTCAGTAAATTATTTATAACTTTTTATATTATTGGCCTTTGATTGAGGAAGACATTTAGATTTCTCCAAATGGATTTAGCACCTTTCCCCTACTCAAAACAATGAACTATGAACTAATTCAGTAACTTGAAGGCTTCATTAATTTTGTAAACTTTGTTTCATTTATTTAGTATAGTGTATAGTATTTGAGTATAGTATATAGCACCTGATTGTGAATCTGCCTTTAATCTTTTGCTCAATAGGAAGATAGAGAATTTTAAAAGATGAAATACTTCTATATAGCAAGAATTTGGTTACCTGACTCTCAGTATGTCTCTTCACATATTTCATAATTTCATTTTTTTGCAATCTTTTCCCCTTAGGGTTCTGTAGGTTATTACCTCATCCACGTTCACCAGGCACTTGGACAATATACTTTGAAGGAGCAGATTATGAAAGTCACTTTATGCGAGAGAACACTGAACTGGCAAGTATTTTGGACATATATGGGACTTTAGAAGAATAAATGTTTGTAGGATTGAAAAAATACATAAAAATCAATTCCTTTGCTTAAAGTTAACATATGTTTAGTAGAGATCTATTTCATGGCTTTTTAAAATCACCTTTGAATAACTTCTTTAATACTAAGAGTTTTAAAAGCACCTTTTGGGGGTATATATTTACCTTTGTTTATGTTTATCACCATATTTATATATCACATTCTCCTTTTAAATAGAAAAATGTGCTTAAATTGCTGAAATCATGGGGACTAGTGCATATTATAATCTTACAGATTGCCCATTATAGGTTTTGATGACTTTAATAATAGGAAATTTTTGCTTATATTTAGCCTAAATTTGCCCTTTTGTCTTGGTTCTCTTCCAAAGGACCAAACCAAGCAAGTCTTAACCATCTTATGTAACAGGGTTCACTGAGCTGCTTTTTTTCTAGACTAAATATCCCCAGTTCTACAGCTGATCCTCATCAGACATAAATTCAACCCCCTCTAATATGCTAGTTGTCCTCCTGAATATTTTCCGTCTTTCTTATCAATGTCCTTGAATACAACACTGAATATGTGATGCAATTGAGGCAGAGACCAGTGGGACTATCATCTCTTCATGGAAGCTATCCATATAAAGTTGATTTTAATTTTTGCCTCCCTTATCATACTTTTGTATTGAGCTTGTATTTTATTAAATCTCCAGATCTTTTTTCATACAAATTTTTCTCTAACCATGCCTTCCCCATCTTATACTTTTCAGATCATATGGTTTTTTTTATCTTTTTGGAGGGGGGAAGGCAGGGCAATTGGGGTTAAGTGACTTGCCCAAGGTCACACAGCTAGTAAGTGTTAAGTGTTTGAGGCTGGATTTTAACCCAGGTCCTCCTAACTCTAGGGCCAGTGCTCTATTCACTGCACCACCTAGCTGCCCCGATCATATTTGTTTTAACCCAAGTGTAAGACTTCACATTCTTCTGTATTAAGGACTAAATAGCATGTATTTAAGAAAGAATTCTTAGGAATTTGGGGGTATAGATTAGAATGGAAAATATCAAAGGAGAAATTGAATTTAATGTTTAAATTGAGATATTGTAATTACGTTTTTAATAGCTAAATACCTCTATATGGTTATGGTTTACAAACACTTTATAATTATGATTGTCTATATAGTTATGATTTAACTAATACAGTTCAAATGTTAGTTGTTTGCAGTGATGTATGCCTTTTGTTATCCCTCTCTTACCATTTTTTTCCTTCCATTTATCTCAGATTATGGCTTAACATTTCTAGCAGTTTGCTTTGCAATTTGGACCAATTACCTTATAGCAAAAATAATTATTTATTTGATGTCCTTTAGACTCAGCCTCTAAGAAAAGAACCAGAAATAATCACTGTGACACTTAAGAAGCAAAATGGAATGGGTCTTAGCATTGTTGCAGCAAAGGTAGGAAAACTAAATTAATACTACTCTTATAGTCCATTCTTGAAACTTTTAGTTCATAGTGGATTAAAGTTGAATGTATGTGGGAGGATTTAAGATTCTGTAGGGAAAATACATGTTCAATTTTGTTTGGTGTAGGGGAAAGGGTGGAAAGAATTGGCATTACCTGAATGAAACTACTGTACTCCAACAAATTTAATCATCATACATGTTAAGATTTGGTCAAGGCAAATGACCCAGTCAACCTGATTAAATAATGGATAAAACATAAGTAATACTTTACATAGCTGGTACAGTTTTGGAGCAGAGATTAAACACTCTTTAGTTGCTTTGGGACTGAGAGTTTTACACATAGCACCTGATTGTGCAGGACAGAAGCAGAACCCAAGAAAGTGTTGTTCTATAATTCCAAGACAATAGGATATTCTTCTGCAACTCGTTTAACAGTTAACTGTAATGTGAGAGATGCTTTAATATTTGAGCCAACATAGGAGGATATGTGAGTTTCTTCCACAGTCTTTTTTATGTTGTGGACCCTTATATAATTATGTTTAACTGTGATAAAGTACAAATTTGGAACCATTTCAGAATTGATCAGTAGGCTAGAATTAACATGACTTTTAATGTCTCAACAGGTCAGTTTCTATTAGTAGTGTGTTTGTAATTTTCAGTGGTATAATTTTTTTGGTTCACATCTGCCAACTTATGTTATTAGAATTATTTATTAAAAGCTTTCAAGTTTTGTTTAGCAGCAACCAGACTTAAGCTGTGTTGCCCAAGCATTCTATATTTAGCAAAGTGTTTAGATCATGTCTTTGCTATTTTAGAATGAAATTAGTGTACAAATCAAATTCCTTTACAACAAACTTATTTCTGTTATAAATTTGTTATAAATCTTTGCTGCTGTTTGTTGATGGAAACAAATGGATTATCAGCTGCAATTTATACATTTTGTTAGACCACTACAGTGATTGTTTGCAATATTGTTATTCATTATTGTTATTTACAGTAAGTACAATGTTTTTAAGGATAGCTGAGTGGCTTGAAGTGAATGAAGTGCTGGGCCTGGACAGGAAGGCTTCATTGAAGTTCTTAAGTTTAAATTCAGCCTCAGAAACTTAATAGCTGTGTGACCTTGGGCAAGTCATTTAACTCTGATTGCCTAAGTTCCTCATCTGGAAAATTAACTGCAAAAGGAAATGGCAAACTACTCCATTATCTTTGCCAAGAAAACCCCAAATGGGGTCCAGGAGAGTTAGACATTACTCAAATGATTGAACAACAATATTTCACCAGTATCAAAGAAATATATTTCAGTTTGTGAATACTACATGGTAATTTAAATCCACAACTACATTGTTATATTGCCAAATTAAATGCTGGATCATTTTCATTGGCAACTGATTTAGTTAATGATGTAGAAAAACTTTTGTTCTGACACCTTTTAACTAAAAAAAAATTACCACCAATTACCTATTGAAAAAATTACCACCAGTTACCTATAGAATTACACCAGTTTTCTGTGGTGACTTGGTGAGTCCTCCCTGAAGGCGGAAGGGGTTACTAAATAGTGTGTTTATGTTACTTTAGAACTTTGTAATCCCATGACATTTATTTTCATTGTATACAAGTTAGGTGTTTAGACAATTCTTTGGCATTGAACTGGCTACAGAACAGGCCAGTTGTATGCCTATTTACAAAGGTTACAGGTTCAGGTGGAAAGCTCTTTGGGAACTGCCTATGTGGACAACTCCTAGTTCAACGAAGTAATAGAATTTTCAGATGGATTCTGAATGAATTCCCTGCCATTCAGTCATCCATGATACTCAGTTCAGTCAGTGTTTTTCTTCCTGGTACTTCTTTCCTTTCATTATTAGTATGGTCATTAAGGGTTAGAGATTGCCTCTAAAACATGGTCCGAAGGTAGGAAAACAAAATCAATATTACTTTTATAGTCTTATGTGCCTAATTAATTGACCATATGTTAATCCCTCTCAAGCCTTTTCTTTTTTAAAGTTAAGTTGTTCATTATGTTAATGTTTTCTGAAAAAATCACCAAAGCAATTATGTGAAAGCTTTGGAGAAATGACCTTGATATAGAGGAAACTTCTGCTGAGGAAACTTCTTTTTTCATTGGACATCAGCAGCTGTTCTGCAGCATGTATTTTAAGAGTTGTCTGGGGCTACTGAGAGAAAAAGCACTACCTTGCAATCATGCAGCTAGCATGCAACAGAGGCAGGCCTTCAGCTGAGATCTTACCGTCCTCAGATCTTCTCTGTACAGTGGAGAGAATAATTACAGCTACCTCACAGGCTTTTTATGAAGATCAAATATGCTTTCCAAACATTAGAACATCATATAAATGTTAGCTGTTATTGGCGATGAAGGTTGCTGCTGCTGCTGCTCTTCCTTCCTCCTCCTCCTCCTCCTCATCTATAACCATTCTGCCTCTCAAGGTTCTAAATGATGCCATTCATGGGAGTTTATCTTAGGGTGTGCATCAAAGAGGTAGGGGTCCTATATTTACCAAAATATTCACATCAGTACTTTTTGTAGTAGCAAAAATCTAGAAACTAAAATGACTTTATTTTGAAGAGTAGCTAACAAATAGGTATATGAAGATAGAGAATCATGAGAAGACTTATTAAGTAAATGGAAACAGTGAAGAAAGCAGAACTCTGATCATACTACATGATGACTATAATAATGTAAATGAAAAGAATCTTGAAATGCAGCTAAATTCTGTTTTAACTCAGTGACAAATATTGTTCTCTAACAATATTTGAAAAAATAGCTTCCTATTCTCATCAGGTAGGGATTGAGGATTTTGAATGTTGTATACTTGTTAGCAATACAGTCACTTGGTTGGTTTCGCCTATCCTTTTCTCCTTGTTTCAAGAAAAGGTTTTATTAGAATTGAGGTATATCAACCATGTTAAAAAAAATACTGAACTGTAAAATGAAAAAATATGTGAACCATGAGATTCTGTTAATAATAATACTTTAATCTGACCATTTCTATTAATTTGCAACTCTTTGTTAAATGATATGATTTTAAGTTGTGAATTCTTTTAGAATACACCCTGTAACAAAGATTAAGTTGTTACATAATGGCATTATTGTAAGAATTGCATTGTTGATGAACAATAACATTTAAAGTTAATTTTCATTTTGAACAATTAATCAAAAGACTACATTTAGTAAGTCCTAGAGGTATGAAATAAACAGCTAAACCATAGCATATTTGCTACACTTGCAGAATTTTGGGAGAAGTAGGGAAAAGGTTAGTTGAATAAAAAAAAATATGCCTCAGTATTAGATAATTGACTTGCCCTTACTTGAAGAAAAATATTCTTTGTCTCTAGTCTTGGAAGCTGACTATTTCTATGACAATATATGTTTGCATAGTATAGTAATAATGAAGGGAATACAAAATAAAGACATGAAATTTATTTCCTAAAAGAGTTTATGATCTTGATCATTAGGGAAAGTAAATGTAAAAAGACATGAGTGACTGAAAAGGGTCAAGTGCCATAGAGAATGATATACTTACTACACAGTAAATGCTCTTGGAGTTCAAAGAACCATATGTGCTGGAATAGTTGTAGTAATGGAATCATGGAAAATATGGAATTTGATCAGGACCTTAAAGTATAGGATGAGAGTGGTTGGAATGCTAAGTTTATTTAGATGAGAATGGAATAGAGAAATAAGTAAGACATGCTCAGGTAGGCAGCAAGGAGACCCCTGAAATGTATGTGGGGATTATATTAGGAGCTTTAGTGAGAAATGCAGTCAGGACAAGTTAGGTAAAGCCAGATTTTAGAGAGCCTTCAGTTACAACAACCAGTAGTGCCTTTTTTGAGCATAAAAGATCCCTCTTAATTCAAAATTTGGTTGACTTCCACATGATAGTAGCTATATAATATTAGTATCAATTAGTTGGGAAAATACATGACAAAAAGTACTATATATAGATTCAGTGCTTTTAATGAATTTAAGTTACTAACCACAGTGGAGCACAGTAATTACATGTATTTTGAAATACATTTTTTAGTTATAGAACATGTGTTTTTTCATGACAATGAGTTATATTGCATATTTTATTAAGAAATGTGTCTCAAAATAACGTGGATTAACCACTGGTTTAGACTTTATAGACAATTGTGAGAAATTGTTGTTTTGTTTTTTTTTAAGAGGCTAATGAAATTATAAAAATTGGTGTTTTGGGGCTATTATTTAGAAGTAGTACGTAGGATAAGATGAAGGAAATAGAAACGGAGCTAAGGTCACTATCATAGATAGTATTTAGGTCTAAAACAGACTTAATGTAAAATTTACTTCGGGTTATCTGGAAGTGGTCTGTTTATTATCTATCTGTGGTTCCATTCCATAATGATCCTAATAACTAGGGTGACTTTTGAACAAACTTGATCTTTATGAAAATTCTCAGGTGAGAAATGGGCTAATTTTTTTTTCCAACACCACCTTGGATCAGTCCTGGCAAAGTTAACAAGAACAAAAATACACTGGCATCTTAGGGTTTTAAGGAGTCTCAATGTGTATGAGTAGTGGTGAGTTTCCTATCATAAACCTGTTTTTAAGACATTTGGCGACTTTGGTTTCTGATCCATTTAGCATTCATAATAAAATTTAAGATGCACAGGCACTTAAAATATGAAGTATTGCCAGTTATTTTTTATAAATTGATGAGACTGATCGATTATCAACTAAGTATGCATCATACATTATTGTATGATAATACAATACAATTTTAATCATTGTTTCTAGAGCGATAAAAATAAAACTTTTTAGTCATTATCTAACTTCTTACCATTTTTGTATATCCACATTAGCTGACCACACATTATATACTATTGCCCTATCATTGTGAACAGTATTATATCATTAGAACTTTTTTTTTTCTTTTTGTGAGGCAGAGTTAAGTGACTTGCCCAGGATCATGCAGCTAGGAAGTGTCAAATATCTGAGACCCAGTTTGAACTTAGATCTTCCTGACTGCAGGGCTGTTGCTCTATCCACTATACCACCTAGCTGCCTCCACAACTTCTTTCTTTACCCTTAGAATAATTTGAGAAAAAAGTGATTTTTAGATGTGTCTGATGAGGCCAGATACCGGTATAAT